>JAKOOJ010000005.1:60753617-61953617 GCA_022577455.1 Arizona elegans | reverse complement strand
GGAGAGAAACAATATGTCTTATTGGTGCAGATACAAGGGGCTGTAACTGTTTCTTCTGCCGCTCAAATTGTTTATTGTATTTTCTTAACTTCTCAGTAGACTCTGCATGTTGAGACACTCAACATAGGAAACCTGGAGACACTCAGAAACAGGCAATTCTGCTGCCAAATCTATAGTGATTTCCAAAGATTTTCCACATATTTGAAAAGTTTGATACACTGTTAACAAGGCACTTTCAAGGTCTTTCTAGCATGACAAGGGGCAGAAAGTTTTTTTCTGTGAAAAAGCCCAAAAGTATTAAAACTGAAAAAAGAAACAGCAGAAAAAACTACATATACAATCAAATGGTCTCCCCTATGTTAGATCTCTTAAAGCAATCCAATGGCTTCAATAAATTGTTTATCCTGTGCAAAATAACTTGAACGGGGAAAAAGATGCTTCTTTAGAGAGCTATACTGATTTCCTTGTTCTTTTACTGTGCTGCCAAATCCAATCTATCAATCTAATGAGTAGTGACTGAATGCCTTCATACCCAGCACATGTAAGAACCCTCCTAGCCTTTGAAAAAAACTAAAATCTCTTTGATGGTATTAATGTTGGTGATGTTCTGTATAAGCATCCAAGTAATGTTGGTAATCAGATCCTTTTCATTTTATTTTCATAATATTCTGAAGGACCAGTATCTAGGCATAAAAGTTCAGTCACAATTGCTATACAAGATAATTAACAAAAAATGTCAACATCAAAAAGCAGCTAAGGATAAAGAAAACTTATCAACTTCTACAAGGCCAGCATTTCTTGCAGCATATAAAGGAAGAGCAGAATGCTCTGATAATGAAAGTTTCATTCATTCTTTTGCTATTTTTCCTTCATTGGAACGTACAAAAATTATTTAAAATATTCACAAGCAGTGAGTTCTCCTACCAGTAAATCCCAATCAAATTAAGCCCAGCTGCCAGACTCTAGGCCAGATCCAGTAGAACAATGTCTCTCATTTCACATAAAGGCTATTTGCATGAGAACCTAATACCCATTTAGGAAATTATCCAAACAGTAACCAACACAATACAGGGAGTCCTTGACTTAAAACAGTCTGTTTAGTGACTGTCGTGTGTGATCAAAATTCAGATGCTTGGTAACTGAGTCATAGTTATGATGGTTACAGTGTCCCGGGGTCATATGATCACCTTTTGTAACCTTCTGACAAGCAAAGTCAACGGGGAAACCAGATTCACCTACTAACTTAACTATAGTGATTCATTTAACAATTGTGGCAAGAAAAATCATAAAGTGGGCAAAACTAATTTAAAAAATGTCTTGCTCAGCAACCGAAATTTTGGGTTCAATTGTGCTCATATGTCAAGGACTACCTGTAGCACAATGTCTGCCGCTGCTGAAGAGATAGCAAATAACAGTCTTATCAAAATCTACGCAAGCACCTGCCCTGTGTTTAACTGCCACAAACACTCTACTGCAAAGCTGTCCAACATTGGTAACTTTAAGACTTGTAGACTTCCTCATGCTGGCTAGGGAATTTTGGAGTTGAAGTCCACAAGTCTTAAAGTTGCCAAGGTTGAACACTCCTGCCTTAAGTATAATACTGAGGAACCTCCAAGTCATCTACTTCAGGTGGGAGCATTCCATTAGAACCATTAGACCCACTAGAATCACGCTTCAAGTACCTTCTGCCACCAATAGCCTCCCACTGACCAGTCCGCTCCCACAGAGAGGGTCTCCTCAGGGTGCCATCGGCCAAGTTATGTCGGCTGGTGACACCCAGGGGGAGGGCCTTCTCTGTGGGAGCCCCAACCCTGTAGAATGAACTGCCCCCGAAAATACGTAAGATCTCCGACCTCCGGGTGTTTTGATGTGCACTAAAGACCCTGTTGTTCTGCCAGGCCGGGCTATCAACATAATAGTTTTAAATTGGGGTATTTTAAATTTCTGGGGTTTTAATTGAGCCAAATTTATTTAATCATTTTAAATTTTAATTGCTGTTTTGTCTTGTGTTTTTAAATAGGCTATACACCGCCCTGAGTCCTTCGGGAGAAGGGCGGTATAGAAATAAAATAATAATAATAATAATTATTATTATTATTATTATTATTATTATTATTATTATTATTATTATTATTATTATTATTATTATCTACCTCTTCCTCACTTCATGGACATCAGTTTGATAGGCATAACATCCCTCTTTATAGATCTTCAGAGCAATCTCAAAAATGTAAAGCCATAATTGAAGACTCTCTCAGAAAGATACCTGATATTCTGAACTGTTGTCAGAATGGCTGTCAAGTATATGAGGAGGATTCAGAAACAGAGGGTCAGGAGCAAACTGAAGATAGTTTCTCAGTTATTTTTTCAGCCTTTCTATTTATGACAGAAAATTCAATTTCTTATAAAATAATATAATTTATTCTTTCCTACCCATTATTTTTATCAGAACTGTTTGACTGATCAAGATTCCTCTATAATTGAAGAGAGCAGTGTGATTCTGATTTGATACAAAAGATAAAGAGCCAATCCTCTCTCTCATTCATTCAGATTAATTCTACCTAAAATCAAATTCTTAATTTCACCACACATAGGTTTGCAAGCTGAAAAACATCAGAGAAAAAATACAGATTATTGGTGATAGAAAAAAAAAAGATAGATTATTAGTAAATCAAAATTCATTATTGATGTTTTAGAAGCAAATTGTCTACTTATCTTTGGATAGTAAAGCTTTAAGTCCAATGTTATATAGGAGACACATATATTTAAACTAGCATGTATGTGTATGTGTATGTATGTGTGTGTGTATGAAACATTGAAAACAAATACAAATCAAGTATAATCATTTATGTACAATTAGAGGATTCAGCTTTGTAAAAACTTAAATATTTACTACTGTGAACTGTGCAGATAGCAATCATATGACCCTAGTTTTGAATTTGAGACAGGTTTCCTATTTACCATTTCTTTATTTAGGTTTATATTAGTTACAGATATATTTTGAGCCTCTTATACAAGATGGTCAACAAATGTTAATTGCCAGTATCTTGAATTCCAAATAATTGTTACAGATTCCCTCCACCATGATCACAAATCAATGGAAAAGTAGTATCATGACCTATGACAATTTAGTCTAAATATGTCAGCATTTAATAGTTTCCAATAACAAAAATGAGCAATCATTTAATTGCATTCAATCTAAACACTATTTTATCACAAATACAAGGGTACTAGAGAGAGTTCAACTGATATATATATCGAGAAAAACTCTTACATAAACAGGAAAAATCCCTTGCATAGGATTACTTGCATGTATCGCTATCAGGGAAAAAATGGCCCTACTAACAGCAGAAAAAGAGAAAAGCTGACAAAGAAACTTGGCAGCAACTGACCATGGTAGCAAGAGCAAATGACTCAGCAACCTTTTGGAGATTAGTTGTAGCAGTGTTAAAATTGCTTGAAAAGTTGTTCAGTTTTTACTGTTGCTATTTTATCTTTGGGGCTACTTAATGTGTTTGTTTCTCTTTTGTTCTCATTTAAATAGCATTTTTGTTTTCTGTTTATTAACCCTGCTTGTGAGCAGGGTACTTTCCTGATTTGTGGTATACATTATAACTAAACTTCCCTTTTTGTGGTTTTGAATAACTCAAGTATTCCAGAGAGATTTTACTCTCTTAATTTCTCATGTAACTTCCTTTTTACCAATTCCCTTATTTTAAAAAAGTTCCTTCTTTTGAAATCTAATGGGTTGAATTACTTGCTATTTGGTATAGATCAGAGCTGTCAAACTCCTGGCCCACAGGCTGGATTTGTCACATGCTGGCCAGTGAAGTGAAGGGGGGAAAAGTCCTGATACATCATGTGAAGCTGCCATGACGTGAGTTTGATAGCCCTGGTCTAGATTGTCAGTTAGAATGAAATCTCTGTTCTAGACCACAATTATTTATGACATTTAGAAGTATCATCTATTCTTTGTTGCCAGAACACAAATCGCTATAATTAATGTAAGGAAAATTAAGTTACTCATTACTCCCTCACTTTAGATGTCTAGTTCTTAAATATATATACTGTACCTATGTACCTCACAAAATTATATGCTTTTCTGGATTCTACAGTTGTTTTTCTTACAACTAAAGAGGAAACTTTATAATTACTATAGTACATGAATCATTTGATTATAAAGATATGGCAATTTTCTTTTCCATCCACAATGAAAAGTTTAAAAGTTCTGAAGCTGAATGAGACAAACCATATATTGTATTTGGTATTACCAAATTGAGATGCTGCCAGAATTAGGTTGCTGCCTTTTCTTTTCTGCTGCTTCTTTTTAAAATATATTGTTCTGCATTCATTTTGCAAGAAGGGGCACCAAACAGTGATTTTAAAAATTCAAAAAAGTAATACAATTATTTAAATGCAAATAATGATAATTCACCAAGGCTATAAAGATACAGATAAAGATGATAGGAACATAATTACTCATGATACAAATTATGCATATTCAGAATAAGATTACTGATATGTTTCTTACAAAGAATGAAGTGGCATATTAACTTATACAAAACAATCTAAATTAATTATGCCAATAACTTTAAAGGTAAGATTTATACTGTAGCTCTGTTGAACGTGACAAACAAACAGAATTTATGAATTAAATTGATTCTATTGGAAAGGTAACTTCTGAGGAAATAAATTATATTTATAGGAAGTATTCCTGAGTCACCATTATTAAAGCAAATTAAGAATTCTTCTCACTTTTTAAAAAATAAAATACATGATCTCCGACTGCCATGTCCTAAAAGTGTTCTTTTTTAAATGTTTCTTATCATTCTGATCATTTTCACTTTAGTACTTCTTGCTCACCTGATCTTCTCTTATGACTTATTTCACGTCATATGAAAATACTCATACTTTGCTTCCTATTCTACAATTCTACTTAAGAAATTTTAATGGATAAGATAGTATCAGAATCAGAATCAGAAATTCAGAGTTTCTAGTCTCGTTTCTGGCTAGATTGGTTCTTTTAAATATTACATTTTTACAAAATAGACAATGAGGTCATAATGTTGGTTCCATAAATTCTCATACAGGAATAGCTTGGTTTTAAACAGGAAACCATCTCCTTGCTAAATTGTAACCACAGTCCATGATGTATGAAACAGCCAACTATCTTCATGATTATACAGACACAAACTGCTTTTGTTAGAAATATTGTCGCTTATTTCTAGGTGATAATGTTGTGAAATATCACATTATCAACTAGAAATAAGCTATTTCTCACTAAAGAAAGGGAGTCTAGAGACAGATGTAGGCAATACTGTATAGTCGTTCTAGAAGCCATTCTCAGTGGAATGTAACCACATGTTTTCCAGCTTCCCTCAAAGTGCTAATGATAAAACTGCCAGAAAGTTACATCAGTAGAAGTATTATAAAAGCATTTACTGATATTCAGAATCAACTAAGATGAAAGCTTTCTAATGAGACAGCAAGAAAAATAAATTAGATAGCCCAAGAGCCAGATGCATCACGCACTGGCCACGCCAATGCCTGGTTTAGCGAAGGGTGAAAAGTCCTGATATGTCACGTGATGCTGCCATGACGTGAGTTTGACACCCCTGTTCTAGAGCCAAAAGACTAAATAACCTAGAAATGATGTGTGGATTCTGGGCTTCTGGGAGCTGTACTTCAGTGACAACAGAAAGGCTATCACATCTCAACGATTAAGAGAAACCAGGACAAGCGGGGTAAACCTAATAGTCAATTGGGATGGGCACAGTGAAAAAAAAAGTCTTTATAGGTTGGTCAATGTAGTGGCTCAATGTATTTCAAAGTTTTGAAGAAACAATTAACTAAAATGTTATTAAATGTTTTTCATTTGAGTATTTGAAGGACCCTAAATTTAGAGGCCTACGCTGATAGCAATTAGGTACTATATATCTTTAAATACAAGTGATGCTTTTTTCCCTAAATAAAGCTTTCATATGAAATTATTGATTATTGAACTGTAAAAGCTAACAATAAAGGCAAGCTGCAGCCTGCATACAATCGCTTAAACCACTTTTCTAACCACTAAAATATATTGTTAAACCACTAAAAATGGTCTAGACTATCTAACTTATTTTTCTTGCTGTCTCATTAGAAAGCTTTCATCTTAGTTGATTCTGAATATCAGTAAATGCTTTTATAATAACACACTAAGTTTGGCTTCTATAGGTTATAGAATTTGTATAGGTTGTATAGGTTTGCTATACAGCAAACCTATACAGCAAACTAGGAACAAGTTTGAACAGTGCTCTCACTCTGCCTGTGCAACTCCAAAGCAAGCAGCAGTTAACTCTACCACAAATTTGAGAGCCCCTGTGAATATCTATCACAATGTAATAAGTTGCTTTGTTCACAGGTTCAAAACACAGATTCAGAAACAGGGAAAAAAAGGTGGGAAAACCACCTACAGATAGTTTTCCCATGTAAACTACAAATTTAGTGTTTCATTTGAGCCAGTCATCTGAAATGAGTAAAAATTAGCTCTTTATTTAGACCACTTTTAACAGAAATATTTATTTCTACCTATCAATTCAAATGAATACATGATCAGTACAAACTGATTTGATCATTTTAAGTGTCTGGATAATATAAAACATGGTAATAAAGCAACAAATCCCTTAAATATTGTAACAAAATGGTGCTTTATTGTTTTGCCATTTATTTACATTTTTTCAGGCTTTATTTAAATTTTTGACATTTATCTCTTAGAAAACAGGATGCAACCATTCAATTCAGTAAGTGGGCATTTGATAAGCCTTAATGGTCAGCACATTAGACATTCTTGTTGTGAATACAAAGAACCAGTTGTCTGTGGAAATTTTCAATGAATAAAAAGTCTGCTGTTCTAAATACCTCAAATATTAATTTTTTTCGTTCCATTCAATCATGTCTGATTCTTGGAGACTGCCTGGACAAGTCTCTGCACTTTACTTGGCAAAGTTTTTCAGAAGTGGTTTGCCATTGCCTCCTTCCTAGAGTTGAAAGAAAGTCACTAATCCAAGTTCTCCCGGCTGTCTGAGGAGGGACAAGAACCCACAATGTTTTGGTTTCTAGTCTGATGTCTTAATCACTATACAAACTGACTCGCAAAATGCTACAAATGCAATGGCAAATGAAATACTTATAAATTAAATATAAATTAAACTTTGTTAATTGTAGTTCCTAGCAAACTAAATTTAAATATTTTATAGCTTTAAACAGAAGTTTTTAATCTGTATATTGAAACCACCTGAAATTTAGAAGGCAATGCAATTATTAAAAAAAATAAGTTCAGTACTGCATAAACAGAATTATAACCCCTGTCAAACCAGTCTTAACTTTGCCTGCACAAATATCAGTGGAAAGTTACAGCATGCAAAATCCGAAAACTTACAATACTTCAATATAAGTTGAAAATGTAATTTATAACATATAAATTGTATATTTACTTCTTGCACAATCCTAATCCCCCCTTCCCCTTCCCCACATTATTTTCAGTCACTGGAGGAGACATTACACATTACATTACTATCATCTGTAGTATCATCACAATACTACAAAGTTTGGGAAATCCTGGTTCAAACCATCATTTTCCCAAAAATTGGCCACACCTTAATGACAAGCACATTTGTAGCTTATTTCTAGCTCTTATTTTTTCCCTCTAAACTGCCATTATGACCTTTGGGAAAAAAAAATCAGTCTGTGTAACATTAGTTACATGTGTTATTAAATTGAACTTTTTAAAATTCTCCGTCTGATTAAAGAATACTGACCCACCTGCCTCCAAGACTTTGTGGATGCGTAAAAAGCAAAGGGCTCTCAGCTTTTAGCAACTTTTTATGTACTTCAGGAATTATTGTTCTATTATTCTAATAACAATTAATGTATGTTGTCACAGATGTGTTTAAGAGCTTATTTGTATTTTGTTACTCAAGGCAAATTGATTTTTCAATAAGCCAAATACCTTTTCAAGCTCCTATATTGTTTAAGTGGCTAGAACTGTCTTCAATCTGCATTTTGTGGAAGAGAATCTAGTCTTGCTCTCTAATGACATTCCCATATATAATTTATATGCTGCAATTTGCCCTCTAAAATATTTTAGCATCATTAGGAACCAGCTCATCATTAATTAAGTGCAGAGGTAAAAATGCACCAAAACAAGAGTGGGAAAAGGAGGAACAGTAGTGTAATTCTTTGTGGCTCATCACTGAGGATTTGTCTTAATAACCACTCTCAAGGGTAGGAGGGGAGCAAAGAAAAATCAGTCTTCATCTGGCTCCAGTCCAAAGGTCTATTTTGTGCAGCCATGTTATTAAGTTAACCATAGGAAACATCTTAAGAAATTGTTCCAGGATGTTGACCATGTTTATCTGATTTTATCTTCTTAGGAACAACTGCAAGTTCAATTCAAAATGTTATTAATTTTATTTTAAAAAACAAGTAGGTTATTATTGCCCAAATCTATTAGTGTAAAAAGCATTTAGCACCAAGTACTACATCATACAAGGCAGAATAAAAATTATAATATTTTAATTTCTACAAATTATAATATTTTAATTTCATATTTTATCTCATCAATGTTTATAAAATGATTGGAAAATATATCATAATCCCTATGGAGTTACTTTATCTTTTAGGAACAAAAGTAGTGGTTCATCATAATCAAGGATAATTTGAAATGGCTTTTCAAAATGTTAGCAAAATGACTAACAAGTCTATTTTTATGTACAAATCAATATATTACACTTAATGTTCTGCCTTGTATGCAATAAAAAATAGAGCTGTGTTATGCAACTTTTGCCTCTTTTCACCAACATGCACCTTGCCACCAGTTTATCTGGCTGTTGTATCTTTCTTTGCCACTTTGCCGAAGATGTAATGACCTTTAATTGGCTAACAACTCTTAGTTGTTCTTAGTTCAACTGAGTGGAATAAGAAAATTGCAATTTGTACCCAAGGTCTCCTGACCATGAGAGCTATTAAGCAGTGGAACAGCAGTGGACTAATGGGCGCTCCATCAGTGAAGGCTTTCAAGCAAAGGTTGGACATTTGTTTCAGGATTCCTGTCTTGGGTAAGGAGTTGGCCTACATCCTTTTCAACTTTATGATACTATAAAACTATTTAGCTTGTAAAATGCATTATAATACAAGAGTAATACCTAGTCATTCTGAACATTCTTTCACTGATGGCTTGCCAAAGTTCACTTTCCTTTTTTATATATCAATGGTATCATTACTGACATTACAGTTGTAACAACATTAAATTATAATGATGCTAATATTTTCATTGTTTCCTTCGATTTATAGTTCAAATATGTTTATCAGCTGATTGCTGAAGACTGGTCAGAGGTCTGGTTAGACATACCAAGACTTGAAAAATATGTATTTGTAGTTCCAGAAATAATTTACCCCTAATCTAGATATGTGCCTAATACATTCAAACAAAATTAGTCAAAAGAACAAACAGGATATGTTGTGTATACTCAGCTAGAATACATTAATTTGACTAAAAATTGTATATTAATATACTGAGAGTATCATCTACTTATCCCACCATTCTACGTTTTAAGAGGAATAAAAATGTTTATGCTATGTTCAGACAGGCCAATGTCTCTCAATCCAAGGAAGGATATAATGGCAGGAAAACTGCAGGGATTTTTTCTGGAAATCTTCAAGAATCAGACATGATGGAAAAAAAGTTAAAAGAAATAGGTATAAAAATGGAAACAAGATAGGAAAGAATGTATACCAGCAAAAAGGTATTAAGAGTTGAAAAGGTTTACGAAAAGGTCTTTAAGCTTGTGAGGGAAGATAAAACCAACCAAAAGATTTGAAGATTGTTTCAATAATATGACAGAGAAAAACCAGAAAAGTATAAGAGAACTATGGTAGGAAAGCTTGCTTGGAAGAGATGTTAGGATGACATGGAGAAGGTTGACCTCCTCAACTAGTAATTGGCTTCAGTCTTCTCGCCAAAGGGGAACTCTGATCAAATACAGCTAAGCAAAAGGGACACAAAAAGGAAATGGCAAATAAAAAGAAATAGCAAACTACATTCATCACTTCACATCCCCAAAGATCAGATCAATCACATCGACAAGTCTTGAAGGGGCTTGCGGGATGTCATCTTAAAGCCAAATATTTGTATTCTTTTAGAAATAATGAAAGGTAAGTATACCTCATTACTCCTGATCTTACAAAAGTCCCTAAAGACCAGGTTACACTAGTAGATCTGAAGACTCCAGATTATGAGTAAATTTGTGAGGTGGTTTCCTTATTATTATTATCCTACTGTTTATTAGCATAGTATCTTTTCTTGTTTCAGCTTTGCTTTTATAATTTTAATTCTTTTTTAATAATGATTATATAATGGTTTGAACTAATGATTGCCTTATTTATCTACTGTTTTATTGAATTGTTGAATACTGTCCAGAGTCACTTCCCTTGAGGTGGAGGGCCACATAAATTTATTTATTATGGTATTAAATAAATTAATAAAAACTCCCAGCCAGCCATGCTCAATAGAATATTGTGTGCAACTCTGGGCATGCCGGTTTAGAAAAAATATTGAGAAAAGGAGCACTTCTGGATGATATCAACTCAAACCATAAGGGTCTTGAAAGAAAGAAAAAATAAAACAGTCAGAGGTGCTATGCAGATTTAGTACTAGAAGAGAAACCTTTAAGGCTACTTGGTAGCTATTATTTAGAGGATAGTATAGGCTTGTTCAATACTGTACAGATGAAAAGTCAAGAAACAATGGGTCTAAACTGTAAGGCAACAGATTCCAATTGGATATTAATGGTAAAATGTGTTCAACAATAGAGCAGACTGTTTCAGAAGATTGATTCTCCTTCGCTGGGAGTATTGAAGCCACGACTGAACAGACATCTGTTGCGAATACTGTATTAATGGATTCTTATATTGGGCAGGTGGTTGGACTAGAATTCAGAGGTGTCAAACTGATGGCCCATGGGCTGGATGAGTCACGCACAGGCCACACCCATCCCAGCTCCGCGAACGGAAAAAACATGATAATACGTGACTGTAACATGATGCAGTGACTTTGACACCCATGGACTAGATGATCTCCAACTACATTACAGCCTTACATTCTGTTTTAAACTCTGACTCAATCTATTGTTTAGCGAAGTCTTCTATAGAGAGCTTCATATAGTTAATAACTCTAACCAATATTTCTGCAGTTATTTTTGCTGCATCAGGATGAGATATATTTTTCCAGCCTTTTCTTACTGACACGCAGACAAAGCACCAGCCAAAGGAAATGCACTCCTATATTCTCCAAATGTTCCTAATTAGTAGATAGCCAAAACATATACTTTCCAATCAAAGGAGCAAAATAGTGCAGGAAATTTTTTTTAAAACCCAATCAGGAAATCTAGAAATTGGTTAACTGGGTCAAACTTTTATTTCAAAAATATTACTCTGCTCAATGTCAACTAATTTGCACCATAGCTGGGAAGGACAAGAGGAAAAGAAAATCAGCAACATGTTGAAGAATTTGAAAAATATTGTAAACTGTATGGTTAATAGAAATCAACTTTTGAAAGTTATACATAATATACTGTATAAGAAGAGGGAGGATTTCTATCAACAGTCCTATTGTCTGCTTTCTATCTATTTTTTTTATTTCTCAGATCTTCAAGGGAAATTTCTAAACAATACTGACTTTTAAACATCATCTTCATTTTCTCTAATTCATTAATAGCATAAACATTTAAGTCCAAATCCAGAACTTAATTTACATAGATGCAGCAGCCCTGCTTTTCTCACTCCAATATGCAAAAAAAGAAAAAGAAAAAAAAAAGACCCAGAAATATTGAAGGGGGCTTTTTTTCTGCCTCCTTGCTGATGTCTTCAAATATATATTTTCTAAAAATTTAAAAATACATGTATCTCAAATATTTAGCTAATAAGAAATCCCAATGGTCTGTGGGAAGTTAGCTAAAGAAGACAGTGTTTAAGTAAAACTCATTCCTGATGAGTGGTTTGATTGGGGAATGTTTTTTTCCTGATGCCTGATGACATGTTGAAATGAGACAGAAGAAAGCCAAAGAAGAAATATGAGGGGCTAGAGTTTTCGGCAAATAAAAATTGTGTTAATTTTGTGGAGACCAACATACAGTACCTGCAGGACCACATTTTGTGATATTATTTGCAATGTCAACTTCCAATGGGGCCTTGGGTTGGACTGATGCTCTCTAAAGGTGTGGAGAAACTCATAGCTGAAAATGCTGGCTAGAAAGGCAGATTCTGGTGAATCTGCAATGAAGGGCAATAAAATGAGGCCTCCAGAAGCAAGTAACTCAGTAGTGGATGATAGGATCCACCATTGGTCAGCCGTGGAAGGTGTGCTGGATAAGCAGAACAAAGAGAAGACAGCTTATAGTGAAATGCAATTCCTGAGCAAATAGGAATTATTGTCTCTGTAAAAAAAGCTCTGGGAAGAAGATTAATTGTAAATTTCTATACATCATCATTAAATTGAATAGGGTTAAGGTTAGAGTTAAGATGAATGAGTATTAAGGAATTAGTGAGCATGAAGAAAAGTATTAACTCTAAGACCATCCAGTTTTGTGGCTAAGCAGGATGAGAATCCAGGTTTCTTTTGGCCAGTGCATCACACTGTTTCTTGCTGCCATTTCTCTGAATCTTTTACAAAGAATCAGCATTTTTTAAAATTAAACTTGCATTTCTAACCATTTTGTGACAAAATGCATCATGCTAAATGGATTACATTTTGATAAAACAAAGCATTGCTAAGAAATGATCCACGTATCTGTAATAGCTATAAAACAAACCCTAAATCTGCTGTTGAAATCAGGGTTACACTTTCCTTTAATTTGCCATAAATTGTCAAAGACATTTAGTAATAAACAAATATATACTAATAATACTAAACCTACACCAGTGTAAGAGGGAGACACATAAACTCATATTCAGAGTGCACAGTTCAATTCTAGACTGAAATGATTAAAGTCTAGAATTTGAGACTTACCATAATTTTTTTAAGTCTATAAAAAGAAGATTGCATATATTACTGGATAGTCTAAGAATGTACAGTATATGAAATCAGATTTAAACTATGCAGGAAAGAATTGTGCAAACAAGCCAATTTGGACCCTACGAATTACTTATAAAACAGAGAGAATGGGTTGGTGTGAAATGCAAGGACCATATATGACTTTCTCCCTGTTACAGTTTTCTATTCCAAGCTATATTATTTTATTATTATTTTTCTTCTTCATGAGATTTACATAAGCATAATGGAAGTATTAAGGGAACAGGATTTCACTTCCCCTCCAATCTGCCCACCATATCTACTGTGACCCTGTGCTTACAGTTGTCCATAGGACTGAAGCTTGATCCAGCTTTAAAAAATCCTCTGTTGCTGGGATTTATAGGTTAATGTTAACTGGATTGTGGCCTAAGCAGGTAAAAGACTAGTAAGGGCAAAACTCTTATTTTTTCAGTCTTAGTCTCATCAAAGAAAATATTTATCTCTAGGAAATTTTTCGTAAGAGCCAAACCAGATGTTTTACCCAGGTAAACAAAAGTCTTCCAACTTTTTTATGAAAAGCAACCACAGGTCCCTGCAAGTATAAGCAAAGGAGCAATAACTGCTTAACCCCTCTCCTTCCAGCTGCCTGGTGTTCTATTTAAAATGCACACCCATTCACTTTTCCATCCCTAGAAAAAAAGTACTTGTACTCATGATTTCCTTATGCAACGAGAAAAATGACTCATATGTAGTTAGGAAATTAAATATAAAAAAAGGGTTAAGCAGCTGTTTGGCTGCCAATGCTCATGGTTATCCTCCAAGGTTGTTTTGGTCTTTAAAAACTTGATATGTATGATCATCATGGATTCTTAACCTATGATGACTTTTGAGCCATACAAAATCTAGCATAAAGCTAGATTTTATGGGGTGTAATTTTATACATACTTTCCAGGAGGTAAGACCCAGAGAACACATCTGGACTTCTCAGTAGATTTTTGTTTATTTATTTAGCTTATTCTTCCATTAAAAGGAATCCTGAAATAGCCTACACAGTTACAAAATAACTCTTCAACCTAAGAAGAACCACAGTAAAACACTATGAAACATACTGGTTATTTATAAACTCATCCTGGGTTAAAAAAACAACAACCTGAATTGGGCTAAAAGTAACACTTATAGGTAGGTACATATTATAAGGTATATATAAATTATATAGTACCGTACTAATATACTCTTATTTATTTGGATTTGTTATACCACTCACTTCCGCTAAGGCTATTCCATAAGTTCAAAACATGTATTAAAAACACAAGTAAAAGTCACATCTGCCTCGACCAAAATAACATTCCCCAACATGCAAAAAAAGTTCAACAGGGGCTCCTATTAGAAGAAAGAATCTATTCTATTGATTTCAAAATGACAAAATCAAACAAATATATTTCCCTTCACACTCTGCTGGATCAAAAGCCAGATATTTGCCTAGTATATAAACTGGTTTAAAGGTTGGTCTGACTTTTCTATTCTCACCTAACAAAACTGAATCCTCTCTTTCTGAGCTGTGATGTTTCTTTCACTGACCTTTCACTATTATATTTTGTCTATCTTGTTGTCTTCTTTCTTTGGAACATCCTTTTTTTTCATACAGATGTCCTCCATCTGTCTGTTCCTTCCATGACCCAAGCCAAGGCCATTCAGCATTCCTGAGCCAAGCTGCATCCCCAATTATGTACTCCCCCTCCCCCACTTTCTAGAAGGTCATGGACACAATTATTATCTATACCTTGGAAACCAGTGTAAATTCTCCTGGGCACCACAAAGTAGTTGTTTTGTTATCATTTAAATATGCAAAGTAATATTTATCTTAACATATTTTTTTAATATTTTTTAATTGGTCTGTTATCTTAAATTGGGGCCAAATTAATATATATCCTTTTAACTGTTTTTAATGTTTATATTGTATGTTTTTATCTGGCTGTACACTACCCTGAGTCCCTCGGGAGAAGGTGCGGTATATAAATTCGAGATAAAATAAAATAAAATAAAATAAAATAAATCTTAGCTCTCCCTAGGAAAAGAGAATTTCACGCCCAGCTCAAATCTTCCCCCTACCTTCTTCAGTCAAGAAGAAAGAAGCTAAATTAAGTTTTATAAATAAGTTAGCATCGTAATAGTTAATTTTTAGACTATCATCTCTTCCCCCCCCACCCAAAAAAAAAGCGACGAAGAGAGAAGAATACAAATCTAAGTCAGCGCCATGAATCGCGCAGAGTGGGAGTCAGATTTGGAGGAAGAAGGGAAAAAAAGGCAAGTTGCTTTAACTATCTGGAGATGCGTTGGGCTCCAATATCCCCCACCACAATGTTTATGGATGTTGCAGTCCAACGCATTTCGAGAGGCGACGAAGACGCGAGGAATTAGCAGGGAAAAGTTGAGAGATGCGCGGCCTCCCTCGCCCCGCCGTCTTCCGGAGCGAAACTCTCACCCTGACCGCAGGCGCCCCTCTGGATGGCGATGACGGGCGGCTGATGCTGGCTTTCGGAGCGCTGGCTAGCGGTCCGCAGCTGGCACAGGTTGCCGTAGCTCCTTCCATCGCTGCCACACACCGGCTCGTTCCCAGCACACACGCAGTGGCCGGCTTTCGCTCGCCTCCGCACCGTGGCCGAAGCCGCCACTCCGGGTCCCCCGGACGACAGCACACACAACAGCCCTTCGGCACACAACGGCTCCCCGAACGGGGACCCTCCACAAGACTCGCCTTCTTGCGCGGCACACACGGGGCAGCAGCCGCAGGAGTCGAGCGTCTGGCCGCTTCCCGCGCACTCGACGGGCACCTCCGGGCACCGCGCACGGTCGCAGCGGTCAGGGCAAACCCTCTCTTCGTAACGTCGCCCGAAAGCTTGAGCCGAGCTGCCCGGGAGCAGGAGCAAGAAGAGGCACGGCCACCAGCCGCTGGGCGCCAAAGGCCACAGAAAGGCTTTCATTGCTTTCTCACAAGAAGGCGCAGAAAGTCCAGCGAGCGAAACAAGCGCAACGGACCGGGACGGCACGGCCGAAGTGAGGAGGGAAGGAGGATCTCGGCGCGCGGGGAGAGCCGGGAATTGGAAACCTTGCCTAGCAAAAGCGCGGAGAGCAACTGAGGAGGAAAGCGCTGCTTTAAAAGGAGCCGGCGCAGCCGGAGAGGTTGGATGCGCGCGTGGCTCGAGGAGCTGTCTGGGAGGAGACTTGGCGGCGTTATGCAAGGCCGGGGAAGGGAAGGAAATCTGCTGCCGCGCCAAGTGGGAGTGCAAACTGCAGCAAGTTCACGGAACTTTTCCCCCCCCTCCCCTATCAGTTTTTTTTTAAAGTATTTTTATTAATATTGAAAGGCCTGGTTCTGTAATTTATATCAGGTGAACATACTTGCCATCAGAGTATATTATTATATACTCATATATTATATACTCTAGAATATTATTACATATATATATATATATATTCATATTCTCAGTTTTTCGCGGGTGTTTGTATGTAGGTCTTTGGTTATTCGGGTCTTCTCCCACGTAAAATTGGAAGTGTCTTGGCGACGTTTCGACGAAGTCTCATTCGTCATCTTCAGGCTGGTGTTCTCGGCTTCGTGCTTCCAGGAGCAACTGGAAGCACGAAGCCGAGACCAGCCTGAAGATGACGAATGAGACTTCGTCGAAACGTCGCCAAGACACTTCCAATTTTACGTGGGAGAAGACCCGAATAACCAAAGACACACACACACACACACACACATATATATATATATGCAGCCCTATGTAAAAATCTTGGTTTACGTAGGAAGAACCTGGCTAAAGAGAAATACACATAAAGCCTACGATTATACCTAGCAGAGCAGGCGGTATTATGGGTGTTCCGTTAACTCTGTTCTGCACCATTTTCTATAAGTAGATCATCCTATCAGCCAACCTAGAGTTCCATACTTAGCTCAGATACATCATGGTGCCTGTGGAATGCATCATAAATGTTGTCATTTAAAACACACACAAAAACACACACACACACAGCATTTTAAAAATCCTGGTCCAAGGTCCAAGATGCTTCCAAAGTTTTCTTCCAATGCTTTTGTTCTTGGACTTCTTTCATTAAATCTTGCCACCAGATGTTATGAAATATTCACAGGGGGGAAGGGAATATTTGGTTGAACTTCAAGAATATTCCCTTAAGATTAACAACTGCACTGGTGGCACATACAGATGTATAGCTGATCTTAAGCTCTGTGCAAATTGGATCAAAAATGCAGTTTTAAAAAATGACATGCTTATGTTTGGGAATTAACATAGTTGGCCTACTGGCGAAGGAATTGAACAGTGTTTTGACTCTGTTTGTTAGATGCAATGGTGATACCTAGGATGTTAATAAGCACAGCCTCAAAGAATGTGACCTTTCCTCACATTAGCCTACCAAATTTGCTCACTATATGAAGCTGTCTATTTGTTTCTACAACCTACCCACTTTATATTTCAGTTTGCAAATACTCATATGAAAAAGTTATAAGGCACCCCAAAAATATTTCTATTAGTCTATCAAAATGTTATTTTTCCAGAATATTACATTGGTTGGCTAACATGGCCTATGCTTTTCAGAAAAGAGCTGCTCTAGGTCATAATTTGAGATGCGCACTTCCAAAGGAATCAGTATATTCTGTCCTAAACACAGACTTCCCGGAAAGTTTCAAATTTCTGGGACACAGAAAAGCATTCTTTTTGTCCTCAGAATACCTTCCTATGCTGCTGCTAATACATTTGCAGTATTGCTGGAATACAACAAGCCTGCTACTTAGGAGGAAAAGGTTAGGACACTTACTGACATTCAAGACTGCCTTTTCAAATGCTAAGTGAAGATACAAAGTGTTGCAAATTTGTGCTCAGAAAAATAAATTAGAATTCTTAGAATGCCAAGTGAGATTCTTCCTTATATCAAACAAGATGGTAATATTGTAAAAATTCAATATTTTTCCTATTCTGTTATGAATAGGAAATACTATGGAAAATATAGGAAGTATTACTGAGGGAGGCAAGCAAAGAACATCCCAGAAATCTCAGCTTGGTTTTTTAGTGTCCTGTAAAGCCATTGATTACCCTATGAAGATAGCAGCTGTCTGTTAGTTGCTTTTAACTGTATTTTTGTTTACAATTCATATTATTTGTAAACTTTTTGGGAGTACTTTTAGCCTACAAGGAATTATATAAATAATGAGAGATACATAAGGAAAATCAGTGTCACTTTTTGTCAGTTTGTCTTAGAATGGGATATGAACTGTACAACTACTTTGATACTATCTCAAGAAAAAAGAGCTGCTTTGGGCATAGGTCCAGTATTAAGGCAAGAATGAGGTAGCTACGTATTGCTGGCCAAGTATTATTGAATCACAATTCCTGGTAGCAGGACATTTGGCCACAATAATCAGAACTTTCAGAAGTTCTAGTTCAGTTACCAGATGTTCCCTCTTCTTTCATATTATTAAAAACAGGACTCCTTCCAACAGCATATTAAAATGCATCTGGAATCTCAAATACGATTTTAAGCTAGCTAAAAAGACCAGCTTTACTCTGATTGGAAGCGTACTTCCAGTTTCCTTCCTGATAATTTTTCTGTACTTTATACAGCTTAAAAGGGTTCTCCCTCAATTTTCTAATTTTGGATGTTATAATACAGTATTATACTATTTCAAAATTTTATTTATCCAATTTAGACACCGCTTATCTCACTTGCAGAGTCTGCTATTTAACCTTTCTGAATTTTCATCTGAACTTTTAAATATGTATTATGGACGGTTGTCAATGTTTCTTTGATAAGCTATGGTTTCTGAAGCCTCACTCTTCAGGCTAATTCATTCAAGGCTAATTTGCCACATATGAGAACTGCACATATGAAAACACATGTTTACAAATTGGCATATTTAATAATATACTCTGACAGCAGATCATACCAAAATGTCTTCAATAGTTTTTTACAACCTAGTTTTAGCAGTCAGGAATATTGTCTCTTTAAAATGTTTATGGTAATAAGATTAGTTGTACTAATGAAGCTAAGTTTTTTTAATGTTTGCTTTTTGATCAATTAAAAATATCACTTTTAAGATTTTTGGTGAATCTGAAGGGCAGAGCAAAGTTTGCAAAAATAGTTTCATTCACTGAACAATTTGTCTTTTGAAGTACACTAAATGTAGTAGTCTGATAAGATTATTATAGTTCATTGTTTATGTCAATTTATTAACAAGTGTGACATTTACAGAAAACACCACAGGTTCCAAATAAGTTAACAATTTTCTTCAATTTTATATAAAAAAGTACTGTTAAATTAAAAGTCCTGACAATTTGCCAACCACAAGCATTTCCCACACTATTGAATTACCTAAGCAGTTTGATTTTAAAGAAATCCATAAGATTGCTGCTTACAATTCACTATTGAAAACGGGTAATATTCAAAGAATAAAATGAACATGCAATGTGGAAATTGTATCAGAACCAATAAACCTAGCACATCATCAAGGTATGGCAATACAACAAACAATCCAACTCAGTTTCTTCCACAAAATACGTATTGTGAAAAATAAGATTTCATACATTTGCTAAATATGTTACAAGTTAAAATGTATTCTCCTGAATTAGACTGAACAGAACATTTACCTAAATTCACATGTAACTGAGAAGGCAAATAAAATGTAATTTACAAACACTGCTTGTAAATATTTAGCTTATAATTGAGAAATATAAAGGTACTGCTGTATTGGAGCAATCTGAAATAACATCACAGAAATTTGGCATTCTACTATCTTTTTAGGCCTTGTACATTTTTATTTCAATTTTTAATATCTACAGATTTGATCCACATAACTTTCAATAAATGTAGTTAGTATATTTAATAACAGAATATATGTATTCTTGAAAGGCAAATTCTTCAGCAAATTGCCACAATTAGAATAGCTGGACTCCGTGATCCAAACTGTTTATTTGATGACAAACAGAATTGTAGCTAAGTGGAAACAACAGTGACAATTCCCTATGAGACAAACTTAATGAAACATCTGGAAAGTGACTGATTCAGTTTGTGTCAGTGATACAAAATACCTATGCCTTTTGACTTTATGTGCAAAAACAAAATAGGGTGACAAAAATGTTCTCTTTTACAAGTGTCAAATGATTCTTCTTGCAAATATAAAAGCTTCATAGATAAAGCCTGAGATCAATATTTTGTGGGGAAGTTATATCTGGAGAAATTAATTTGGGAGCTAGACCATTTAGTTAAAGGCAGTTAAAAGCAGTGGTGGTATTCAGCCAGTTTGGACCGGTTCAGACGAATCGGTAGCAGAGATCGCGGGTGAGCCAGCCTACCAACCCAGGTGCTATGCCGTCCTATTTAGCCATGTTTTTGAGGCCGGGCTCATGCGCGGAAGGCATGTGCGTGAGGAAAGCACATGCACAGAAGGCTGGGCGCATGAGTGGAAGGTGCACACGTGTACAAAGCGAGCATGCACATGGGGGAGAACCAGTGGTAAAAATATGTAAAACCCACCTCTGGTTAAAAGGACCATAAATCAAACACTTAAGCATTAGCACGGACAAATGAACTACAAATGAAAATGTTATGTTTCAAGATGCAGGTCGATCCAGCTCATGACTATAGAAGAGTTGGGTGTACAAAATAGGATATGCATGGAAATAAGCACATAATTGGACTTTAGTATTACTCTATACACCCTCTTTTATACATATGGCACATAGAAAGCAGGTATGAGCCGGTCTCTCTCTCTCAGCCCAACCCACTTAGCAGAGTTGTTATTATTGGGGGAAAGAGGAAGAGACAGGAGTATTAGGTAGGTTAACCACCTTGAGTTACTTATAAAAGTAATAACAGTGGGATAAAAATCTAATAAAATAAAAGCAGGAATGTGCTAGTCACTGCTTAACTCAATGGTTCTTAAACTGTTTGGTTCAATTATTCCTCTTCCCTGTTCCAAGTAATGTCACTATCCCACCAAAAAAAATATCCAGACTGTTGTTTTACACAGATATCTTGGCAGCTTCAGTCCCAAACTGGATTGACTCCCAAATGTGCAATTGCAAATTGCTTCATTACTCTCAACTACCCCCTTTGGGGAAAAGTACCCCTCCTCCACACACACCCATTTAAGAACCACTGGACTAACTGAAGTTCTCTAATAGATAGAATAAAAGGTTTCTTGCTCCCATTACTACTATAATTTAAGCAAGCAAATAACAAGTATTTTTAAAATTAGAATATCTTTTAAAAGCTGTGACAATATGTACAGTCTAGTCAGCTGAGGAAAAATCTATATTTCCTTCCTGAAATGGAGAGGATTGTAGAATCATCCCCTTTCTATCTTTTTAGTAGATAGTAGTAGAAATTTGAAGGGAACAGCACACTTCTGCTCTTAACTTAAGGGAACATCCCTTTCAACTAATTTGAAAATTTTGGCTTTTGCTCCACTAAGACATAAAAGAACACCTACTTCACTGGAATAGTGGAGGATTTTTTTTGCTTAAATATCTTCATTCATTCTTTAGAATTTCTCAAGCATAACTTACCCAAAATATTATACAATGGAAAATATGAGTTGCATAAAGCAGCAGCATGTGAAACTTTGGGCCTTTTGTTGATTTTGTTGATTTTTTTCACTACCTGTCTATAAAATAGTGCATTATCTTTTTGATCAATTATCCAGCATCAGCTTCTTAAGCCTATTATTATTGTCACTGAAACTGAACAAATATCCAGTTTGAAAATCATTATACTAGTATGCTGGAAATTGCACAAACATTTTACCTTATACACATGCTGAACCATATCACACAAGGCTCAAAACCAGAAAAATAAATCTATCTAACCCCCAAACTTTTAACGAATCACGAAGAAAGAACCCACAGGCACTTTTAATAAATACAGTGCACAGACGTTACAGGCCACAGTTGCATGATGGAATAATTCAGTACCAATTAATAGCATGAAGCAGTGTTTGTTCAGTCTTTTACTGACCAAAATATAAAATGGGAACCAGTTACAACTCACTGAAGAGGGAATGAGAGGGGAGATCACACAAGAGAAAACAAAATTTGGAACATTAGTTTTAAATAATTACTGCGAAGCCCATTATAAAATATTTTCATTAAACCTTTAAAAGATTTAATCATTTATGTTCCCTAGTTTTTAAAAAATCTACATAATACCTTTATTTTGGTGGTCCATCAATATCCAAATGTGCAAAAGTTACAATTTACCTTTAGGAGTGCATCAAAAATAGGCTTAATATTCAAAATAGCTGTACTATGGTAATGTAAATTTCACAGCACCAGTTTTCTGTAATTCTAAAGGATTTGGATTCTATGGAAGGGCAGTGATTTACAAAGCATTTATCAGGAGCTCCAATTAAATCAGCACATTTAGATTACCGTAAATAATCTGTGGGCCTTTCTTATAAGCTTTCTTTTCTCATAGAGATTCTCACTTATTGTACTTTAACAAATATTATATTTGTTATGAGCAGTTTTTGTGCCTTGAATACATAGATTGCTCAAACCTAAGCATTCATTGTAAGGAAAACATACCTCATTTCAGATACTGCAGCATGGTGTTTTTCTTAATATTCTTAACATGAAATATTCTTAACATGAAAAATCTCTTTGCATAGGAAAAGTGCATTACATTGCCTCTACTGTTACACTCTGCAGTCCTGACAATCAAAGAACACTGTATACATAGATGCCCAAAAAAACTGTGCCAGTATTTTTAGAAAATAAGCCGATTTGGTTGACAATAGCCTGAATTACAAGATCATTAAGCTGTAAATTGGCTTTAAAAAAAATAGCATTAAGGAGGGTTGGGTTTTTTTTTTTCAGTTTTGCCAAACTGATGATGAAGAGCAGCTGGTACCTTGCTTAAATAACTTTTAGATCAAGTATCATATTTCGGCCCCTTGCTATCAAAAAGATTTGTCATCAGGATACAGAAAAAGCAAAAAGTCCGCTCTGATACACAGTGCAAGGTAGCATATAACTATTAAAACATACAAAATTTTGAATGTATGCATACACAAAGGTCAACATAAGAAGCAACATTCTATGTTTTGTTCTTTCTATCTTTGGCTAAAAGTCTGAGAAAGGAAATTCAAGGACCAAAACAATTCTTAATTTTCCAGACTCTTCCCCATCATTACACATCACTAACTGGAAGGCTTGCATCATCGAGATCCACTGGATCAGGATCCTGTTCCTGAGTGCCATTTTTATTTTGAGGTTCCAATAGGGCCTGCAGAGTCACTTTGGAAGTTGAGTTTCTTGAAGGGACAGCCTGGATCTTGAAGCTCCCTGGTTTGGCCGTGGTAAAAGATTCATGAAATCTTCGCTTCTCCAAGACAGGGGGTTTGCTGTTAAGGGTTTGGACCAAAGTGGGGCGGTGAGTGGTTGTGGAATGTGAGGTGGCTGCTGCTGTTTTTGCAGGGCAGCTGGATTCTGAGCAGCTGGAATGCTCCTGTAAAGGAGAAGTAATTATCTAATTAAGTTGGTCATTTACTTCATGTTAATTACTCAATTCAGAACTATGTCACTGAAATAGTGAAAAGGGAAATACAAAGCAAGGCATAAGAGCACAAAGCAGAAGCTTCTCCGATGCAGCACAATGTTAAGACTGTGAGCATACAGCATTGTGAAACAGCAAGCTGAAACAGCCAAGACAAATCCCTAAATCTAGTGTGATATTGTTTAATTCTGACAGTGCAATTGCACCAAATTATTATGCCCAATGCTATCAATCTCCCAGCAGAACAGATTTCCCCCTTACTTGCCTCATGCCTATTGTGAGCATACCACCGGCAGCATTTTGAAGAAACTGTCGATTTTGAGAATTTGCAAATAGGATTAAATACTTTTTGAAATCTAATCCTAAAAGAATTTCAAGAAACTAATGTCATAAACTCATGCAAGTGTATTCACTTGTAAAAAAGAAGTATAATTAAATTCTTAAAATTTTATGTGAATTAAACTGCCACTGTTAAGGCACTTTATCTTTTTGTTCACTATGCTTTATTCCTTAGTTATTTGTTCTACCGTAGTAATATATGATTTTGCTGGTCAGTATTTCCAGAAAGTAATATAATCTGTTATGTAGTTTGGATTTTTCTATATTGTACTCTACAATGGTAGCTATTGTTTTGGTAGTGGACTATTTATTCTATTCAGTATTTTTCATACCTATTAAATATGATCATACCATTATTGAGTTCTGCATTTTAACACTATGCTTAATGAAAACTGCAGAATATAATTTCTACAATAAGCAAGAAACATCAAAGAATATTGTTCAGACTTTGCTAGGCTGCAAATATTGCCAATTAATTTGAAAACTGAGGAAAAAAAATTCTGAAGAATATTGAATAATATTCATCAACTAAAATCAAAGAGAAAGGTATGCTGAAAATTGGCAATTGTAACTTATCCTGTATTGGAGCAGTTGGGAATTTCATCTAAAATCACATCAGAATATGAAGCTTCTTAATGAAAGATCATAAGATCATAGCAGTCTATCTGTCTGTTCCAGAAATGTTATTCATTTCCTGCCAAATTTTGGAATTAGTGTTCCGATGTTCTACATCTATTTATCAATCAACCTCAAGTGGAAGCTTCTGACAATCTTCTAAAATTCTAACATTTGCATTAAACCAACAAGCAAAGACTTGTTTAGGATAACATTCCAGAATGTGCTTCTACTTTAAGCTATATTGTGCCTCATCACATATTAATACTTCTATGAACAAAATATCTCTTATTTTGAATGGTAGGCTGAATAGAAAATTTTCCATTTCTATTACACAATCATTAGCTGGAGAATGTAGCTGCTTAGCTAGATTCAGAATTAGCTTGGTCAATAAACTTTTATAATGATCAGCAGATTATCCAGATAGCAGATTAAACAGTGAACAGGTCTAGAAATGTTTATAGGAATCATCTAAGTGAAAGAAGATAAAGAAGAAATTTGGTACCTCGTTTTAAAAGTGATTAGAAATAAATATGTTTAACACAAATTTGATTGTGTAAAATAATTTCCAAATACAAACTTCTTTTCTAAAGTGAATACTATATAAATATTTCTATAATTTATTTATTTATTTATTTATTTAATTTGTATACCGCCCTTCTCCCGGAAGGGACTCAGGGCGGTGAACAGCCAAAATTAAAAAAAAAAACTATAACATTTTTAAATTGAACCCAAGCAAGATTTGTGCTGCAGCAAAATTTCAAATATTTCAATTTGTAATTTTGTGATGAGATACAAATTTTGTGATTAGAATGTAAAAGACTTGTATTCATTATTTTGATTAACTATAGGTTAGTTAATCAAACTAATGCAAGCTATAACAATCCTTGCATCTTGACTAATTATCCCATGCAAATATAATGTAAAAACCATGCAGGTTGATCAGTTATGTTTTTCTTAGTGTGCGTACATATGTGCACACATTTTAACTATTAGGTTCTGAGTGGCTTTTACTTAGCTTTGTTTTAAAATGATTAAATTCAAATATGAACTCTCATGCAAATTAGGCCAAACATAGTTTCTATCTCCATGTATTTGCTACTAGAGCTTTTCTTCTCAATGAAAGAAACAGAGATTTCAGCAAGTAAATATTTGCCATTCTGAAAAATAGATTTTATTTAGAAAGACCAAATTTATTAGCCTATGGAGAATGTTTCAGAAGTTAGTAATTTCATGGTGATAATGATCAACAGAAGAAACCACAAGATTAAGTTCATCATTTTATATAATGTTAATAAATGTTTTGGATTTCAGCCCTCTGATGAAATGGCAGGTTTACATGAGAGTCCACATACGTGCTGCATTCACCAGTTCTTGATGTATACCTCTGTATACAAGGATTCGACAGCCTTCTGGCCTGCCGCATCTGGAACACAGGGCAAAGCTAAGATTAGAGTAACCTAAACGGAGAAGAGGAAGGGAGGAAGAGAGGAAAGGACAGGGAAAGAAAAGAACTGCTGATAGCCACTAGTAGAGTTATCCCACTACAAAAATTGAAAACACACCAAAGACAAAAAGGAATACCCATTCCCAATAACCTTTCCATCAGCCAGAATGCATTCATTCCCAGAGAGAGCTTCTAAAGGATTGTGACAATTAATTAGACTGTTCAATTTTTGCAAAAAAAAAAAAAGGTGAAATTTGGTGTAAGAAATACAATTGTTTTAATATCACCATGCTGTATACAAGCTAGAATAAACTTCTAGTATATTGACAGAAATAAAAAAAACCAATATTGCTATAAATGAATAGCTAAGAATAGCTTTAAAAAAGAATCACCACAGCACTACATTATAACAATTATATACTCAGTAGTATAAATGTATGTTCGATTGAAAAAAATATGCTATCTATGGAACAACTACATAATTACTGACACTTATAACAAACAGTTTGGCAATGTTAGCCATTGTAATGCCAGCTGTTCAAAAAAGAAACCTAGAATATTTTTGAATTACAAACTCTGTGCCAAGAGGACTGAAAACTAAAAGTTTCAAAGAATTCTATTCTAAGGTGCTTTAAATCAGTTTAGGGATGTCTCAAGCACAAAATTCAGAAACGATCATATAAACTCAAAAATTTCATTGTGGTCAAATTAAGAGAAGATAGTTTAACATCTAAATATTAAGATAATACAGAAAGACGTAAATAGTTTTTTTTTAAAGATTAGCATTGAATCAAAAAATATAATAGTCTATGCAAGTTGTAATGCATGCAAATGTGTACCCCAGATCTAAGAAAGGGTTGACTGATAAAAGAGTATGTACAGTACTGATTATTTGTTGAAGTGTCATAATTTAAGCTCTTTAAAAACATACGGAAGCTGCTGATCTTCCAGGTCCCCGTTGGGCTACTATTGCACCAGAAATTGCTTTAATCCAACTATGCATGTCTTCTGGACTATCGGCCTAAAATAAGAATGTAAAACTTTTGTGGAATTTCAGTTTTAGATTTAAAAGTATTTTAACTATACAATATAAGAATATGTCAAACATTTTCCTCATGAACAGATTTAAAACATTTAATCTAGACTAAAAGAAACAGACTTTTTCATGAAAAACATGAGGATTTACTACAATAGTGTATTTAAAACACAGTTCATGACATCACAGTCACTATTTTGGAAATAGTTATATTAAGCCATTTTCTACTTCCTGTAAAGAAAAATCCTGGCAGGTGACCATAGCTATTTTCAGATATTTTTCAATGAATAGGGATATGAAAAGCCCATTAATAATTATTACAATTTCCTTGTTACCAACCTAACTACTGAAGAGGATTCATCAGTATGTTATTTAACCTCAATATGCACTGAAATTATGTGAATAATTTATAATGTTCTAAAAAAGGGGGAAAAAAAGAAATTGAAAACTTCATTGGGAAAAAGAAAAACAACTTTATAAAACTCAAGTAATTATAATGAAAAGGATAACACTGCCAGGCAAAAAAAAAAAATCTTAGAAAATCTCAGAAACAAACCAACAGACCATTTGTAATGACATGGCATCATCACAGCACACAGACCAACTAAAACCCTCCAAAACATCTTATGTAAACAAAGATACCCAGTAATCGAAAGAAAGAAAGAAAGAAAGAAAGAAAGAAAGAAAGAAAGAAAGAAAGAAAGAAACCAGGAGTCATCACATGCAGTGTAAGGACTGCAATAGCTACTATGTAGGACAGGCAGGCAAAGATTAGCAGAGCACATCTATAAATACCAGCTACAAGCAGGAAGATATGATGAAAACTAAAACTTACAATACATGGGATAGTCTCAACTATAATTTCAACTGGGAAACTATGAACATCCTAGATCAAGCTAAATCCAAAAATTCTGGGGAATACTTGGCTGCTTGGCATTGAGACAAATCATCCATCAATAGACACATAAACCACATTTTCACACCATCCAAAAGAGATAATTAAAAAGCTAAGAAGGAAACAAAAAGACCAAGAACCCATCCTTTCCAGCAACCAACATCTAGATGAATTAATATTACAAATAATCAAGCAAAAAATAATATCCTAAGCAAGGAACTGCACTAACGAGAAACCAATCAACACTGGCAGAAAAAGATATTCTAAATAAATAGGGAGCAAACCCCACACTTATTTGTACGAAAGATATTACTTAATTATGTAATAACATATCTGCAAACAACTGTTCAGCAAAAACCCACCCTGAGCTACACATATTTTCTTCTATTAGTATAGCACACCACTAGAAAACTCCTCTTAGCAGGCTTTTTAAGAAGTTAATCAAAGCATTTCACTAGACCAGTTATGTCACTCTAAAATACAGAAGATCTGTATCTTAGAAGATCTAACCTGAGAATGAGACTCACTCAGTTCTACCATACTACTGAGATATTTGTTACCAGTCGGTGGATAACATAGTTCCACAGTACCTTCCTTGATATTTTTGAAACTCACTGCCCTGACCAAACAATATTTTTAATAAATAGTAAATCATGAATGGACTTATGGTTTATTTGTAAAAATGGTTGGGTCTTCAGTTTCTTAAACCACCTTTAAAAAGTCATGGATATTTGCAATCAGATGTTTTGCAAGTTGGATGGCTAATTGGTTGTGGTAGAGAGCAATCTTCCCAGGTTATCTTCTGATAAATGGATATTTTATTGCTAGTCACCAAAATAGCTATTTTGTGAATAGATAGATTTCCTCACAATAGACATTTTGTGAAAATACCTACTAAATGTTATCAACTTCAGATGTTCCCACTAATTCTCTGCAAATTGGGAGCCCCTAGTTCACACTCTTTTTAGTTGCAAAATTAAATTAGTTGTGGCATATATTTGAAAGGAAATGGAGTCTGTTATCTTACATAAAATGCATAAATAGAAGACTTACTTGTACATAAAATGTTCGAGAAGTTGTTACAATTTCAAAAAGATTGTCTCTCATCATAATATCACTGAAAAACATACAAAAATGTAAATGTACGTATTGTTAAAATCAAATTCTAGCTCATGTATCTGGCATAGAAAAATGCATTCTATACAGTTTTAAAGTATCTGCTTTGAAAGTAATTAAATTACATGTAGGGAGTTCTCATTTAATTATCACTATTAAAACCAGCAACTTTAAGCTAAGCAATCGCTAAATGAAATTGCTAGTGTGCTTATGATCTTATCCGGCTTCTCTTTGCTTTAGGACCTGCAAAGATCATAAATTCAAGGACTGATCACAAAATTATTTTTTTCACCAGCACTGTAACTATAAATAGTTGTTAAATGAGGACCACCTGCACTATATAGATAATCCTTGATTTATGAAAATTGGGAATTTCCGTTGCTAAGACAGCTGTTATACCTGATTAGTGGACTGTTTTTTTTCTTAGTTTGTTAACAAATTACTTTAGCTGTTAAGTGAATCACATATTGTTAACTGAATCCAGTTTCTCCCATTGACTTTGCTTGTCAGAGCTGGCTAGAAAGGTCACAAATGATGATCATGTGGCCCCAGGACACCACAATCATTATAAATATGTACATGCTGGTTGCCAAGAGCCAAAATTCTGATCACATGACTGTGGGAATGCTGTGACAATTGTAAGTGGGAGGACCAGTCATAAGTCACTTTTTTCAATGCCATTGTAACTTTGAACAATCACTACAAATGGTTGTAATTCGAGAACTACAGGTATTGTACACATGTAATATACTCTACTTCCCTTCTTCTACCACCAGCTCAAAGCAGTTACATTATTAAGACTCTAGATAAGCAAGTTATAGCCACTGTATTTGAAGTTATGACCAGACTGGCTAGTGTTTAGATTATACGTAGATTATTATCATCTTTTTGGCACAATCTCCATAAGGGTGATAATCAGACAAAGACAAAGCTAAGACATATACCTGTCTCCTTCTTTCAAAACTCAAGGCAAATATGTCCACTGCTGAATCTTAACCTAACCTTACTCCTCAAATTAAAGAAGGCAAACATGGGATAAAAATACATAAAAAATGTCCTAAGAAACTTTATAATGCCACAAAAGAATCACCTGGTAACTTAATGAACTGCACGCTTTGATGTATTATTTGTGTTTATAGCTAGGAAATCTTTAGGAAAGAGTTTATTTAGCCCCTGACTGATTATACACTCTTTTACAAAGGCATTATTTCAAATATCCTGAATAATGCAATCAACCCTTTCAAAATAATATATCTGATATAGCCTCCTACTTTCATCCATCCTTCTACCCAAATGCCTTACATAAGAATGTAAGCGGTTTCCTGATGAATGACACCTCTGGCCATCTAGTCTAGCAGACTATTTTCACTGTGACCAACCAACAGCACAAAGAAGACCACTAGTCATCCAGCAGATGGCTTTCAGAAGCAGTCAAACTGCTATCAAAGCTAATACTCACTGTTCCCCCTGACTTTCATGAATTGATCCAATCCCTTTTTTAAAGCCAGCGTAATATTTTTGGCACCATATACATCATTTTATACCTGCTCACATTGAATGTCATTTGCCATTTTGATACTCACTCCATTAATTTGCAGACATCCTTTTGAGCTCTTGGTAGTCCTTTACTACTCTGAAAAATTTAATATCATCAGCAAATTTGGTTCCTCTACTAGTTAGACTTAATTCCAGACAATTTTAAATGTGTTAAAAAGCATCAGTCCTTTCAAGTCATGTTCAAGGTGACTATTTCTCTGCAGTTTTTTTGAAAAGCACTCCTTGGAAATGAGTTGCTTTTGTCTTCTGATTTTTTTAAAAACTGCCCAATCTAATCATATTATTACTTGATCATAAAGCAAATTAAATGCATTAAATGATGATGAGAAATAGAATGACCAGGGTTTCTTACTACAATTACATACGATTTGATACCTTTACAATTCTCACCTTTGTTTACATTCTTGGACTTTGTGAACTTCTTTCAGTGGTATAATCCGAAGAGGCTCCTTATCCTGAAAAATTAGAATCATTAAAATTTTAGCAAGTAAATACTAAAAATATGTGTTGTACAAACCTGTTTTGAAGGGAAAAAAGCCGAATAGAAAATTTATTGACAAAATAAAAGCTATACGGACACATTTTCTACGTGAGTTTGGTTAACAGAAATAACCCAGTTTCTTCCATTCCAGATTGATTCCCTAGAGAAAGGAGGAGCCCAGAAAGAATTGAATTAGCCAGTTAATATCTTAAGAAAAGGAGACTGAACAGTTTATTTCAGTATTCCACAATTAACATTCTGTAAAAATAATACAGGTAGTCCTTATTTAGTGACTGCAATTGCGGACCAACAACTTAATTTTAAACAAAGCAATTCTTAAGTTAAAAAAAAAAGTGACAACAATTGTGCTTTTGTGCTTCAGCTTGACTCCAAAGTGGTAAGTAAGCCCAAACGGCAAGAAAAGTTTCTGGAACTTGACTCATAAGAAACTGCGTAAAAGAGTAAACCTTATAGCCCTTTTTCTCCACTACTCTGGCTTTGGAATGCTCACCCTGGTGCTGGTATAATTAGCAAGAAGACAATGTTTCTTAATGTTTTTCCTCACCCTCCCAAAGTCATCCAGCATTCTTTTATCATGCTGCCTCTTCCTTCAGCTGAAAATCCTTCCTGCTGAAATCCCAAGCAGCATTTTCAGCCCCTGAATGAGACACTTGTGCATGGCCTACAAAAGGCCTCCCAAGAAATTCCCTACCCACCTAAGGCAACCTGTGCTCCTCACCTTATCTATGCTGCCTCCCTGCTCATAAGCTAAAACTCTAGTTTAGATTTTGGCTCCTTCTCGTCTCTAGATGGTTGAAAGAGCTGCCTGCCAAAGAACGTCAAGTCTCTTTCCTGCACATTACTCCACCCTGAAGTTCAGGTCGCCTGTTCTTGCACTCCTACACAAAGGTGCAGAGGGAACATCTTTGGTGGGGTGCAAGAACAGACCTCTGATCTTCAGGATCTGAACTCTGTTTCTCTATCCCACTAGAGGAGTTTAGTTCCCCTCAGGAGGCAACTGTTTCAGCCAGCCCCCAGAAACCTCCTCATGGGGAATCCTCTTAGCAGATGGAGGCAGCATCTTATAATCTTCCTTCCAGCTCCCCCATTGACTTTCTGGGAAGACAGCAAAGATTGCAAATGGCAATCACAATCACATGATCACAGGGTGCTTTACAACCTATCATAAGTATGAACATGACTATGGGGGGGGAGGTATAGTGCTACATTTTATGACAGACTGAAGTGCTTTACAAGCCATCAAGCACCTTTTCCAAGGCCACTGTAACGTCAAACCAATGTTAAACAATGGGTAGCTATGTACAGGACTACCTATAGTGAAAAACTGATTAGGATGTCGTCGATTTCAGGCAGTAGCTGAATGGCAGGGAGTATTCTAACCAACTAATTAAGGTCACAAAGAGCAGAACTTGTGGCTTGCAATTTTTAGGGACATGCTGCACTCTGGAAGAAAGCAACTCAGGAAAAGTTTACTTATTTAGGCAATCTCTCAGCTCTGACAGAAAAAAAGGGGGGGGAGGTCAAAATTACTTTTTCATTACTGTCACAACTGCAAATGGATGCTATCTATGGCAGTTACTAAACAATGTATCATGGTTACCAAGTGGTATTACACTATAATCATCTTCGTCCTTCTTTATTGCTTTATAGATAATATAGTAATGTTTTATTGGAAATTACTTACATTCACCAAAATTAGATACCTACTATTGCAAAACTTTGCTTACATTAAAAGATCTTTTAAAATAATCTAGTTATACTGGTAGTACACATATTAAAAACATATTGAGGCACTCCAATGTAGTAAATAATATTCCAAGGAGCTTGTTTAATACAGTAATCTAATTCAGCCATAAAACTAAACTAGGTTGATTGATAATCAACCTTGAGAACTTGCATGTTTCCTTTCATTTCAAGTATCTTTTATTTATTTCTTTATTATGTACAAAACTGAAATGTAACTAAGCAGAACTAAGATTCGAAGCAGGAGACCTGAAAAACACTTCAAATATCATTTCAGGTATACCTTCAGGATATAAGTTCCCACTTTACAGCACTAAAAAAGAACACATGAAACATATTTGAAAACATAATAATTTGTGATAGAATAAAAGACTGCATAAATGTATTAATTTTTATATTGTTTTCTTTCATGTAATATGGTTCAGAAGGTATGTATTGATTTTTTTCTCAAACTGGCAAACTATAATCTTTCAGAACCTTTTCTGGGCGCCATCATGTGGTTGCTGTAAGGAAAGCAAGTGCACACTGTTAACTCCAAATGAAGTTAATGTGGTAAAAGGACACTTCAGATACATTTCATATTTCAAGAGCAAATCTGTTCATCTGTTCTTTCACATATTAACTGCCAGAAATGTGACTACAATTACATCTTCAGAAATAGTAAGTAGTGGCATTTATTTATTTTTCTTTTATCATAATGCTTCACTCTGATCAAGATCCTGCTGGATGAAATTATGTTGTGTTGTGTTTTAGTATAAAAATTTCAGAAATGAAATACTTCTTGATGTTCTGTTGGTTATTAAAAAGTATATGAAACTTGACAGTTTTGAACATCTTCACTGAAATCCCTTATACTTTCTTAGGAATAAATATTTGCAGGATTGTTTCCAAGTACACTTAATACCGGTAATTATTATTATAATTCATTCTGTAGCCCATTGACACTATAGTCCAGTAGTATCATATATAGGAAGAATTAATCACCTGTGAAATTTCTTAATTTTCATACTTTTTTCATGCATCCTGTTTAAACAACAAAGAACGCTTAAGAGCTAGCAGCAAATCTGAATCTAGTACCTCTCATACAAGATTCAAGGTGTCAACTCTTCATTGGAGTCTAGACAGGAAACCAAAACCATAAGTATTCATATTACTTTCATTGTAAGAATCTTGCAAGTATGAAAGCATTTCCCTCCCCCCTTGCTTTTATTTTCCAGAGAACTAGAAGGGTTCCTTCAGAGACCTTGTTCACCTTTACTCCTCCTGTGGCCTGAGATACTGATACTTCTTATCAGACTGTTCTCTAGGCTTTAGCTCTTCCTCCTTCCACGGTTATTCTCACAGCCCATAACACAAGGTGACGAGGAAATCATTTTAAAATAACTGACATTTATTCTTGACATATTTATAATTTATTAAATATTTTCAATTATTTTTCTAAAATAATGCTTAGCAACATAAACATATAAGCTTTTGCTTGTTAAAAATTTGCCTGTTAAGAGTTTTAGACACACTCTATGTAGATAAATAACAAATTAAAATGTTATCATTGGCTTATTTCTTTCAATAGTGAGTGTATATATGCAGTACTTGATATTTGGAGAATATTTTTTCCCACATGGAAGGGTATGCAAATTGCTTTGCATGATCCCATCTATATCCAAGCATTTTCTGGAATATACTGGTAATAACATAATAAAGACTTCTAAATCTCAGGAGATTATAATCTGCAAGATAACTCATATATGGTCAGCAAATTTCATAAAGCAAAACATAATTCCCGACATTAGGTTAAAAGCAATCTGAGAGTTTATTTTAAAAAATGAAGCTGAGCACCTGTATGCAATGGGCAGTGAAATCAACGAAGAAAGTAAAATAGCATTTTCAGGGAAAGTTCAATGTTGTAAACATATTTAATTTAATGTATTTGGTTTAAATAAAATTTTAGAGTCTTAAAATTGTTTTTCCCAAAGAACAATGCAAAAGGCTTGAGGGCAGAGCAGGGCAGTCCATGATTTGCCCACTATGTCCTTACAATCTTCAGCAGAAAGGGTTAGCATGCTTGTGCATATGGGGGCACCATTATCCATTATAATAGTAGCAATAATAAAATTCCCACAATACAGCTAAAATTATATTTTACTAAAATGGAATAGCCCATATATTCTAGAGTTGGATCTCTTGTTATATTTGCAGATTGTACTGCTGCTGAAGCACAAATGTCAGTTCCGATGCATTAATGCATAAAGACAAAAGACAAGAACTTCAAGGAATCAGCTGGAACACCCCCACAACAGAAGCAGAGAGACACAATTTGATCCACCTTGATATTATGGTGCTGGATATTCTCTTACCAATGGTGGATGAGACACAATCTGAATCATGAAACCCCCTTTCTGAGATGCTCCTTAATTATTAGCCAATTTAGGCCATTCTTCCACCTTCAGGTGACAAAATGAAGGTTGAAATATGTTCCCCCTTGATAGAAAGAAAGGGTCAATTGTAAGATTACTGAATCAGAGCTCCAACCCTGCTGAAAAACCATTACATTCTGAGAGCCTATAAGGAGAAGTCAATGAAGTGTCCCCTTCAAAAAATTGATGAGTTGATTTTGTTTTGTATTTTATTTTCATTGATAAAACATAATAAATATATTTGACAAAAAAAAAAAGGTGAGTTGATGCAACCACGGAGGAATAACTAGGAATACTGTGCAATGACTAAAAGGCACATTCCTACTTTAAAATCTCAAACTCTCTCGCTGTCATTTCTTCAGGCAAACTTTATGCCACTATTGAATAATATTCATTCGCTCAGGCAGAAAACTTCTCCTCCTGTTATACTTCCCTATCTCCCACATAGTTCTGATACTGCAGACATTTTTTTTTTTTTGTTATAATGCTGGATTCTTCTCACCCTAAATATCTAAACAGAGGGTAGGATGAATAAGAATAATTTTAGAAATCTATTTTTAAAAGTATCAATTCCTCATCAGGGCCTGAAGCATGTTTCAAAGGAGAACTGTAAAACAGGTCCTTTTTCTGTTGTAAGGACAATTATGCAAAGCTAATCTACAAACTCTTAGCCACTGGAGATAATAGGAAGACCAACCTACATGACAAAGCTGTCTACACTGAAAAAAACTGATTATTTCTCATCTAAAGCAGGGGTTCCCAACCCCCGATCCATGGGGCTGGCACCGCACCGTGACATGCCAGAAACCAGCCTGTGCAAACAAGCGAAGCCCCATCCACAGGATGCAGGCAGCATGCGAACCACACACCTCCAGTCTGCAGAAAAACCTTTCTCCTCAGAACTGGTCCCTAGTGTCCAAAAGGTCGGGGGCCACTGATCTAGGGTATCTATTTATACTCTATCAAGAAATCTTCTAAAAATAGAAACACTAGTCTACAAATAATTATTAGACCTTTATTGCTACTTATGTCTTTTGAGAATAAAGCTGATCAAGACCAAGTAAAGCTCAAACAGAAACTAAAAGGATAAAACAGCAACAATAAAAAAAAAAACAGCCATATTAACAAGTGTACATTTTTCATGCTTAACTTTACAAACTGTCATCATCAATAGTTACAAGATAAATTATGTTTGGGAATATTTTTCTATTTTTCTATTTAAAATAGAAAAAATATAATACAATATACAGAATATTCAAGAATAAATATAAGGCATGAGTGAATCAAAAAGTATATAATTCTCTGTTCAGTTATAAATCAACATGACATACAACATTGTTTAGAAAGTATATTAAAATATATTATTAATACCAAAAAGATTAAATCTACTTTTTTCTTATTTGAAAATGTTTCAATGTTTTAAATTAACAAGAGTGGTTGTCTATAATACGAAGAAACTAGAGATAAAGAGAATGGCATTTTTCTAATATTCTAATTTATTGTCTTTTAAAACTGCATTCCATCTATTTTTAAGAAAACCACCACTATAAACCATCCTTATTATTTCTGGTTCCATTATCTCTGGTAGGTAAATATAGATCAGGATTTATTATCTGCTGTAAAGGATTTCATATAACTACAGTTTTGGTGTGTGTTTCTGTTTGGAGGAGAACTTCCTTTTGAAGTATTTTTTTTTTTTTTTTGGTATATTTTACATATGTGCAATATAAGGAACAGTCTTCTAGATATGGCGATACATAAAATGTTATGTTCACCACGTGACAAGGATTCAGGAGAGATCTGGGCAAACATTAACACACACCTAAGAATTCTTCTGTTGTTTGGGGATTAGGCAGAAAGTATACGGTTCAGAGAAAAGCATTAAAAAAGCAAATGAAAAGGTATTTGCCCTAAAAGGCTAAAGGATAAATTGGGCTCTAAAATGAAAGTAATCCAGTTGCTGAAATTTCTGTTACTTAATATCTGTTTCTTTTAATATATCTTCCTGACTTTATTTTCTCAAAGTTGCTCATTCTGTTTTAATTATCCATTGGCACCCTTGAAATAATGAAGAGTATCTGTATAATACAATTCTAAAAATTGGCATTGTGTTTAGACTAGGATAGATAAATATAACAACTGCTTTTAATTATTCATCTTTAATTCAAAATGAAATCAATGTGCATAACAGAAAAAGAAATAAAGTACATACATTATCTCTGTGTGTTTAGTTATTAAAAATTCATGTTTTCCCCCAGTTTATATTTTCGAAACATGACTTATTCACTACTAAATACTTATTCAGAGCACTAGGTTATGTATGGAAAGTGATAATCGTATTATTAATTCCACATTAAAACTGTCAGTAGCATCATTATATTGGAATCTAACTATTGCTCCATTCACTATACATTAGAATGTCCACCAAGTAAAGGCAATGGATACAAAGGCAATTATGTTCTAAATTGTTTCTAAAAACTTATTTTTTTATCAAAATAATGGAAACAAAGCAATTATGCATTAACAAATTTTTTGCTTAATCAAATGGATATAAATGGATACCTACCAGTTCTGATTTAAAATAGCCAATTGAGTTTTCATCAAGCTGGAAATACCTTCTTTTCCAGTTCTTCATCTATGTATACAAACAAAAATGTAATAACTTAAATATATTTTAAAGAAACATGTTATTTTTTATTTATTCATTGTTTATTCATTGAGTTTTAGGCTTTCTATCAAGACTACATGTTGTTTTTCTCATATTCATATTCTATGCAATATTCAGGTCTAGTTCCTTAAATCAGAAACATTTTTCTGATTCAATGTGAGTATAAGCGATGATGTTCTCACTGGGCTCAGAAACTGCATAAATTTATAGTATTCATTAGATGAAAATGGTTCTAAATGGGCAGGAAAAGCTGAATGTTCAATATGCAACAAGAAAAACCAGAAAAAAGATAGCAATTCATTCTTTAGTTGATTGCAAGTTCTTTACAACTTGCCCTCCTCCACAAGAGGAGAAAAACCAAAACAAATTGTTTGTTGAATCAACACCCAAAATTCCCCAGCCAGTATGGCCATTGCTAAGAATCCGAAGAGTGGAATGCTAGAGTCCCCAAGATTGGAAAACAGTGGGCGATCAGTTCAGTGCTCAGACAGGAAAGACGTCTTCATATTCAGTAACAGAGATAACAGTAACTGGTCATCTGCAGCAGCTGTTGCTAGTACTTTCAATACTTTTTAAGGCTCCAATTTGGCATCAAATAGAAGTAAAATTGAGGACTTCTTTATATTACAGGTATTCCTCAACTACAATTGAGCCCAAAATTTATGCTGTTTAGTGAGAAATTTAGTGACCCCAGGACACTGCAACAGTTATAAAAATGAGCCAGTTGTCAAGAATTCAAATGTAAATCGCATGACTATAGGGATGCTGCAATGGTCATAAGTGTGAAAAATGGCCATAAATCACTTTTTTCAATGCCACTGTAACTTAGAACAGTCAGTAAAAAAACTGTTGTAAGTCGAGGACTACTCGTACACTATTGTCAAAATTCTTAACGTGGCAAAGTTTCCATACAGGAATTACCTTATATTATACACAAAAATTCATGATGCATACTGCTGTACACTACGCAGTTCCACATTTGGTTAGTGAATGATAATATGCTGATAATATGTACTAAAAATTCATTATAGAGATAATTTCAAGTGGATTATCTATGGTCCTATTTTCACATCCAGTACATATTACAATAAGCAGTCCTGTTATCGAACTAGAGTATTGTTCACATGCCTGATGAAGTAGAATATTAGTTGAATCAATATCAATATTAGAAATACCTGAAACAAAGTCTTGAATTTGAAAAAGCCACTGCAGGTAAACAACTTAGTTGAAATAATTCTAAGAACCTTTCTTCGAGAACAGTTGCCAAAACACATGTAGCTAATAGTACCAAATAGTGTACTATTTTTTTTCTTTTCTTTTCTGAACCTTTTATCTCCAACAAACATTCTTTCTTTAGTGTTTTGGGGAATCTGTTCTGCATGGGTTAAAAAACAACACCTTTGCATTATATATTGCATAACATATTGTATTAACTTCAAAAGGTCCTCTATCTGCTTACCACTGCTCCCTGTTTAACACAATAGCCTGCTTTGATAACTGGATTGTCTGGAGGATACTTAGTAGTAAAGTATGGAAGATGGCTTTGGGATCGTTTCAAGTAGCTTTTATCAGTTTCACCACATTCATTTCTCTCTTCTTTCTAGAAAAAGTAAACAACATAATTTAGAATAAATATGGTTTTGCTTCCATATCTAGACAGAATCGGTTTTATACAGCTATGATCCTTTCATCCATGTTTTATATCAAATAAGTGGTATAAAAATTATTTTCACTAGATAAATGTACATTGAAAAGCAAACAAAACATTTTAAAGATATTGGGGACAGAGTTCCTTGTGTTGTTCTGGAATTACATCCTTGGTACCCCCTAAATATAGAGATCAACTATTTCACGTTCCTTGGAGGCAAAATAAATTCACAAAATTTAATAAACAACCTTCAAAAACTGCTTTTTAAATTCTAACTTATCACACAAGTAAGTGAGCTTTGAGTTCCACAAAGACCCAGAAAATAATATAGCTACAAATCAAAGAATCTCATGTGCAACCATAGATATACAGTAAGTTTCACAAGAGCTGAAGAACAAGCACAATTCAGTCAGCTTCCTCCTTTCACTGAAGGCACCATATTATAAGCTAAAGGAGTTGGCAAATATGGGCAAACTAAAACTTTCTTTCTAAGAACTGCTTTTATTTTTTCTTTTAATATGAAAATTAAGAGGTATTTTAACTGCTGCAAACATCTGGCAATGAGGTATCTTGACAATTTCCCCCCCCCTTCCCTTTTCAGTTTCAATTTATTCAACATCAATAAGGACAACATCCCAATAATATATCTATTATCTTGGAACTGGTATTATTACCTGAGTAGGAGTGATTATGGGAACACCACCAACAATTTCTGTTCTGTAAGACATTTGTTTTCTTATTCCCAAATTTTCAGAATGACGCAATGCATTATCAGTATGACACAATGAGTCAGCCTGCTTTGGTACCTGAAAATAGAACATTATAAAAATACTGGACTGAAGTGTATCTTCTAAATCAGGCTCTCTCAGAATTTGACTATTCTTGTCTATTTTTAATTATTCACAAGTAAGAGAAATGAGGCAAATGTTCATCATTTCCGATATCCCTTTTGGATCTCTTTCTTAAGACATGGCTAAATTATTTACTTTCCTATCTTTTAAATGTTGCTCTAAAAAAGCATGTACGTAGCTTAATATTTTAATAGTTTCCTGTGAGGTTAGGTAATAACTTAGCTGAGCTGTAAAATCTTAAATCTTCTCTTACTGATTATTTTAAAGATTTCATTCTACCAGGATGAGGCAGACTTCAAGAAATATTTTTTTTTAAAAAATAGTGCAGAAACATAGTGCAGAAACAATAGTGAAGAAAGTTACTTATAAATATATACCACTGCTCAGAAAAAAGTAGATTTGATAATGAGTATTTTGAGAATGGTACAGCTTTTTGCAAATGGGCAAGTTCCCACAGCAGCCAGTTATTTTGAGTGCCCATGACATGTCCTCAAAATGTCAAGTGCCCCCTCCTGCCCTAGAGTGGTTGGAAACACCTATTTTAATCTGCCAAAATAATATAATCTTGAAATACTAATGAAAGTTCTTATAATTGCCCCATTTTAATGAGACCCTATGCAGAATAACCTAGAATTCAAAATGATCACTTACTGTGATTTTGGTAGCTTTGTTCAGGACATTTACCCATTCAACTAAGTCTTGCTGATCATTGGCTTGTAAAAAGTATTTCCTCATTCCTGCATTCATGACTTTGGAGAGAAAAAAATTATATAGACAGATTAAAAATTTAACATGTGCTTGTATGAAAAATAAAGACATTTTTACTTTGTCTAGACAAAGACTCAAATGTCGGGAACTATAATTTTTGATATTAGTACATATACTGCAAATTCATGAAGATATTTTTGTTTAGTTTTTTTTAGCCCCCCTGATGTCTAATATGCTAATACTGTATACAATTTATTAAAATAATTACCAAATTGTACTTTAAGACTGATTTTTTTTTCAAAAACCAAGAAAATAAATCCAAAAAAGCAAGCCAAAAATATGCCATAACAAGCAAAATCAAAGCTTGTAAAATAAAAAGATTGTTGTTATTTCTTATATATACCATTGGCAACTACAATTTTTTATTATGGGATCAGCAGAATCATCCTTTTCAATATTTGATCTATAAAATGCTGGATTTTAATTTTTTTAAAAAAATATTGTTCTCTTTAGATTAGAAAGAAAACATAGAATAAACTGGTATTCAAAAATGTCAATGTTTTAAAATGAAAAAGCTTATTTCCATACAAAAAATTATTTATGGTGCATAATTTAAAGCCTTTTTAAAACTTACCAAAACAGAATTCTGCCTTTGGCCTCAGTTTAGTTGCATCACTTACCTAACAAAGTGAAAACACTGGCATTATATTGTGTAGCACCTATAAATACTATATATTTTAATATAAGTTTATATATTGTAATATGTAGATAAATCAAGCACACTGCTGTTCATGTGGATCTATGAAATGAAGCAGTGAACTGATGCAAGAACAGCAATTTTATCTTTGTTTTATATGTTCCCTCACATTCTACCACTAATACATACTTTCTGAAAAGTTAACCAAGTGTGTGAGTTGGGCAGCCATATAAATTTGTTGAATAAACCTCTATAAAGTGTTACATTTACAGACAGCAAACTATCCTGTATGTACATAAATTTCCTATTGAAAATATATCATGTTCAACTTCCTTCTATGTACCTAATGTAATCTCTCGAGTTCCTGAATGTTATTGAACTGTAATTCACAGCATTCCTTGCACTTGGTCATACTATTTGGGACTATTGAGAGTTATCATTTAGCTATGTCGAGGATTCTGCATCCCTATTAGCTATTCAGAGCCCTGAGGAAAATTTGATTGTGAATAAAGTACCCTATAATAAAAGCACGTCTCACTCTTTCTCTAAATGTGCACAGAGCAATATCTTGTTTTTGAACTTTCCAGGAACTCATTCATTAATTATTGCCCTCTCATCTCATCTCATTTTTCCAACTGTAACTTGCATTTGTGATCTTATATTTGCTGATCACTTTCATCATGGGTCACCCCACCTCTTCTTTGAGATGGAAAGAGAATAAATAACATGGTACTCTTGTTTGTTTAAAAGATTTGTATGGCCACTCATCTCAAACCATAACTGCTTTATCTTCTGAATTTTTTTTGCAACGTATTCCTTTTTTTCTTCTGAAGTAAAAGTGTGATGCACAGTAGTACCAATTCCTCCGCACCTTATCTATTTTACATATTTCATACTTAGCAATTCATTGCTATTTATCATATCCATTTAATAAAAAAATCTAGTTTTACAGAAATACTCATACATTACAATAATGGACACATTTTATCACAAAATTGTTCAGTGACATAAAGGAACTTATACCTGAATTTAACTTCTTAATAAAATTGGAGCTAAACAGAGGCTATTGACATTGCAATAAGCAAAAGGATATTTTATTATCTGATGTTACTATATAAGCTTTATTTATCATGGACAAATAAAAAAAAGCTTGAAATACGAATTACTACATAATACCAGAAAAATGATATAGTCAATTAATCCAGAACACATCTTACTTTACACAACAAATACGATGAGTGGTTAATAAAATCAGCCATATGTTTATTTTTAATATCTTATTCATGTTAGAAAAATGTCCATTCAAACATAGTATTATATGTGTATTGTTGCATCAGAAGCCCTTATTGTCTCTTATAGTTTTGAACTTTCACTGAATCCATTTCACTCAAAATGAATTTTAAAAAACTGAAATGACTTTCAACTTTTTCAAACTATGGTAGTTTTGAAATGTTGATCACTAATACTGCTACAGAACCTTGAAAAATCTAAAGCTAAAAGAAGTCAATTTGCCTTAAAAAAACTCTTGCCTACAGATTTTGAAAATAATGGTATTTCTTTACCAAATGCTTACTCTAAAATATCTGTAAGTGGTTTTGTATCTTTATTTGAAACCATTTAGGTAATCTGTTCAATTTTTATTTGTTTATAATTTAAATTTCCAGGAACACCTACTCATAACAACTCTGGGTAGTTTACAAAAATTAAAGATAGAAACCGTATATTGAAACCATTGATAACAATATATTGGAGAGGACAAAAATGTGGCTATTTATACAGTATAAATAGAATCCACAGAAGATGTGCACAATACTTCTTTCAAGTCTAAGATGTGGGGATAGTGACAGGTCTTTATGGTTGGGGTTAAGAGGGTCAATGAATCTCTAAATCAACAAAAATTGATAATCTCTGCAATACACAATTAAACCTGGCATTCTGAAAATCTGAATGCATCTCCATTATACAATTGTTTACACATTCAAAATAAGGAAACTGTAACTATAGTAGATGCAGATGTTTAAAAATCTTTCGAACTGAATTGATGCTTTTTTTCTCTTTTTCTCTAAGAGTACTATAAACTTGTTAATAAGACTCTAAAACACAAGAGTCAAACTCACTGCGTCACATTGCTGTCATGGGACATTTCACTATGCTTTTCTCCTTCGCAGAGCTGGGATGGACGTGGCCTGCGCATGACGCATCCGGCCTGCCAGTTTACACCCCTGCTCTAAAACATGACTGCCCTATTAGGCCTATAGTACAATTCTGCAACTACTCTGACCCTTCTATTTTATTAGGTTGTGACTGGTGTCTCCTTTCAATAAGTGTGGGCTCCTCTAAACAGATATTTGACCATCTGAATTCGAAGACAGCGCATTCTTACATAACATGGAAAGCCTATTAAAATAGCCACATTTTGAAATGCTCCCAGCTAACAATCTCAATGGTGAGAAATGTGGTTGAGAAATAGGGTCAAGGCAAGATCTGAGGAAAGAGTAAAAATCTTTGATCGAACTTCCCCCAAATTAGTCAGATATGTAAAAACAGAAGCTACAGATTATTGCAAACAACCTGGTGAAAAATCCAGCCAGTTCTGGAGTAGTAATCCAGAATAGAAAAATTGTATCAGAAAGTTTTCGTAAGGCTAACTTCACCACAAAAGATATTGTCTAAAATATGGAGAAGTGTGAAATGTTTGCGGTAAAAGAAGAATGCAAGCTCTGAAGAAAAGAACACCTTGCCAATTATAAAACACAGCAATGGTCTATTATGCTTTGGAACAACACAGAAGCCAGTGACATAGGGAATATTCTGTAGGTCTAAGAAAGGATAGATTAATATGAAAACCATCAAATCCTAGAACAATGTCCCTGTCTCAGTGAAGCAATTTCAACAGTAAAAGAGCTTCCAGGAAATCAATGATCTGAAACACTGATTATCATATTCACAGTGAAGTACTTAAGGGAAAGTAACATAAAAATGTTGAGATAACTTTCAATCCCAAACTGTGTTTATTTTAAATCTGTAAACAACTACATATAAATAGCAAGTACATTTTCAGATTTACAAAAAGATATTATTTTTGTATTATGTAGAGACTGAGTGTGTAAGCTTTTATTCACTTAGGAATTCCCTGAAATACAATTTCACTTAGGAACATACTGAAACACAATTCAACAAGTTGTGCCAAGAGTTTTACATACAATTGTAAATATGTTGACCTAAACACACTTTTTAATAATACTACTAATTACAATAAAAATGTATCCAATAACATTATAAACTTTAATTAGATATTAGCTGTTTGTACATCTCCTGATTTATTTAGACAACCATCTTTATCTGTATACAATTTGTGTAAAAACTGACTTCACTACTTTGTTTAAAGAAACCAACCTTTAAGCATAGATTATATACTCAGTTAAATATAATTACAAATCCTATTTTGAACATAGAATAATAGAGTTGGAAAGGACCTTGGAGGTCTTCTAATCCAACACCTTGCTCGAGAAATATAGATGTGAAGGGGTTTTTTATGCATTATGAATTTAGAAATTCAATAATTTGAGAAGCATAAACATACCTTTGAAATGTAGGTAAGTTTAATGGATCCAACTGGTGGAGATCCGGAGGGGAGGTTCTGAAGTTAAGAATACAACATAGAAGTGTAAAAGAAATGCATGCATGCACACACACACACACCTTATCATTTCAACTCAAATATTTCAAAATTTATCCAATTGTAAAGTACAGGTAATTCTTGACTTAAAGCCAGAACTGGACTGAATTTCTGGTGAAAATCATTACAGTCATAGAGGCACACAAGTGATCAGACCCAATTTCATATTTTTTATAGTGTCATTAAGCAAATCCACATTCATTGAATAACAAAGTTGTACATGCAAACTCTTTTTTCCAGGTTTCTTCTTCTTCTGAATGGCTCTTTTTTATGGTAAAAAGAACTGAAAAAGATGAACCTATTGCCAAGTGCCAAAATGTGGTCATGTGACTTTGGGAGGGGGGTAGGGTTGTGGCATGACATTTTACAATGGCCAAAAGTGCTTTCTGGGTCCCTGGTAATTTTGAACTATCGTTAAGTGATCAGTCATAAGTCAAGGACTACCTGTAAGGTTCTAACAAGCTTTGTTTTATTATTTCAAGGCAACTGCACTACTATATATTATCCTAAATTGCAAAATTCTGCAATTATTTATTTTGTCAAATAGCAACTAAAACTGGAATATACTCTTAATGTTACATTTCTCTAAATAACACTCCACAGTCAATTTTAGCCCATAATCAAATAATAAGCACCATTATCCCATTTATACACTTGCTAAGTTCATTTATTTCCATAACATAAAAAGTAGATTCAGCAATGAGTGATGTTTCAGGTTGCAGCTTTTATTATTCCTTGCTGAATAGGTTGATGGGAATTTAAACTGCCTATCCACAGTATAAAGATATACAAGTTTTAAATGATTATCAGTTGAATTATAAAAATAAATGTTTTTACTATGCTGCACAGTTCTAAAATAATATTTAGGACATTAAAAATATGAAATGATTAGCAATTAGTATTTTCAGAACCTGCAGAACCTTTCAGAAACTTACAAATTTTACATTAATAAATTTAATAATATTTATCTAATTTGTATAAACAAAATAAAAAAGTTGAAGTTTACCTGTGGATTATCCATATACCATACCAAATTATCTTCTTTTGTATCCAGTATGAAATATCTCCGCAGAAATTTACCACTGTTTTCATTTTCTTCAATATCTAAAAAACCACAAATACGATTTTGACGATCCACATAAGGCATTTCTGAACCTGAACATTACACTGCAAAACAGAAAGATTGTTTTATTGTAAGTATGTGAATTGAAAGTGCTATATTTTTAGTTTCATTTAATAAACTCAGCTTTTCAGTTTAATTGCAGGAAATGTATTATTTGCATAAACCAGCAAACATTTTATGTGCATAAAATAGGATTTAACAAACAACTGCATTTAGCAGGTTTTTAGATGTATGTCATTGACCTGTAAAAAAAAAACTAACAATATACCCAATGTTGTAGGTCAAAATGTTACTTTTCTAGTAGCCATTAAAATTATAGGATTATATTAGGTTGACTCAAATATTAAAACCATTCTCAAATAATTAAAATTGATTAATTCTATCAACAAAGTCATGTAGCAATTAGATACGTTATTGTTTCCCTATCTGGTTAATTAAAAATATCTAGACTTTTAAAACTTGGAGCAAAAATGAAATAAAATGCAGGTTAGGGAAAGGAGATACTACCAATTTATAAAACCCCAATGCTTGCATTCTATGTTGTTCTACTTGAATGCAACACTAGCAGCTATGAAATAAACACAATATTGCCTCAAAATCAAGAAGAACTGAAACCAGTAGCATACTGTTCCAGAACATTCATAGATCCAAAAATCTATAGAACTACCCAAATAGAGAATTTACTGCAGGGTTGATATGTAAACAACTCACACGGTACTTATATAAATTGAAATCCTTTTAACTATATACAAACTTAAGCCATTGGCTCCACTGATAAATTGGGTAAAATGCTGATGAGATTCCAGAAACCTTTTCTCTAGATATATATAATACTCATACTGAATATCACTGAGGCAAAATACATGCAATAGCAATACTTTGTCAAGATATCCAGTATTAATTTTAGTAGAGATTTTAGAAGAACATACTTTACAAAGGAGTAATACATGCTTCAGAGCTACTCCTGTTAATTTTTAGTGTGTACATATATATACAGTATGTACATGTGTGTGTGTGTTTGTGTGTGCGTGTGTGTGAGAGAGAGAGGATGGATGGGCAGACAGATATCTGTATCTAAATATTGATATAGTTCTATCACATCAGAATTTTGCTTCTGATATAGAGCTATCAACAATATTTAACTTTACAGAAAAATAGTTTACTATCACATGTATATCCACACCCACCATGTTCAACTCATTCACAAAGATCAATTTTCTATGCTGGCAGAATTATTACTCCAGCTGAGAATTTATATAAAAAAAAAACCAAAAATTTCTGAAAATGTCTTAAGCATTGCTAAAAGCAGAGAATAACAATTTTACTCAGATTATAACATGTTCTTACTATCAACAAGCCAGTAGAGAAGCAAAAAAGAATAACTCAAATTGCAAAGTGAATTTTAGCCCAGCAGTTTCCAACCTTTTTGGGTCCACTAATTGGCGGCAGTGGTGGTTGCAGGGGAAGGAGGAGGGGATGGTTGCACGCACACAACCTAATTCTGTGCATGTGCAAATAAAGCTTCGTGCATTCACCTGCCCCTTGTGCAGTTCAGTTCCCAACAGGCCGGTCCACGGTCCAGTGGTTGGGAACCCCTGTTTTAGCCCATAAAAATCAATTCTTATCTTTGTTAAATTATAAAATAACTTACATCCATTCAATAAGCTTAGTCATCACAACATAGCATGATCAACATATAAGCAAAATCCCAAGTCTGAATATAAGCTTAAATATCCAATGGCATGATCTCAAGGGATTATGAATTTAAAATGCAAAGGCAGCCTACAAATTCTTCTTTGATCATGAGCAACGTACTTCATGGAGATAACAAATAGCAGGAAACAAAAAATTAAACTTTTCATAATTCCCGCAGTCAAATGCCAAAAATACTGGTCTCAAATCTCCTTTCTGGTAATGGTCCTGCAGGTAGAAATGGATGCATCGTACAACTGTTCCTTCTATGCCAAATATACTGAATTATTCCAATATCCCATGATCAGCATTATTTAATGCTGCTGAGAGATCTGAAAGAATCATTCTGTCATTCATTGCCTATAATACAATGTAGAACTCTCATGTCTCTCTCCCAATAGAGCCCACTAAGCAGGACAATCAAGTTTCCTAACTCTATTCAGACCTACAGTCTACAGTCTGGTTTACAGAGCTAGGTCTACAGTCTAAAATTACTGTATTTTATTCAAGTATGCTCATACTAAGTGACATTCACCTTCTCCACGACTTTGTCCAGCAAAGGGATATTTACAACTGACAGTTGTTCAAAGTTTCCCTTTTTCAAAGCAGTGGACATCACTCTCTCAATTAAAAGACCCTCCGAAATTTTATCAGTTAAACTTTCCCTGCTACAGCTAGACAGGCTTGCTAGCAAGAGCCTAAAGTGTGATCATTGGCAATATTCATTGCGCCTGCAATTTTCTGGACAGTCCCATTGTGCAAGTCATAAAATCCTCAGACAGCTTTGAATTAACAGCAATAGCACTGACACTGAAATCAAGACAATTGTCCTGGGACAATTCAAGCCCAGCCCAGGGATAACCTCTTCAATTGCAAGTTTGCAAAAGCTTCAATATTCATATAATTGCTTTTATTTGTGTTTGGTTTTAAGACTATTTAAGAGTATTAAATTAATTACAGAGGATATAACTGTAACTGTAGAATGGCAACTTTTCATTCCTGCCATTCTACATGCTTTGCACATTCAAGAGAACTCTATGTCTCATCTGAAATAGAAGCCCTTTCGAGAAGTGGATTTATCAACTGTTGTTTCCCACATATAAAATATTATTACTTTATATTCTAATTTTATTTTAGCCAATCTAAAGCAGTATATATAATATTATGTTGAAAAGCTAGCATTATCACGTGTTCAAAATGAGGCATTTGTCATCTTTTTATTGTCTGTCAGTAGAATTAGACATCTAGGGTGTATAGATCAATCTCAAACTAAAGTATTTTTGAAATGATTAAGATGCCAGAAGACTATTATTTCCTGCTATAGTTGGCTGGAGAACTATATCTATATTGTGCTAGAAATTCTATGTTGAAACAAGTTACAACATTTCACCACTATGTCTGGGAGTTGTAGACAGAAATTGTATATTTAAGACCAAATTGATATTAAAAGGAACAGTATTCACAAAACTTAAGAGCTGACAAATACTTCACATACTCCAGATTTTCTAAGATAAAACAAGCACAGACATATTTTCAACCATTAGATTCTATTGCTTTTTTTAATACTCTTCCTTTGCAAACTGTCACATTTTTGTGTAGATGGATTCCAGAGCTGCTTTACCTGCTGCAAACAACCATTCTTTCCTCAGAAAAAAAAGAATTTTAATGTAAATTAACGTGAAAAAAATGAAACAAATCTATGAAGAAGAGTCCAAATAGCTGACTTCATTTATTTGTGCATATTTGTGTGCAAGCCTACAAATCAGTTTTTGACTCCTGGCAACTCCTATTCCAGCAGGTTTTTGGGAAGTGCTCTGCCATTGCTTCCCTCCTTGGCCTGAGAGAAAATGACTAACCCAAGATCATCCAGCCAGCATTGTGCCTAAGGCTGGACTAGAACTCACGGCTCTCCTGTTTCTAGCCTGATGTCTTAATTTATGCACCAGTGATGGCTAATCTTTTCCGGACTCAGGGCCCAAACCCCCAAAATGCAATGTATGCATAGCCCTGGAGCATGCGCCCCACATTCTGCACCTGTATGTACGGCCCCCATACGTGCCCTGCATATGCATGCATGTCTCATGCATGCGCTATGCACGTGCAGCCCCCTCACACATGTGTTCAGCTCCCTCGCATGTGTCCCACCCCCTGTGCATGTGCGGCAGAGACCCGAAGACCAGTTGGCCAGCAGGTGGCATGTGCAGCAGAGCTGAACTGGGGTGAGGGCTCGTGTGCCATCAGAGAGGGCTCTGCATGCCACCTCTGGATGCATGTCATAGGTTCACCATCACGGCTATACACCAATACACTCAAACTGGCATTATTGCTTTTTAACAATAATAAAAACAATTCTAGCCAATGATCTGTAAATCCTTTAATCATAAAAAAATGTTTTCACTTGGGCTATGTAATCTGTTCTCTAGCCAATGATCTGTAAATCCTTAAACTTAAAAATGTTTTCACTTGGGCTATGTATTGATCTATTGGTAACAAAATGATCAAGAAACAAATATTTCTAAAAGGCTAGTTAGGTCTCTGTTTAAAAAAGAAACTAAATCTTCATCTCTGATATCAATATATTTGTTGCTATCTGATATCTGCTGCTTGGCAATTTACTGAAATTCTTATAGCTGAAATATAATAGCAAAGGATTCAACATATCAACAGTGCTCTGTATATTGGTCAAACTGAGAATAGAAATAGGGCTAAGGATAGGACAGGACAGGACAGAGGAAGAACATTCTTTTTTATGCCTTTTTAATGATGATTCTAATGTTAGGTGTCCATTTCAAATCCGGGAGATTACTTGAAAAATTCTACTGCTGATACCATGTTGTCTAATATAATAAGAGGTGGTAGAATAGGAGAAATCCTCCTGAAATCCACTCTCGTCTCTATAGTTTTAAGCATGTTCAGCTTCAGATTGTTCCGGCTACACCACAGGACCAGTTGTTCAATCTCCCGTCTATATGCAAACTCATGTATATGAGTTGTGTTTGATATTGTAATTGGTTCATCACTTCCATCTCACCAGTAGAGGGGACTGACCATCGGACCAATCACCGTGAGAGGGTGGTTGGATCGTATCCCCCTTGAACTGTGTCGACTTGGCAGGAGACTGTTGTGAGGGGACAGTGGGCTTTGGACCTTGGATTTTGGATGATCCCATTTTATATATTTGCTCTCCCCTGGACCTTTATTTTTCCATCTGGACCTTTGGAACATGGTAACTCATCCTCTTGTAGCAAAATGTACTCGGCAGCTGAGCTCCTTGTTCTGTGAGATTCCCACCTCTCGCAGGATTGGCCCTCCTCTCTATCGAGGGCCTACCTCGATGATGGGTTTTGGAACCCCGAGAGGTGGCATGCAGCAAAGAATGGGCTGAGGCTTTTTTTTAAATTGTCACTCGTTAATCTTTTAAGGCGTTTTTGGGGGAGAGGGTTGTTTGGCGAAGGAGAGGGAGGGTGATTTGTTAAGGGGGGAGCCAGGCCCGGCACAGGGTCGTGTTAGGGAAGGTGCGGAGCAGGGAGAGGAGGGGGTTAGTGTTGGTATGGAGGAGGGCGATTCCATCATGACTGTCAGTGGGAGGGGCAGATATGGTGGGAGCAGGGGGCCACATCGTGTTGTGGGGGCACGTGCCCACTGTCTTCAAGCGGTGATGTGCTCCGGCCCCCAATGCTCACTCGTTCCCTGGGTTGTCCAGAGTCTCAGAGCCCCAGCCTTAGACTTATGCTGTGCAACGCCAGGTCCGTGGTCAATAAAGCCCCCTTCATTTGTGAGCTATATTTGTATCTATATGTTTTATTTTATGGCTGTTCACCGCCCTGAGTCCTTCGGGAGTAGGGCAGTATACAAATTTAATAAAATGAAATGAAATGAAAAATGAAATGAAAATGAAATGAAATGAAATGAGCTGATTCAGGAGGGAGGAGAGGACCTGGCGGGTATCACAGAGACCTGGTTGGGCCAGGAGGGGGGGTCCCCCTCGTTGAGATGTGTCCACCGGGTTTCCACGCATTTCATCAGCCGAGGGCCCAGGGTAGGGGTGGGGGTGATTATTGTAAAGGAAGGTCTCGATCCTAGGGAGGCCACTGTACCTCAGATAGCCGGATGTGAGTCTCTCCTTGTGAAGTGGGGCCATGGGATGCAGGTGAACTTGCTGATTGCGTACCTGGCTCCCTGCTCCATGGCAGCGGCCCTGCCCAAGCTCCTCAACGTTATAATCGAGTTGGCGGTTGATACCCCCAGGCTTTTGGTCATGGGGGATTTCAACCTGCTGTCCATCGGTGAAACGTCTGAGGTGGCTCAGGAGTTCATGGCTTCCATGACAGCCATGGACCTGACCCAGTTAATTCATGGTCCTACTCATACATGAGGACATGCTCTGGACTTGGTTTTTGTCTTTGGTCAGTGGTTGAATGGCCTAGATACAGGGGAGATAGTCATTGAACCCTTGTCATGGTCAGACCATTCTCTCCTTAGACTTGACTTCCTGACCGCTACACCCCGCCGCAGGGAGGCGGAACCGACTAGGTGGTTCCGCCCGAGGCGCCTGATGGATCCTGATAGGTTCCAAATGGAGCTTGGGCCATTCCCTGAGACTCTGGCTCATGACTCGACGGAAGACCTGGTGGCCGCCCGGGATAGGGCGGCCGCTGGTGCTTTAGATCAGGTCGTGCCTTTGCGACCTCTGACTCGGCGCCGAATCGGCCCAGCTCCTTGGTTCTCCGAGGAGCTGAGGGAGATGAAGCGCCAGAAAAGACGCCTAGAGAGTAGTTAGAGGGCTAGTTGTTCTGGATCTGACCGAGCACTAGTGAGATCTTATATCAAGACCTACTTAGTGGCGATAAAAGCGGCGAAGTATAATTACTTTTCCGCTCTTATCGCATCGGCAGATAATCGCCCAGCTGCCCTGTTTAGGGTGACCCGCTGCCTCCTCCACCTGGGAATGCGGGAAGACCCCTTGCAAGGGCATGCTGAGGATTTTGCGTATTATCTGCACGATAAAATCGCTCAACTTCGGGACGGCTTGGACTCTGACTGGGTGGGTTCAGGCGAGGTGTCTGAGGCGGGTCTTGAGAATGTTATCTGGGAGGAGTTTGATCCTGTGACTCCTGAGGACGTGGACAGGATGCTGGGGAGGTTGAACGCAACCACATGTTTATTGGCCCATGTCCCTTCTGGCTGGTGCTGGCTACCCGGGAGGTTACACGAGGCTGGTTCCAGGGGATTATAAACGCTTCTTTGAGTGAGGGTTTCTTACCTCCCACCTTGAAAGAGGCGGTGGTGAGGCCTCTCCTCAAGAAGCCATCTCTGGATCCGGCTGTTTTGGCAAATTACCGTCCTGTCTCCAACCTTCGCTTTGTGGTGAAGGTTGTTGAGAGTGTGGTTGCGCGACAGCTCCCACAGTACTTGGATGAAACTGTCTATCTGGATCCGATCCAGTCCGGCTTCAGGCCTGGGTACAGCACGGAAACGGCATTGGTCGCATTAGTCGATGATCTCTGGAGGGCTCGGGACAGGGGATGTTCCTCTGTTCTGGTCCTATTAGATCTCTCAGCGGCTTTTGATACCATTGACCATGGTATCATGCTGCGCCAGCTGGAGGGTTTGGGAGTGGGAGGCACCGTCCTACGGTGGTTCTTCTCTTATCTCTCCGACCAGTCGCAGTCCATATTGGCTGGGTGGGGGGCAGAGTTCGACCTCGAGACACCTTGTTTGTGGGGTGCCACAAGGGTTGGTCCTCTTGCCTCTTCTGTTCAACATTTATGTGAAGCCGCTGGGTGAGATCATCCGTGGATTTGGGGTGTGGTACCATCTGTATGGTGATGATACTCAGCTGTACATCTCCACCCCAACGATGCCCTTGAAGTGATGTTCCGGTGCCTGGAGGCCGTGGATGTGGAAGAACAGGCTCCGACTCAACCCTTCCAAGACCGAGTAGCTGTGGCTGCCGGCGTCCCGATATAGCCAGCTCGTGCCATCGCTGGCTATTGGGGGCGAGTCATTGGCCCCCCACAGAGAGGGCTCGTAACTTGGGCGTCCTCCTGAATGCACGGCTGTCTTTAGAAGAGCATATGACGGCCGTGGCCAGGGGGGCTTTCTATCAGGTTTGCCTGATACACCAGTTGCATCCCTTTCTGGATCGGGACTCCTTATGCATGGTCACTCACGCCCTCGTCACTTCTCGCCTGGACTACTGCAATGCTCTCTACATGGGGCTCCCCTTGAGGAGCACCCGGAGGCTCCAGCTGGTCCAGAATGCAGCCGCGTGGATAATTATGGGGGCGACATGGCACTCCCATGTAACACCTGTCCTGCGCGAGCTGCAGTGGCTTCCGGTGGTCTTCCGGGTGCGCTTCAAGGTATTAGTTCTCATCTTTAAAGAGCTCCATGGCTTAGGGCCCGGGTATTTACGAGACCACCTTCTGCCACCGATAACCTCCCACCAGCCAATCTGCTCCCACAGAGAGGGTCTCCTTAGGGTGCCGTCGGTCAAGCAATGTCGACTGATGACCCCCAGGGGGAGAGCTTTTTCTGTGGGGGCACCCGCCCTCTGGAACGAGCTACCCCCAGGAATACGACTGATCCCGGACCTCTGTATTTTCCGCCGAGCTTTGAAGACCTTCTTATTTCAGCAAGCCGGGCTGGCTTCAAATTTTAATGGGCTATTTTATGAGTAAAGGGTTTTTAAAATTTAGGGGAACCAAATTGATTTAATTCTGTTTTAATTTATTTTAATTTTTATACTGTATGTATTTTAACCTTGGCTGTTCACCGTCCTAAGTCCTTCGGGAGAAGGGCGGTATACAAATTTAATAAACCATAAACCATAAACCATTACCGTCTCAAATGATACAATGACTGTTCTATCATTGTATTCTAAAATTCACTACTTTAACAGAGGGATCCGTACTTTAACAAATGGATGTATGTTTAGACAATTCATATGACCTAGAATTTTTTTTAGTGTTAGTTTGATGCTTTATGTTCAGAACAAAAATACAGATTTTTATTTTGACTGGTATCTGACATCCTACTAATATTTTTTCCCTATTAATGATCATACACACACTGTGTTTTGCCAAGCTTAAACTTCAATACCTACTACAAGATCACTTGGAGACATTTAATGTTTGTGTTTTTCATATGTGAAGTTTTCCCGGAAGTTTATTCAGTATTTTTTAACACTGAAAGGAAGTAGCTATATCACGCCAAAAATCAAGAAAGACACTTGGCGATTCTTCCCAGCTTGAGGGTTTTTTAAAATTGTTTCACACCTGCTGACAAAATCTTGCCAGATAGAGGACTCTACTCACTGTATCTACAATATTACTCTGTAAACTATCAGGGAGAGGCTGTCTTTGTTCTTGAACAGATAATATCTGGACTGGGTTGCCTTTCACTTCTCTGGTTTGCACACCTTCTCTTCACAATTTACAAAGTCACATTCTACAGGAAAGAAATATTACAGGGTACATGTTGGAATAGAACAAGGAATACTTACGTATGTGAATATGTTGTGGGGAAAGGTTTCTGCAAATTAAAACTGGTGTGTATATGTGTATTACTAGATACAGGTAGTCCTCGACTTACAACAATTCCTTTACTGATCATTCAAAGTTACAAGGGTACTGGAAAAAAAGATCTATTATCGTTTTTCAAACTTACGACCTTTGTAGCATCCCTATGATCATGTGATCAAAATTCAGATGCTTGGCAACTGGTTCATACTTATGACTGTTATTGTGTTCCCAAGTCATGTGATCACCTTTTGCAACCTTTTGACAGTCAAAATCAATGGGGAAGATAGATTCACTTAACAACTTATCAGCTGCAATGATTCACTTAACAACTGTCAGTCGTATAATGGGCCAAAACTCACTTAACAAATGTCTCACTTAAGAACATAAATTTTGGGCTCAATTGTGGTGGTAAATTGAGGACTCCCTGTATTACTGTACAGACTTATGTATAATTTGGACAACCCAGCCACTGAACTGGACATTTGAGAATATAAAAAAACAGTGGAATGCTAATGTAAATATTCCTTCAAGTCTTTGTTCAATTTCTGGGGTTTTAGCCTGCAGACCTGATATTTCTCATATGGTATTCTCCCATCACTTCCCCCCAAAAAAGTTACTGTGCTTTTGGACATAGGATAAATTTCTAAGCAATTGCCAATATTATGATCTCATTGAAATAGGAGCAGAATCAACATTTTAGATTTTATATCATAATTATCGCTAGGCAGACCTTAGCACACCAGTAGTATTAGAAGGTGTCATATAAGTAGTTTTCATTTTTTTTAGTATCAAGGAAAATGCTCTGGTTAAAATGATAGTGGCACTTAATGTTTAATGTGTTTTATGGAAGCCTTTAGCTATTTTATCATTTCTATCTACCCTTCAATCTTAATCAAATTTCTTTTTATATATATGTCTACTTTAATGTAGTGCTTTCCAGATAGTCGCTTCCAGATGTGTTACCACAATTGCCAAAATTCAATCCCAACACACCCGGTGATCAGCATATTGAAGGTTGAGACACTGTTTTAATAGTAGCCTGATTCTTTCTTCAATTAGTCTGCTTCATTTGAGAAGTTAGCCAAAATTTAAAGATGTTATGTTTTAATATTAGGACAAGCAAAAAAAATTCTCTGGACATTGTGCTGGGAATTTCTTTCTGTTAAAAACTCCAAATTGTATTAACTATTTTGAATCACATAATCTTACTAGAAAAAGTGTTCTGCTTTCCTAATCCATTGTCAATGCTTGACTACTTCTAACCTCCCATAAAATAATTTATATTATTTTTCCATTCAGCAAAGATTTTCAGTTTATAAACAGCTTTCAACAAATAAGCCACCAATAACACATAACAGAAAATTTAAAACACATAAGCAAACAAAGCAGAATAAATTAAAAGGAATATATATTCCAGAAATTCTCACATAGCTTTACTTAAATTCATAAAATTTTAAACTCAGATATTAACCAGATATGCTATAGGCCTTGTCTATTTCCTAAAGCTGTATAAGATATTAAACATGCAAATATAAATATCTATTCTTTACATGAAAAAATCATGTGTTTCTTATACTGCACTCTGTAAAACTGGAGACCTACACACCACTGTCATTGTATTTTTGTTAAGGAAACACACCTATTTTTAAAGATACGCCATTAATTTCCTTTCTTATTTTAAACAAATTGGCGAAAATTACAGGACATTGTGATTCAAATTTCAAAATTCAAGTTGCCTTAGGATCACCTTTAATTATCCATAGCAGTTCTTTAAAATAATCTCCCTCTCTCGTGTGTGTGTGTACAAAATAGCATCAGTTTAACACATAACTACCCCATTTTCACCTGAGAAAGTAATCAATATTACAGTTTATTTATTTATTTATTTTAGATTTATGCAGTATAAAACAGATGTTCATTAATATTTGTAGTTTGAATTCCTTTTTGATGTAATGTGAAAACTAAAAAGCAGTTAAGATATAACTACAGGTAATCCCCAAGTTACAAACATTCCTTAGCGAACATTTGAAGCTACACGATAAGCACCCCCTAGCGCCGTGATGGCAAACCTATGGCACATGTGCCACAGGTGGCATGCGTAGCCATACCGGTGGGCATGCGAGCTCAGCTCCGGCGCAGGCCTTCTGGGCCCACCAGAAGTAGGGAAACAAGCTGTTTCCTGCCTCTGGAGGGCCTCAGAGGTGTGGGGGGGGGGAAGGCCCATTTTTCTCTGTCCCAATCCTCCAGAGCTGTTCTAGGAGTCTGGGGAGGGCGAAAATGCCCTCCCCCCCCACACACACGGAGGCCCTTTCTGGCCTCCAGAGGGCCTCTGGGTGGTGGGGAAGGCCGTTTTCGCCCTCCCCAGACTCCTAGAAAGGTTCTGGAGGCTGGGGAGAGAAAAAAAACGGGCCTACCGTGCCAGGGGCGGGGGGGGAGAGGTGTGTGCATGGGCAGGGGCAGGGTGCATAGAATTATGGGTATAGGCACATGCGTGTGCAACACACACCCCGCTCTGGCACATGATGGCAAAAAGGTTAGCCATCACTGCCCTAGCGTTTACAAACAAGTCCTGAAACTACGAATCTTGTAGCACCACGGTAGTTGTTCACCCTCATGAGCAACCGCAGAGGCTCTGCAACATTCATCTTGTATGTCAGAGGGGTGCATGCGGCTGAGAGGTGGAGAGGAAACTCCTTGCTAGATCTTCACAAGGTAACTGACCTGGCGTAGCAGGTTGGGTGGGTGGGGGAAGCAATTGTGGGGAGCATGAAGTATTTCAGTGGGTCAGGGAGGCTTTGGATGGTTTTAGGCATATGGCCTGTTCCCCATGGCCTTCCCCACTCTGAAATACCTCATGTGCACTTAACGAGTCTTGCATTTTTTAAGCGAAGGCGAAAGGAGGGAGTGATCCCATTCAAGGTACAAGAATAACTCCCACAAATCCTCGGGTTACGAATGGAACAGGCAGGCTCCATTGCATTCGTAATTCGAGGACTACCAGTATTATCCTAAATAACTATCACTCAACAATTGTGCAACAGCATTTTAAGGAAACTTTTTTTAATGTATAGTTATTGTTTTTATACTATATAAAACATGCATGTTTATTATAAGCCTAATTATTTTGTAAACACAGAAATAGCTAAAATAGCAGGAAATAATTTGGTTTTAGGAAATACTTAATCAAGAATTCAGGAAGCTAATAATCTCTTCTTACACAAGCATTTATAGGGAGTAGTCAAGCTTCTTCCCTGAAAGGCAGATAGAACTTAATTTTACTCATAGCAGGGATAGAGTCACTAGCTTGTCACTGAATTAATGACATCTAGGCTTAATTGTACACTTCTCAATTAGTGCTAAAGTTTAAAATACTATTTTTGTAAAGATGTATCTTTATCTTTAAAAAAAGCAAACCATGTAAAGAAAAAGTTGCATTCAATTTAGCAATGTATATTTAAAATGTATAAAAATCAGTTTTTATGTTAGTAAATGTTCTTAGCACATGCATAAAGCTAAGCCACATCATATTTTATAGTCGACAATTGCTGTTTTAAAACATTGTTGATTTTTATTATACATGCTTCAAAATAGGGTATTATCACGACATCTTGAGTACATTTTTTTTTTTTTGCAAAAATGGCTGATTTTAAAAGCAATCTGTGAATACCACCCAGAGCCATTTCACTATGAGATAGGGCAGGCAGCAAATAAATTTAATAAATAAATATGGCCATAACTTTAAAGACTTTTGTAATCATGATCTGAACAATGAAAAATATTTTTTCAATACATTTCTCTTGAAAGTGTAGAAAAAAATATTTCCTTTCAACCAGCCATTTGAACTCATGTGAATTTATTTGTTAATCAAATTCATATAACCATCCATCTCTCTCCAAAGTGGACTCTGGACAGTGCATATTTGCATGTCACATGGAATTACTCCACACAATACACCAATATTGAAATTCGCAGTTGTTCAGAAAAAAATATATATTTCATTTCGTACAGAATCACCTACACCAAAACACTGCAATTTTTTAAAAAGTTTAATAAATGTCAAAGTATCTTACTTTACACTCTATAAGTATCAATAGTAGGCATAGCAACATTACTAACTGGGTCAAAAAAAATACCAGACACAGAAGAAATACCTAATGTAACAAAAAAATCCAACAACAGTAGGCTTTTTCAGCCATTAAAAATGTACTCAAATCCAATGTGTCCTTTATTAGCTGTTCTAAGATTTCAGTTGGCTAGGACGTGTCGAAGTGCACAACTTCTGACAATTTAAGAGTTGCAAGCATTCATGCCCCCACCCATCCTTTAGGAACAAAAGCATGCAACCACAACTGAAATCACCCTTACAATTCAAGTTGGATAAGATCAGAGTCCCTTACCAGGTCACACTAAACATTAAAAAAAACCACTGAATGACACAATCAACCTTTTTGGCCACTAAGCAAGCTACACCATCTTCAAATATTCAGCAGTTTAATTACACCATGCAACTACAACATTTCCCTCCCAGGTAAAAAAGCCACCAAAAACCCTAGTCAAAAAATAATATATATAGGTGTTTGTGCCAGAGGAAAACCAGGCATGCTACGCGACCAAGCCAAGCCTAATCATGCTTATTAAACAGGTAACTCTTCACACCCATTATTTCCCCCCATTCATTCCTTACCTCCTCGTTCTCTCAGCAGCTTGCCTTTTCCCAACACCCACCCACCCAACTCAGGGCAGATGCGCTTATGCGGTCCACCGTACCCTGCACCTGAACTCCCAATGCACCCTGCTTCCCCAACTCTGGGGCTTCTCAGCTGCTGCTCCTGCTCATCCTCAGAATAGAATAGAGCTGGAAGGGACCTTGGAGGTCTTCTAGTCCAGCCCCTTGCTCAATGGATGCAGAAGAAAGGGGCTGTCTATGGAAATTCTCAGATTCTTAAGGCACCAGAGCTGAAGAAGCTTCTTGGATGAGAAGCGAAATGTCTTCTGAGAAAAACCAGAAAGTCCAGTTGCCTCTTGGAAAAAAGGGGAAAAAAAACAAAAAGCACCTTTGGGACCAAAAAGGGGCTGCTAGCTCGATGGACGACCTCCAAAAGCCCAAGCACTTTCTTTCCTTCAGGGGCCAGCCAAAGGCTTCCCAAAAATAATAAAAAAATAAAAATGAAAACGACAAAGCCCCCCCTTTCTATTTCTGCTCAGCACCGGGGTGTTCAGCAGCGGCATGCTGCCTCTGAACATGGAGGCTCCATCCCGGCTGTTAAGGGTCCCCACCCCACCCGCAATCTTAACTCCTCTCTAAAACCGACCTTTCTCCATCCATGATGAGGCAAAGCGTCCATGGAACTGAACTCATAAGAAAGGGGCGAGGAGGATGGCACGGAGGGGGGGGGAGAAAGAGCAGCCCGCCCCTATGGTGGAGCCTCCGGACCCCCCGAGAGTTAAAGCGGCTTCCCGAGCCTTCCCCCTCAACATCGGCTCTTTCCGCATCCCTCTCCAGCCCCGCTTCGGTTCTTCCCCCGCTTCCTTCGCTCCCCCACCCAGGCGTACCTTCGCCCGTTTCTCCCCCCGGCAAAGCCTCTCCGCCTCCACCGGAGCGGCGCGATCCTCTGCGGGGCTCAGCAAATGGGCGGGAAGAGCCGCTTCGGCCCAGCTGGTCCTGGCTCCCGCGAAGCCTCCGGGGCAAGCAGAGCCGCCACTACTTCGCTCCGTCCTCGGCGCCGTTCCGCCCTCTTTTCCCTCACAGCGCTTCGGCTTTCCTCCCCTTCCCTCCTCAAAAAAAGAAACTTTATGACATCGCTAAGCTACAGGAACGGCCTCCCTAACAGCCGTGCGCCTGCGCCGAGCTCGGAGACGCGGGCGAACAAGATGGGGTTAAGGCGCCAGGACTACAGATCCCATAAAGGCGCTAGGCCAGAAAGATAATAGGAAAACTAGCCGGCCTTCCGAGAAGCATCGTGGGGTATGTAGTCTAGAACGGATTCTCTGCGTCTCGCCATTCCTTTGAAGCGTTGCATGCTGGGAATTGTATGCTCCATTTCGCAGCCTCCAGATCTGAAGTTGCATGCTTGGACTTGCCATCTGTTCAGGCAGTGACCCTTCCCTGTACTTAGCGACTGCAGAAAAAAACCTCATCTGATGTTAGGAAAGAGACAGAGATCGCTATCTGCATGGCCCTTTTTGTGTATGAAACCCTATAGAAATCGTGCATAAAAAGGGATTCCTTGCACTAAACATTATTGGGATGTTGGATATTTCATCATCGGCAAAGGAAGGAAGGAAGGTTTTTAAAACAGCACTCGTATCTTCCACCCACTCAAAATTTAGTGCTAACTATAGCATTTAAATCATGCTCAGTAAAAGCCAGCAATAGAGTAGGCGGTGAGTGGACAGGGAATTTCTAGAGAAGATACCATATGTGGGCAGGTGAGAATTGTACAGTTGCCTTTAAAATAACTTAACATTGAAGGGAAGGAAATATTTGCTGCTGTTGAGCAGATTGTCCCTGGTTGCTGTTGCATTTTAAATCATTTAAAAACCAATCATATTAGAACCATGTGTGTACTTCCTGGCAAGCATTTGCAAATAAAGACAAATAATTCCTGGCAAGTATTTGCAAATAAAGACAAAGTGTACTAATTTAAAAAAAGGATGGGTGATAAACCTTTTCAATAAACCTTTATTGTATAAATACATCCAATATTTATACTCAAATAATATTCATGATAAAGTCAGCAAATAATTTATTTTTTAGATGTAAAAAGTTTTTTAAGTGTTTATAGATTAATATTTTTTGATTCCTTTAATATTATTAATGCATGCTAAGCCATAATCAAACGAACAATAAAAACATGATATAAGTTGCTAGTTTATAGATTCATGTTTACAGATCAAGGGTTACATGCACTGTGTGTTATGGCAAAGGATAGGCTTTATCTTTTATTATAATGAAAATTTTTGTGTTAAATATGCTAGATCTAATAATATGTTAATTTTTTAAAATGCTATTGATTACCTTTTGCTACAATACTCATACACTTAGGCATTTCCTGGCATACTTTTTCTGAAAGACGATATTTATTCCTGACAATGAAAGCTCACAAAGTAAGATGCGGTAGGTGTGTATAGGTAATCTTCAAGTTATGACCACAACTGGAATTATGTGAGTTGCAGAATTTCCGTTGCTAAGCGAGTTGGTTGTTAAGTGAGTTGCACCCAATTTTATGGTTTTTTTTGCCATGGCTGTTAAGTGAATCACTCTAGTTATTAAGTAAATCATGCAATTGTTAAATTTGGCTTCCCCCGTTGACTTTGCTTGTCAGAAGCCAACTGCAAATGGCGATCACATGACCCTGGGACACTGCAAAATTGCAAATACATGCCTTTTGCCTAACGCCCAAATTTTGATCATGTGATTGTGGAGATACTCTGATTCTAAGCATGAGGACCTGTTGTAAGTCACTTTTTTCAGTACCATGGTGTTATGACCCAGGTCACCTACGCAGAAGCAGGTTTCTGTAGAGTCCTTTATTGCTCTGTTAAATTTTACAACAGCCGGTAAGACTCCACCCCAAACTTCCCTCAAGGCCATTCACACCCACAAACAAAAGCCAGTAAGAAACAAAACCAATTTGCAAAGGCAGAGAGGAAGTCCAAAGACAGAATGTAAGCTCACAGGGCAAGGTTCACAGGGCAAGGCAAGTCCATAAGGCAAAGGCACAAGGCAAGGCACAGGCAGAAACACGAGTCATGGCTAAGTTTTTCCCAAGGCCGGGAAAGTCCATGCCAAAGCAAACAATTGTTCCTGACAAAGACAACCTCCCCCAGCCTCTGCTTAAGTCAAGCCAGATGTTCCTTGTGAGAAGGGGTAGGTGGCCTTCTCCCGAGCAGCCTTGCAGACCTCCTTTGAGCTTGTCTCTGCTCTACTCTCCATGCCCTTGGATCAGTGGGGGAGGCAGCTGTTCCTCATTATTGGGGATCTGCTGCCTCTCATCACTGCCTGTCTGCAGCCGATCCTCCCCTATATCTGTGAGGGCAGGCAGCTCTCTATACGGTTGACCATCTCCCCAATGCCTGAGGCATCTAAGACAGCTTCATCCTCAGCCCTGGCCTCTCCAAACATTCCAGAGGAGGTGCCATTCCCATTGGATGGTCCCATTGGCCTCTTCCTTCTTCTCCTCCTCCTTCAAACTGGGATCCAATGACACATGGTAACTTTGAATAGTTGCTTGATACCCTATATCACTTTAGAGCTGCACAGAGAGATCTGCATAACCTCCAGATAATTCCCTGTTTTTCCCATATTTGAACCAACTCTGATCATGTACTGTATTCTGGTACACATAGGGTTACCAGATGCTGGGCAAAAGGAGGCCATGTCCTCCTTTATTCCTCAGTACAGCAGGCGTAACCTTACAATCAAATATTGTCTCCATTTTTTTAGTCTCTTCCTGAGCAGCTTTTCTTAGGGGCACAGCGCTTCCCTAATAAGTGTTAACCACAAGTTAACAAGCTCAGCTCTGTGCCTTTAATTAATTAAATAGTACCCTCCAGCCAGCTTGCACTGGTGCCTAAAATTGATAAGAGCTTAATCAGTTACAGATTGATGACTTTTGCCTCCTAACTGGCTCTAGCCTAATCCTGTCATAGAAAAACCAGTCTTTCTGATACTGGAAAAAAGAATTTCATATACATGTAGATCTAAGTACTTCTGGTTTGCAGTTTTTCACTGTAATTTTTGTCACAGTTGCCAAGAAAGTTAAACACCCATCCACCTAGATTTCCTCTTTTTCTTTGACTGTTCAGACATCTAGTAACCCAAGGTTCATGGTGCTTTACCTGGGATTATGTATTCATCAGGCAATGGAGGAAGTTCCAGGGTACAATCATCTTGCATTCCCCATGATGGTATTAAAATGCAATATATGGTATGTTTTGAAAGTGTAATCTTGCAGCAAAAGTACTTTAGTTTCAGTGGTTTGTTGATGTGAAAAATATGGAGAAGGCACTAAAATTAACTATATACCGTCCCCGCCTCCTGGCAAAGATGTGCCATCCCATAAATGAAGATCTTACCCTGATATGGGATGCAAAGTGAGCTGGTACTTAAGTGTACCCATGACAAAGTAGGTTCAGCAGCCAGAAATCTAAGCCCTAAGAGCAATGAATTGCTTGTGATATAAAGTCCTTCATCATGTACAGTCAGTTGTGGCAATGCAAAATTATGTCTTCCAATTGCTTTTATCTCCCAGATCCTTTCTTGTATCCTGCCTCATCGTGCAACAAGTAATCAAAAATGGAAAGGCTCTCTTGGTGCCCAAAAAACATAGAGATGGATAAATCAAGTTACATAATAGAGTTTGGAAATATTTGCTGAGAGACATCCAAAATTTGGTTGCTAATCTGCAACACATGGCATGAAATTTCAATGCATCAGTATTATTTCATGCGGTGAAGTTTTTAATAATGTGTTTACAAATTAAGATAAAGTATGTCCTATATCTGTTACTATTGTTTTCTTTAATATTCAATAATTATTTTTCCTTTCTTTTCTTTTTCATATGTTAAAGTTTCCTAAGCAAAAAGGAAAGGCAATACATATGCCATGGTACCTGTAAATTACTTTGTGAAGTACCCCAATGAATATGTTCATTGAAATATGGAAATGATATAGGTAGTCAGGCTGCTTCTGTGTAGATTGGAAGGCCCCGCAAGCTTGCTTTCAGTTCATAGTGCAGGGAGTAAATGAGGAGAGAGAAAGAGGTTTGCATGGTTTATTTCCATCCCACTGGAAATAATAGCAGGGAATTAAGTCAGTCCAGCTGAAGGGTGGTAAGGTATGCAGCAGATCCATAGATCTTTCTAGTAATATGTTTTTTCTCCTCTGTCTTATTTTGAAAGATACAATGGTGGGAAGGAAAAGGGAGTTTGACATAGGACATTTCCTCCAAAATCAGATTTCTTTCTCAACCTTCAGTGCATCAGGTAAAAACATTTTGGAATTGCTATTGCTACAGTGGAATCTTTTTCTCTCACCTTCAGACAATCAGACAGTTACATACACATATTATCGTACTTTAGAGCCTTGGCAACATTAAGATGCCTGGAGTTAAACATGCTGCCTGGGAAATTCTGAGAGTTGGAATTCATACAGTTTAAAAGTTTCCAAGGTTGGGAAACACTGCTTTGGAATATGAAACTATATAAATATTCTATAAATAGTTATTTTTAAAATGTCCAGTAGAAATTGATGTATTTCACTGGTCATGATCAGGTAAAACCAATAGATGGAGATGCTGAAAAAAGATAGAAATAAATACAATATTTTCTTTAACCAGATATTAAATTAATTTAGAATACCTCTACACAAACTTTCCATAATTATAAAATGATTTTAGTAAAAAAAAAAAAACCTTTTAGTCTTCTTTAAACATAAAAAGTTAGCAAGGCATTGCTACAAATATTTGGAAATTCTGAGACATCAAAAACAAAAAATTCAACCCTATTATGGTTCCTTTCAAGACCAGTTATTGCTGTGACACATGAAACAATGTTTATAACCATCAAGTTTTGGTTTATTTTCTAGAATATTTAAAATCGGCCACGATGCATTAATTTTAAAACAGTCACTCTCATACACCCATGCTGAAACATTTATGTTTAAAATTTCTCAAGGATTTCCTGAATACTCAATTCTTACATATAAACACATCTTTGTTGCAAGCATAATTGTAGCGCATAACGAAACAAAAGGGTAACCACTTCAACAATGAATGCAAAGTCAGCTGGAAACAACGGATTTTCATTATTAGCTACTTGCCTACCAAAGCTATGAAGGGTCACATGCTGTGTTTCTTTCTGTGTGGGCCTGCAGCTTTTCATAGACTCACAATTATTCATATAGTCCAAATCATTCTTCAGTAGGAGTCCCATAGCCAAGTCTCCTAGCACTATATGATGGGATGATTCATGAATAAAGGAAGAAAAAAAAAAAAACTTCTGCCACAAAGCTTGTCTTTATTCTTCTGACAACAACACTTGCATTGATCATTTATATAAGAGAAACTCATGGTGGTTTTGATGCCTCTTGTTCACGATATTTTGTGAACCACCATTGATGTGTGATGCTATTAAATCTTATGTATCTCTTTGCTGCAAATATGTAGGACATTTTATCCAGTGATGGAATTCAATTTTTTTTACTACCGGTTCTGTGGGTGTGGCTTGGTGGGCATTGTGTGGCTTGGTGGGCATGGCTTGGTGGGCATGGCAGGGGAAGGATACTCCAAAATCTCCATTCCCACCCTATTCCAGGGGAAGGGTACTGCAAAATCCCCATTCCCTCCCCACTCTGAAGCCAGCCAGAGGTGGTATTTGCTGGTTCTCCAAACTACTCAAAATTTCCGCTACCAGTTCTCCAGAATCTGTCAGAACCTGCTGAATAGCACCCCTGATTTTATCCCTTGTTTTATGCATTGTGGTTACAACTGATCCTGAATCCATAAATTCTTCATTTAGAAAATAAAAATCAAATACGGGTAGTCCTTGACTTACAACAATTCATTCAATGTCTATGGAGATTCTCAGGTCATGGTTGGCCCAAAGGTGCTTTTTTTTTTCAAGAGGCAACTGGACTTTCTGGTTTTTCTTTGAAGATGTTTCGCTTCTCATCCAAGAAGCAGCTGCTTGGATGAGAAGCAAAATGTCTTCAAAGAAAAACCAGAAAGTCCAGGTGCCTCTTGGGAAAATAAAAACACCTTCAGGACAACCATTTGTTTAGTGACCGTTCCAAGTTACAACAGCACTGAAAAAAAAAACATTTTTCTCACTTAACGACCCTTGCAGCATCCTTATGGTTACATGATCAAAATTCAGGCGCTTCGCAACTGGCTTGCATTTATAATGCCTGAACTGTCCCAGAGTTGTATGATCACCATTTGTCTCTTTCCCAGCCAGTTTCCAACAAGCAAAGTCATTAATCAGATTTGCGTAATGATTCACTTAACAATTGCAGTAATTCACTTAACAACTCTGGCAAAAAAGGTCATAAAAATGGGGCAAAACTCACTTAACAAATGCCTTCCTTAACAATGAAAATTTGGGCAACAGTCTACAAAGAAAATTTCTGAAAAATGTTTTATAGGTGGCAACTGCTACCAACAAGAATGGCAAAGATGTTCCAAAACTTATCTCCCAGATGTTGGAAATGTAAACAGATACCAGGTTCTTACTATCATATGTGGTAGACTTGTCCTATGGCAAAAAAATATTGGTTAAAAATAAAAATGTGTCTAGAAGAAATGATAAAACAACAAATTGATCTAAAACTAGAGATATTCTTGCTGGGTATTCTACTGGAGAAATATAAGAAATACATATTTAATTTTACATGTGGTAACAGCAGCGAGAATTGTGTATGCACAAAACTGGAAAAATGAAAATATACCTTTAGAGGAAAATGTAATAAAGACAATACTAGAATGTGCTGAAATGTATAGATTAACATTGAAAATTAAGGATAAGGAGGAAACAGAATACATTTTAACTTGGGAATTATTTTACCAATGGTTAGAAAATAGAAACAGAAGTTAGAAATTTAGAATTAAGGAGAATGTGTAAATAAAAATGGAGTAAATGTGTAATACGTATAATAATGGATATTCAATAAGGAGGATAATGTAAACATTATGATTAATAGATTTGGACGATAATGGCTACAAAGGTGATGGTTGTATGATGTTTATAATGTTTGATATTATTGACTAATTATAGATAAAACCAAACAGACCATTTAATTAAATAATGGAAAATGCTTAATAAGGATATGTGAACAATATGGTGAACAGATTTTGAGAGTAATAGTTATAGCTATTGTGTGTATAAGATTTATTATTTGAATTTAAAAGATATTATACTCAGTCAGTACACTGCCATTGTAGATATGGAAATTTTATATATAACAAAAGAAAATTATATAATATAAAATAATATTTTTAAAAAACCAATGGAAATTTAGGGCTCAGTTGCGTTCATAAATCAAGGACTACCTGTACATCAAAACAGAGACAGCTTGGTGAAAGTGCTTGTGAAAAAAAAAGGTATCTTAAATCAGCAGTATCATGTGATTGTAAAAAAAAGATGGGATGTTATGCTGCATCAATAGAAGTACAGGTAGTCCTCAACTTACGACCACAATTGAGCCCAACATTTCTGTTGATAAATAAGACATTTGTTAACTGAGTTTTGCCGCATTTTACAACCTTTCTTGCCTCGGTTGTTAAGTGAATCACTGCAGTTGATAAGTTAGTAACCCAGTTGTTAAGTGAACCTGATTTCCCCATTCACTTTGTCAGAAGGTCGCAAAAGGGGATCACATGACCCTGGGACTCAACAATAGTCATAAATATGAACTGTCACAAGTAAATGCCTTATTCTTTATTATGTAAATAGTACATGACCAGGATATCAGGGGTTAACTTATTCTTCACTACTTAATATATTCATATTTAACCACTCCCATATCTAGCTCCACCCCATGTATATATAAGGAGCTGTATGCTTTCCTTCTGTGCTTCTATCTGTGAATATTCAGTGAATATAGAATGCCTTCTGTAAATAAACAGTGCTTTATTTGAATATCTAATTCTTAATCTACTTATTGAGTCTGATCCTGAAAATATCATAACAATCTGGTAGCAGAGGATGGTTGGATTGACTCAATAAAACTTTAAATATGTCTGAGAGAGAAAACTCCAGAAACAAAAGAGAAAGACCCAACACCAGGGCATACAGTAAAGAAATGGAAGCAGATCAAGAAAAGATCGATAAACCCACGACTATGACACCAAAAGAAACTGAAGACTACACTACAGACAACGAGGAAATAATTGATGGAATGGATGAACAAAAGGAGAACGAGTTGAAAGGCAGCCCCCTCGGATCAGAGGTACTGAAACTGCTGAAACTCAACGCGAAATTCCAAAACGTAATAAAGAGCAGCGGAACAGCGAAAAAAAGGAGTATCGTAACAGATGATCCCAAAAATCCAAAAATGGTGAGCGAATCATCTACAGAAAAAGGAATAATGAAAAGAAAGACCAACGGTCCCGCTCAAAATTTTGAATGGCAGCCATCTTGTTTTCAACCGATCACAAAAAAGAGCGAAGCAGAGTCAATCAGAGTACATCATTCAAAATCTTTGGCGCGAAAGGATTCACATAATATAAAAAAGAAAAAAGAAAAACTTTACTTTTCAGAAAATTCTGATACAGACTCAGAACAAATACCTATCGAACTAAAAGTCAAATCAGCTATAAGAACTCTTTTTACAACATTCGGTCCAGGACTGAAAATTACAAAAGAACCGACAAAAGATGGCAATCGAGAAACAGGGAGAGAACAAGCAAGAAAGCAAACGTCTCGGAGTCTGCCCGCTTCTCCTCAATCAACGAGAGCACCGACACCTGAGCCCAGAGAACCTTGCAAATACCACCCCACGCCGCAGACGATGTCAGAAAACAGCGATCTCAACAAGAGTCATCGCAACAGAAAGACACGAGCTTCTGCCGCCGCCTGGACACCGAAGATCGAGCCAGAGACCGATTCCTCAGAAGAAGAGCGCTACGAGGGAGCTGCGGCAGCGAGAACCTCTCACGACGGCTTCAGGAGCGAAATGAACAACGCGCATGTGCAAGACTACACAGACAACTTCGGGGGACATGAAGAACAGAGAGAACCATTCAGAATCGTCGCAAGCATACCCACGCCATTTTGTAACTTTCAACATTTGCAAGACCACGGACTACTTCCAGTTGTAAGTAATGGATCCAACAATATTGGGAATTTACCCAATGATTTCCCAAAACTGAAAATAGATGGCATTAATTTGCAAGAATGGTGTCAGCAGCTCCAGGTTGTCTTTCTAAAAGAAAACTTATTATTTTTTATCACTAATCCCCCAAAAAGACCTTGGACTCTAAAATTAGACTGTCTGCACCATAGGGCATTTTTCTTATTAATTTCCAGTATATCTCCTGCCATGTACCACAGTATTAAGCAAAATCTAACTGTATCAGAAATTATTCAATGCATGTTTAAATTGTTTCACAGTGAAAGTGTAGCCACTACAACAAGAATGTCTAAAGATTTCTTCTCAGCTAGGATAAAGCCAGGGGTTACCATAAGTGAACATTTAATATCTTTAAACAAAATTAGAGCAGAACTGCATTTAAGGGGGGAAATAATTTCAGATCAAACAATGAAGAGTGTTATCATTAACTCACTAGACCCATCGTGGGATAACTATATATCTCACTTAGACACGATCAATTTAGGATATTTATCCATAGAAAGTCTATCTAACAAGCTAATATCTGAAGATAATTCAAGGAGAAGTCATTGTAACAATCACATGGAACATAAACAATATAAGAGGGTAGTTTTTCAAGAAAGATATCATGAACCAATAGGATGCCACAACTGTGGATCCAAAGAACATAATAGGAGAGACTGTCCAAAACTCCTCAGAAATAGAAAAAATCCTGACTACAGAAATAGGTATCAAAACAGACAGTCATCAATTGATAGACATAGATATAGAAGTCCACCCATCTATAGGGAACATAGAGGGGGCAGGGATAACTCAAAAGATAGAAAGTCTGGTTCACTGAATGGGTTAAACAAACATGACAACACTAACATACAACAGACAGAGGACAATGATTGGCTTATCGATTCTGGAGCAACCAACCACACTACAAATAATAAAAATATACTATCTTCATTTGTAGAGGATAAATTCGTAATTAAGGTAGCTAATCAAGAGAAGGTTCAAGTCATAGGTAGAGGAAATATAACCTTACCTGGCCTAGGAAAAATAGAGGGGTTATTGTTAATACCTGAAATACCTCATAACATACTTAGTGCAATAAAACTAAGCATAGATTCTGGCATAAATATTGTGTTCTCAAAAGGAAAAGCAACATTAGAGAAAAACAGAACAAACATAGGTACTGTGATTATTAAAGGAGGTCTACCTTATCTAATAACAAAAGAAAAATGGTTACACAACATTGATTCCAACATGGAAGATAACAATAACATAGACAACGAAAGCAGTAGCAATAGTGACAATGAGGAACATGAGATTATCCATAATCACAAAGACACACCCAACAACAAAATACCTAATATTGGTAAACCAATTCATGATGAGTGTGCTCATGTCTTACATAGGAAATTAGGACATGCCAGTTTTCCTGTAGTTCAAAAGATGACTGAACATGCTGAAGGTGTTAAAATAAAAAATTGTAAAAACTATTTGGAATGCTCAGTATGTAAATCTACAAAACTCAAAACTAGCCCCAAACCCAAAAAATCAACAAGATCAACCAACAAAATTTTTGATTTGGTACACATGGACCTAGTTGGTCCATTAACACCATCAATCACATATAGAAAACGTTATTTCCTAACCATTGTGGATGACTATAGTCGTTATGGCTTTGTCTATACACTAAAGCACAAAGATGAAACTTTTCAGAAATTTAAGAAGTTTTACAAACGTATAGAAACACAACATAATATTAGAATAAAACAAATTATGACAGATAGGGGATGTGAATTCATGTCAAAAGAATTCTCCCAATGGCTTAAAGACAAAGGGATGTTACATTACACGTCTAGCCCTTTCTCTGCATTCCAAAATGGAGTGGCAGAGAGAAAGAACTCGACATTACAAACCATGATTAGATGCACATTAGAAGATGCTGGCTTAGGAAAACAATTCTGGTCAGAAGCGTTACAATATTCCAATTATACACAAAATAGAACTTGGTCCAGCATTGTTAACAAGACACCATATGAAATGATGTATAATAGGAAACCCAAAATAGCTCATATGCACATATTTGGAGTCACTGCAGACGTACACATACCTAAGCAATTAAGACGTAAAGGTGAGAACGTATCTAGGAGACTCAGGTTCATGGGTTACAAAACAGGCACAAAAGGGTACAGATTTATCGATAATAATAACAGATTTATAGTATCCAGAACGGCTGTATTCCATGAACAGGCCAAAATACATCTTAATGAAATTTTCCCAAACAACTATACAAACACTAAACACCAAGAGGAAAGAACTGGAGAAGAATACAATCACAACATACATAAAAACAAAAACAGAACATGGACAAACAGTCAATACAAAATAAAGACAGATTCATTAACAAAAAAGGAAGCTAGGTATTTACATGACAATGATAGTAAACCAAAAAGAACAATCAGGAATAACAGAAACCAAATACCAAACAAATACAAAGATTATATAATGTATACGGATGGAGAAACATCAACACCAAACACATACGAGGAAGTGCTAAAACTTCCCCCTGAAGAAAAGGAAAAGTGGGAATCAGCCATGACTAAAGAGATGGATAGTTTGCAGAAATTAAATGTATTCACACCTACACATGCACCTAAAGATAAAACTGTTATTGGTACTAGGTGGATATATAAAATCAAAAACTTAGAAGGAGGCAACACCTTATACAAAGCTAGACTAGTTGCTCAAGGTTATGCACAAAAATATCCCGAGGATTACACGGATACATACTCTCCCACAGTAAGAACTGAGAGTGTTAAAACTGCACTGGTCATAGCATCAGCACTTAACCTTGATGTATTCCAATACGACATACAGACTGCATATCTACATGCAAAATTAGATAAAGAGATATATGTAAGAGCGCCTCACAGTCAATATACAAACAAAAATGAAACGTGGTTACTAAATAAAAGTTTATATGGGTTGAAACAATCTGGCAAAAGATGGTATGAATGTTTAGTCAAAGTGCTCAAAACTATGAATTTTAATGCCACTACTGCTGATAACTGTTTCTTTGTTAAAAAAGAGGATGACACTTTAGAATTCATGTTAATTTATGTGGATGATATTTTGTATATAGGTAAACACAAAGAGAAGAGAGAAACATTTGTAACGAAACTAAATGAACATTTCTCTTTGAAGTCATTAGGTAAGGTAAATAAGTATCTTGGAGTTCAAATTAGTAAAACAAAAAGGGGATTCAAACTTTCTCAAAGAGATAAGATTATAGAACTTCTGAACAAATGTAACTTAAATAATGCTAAGCCATGTGACACTCCCATGCAAACTGATTTCTTGAGGAACACAGATGAGTCATCCCCTGAATTTAAAGATAATACACTTTACAGATCAGTCATCGGTTCCCTTCTATATATTTCCAATTGTACTAGACCTGATATTGCTTTGCCTCTCAACTTGTTGTCTAGGCACGTCAGCAAACTATTATTATATCATTGGGAAGCTGTCAAGAGAATATTAAGATATTTAAAGAATAGTTTAGACTTCTGTTTATTATTGGAACCTAATGTCAAAGAGCCCATCCTCACGTGTTATGCCGATGCGGATTGGGCTGGTGATACCACATGTAGAAAAAGCACATCTGGCTATATATTTTTCCTTAACGATTGTCCAGTTTACTGGTACACTGGTAAACAAGATTTAGTAGCCACCTCAACGACTGAGGCATAATATGTTTGTTTGTCTAAAGCCTCAAATAACCTCGTATGGTTTAATGACTTATTGTCAAACACTTGGAAGAAACCTTCATTACCATTTATCATACACGAAGATAACAAGGCTGCTATTGAAATATCTAGATCTGATGCTATTGGACAAAGGTCCAGACATATAGATATAAAATTCAAACATGTGAGGCAGTTATCTCAGGATGGATTTATTAAAGCAGTTCATTGCGAAACATCAGAGCAAATAGCTGACATATTGACAAAGCCTTTGCCTTCTAAGCAGCATAAATACTTGACTTCTAAGTTACAAGTTTTATATTGTTCTGAATCTGAATGTAATTGTTGTAATATATCGAATCGGCATTTAGAGGGGGATTTGTCACAAGTAAATGCCTTATTCTTTATTATGTAAATAGTACATGACCAGGATATCAGGGGTTAACTTATTCTTCACTACTTAATATATTCATATTTAACCACTCCCATATCTAGCTCCACCCCATGTATATATAAGGAGCTGTATGCTTTCCTTCTGTGCTTCTATCTGTGAATATTCAGTGAATATAGAATGCCTTCTGTAAATAAACAGTGCTTTATTTGAATATCTAATTCTTAATCTACTTATTGAGTCTGATCCTGAAAATATCGTAACATGAACCACTTGCCAATCATCTGAATTTTGATCACATGATCATGGGAATGCTGCAAAGGTGTTAACTATAAAAAACAGTCGTAAGTCCCTTTTTTCAGTGTCGTCGTAACTTTGAACAGTCACTAAATGAACTGTAGTATATTGAGGACTACCTGTATAAGTTTCAAATCATGGAAAGGAATAGTTCCACTATATCTTACATTACTGACACCCAGGACCGGATTTAGATGAAAAGAGGCCCTAGGCTATTCCACTTATGAGGCCCTTTCACCTATAGTGAAAGTGTAATTTTAATTTTGCTAACAATTTGAATGTAGGCCCCTTTTGATCTTGAGGCCCTAGGCTGAAGCCTAGTTAGCCTATAGGAAAATCCGGCCCTGCTGACACCACAATGCCCATGTGGTATCCAGTACTGGGTACCAAACATCAGAAGATATTCCACTATCTGAAACAAGTTATCTATTATCTCAGAGGGAATCCAACAATAATCAACATTATAGAAAGGCAGATTTTGGATGCCTCCAAGTAAGAGCAGTTGAAGAATGGAACCAATAATCCAGGAAGGGGCTTCCCTTCCTTTTGCTGACTGTAAGGGAGCAGAGGATGGGCATGCACTGTGAATGCTTTTGCTTGCATTTTTGCTCAGAGTAGACATCTGGCCTCGGTCACCTAAGTGACAGCACCCACCTCTATGTACTGTATCTGTGTCTGATGCTGAAGTGAATGTTATCAATATCATCAGACAGAAGAAAGCATTGTCTCCAGATGAGCTTCAGGGATACATTAAAGATGTCAATTTTTTTTTTCTTTTAGCCCATAAATGACTATCTAGTTGTGCTGCTTGACTCATGATGTCTTGTTGCTATTTAAAAAGCCATTTCTTTTTTCACATAACCTATATTTAATTCTTAAGGCTAATTGTATGCGTTCTTTGCTGCAACCTTCCACTATGGAGGGGAAAAATATGTAGCAGCATATTTACTTCTGCGGCTATATCCATCTATAGGAGTGCAGGCTGTACGCAATAAAAGCTGAAAATAGCCCCGTCGTGCTTCCTTCCTCCATTGCTTGTTGTTTCCCCCAGTTTCTTTTTATTCCCTTTGTTTCTTTCCTGTTGTTCACAAATGATTGTTACAATACACAACTCCAGTAGGAAGGGCACACATAGTAGCTCATTCACATACAAACAACTCTGACCTTTAGCTTAGCAAAGTTGTTTGTTTTTGATAGGAGGAGAGTTGCTATGTCACTCCAGGTAAAGGGTTGCCCTAATCTATTCTTTTCAAACAATGGCATTTCCTGAAGCCATTGGATCATCTTAAGTCAATGAATTTCTACTCTAGGTCATCCTGTCGTTTTATTTAGGATTACTCAGACAACATAATCAGTTCAATTCAATAAATCATTTTCATGCCATATTTGTTGGTCACATCTGTTGCATATTTAACACAATCCCTTTGTATGCTTTATGAATGCCAAGAATGAACCAACTAAAGTTCACTACTGTTGCCATTCTGGGTCTTGGTTTTTCCCATTTTTATTTTTCTGCTCAAAATCTCTGTAGCTATTGTGCTGTTTACAAATTGAGCCCTTATCCTTTTCTAGTGTAACAAAACCAACCAAGCCAGTTCTACCTAGGCAAAAAAAAAAAAAAAAAAAAGTAACAATGGTTTTCTTATTTCAATACTCAATCTGGAAAGGTTTGTTCTTCTTTCTCCCACAGAAGCATAATTCCATGTGATGGGAACTGTTCCTGAATAAATGATTTTGTAAAATCTTCTATGTAATGAATGCAATAATAGAATTTATCAATATATTGTTGAGATAGAGAGCTTCTGCTCTCCTGTGGGTATCTATTTCAGTGTTGTTATTTTTATATACATCAAGTTTCCTTTTCAGAGACTTAGATATGTTTTAGGGAATAAGGGAATGAGAATGTTGTTTGATAACTACCTAATACAACAAAACAGTAATTCCAGCTGACAAAATTAAACTGCTCTGTCCCAAATTGTAGTAGGCAAAAATCCTCTGTTCGGGTGTGGTGTAAAGCAGGGGTCCCCATCCTCCGGGCTGCAGCCCACCTACTGGGCCCTCTCCCCCCACCACTGCTTCGGAAAGCCAACTCTGGTGTTGGGAACTCTGGTGTAAAGCATCTGGCTAGTTCAGCCAATGTTAATGAGTATATTTAGCATTTAACTTCAAGATCATAAAGAAGTAAGTTCAGAGCCTAGACAATTTCCTTATATATTGGCTAGATCCAAGACATAGACAAAGATTAGTCAAAGCAATAATGCTTTTGTTTATACACCACAAAAGTGCACTACTACTATTACTACTGCTACCACAAAAAGAAGGAAGAAAAATGCTTACCTAACAACATCCCAAAAGAGAGCACACATGAACTCTCACCAAATATCCTCTCTACAATGAACTCAGAATCTATTCTGAAGCTCAAGATCTTATTCAAGCAGGTTGTTGGTAACTGGTTTAAGCTAGGCTTGTTATATTAACCTGGACAAGTGCTTGGTAATTCTTTCCTTCCTTGGTGTTTCCTGTACATCCTTTTTCACAATAGATTTCTTTTGATAGCTCGTGATTTGTTTAAATCAGTATAAAAGAATTCAGAAATGACCTTAATGAAAGTATGAAAGACTCACTAAAACCTATAGGAAGGATCTTATAGATCATCCAGTCGAGAAACTGAGGCAAGCATGAAAAACAAAACTCAAAATTATCCTTTCTTGAGTTTAATACTTGGGTTTTGTATAAGATGGGACAGAAAGAAACATGAATAGGGGTTTCAAGCTTATGTTACATTGATGTACCCCAGAACAGTAAAGTAGTGTCTTGGAATTCCTGTGGGGGATAATTTGGCCCAACTCAGCCCTGGGTCTTGTTAGTTCAAAATAGAATTTCCATTTCCAAAACTTCATGGCTGTATAGCTCCGTCTTTGTGTGTCAGAACTGGCACAGAGTTTTATAAGTTCTTTAGTTCTGAACTTTGGACAGGAACATCCTAAGGATCTTTCTTTCTGTTTTCCTAGAGTGAGGCTAAGGGAAGATATGCTGGGTAAGAAGATTAGAACTTTCCAAAAGACAACTAGTGCAGTGTTTCTCAACCTTGGCATATTTAGAATGGTTGGACAAGGAATTCTGGGAACTGATGTCCACACATTTAGGTGCCAGAAGGTTCAGCCTTACTGGTGCAGGTCTATGGAGTTTTTGAGTGAGATGTAATGTATTCTTCTCCAACATCATAACAAATCCATCTGAAAGTTGGCCAGGCTACAGAACATCTGCAAGGTTAATGTTGATGGTAGTTATTGTCAGCATAAGATTAGCGCTTCTCCCAATGAAATCAATAGGAAAACTTTTAAAACTAAATAAAAAGTAAAAAAAGGAATAAAATAAAATAAATAAAAATTAACCAAATGTAATTTGAATAAAAAGAAAATAGATTCTTTTTGTATACTTCTTTTTATTGGCTCTTCAACTTATTATAAAAAGTGGGTATATAAGAAAAGAACATTTGGCATACAGTACAGTACTTCAGACAAACATCTTGTATTTTTTTTAAAAAATACAACTTTATCAATAAAAATATATTTGTTTAGGAAGGCACTTCGGATGGCTTCAATTGTACATGAAGAATTGTACCAAGATACACTTGTCTTTACAATAAATATGACTCACAGAAGGTGATTCATGTAGAAAATGAATTCAATTTAGCAGTGTTATTTTGGTGACAAATTATGGACATGCTTTAAACTTTAAAATTGCAATCCAATGCAAGTTTACTCAAAAATAAAAATAAATAAATAAATCCCACTATATTATGGAAAAGAGGGAGGGTCAAAACTGCAATATGAGTGACTTTTGAGTAAGCATAAACAGAAATATGCAACTGGATTGCAATTTTATACCACTTACATCAGGGTGTCAAACTAACAGCTCGGATCCAGCCCACGAAAGGCCCAGATTTGTCCCGTGGGGCTGTTCCAGAGATGGTGAAGGACTGGCCTGTGCTTCCCTGGCCTATCCCGCCCCCACCCACCCAGTTGGCAGCAACAACCAGGACATTCCCACCCCCGAGGGCAAACAAAATCCTGATACAGCCCATGAAAGTAAGTAAGGTCAAATTAAGATTTACTTGAGAGTAAATAAGTTGTTCAAGTGCTAGAAGAAATAGCTGAATGGAAATAACTGGGGTGGGAGAGGAGTTGAAGCAAGTCTGAACAATGTGGTAGAAATGTGAGCTGTAGCTGCTCCTGTTGCTGAACATGACTTGTCAATCAGATCTTCTAATAAACTATTTAAACAGATTTTTGTGTATTTTGCATGAAAACTCAACACCATATGGTCTTTTTAAACTTTTTTTAAGGAAACATCCTGCATCTTGCAATCTTCCCCAACTAGCCATTCTCTTCTGGAACTTGGCTGCAATTTTCAGAAGTTCCAATCAGACTTGCTGTCTGGAATTAAAAGAGTTGCAGTATCAAATCATCTGGACGGTGTCTGTAGCTGATATCCTACATTTCAAGGGTAGACAATCTGATTCTTTGATCCCAGATGTTTGCTGTACAACCCCCACAATGACTTGCTATTGAAGCCTAAACATCTGGAGGTTGCAAGATGGGTATTTTTTGCTTCTATTTTTCAGAGCCCTGGTGGTTAAGTATTGCAGGCTAATGCTGCCCACATCCGGCAGTTCGATCCTGACAGGGCTCAAAGTTGACTCAGCCTTCCAACTTTCTGAAGTTGGTAAATTGAGGACCCAGATTGTTGATTGTTGATACAAATAATGCTGACATTGTGAACCACCCAGAGAGTGCTGTAAAGTAATATGAGGCAATATATAAGTCCAAATGGTATTTGCTACTGCTATTACAAATTAGAAAATAAATGGCTACCACTAGAAAAGTAAAAAAAAAATTACTGAATGTAGGAGAAGATTATTTACAGAGGGACAACAAATAAAAGGAATCACACCAGAGATTTTACAAAGGATGTTTGAAGAACATGGAGAAGGATGTTGCAGCATCAGCAATTAAATTAGTGACTGCATTAGATAAAAGACGACACTTGAAGGGAGAATGGTAGAAATATTTATAAATGTGAAATCATAGAATTAAATAATTGAAGAATTTGGAATGCAGATGACTGAAGATATTTTTGGAAAACAAGACAGAAATAATTATTATGATATGGAAAAAGATTTTTCCTGCCATCTGGAACAAGCTCCCCCCGAGATACGGAGGATCCCAGATTTGCGCACTTTCCGCCATGCCCTCAAAACATTCTTATTCCAGCAGGCTGGTCTGGCTTAAACTCCCTTTTAAATTGTTTTAAATTTGTTTTATAAATTGGAGTGTTTTAAATTTGTTTGTGGGCCAAAGTGTTTAATGTATTTTTAAATGGTTTTTTAACGTTTGTATTATGTGTATTTTATCTCTTGGCTGTTCACCACCCTGAGTCCTTCGGGAGTAGGGTGGTATATAAATTTAATAAACAAACAAACAAACAAACAAATAAATAAATTTAAACAATGTGGCACTACTGGAGTTAAGAGTTAAAGAATTGTGTTTAAGAGAAAGTTGATGAATATATTAAAGAGATGAATATATTAAAGATGAATGTTAACCAGGTTTCTGGAATGGGATGAAAAAGATAACAGATGCAGAAGTGGACAAACAGTATAGAACTAATACAAAGTGTGCAAAATTAAGAAATGTACCAAGAAATATGTCACTGTGAGTTGGGCCAGATAAATTTTCTTAATAAATAAATAAAATATAATTGTGCACTTTGTCAGAAAGAAGACCAGAGATTAGGTTCTAAAACAACAATACTAAGTTAATAATAAATAAATCGGAAGTAATTTTGCATTGGGAAATTCTGTACCTATTAGAATATTGCGCAAGGAAAAAGACTATAACTGAACAGAACAAAATACAATTCCACTAAGGCAAACCGGAAGGAGTGGTTTAAACTTTCAAGCAACAAGATAACAACTTCAGTTCAAAATGCAAGAGATTTTATGAAAAATTCGAAGAGGAAATGGCTTATTCCAGTTAATAAGATGTTGTGTCGTCTTGTCTTCTCCAGCTGCAGTCTGCATGCATTTGTGAATTATTCCATACCAAGAGAACTACCAACATACAAATACTGAATTCTGAAGCTTCAACCACAGGCTTTACAAAGAAATAGTTTGATTTCCAGGCATCTACATGCGAATTTGGCTAATAATAGCTTTGCCTTTTCTACCTACCTTTTCCATATCATAATGCTGAAACATCATAGTGCTTTTATGATAGCTCAGTTTCCTTCAATGCTAATGAAAGATAGAGATCAGAGAATATAATTTGAGTGATGTCTCTGTCCTTGTGAATCATGTTTATTCAGCCAACCTTATAATGTTTTTGTGGAACACTTTTTGTTGGTTTGATTTTGGCTTTTTGATGCATTTGAGTCAGTCTTGAGTCCTGGTGGTTACTTTTTCACATACTTTCAGGGCAGAGGATCTAAGTGTTATGTTTCTTATTTCTCATTTAATCAGAGACATTTAATCTGAAACTATGGCAAAGTTTTGCATTGTAACTTGCCTTGCTGATTCCCCTTGGATTAGCAAGATTTTATGTACTCAACTTTTGGTAAAGGTGTCAAATATCTTTATTATGGTCTTTGACCAGCCTTTACAAGACTACAGTAGAAAGAAATAGTTTGACTCAAAAATTTGTTATTGGGGAAGAAAAAAATAATAGGACAATAAAAGAACATACCTAATTAAAAGATTTCTGCAGTTGTATAACTTGAAGATATTCAGCCAACTGATATGTGAGGTTAGCATCCCTTAAAAAATAATAAACATAAACTTTATGTATGTGGTCTGCAGAACACAACCAAAAACTTCTTTTGAAACTTTATACACTATTACAAACTCATGGTAGCTGAATCATAATTGTCACTGTATAGTTTTAGGGCTAACATATATGAAGGTGATCTACTTTGCCTATTTGCATGGAACCAGTTGCAACATGCGTGGACAACATGCAGAAATATAGTTATGATCCAATCATTAATTATTCTCTAGTGCAATTTCAATAAATGGTTTAATACAGACTGGGTAAGCATATTTTATGAATCTGGGAACTCAGGGACTGGGAAATTTTATGGCCACTCAGTATCCAAGTTATATTATAATTCAAGACAGGATAGAATCATAGAAAACTGACAGCAGAAAAAGACAGACTGCCCATTGAGACTGCCCTTTAATTTTCTTTTGTTTCTTTTAATGTATTTATGTATTATTTTTATATTATTTTTAATTTTAATTTTTTGTCAGATGATAGACGTGTTTATTCCAAGCGTATTTAAACTCAGTTACTTATAATAATAAGTGCTATGTATGAAGTAATATCAGGGGACATGGCTTTTCATGAGGTTTGACGTGTAGTGGGGCTGTTATGTCACACAGCCCTAATCCTTGGATGTTGCACATCTATTAGGTTAATTCCATTCATTCTTAGCAACAGGAATCTGAAGTATAGCAGAAACATTTTGGTTACAATGTCTGCCATGCACAATCAAAATTAGAAGGTTGGTATGAGGAAATTATATCTGATAGTCAATTCATCCTCTTTTATTCTTTCTCCAACTTATTGCATTGCAATTGTACAAACATACAGTTGACCTAGACATTTACCCGTGTTCTTCAATTAAGGTATATTGCATCTTTTGTATCTTGAGCTGCATTTAAACACTGCTTGAAAAATCACTTGCCTCTGGAAGAAAATATAGCTGTACGATTATTAATTGAAGGCTGAAAGAAAAGAAAATATTACTCCAGCACTTAAGGGACTGAGTAAAGTATCTGGTTAAAGTATCCTGATCTGGTTAAAAGTCTATAGAGATTGATCAGCCTCCTTATCTGGTTCTGAATGCCTATCCATAGGGTAGTGTTTACCGTCAAGGATTTACACAGTATGGAATCTTAAAAGAATAATTTTTTCATTTCAATCACCTCAGTGCTTTGATCTGCTTCAGAGGGCTCTTACAGAATAAATTTACAATACTGGGCTGTCTTTCTTGGGGCGCTCATCTGATCTGATTTCATTTTTCCATGTGAAAAATGTAAAGAGATTTTACTTCTCTTTGGGTTATTTTCCTGTTATGGTTCTCTTTTCTACTGTCCAACCAAAGTTTTTAAAACAGTCAACAGCATGCTATTTTTTTTTTATTGCAAAGTATTCTCATGGCTTGTAAACCAGCTGAATGTTATTTCTCTCCACATCTTGTCTAAGAATAGAATTGTTAACTGAAATAGTCCAGGGTTTGTTTGGTGGGTTGTTGGTGGGTTGTTTTTTTTTTGGTCAAAACGTTTGGAGACTTTTCTTCACCTTCCATAAGGCTAATTTTATAGCACCCACATTTTTTCAAATGGTTTGGTGGTGGTGGTGGGTGTTTTTGGTGAAGCTTTGGTATTCTCCCTAAACTCTTTGTTTGCAAATACAGAAAGATTCTCCCGCCCTCCTCCTCCTCCTCCCAGGCGCAGGAGTTGCATCATGCTTCCTGTATTTAACTTTGCTGACATGTTGACCATGTTTCCTGTAACACCCACGTTTTGACTCCATGGGTATTTTTATTATTGTTACCTGATACAAATCATGATCCTGACCTTTGTATTTCTTGGTGTGTAGGTGTTTTGCTGACAGGACCAAGGTGAAAGTCAAGGACGAAAGCAAATGATTTTTGCAAGAGTTAGGATTCTACTTCTTTCTCTTTTCTCCTTTTGCTACTTTAAATTTTTAGGGTAACTTAGTTTTTTTAAAAAAATGTCATTTGTTTTGTTGTTGTGTTAGTGTTGATTTTGTTTTGTTTTGTTTTGTTTTTTTAAAAAGGTTAGCTTGTTTTGTGGCTAACCAGCAATGCCATCCCTCTTCAATACTTATCACAAATACAAATTAAGTGGCTGGATTTAACATCTTATGCTAGCTTGCTTTAGTCAACAAGCCATAATTAAGCATGATGTGTGTATCAAACCACTAGTTGTGCTAATTGGTCATTAGCTAACCCTGTCCTCCACTGAAGAGAAAGTGAGTTTTGTATACCCTGAACATTTATCAATTGTGGTATATAATGCTTTGCTTAACCACCATTTATCAGCTTCTATTAGACAGGTTCATGGAGTACATTAAACCAAAAATAATTATATTCCCATCCACAAAAGTTTATATAATATAGCAAATTAAAATCACATCAATCATGATTTATTGTAAGCCCTAATTTTATGCATACCTTTTCATGATGTTTGATGCTATCAGAAATTCTTTGTTGCCCTCAGATCTCTTTCATTAGCCAGCTTGGCTTGGTTTAGTTCGGTTTGGCTTTTGGGGGTGGAGGGGTGGAGGGGAAGGTGCCTTGTTACTTTGCAAAGCAGCTTTGAAGGAGTCTTTTCCATCAACTGTCATTAAAGAAAAGGCCCAGCAGCAAGAATGTGCTTCCTGTTTCCTGGATGCCCATCTATCTTGCCCACATGCAAACACTGTGCAGAAGATTTGAAAGCTTATTCATGAAGTATGTAAGAGATGGATATGCCTGAACTTTCCACAGCTGTAGGCACTTTCTGCCTTCTCATTTCACATATTGTTTCAGAACTTGCCAAACGGGGAGGGGACATTCAAGCATACAAGATCTTGAAAATTGAAGTTGCTTTACAATTTGCTAATTGGACAAAGGAGACTATTTGCCTAACTATTCAGTAAACGTAGACTATATTTATCTGTAAGGCAGTTTATTAATAATAGGGCATGCTCATTCTGTATTATGGGATTTAATTAAATTTGCTTTTTGTGCTTCATCATTGAGAGAGTAAAATTTAAAAAAAAATAATACCGGTAGTCCTCAGCCTAGGACCATTGGTTCAGCAATCGTTTGAAATTATAGTGGCACTGAATAAAGGTGGTTATGACTAGTCCTCAGAGTTCTATCCACCCCACACCCTGGTGCTCATGTGATCATAATCCGAGTGTTTGGCAACCAGTTGACCCTTACCACAGTTTGCCAAGTACCCCATGATCACATGATCCTCATTTGCAACCTCCCCTGTCGATTTCCCAAGAAAGCTAATGAGGAAGCCAATAGGGAAGATTGCAACTTGCTGGGTAAATCTCTCCCACCTGTTCCAGCCCCTTTGCGCTTCTGCTAAGCCGGCAACTCATACACCCTCCCCAATCTTTCCTTGCACTCTCGAATACTCTCCCTCTCTTCTGCACTTTGTATACCCTCTCTACTCTCTCCCATCTCCCCCACATGTACCTCCTAGCTCCCTTTGCCACCTAGCTGCAGTCACTACTTGTCTAACTGGCCTGGGACTTGCAACCTCCTGCTGGCTTTCCCATTGATTTTGGTTGTGGGAAGCCGGAAGGAAGTTGCCTCACCCAACAATCATGGGATGCTATCGATAATGGCAACCATGACCAAAGGCTTGCTTATTGATGCAGAATAAACATACCCAGGACTACAGCTGAGTATCTATGCATACTCAAATATCCTAATGTTTTAAAAGAGTATTTGACAGAAATATTCATGGTTAGGAGACTGCTTTGTATCAGGTCAGATTACTCACCCATCTAAAATACTGAATAACTTCAGTGGCAGCAGATTTCCAGAGTTTCAAGTAAAGATCTTTTATCTCATCTGCTACCTGGTATCTGAAGCTTTGTAACTGAAGGTACAAAGATTCAGTATAAAAACTGAATAGACATATTTGACTGCAGGAACATGACAATTGAATAAATTGTCTGGAGGGAACCTGAAACCATGAAATGGGACTTCAGGAGCTGTATGCAGTAGATCCACCATGGGTATCTACCTCTACTACAGCCTATATAAAGTGCAATTGGTTCAAAAATACATTAAGCCAAACCTAATATTCGGTGTTTTCTTCAATCTGCAACTACTATTACTTTTCTAAGAAACAGAGTTTTCATTTTACTGTACGTTAAGGATGTCTAAGAAGAATAGCACTTGTCTATTTTTCAGTGTGGTGATGAAAATAGTGAACTATGGTTAACCATATGAAAAAAAAAATAGCTGTGATCTGATTTCTTCCTACCCCTTGTTTTCTCAACCAATGAACTATTTTTATTCCAAAACTAACTGGGTAGTAGAGTCAAAGGTGGTTATCAACAATTATCTACACATACAAAAATAAATAAATAGAATTACTACAGTATTGAAATTCATGCCTTTCTATGAGGGGGTGCTTTTCATTTGCATGTTCATTAAATACAGGAGAACAATCTTGTTCTTAATTTATCTCCAAAGGATGAAGAACACTTTAATTAAAATCCATTAAAAATTCTATAAAGATTGTATATATTGAAACAATTTATATACAGGTAGTCCTTGACTTGAGATCACAATTGGCCCTGGAATTTTGGTTGTAAATTATTGCAGTCATTGTACTAGTTGTAAGTTGAGGACCACCTGCATAAAGAAAAATCTTTACAGAAATTTCAATAGTTGTTTAGTTGCTCCAAAGAGACAGAAAATAAGGAAAATGAAAACAGCCATTTCTTAACTAAATCCAATTTGATGAGAGCCTGATGGAACATATCTACTCCTGTGAAGATTTGTGCTGAGTTTTTTCTGCCTTACAGTTGTTAAGATTAAAAAGGGGGAGAAAACAGGTAAAACATAATACCCATGTTAAAGGGTAATATCAACATCTGCTCTAATTGTCATGAATCATGCATATTGTATATTCATCTGGAACCATCTATAATTTTGGTGTGCTTCCTGTGGAAATTTGTGCAGTGGGAGGGGAAGCTGGAGTGGGTTGGCATGGTAATCTTATTGCTTCATCACCACTATTTATGGGAATCACAATGAAGTTGGCTGCAGGCCAGCTGGATAAAAGGAGAGAAGAAAACTCAATTAAATTTCTTGTACACTTGGAAGCTCCTTTACTTGCTAGTTAGGACCATATCACTGCTTGGAATACAACAGCGGTCCCCAACTTCTGGGTCGTGGCCTACTACTGGGCAGTGGCCCATTCATGTGTGAGCAGCTCCACTTGCACAAACAGCAGGTGCTTGTGTGAGCACATGCCAGTTCATTTGAATGATTGGTGAGTGCGTGTGGGTGCCCCTCTCGCAAATGGAGCTGTGCACACTCACGCAAGCACCTGCCACTCACACAGAACCATCGGTTCTCCCACCCACCCACCCACTGAGCCACCAAGCCAGAAAGGTTGGGGACTAATACATGCTTAAGGAGACATGAACCAGATTTCCCCAATGTGTTATTGCCAGATATTGGTTACATATTTCAGCATTCCCAGTCAATGTGTCAATCTTACCGAAGGGTATCTGGTTTAGGAAGGTCAAAGTATTTGCAACGTTACTCAAAAGCAGAATGTAGATAAGGTCAATGGCCCAGTGAATTGAATATGATGGGAGAGGGTACCGTTTATTTTCATGTTATAGAAACTGTAGTCATCTGCTGGAACATTTCCAATTCTAACTCTCCTCTGCTAGATGTCAGAAGGAGTTCACTGATGGAGGAACAAATGTGATCTTTTAAGATGATGGGAAAAGAAGCAAAAATGTCACATAGATGGGAACTGATGGTATTCTTGCTTTCAAGATCTATGTTTGTGGGGGGAAAAGAGGAAGGGTTAACATGTTTCTACTTATGGGACCCATAAGACAAAAAATGTTTTTCTTTTTTGCTAGAAGGAAAAGAGAAAACAAGAAAACAAGATACACCTGCAAATATTTGCCTAGTTTGCCTAGAAAGATAATATCTAAAGCAGAAGTGACTGGCTAGGAAATTCTGTGAGTGGAAGTCCACTAGTCTTAAAGTTGTCAAGGTTGGACACCCCTGCTTTAAAGAATTATTTCTTTTAATTTTAACTTTAATGAACTTTGTTAGAAAAGCTCCCCTTCCATAGAACTTCCTCCTATGGAAAACTTGCCTTTTTTTACCCTATTGGTTTCTTAGTAATTCATAAGCTTGAATTACGGTGGAGACTACATATGGTCTAGGACAGGGGTCTCCATCCTGGGCAACTTTAAGCCTGGAGGACTTCAACTCCCAGAATTCTGAAGTCCTCAGGCTTAAAGTTGCCCAGGTTGGAGACCCCTGGTCTAGGAGAACAGTTCCCAACTTTTCTGGCTTGGCAGATCAGCAGCAGCAGTGGTAGAAAGAGGATGATTTTACCCACACACACGCCGCTTGTGCAAATGGAGCTTCGCACACTCACCTGCTGTTTGTGCAGCCCAGTTCCCAATGGCCCGTGGTTCTGGGCAGCGGTTCTGGACCGCGGACTGGGGTTTGGGGAACTCTGATCTAAGAAATAGAAGTTCAGGTGCCCACCTTAACAGGGCTGGGACCCTGAGATTGACGTTCTCAGTTGCAGGCTCCACTCAAAGAGCAAAAGTTCTCCTCCTTTACATTGTTAGAGAAATAATAAAGCCCTTTTTAGAAGGCTATTTGAGGAGGACAAACTTATCTAAGGGCAGAAATTGGTTTTTTAAAATAGTATTTATGTTTTTATTCATTGTGGATTGTTCCTGATTTCACGAATCTTTTGTGGATCTTGTGATTTGATGAATTCTTTTTCCTTCATTTATAGTAAATCACCAAATCAATGGAAGAGGCAATATACAAAAGTTTATTTAAATAATCAAATATAACCAGGCATGTTTTAAATATTGTGTTTTCTGCTCTGTTTTGATTTCTTTTCATCTTGTGAATTTATATTGTCTGTTCCTAATTCTAAATTATTGTTCAAAATCATCTAAGACATTTTAATTGCGAAGTGCATTATAATTATTTCACATGTTTACACGAATATTTTGTAATTGTTTAAAATGTGTCCGGATGTATGGTCTAACTGCCTTTCTTTGTTTTGCAATTTATTCACATATAATCCTTAGATTATGGTTCATTATTTTAAATAATTTTAAATTGGGTGTTTTAAATTTCTGGGGTTTTAAATTGAGCCGAATTATTTAATAATTTTAAATTATTTTAATTGATGTTTGTCTTGTGCTTTTAATAGGCTGTACACTGCCCTGAGTCCTTCAGTAGAAGGGCGGTATAGAAATAAAATTATTATTATTATTATTATTATTATTATTATTATTATTATTATTATTATTATTATTATCTAAGCCCTTGCCTACAAAGTTATTTTTCTTAAATAACCCAGAAACTATGCTTCTCCGGCCCAAGAGATTACTGAAGCTCTATCCTGATTTTACTGTTTAGCACCAAAAACATTTTAAAGTAATTAGTAAATTTCTTCTGTTTTTCCTCACCTTGCTTTTAGAAGAAGATTTCTTAACTCCAAAGCTTTGAGTCAGCCTTTCTGTGGTGAATTCTTGCCACTTTCCATCTATTTGGCACTGTGCTTTTATTTCATACTTAACTTCCCGTTCTTTCTGTAAATTGACAGGACTGCGCTCAGCAGTAAAGTAAGAGATAATTGGATCTGCATGTCTGACTCTCTGAAATGACAGAGGGGTTCAATTCAGTTCTTTGCTCACCAAGGCCTATTTGCTGAAGTTATTAAAAAAAACTTTTACCAATAAAACCTTGACGTAGGATAGAATATTGTTACTCCACTAGCACTGTTTAAGGACTTCATGAACTGTTATTTTAAAATAGAAATTATTCTGGCAAGAAATGCGGGGGGGGGGGGGGGGAGATTAAGCAGAGTGATAGGAATAAAGACTGGGAGAGGAAAATAGTATAAAACTTCTCTTTCTCTAATGCTGCCTAGGGCCCTTTTTCGGCACATTATCACTATAGAGTTCAACCCAGGACAACCTGAGTCATATGACCAAGCAAAAACTAATCATCTCTGCATACCAAGGTGTAAACCTAAGGCCTGGATCTGATCTCCAGTTGAAACAACAGATCAGCTGAGGAAATCATCGGGGGTCAAGAGAGAACCAGCTGCAGATTCAGCCTCCTACACACTTTGATTACACAATACAGAACTTCAAGCGAAGCACACGTCAGTGTTGTCCAATATGACACTCTTAAGATAAGTTGTGCCTTAATTCCTAGAATTCTTGGCAACTTATCTGGAGAGCATCTGAGTAGGGAAAGTCAATAGAATAGAATTTTTTATTGGCCAAGTGTGATTGGACACAAAAGGAATTTGTCTTGGTGCATACGCTCTCGGTGTACATAAAAAAAAAAGATATCAGAAAAAGATTTTTTAAATTTTTTTAAAAGAAAAGATAAAAGAAAAGATGAGCTTATTGGATCTGCAAATATCTAGCTATCTAGACATAAATTGAATATAAGTTACCAAGACAATTTTCTCATGTGAAGACCTATCAAATAAATGAATATTTTTTACCAAAAATATATATTTCTTCAGCAAGCCTCCATTATTTCTGTCCTTCTTACTGCCAATAATAGTAAAGAAATAATCTTCTTTGTGTTTTTTATTATGTTGAATGTATAATCTAGCTCAATTTTTTAAATTGATGCTGAAAATCATTTGATGCCACAAAATGCGCTGTCTAACCTGCTAGAGGCATCTTCCTTTCCCAATCCTTTCTTCAGAATTCATTAGATTAAACAAACAAACAAGCAAACAAAAAGAATCTTAACATGGAACGTACTACAGATAGTTCTTGACTTACCATCACAATTGAGCCCAACATTTCTGTTAAGTGAATTTTACCCATCTAATGACCTTTCTTGCCACAGTTGTTAAGTGAATCAGTGCAGTAGTTAAGTTAATAACATGGTTGGTAAGTGAATCTGGCTTCCCCATTGACTTTGCTTGTCAGAAGGGTGCAAAAGGGGATCACATGACCCTGGGATACTGCAACTGTTATAAATATGAGTCAGTTGCCAAGTGTCTGAATTTTGATCATGTGATCATCAGGATACTGCAAGCATTGTGAGTGTGAAAAACGATCATAAGTCACTTTTTTCAGTGCCGTTGTAATTTCAAACAGTCACTAAACGAACTGCTGTAAGTCAAGAACTACCTGTATATAAGAAAGAGGCAAACCCACAATATTAAGCACTTAAATGATTACTTTTCAGGTAGGCATATATAAGCCATTGTTCCCCAAGCAAATCCTTCCATATGTGAGAATATATTTTCATCTTCCATTGTCAACATGAGTCAAAATAGCTGAAGTTACCCTTCTGGGTATAGATGACAATTGTCTACAGACTGCACAATACTTTCAAAAAGAAATAAATAGGACTTAAAAGTCCAAGTATTACTTTGAACCTCAAGGATCTTAGAAATGCTGTTCTTACTTTCATGTAAAAACTGTATGCTGAAGCATCATGTTTCATTGCTTTTAGCTCGAAGAAGAATCCATAAATGGAAATTACTTCTGCATGATATCTTGGTTCCTGAAATAATCAGCATGTTAATTTGTGTACATAAAGGTCATAAAGTGACATGCAGTGTCTTAAAATATCAGAAAATGATCAGTTATGAGGAATAAATAACTCATTAGTACCTAATTTATTCTCTACAGGAGAATTTGCTTTGTTGTTTGCTTCCTTTTACTAATCCCTGTTAAGGATTTTTAGAGCAATGAAATACTACTTATTTCTTTATACATTAACTACACATACTCACTGCAGCAAGAATTATATTTGCACAAAATTGGAAACAAAACAATATACCCTCAGACGAAATAGTAATTAGGAAAATTCTTGAATGTGCAGAAATGGATAAAATGACTATGGAGCTAAAAGAGAGGGATGATTCGGACTATTATGAAGTATGGAATAAAATGTACTGTTGGCTCAAAAATAGAAACCAAAACAGGAAATGTTTAACTTAGTACTAATGAAACTTAAATTCAAGTAATTGAACAACATTAAACAAAGAAATGTAAATATAAATGAATATAAATTGGTAGATAAGAATAATGAATACTACTATGTATGTTAATATATACTTTTTAAAAAAATAAATAAATTATATGCTGCCCTTCTCCGGAGACTCAGGATGGCTTACAAGGCATTAAGCAATAGCCTTCATACTTTTGTATATTTTATACAAAGTTTATTGCCCCCACAAACCGGGTTCTCATTTTACCTACCTTAGAAAGGATGGAAGGCTGAGTCAACCTTGAGCCTGGTGAGAATTGAACTCGCAGTAATTGCAGGCAGCTGGAAGCTAAATACTACCTTTAACAGTAGCATTAGTCTGCTGCACCACTTAGGCTCCTGTTAATGTAATGTTGTTATACTACTATTGAGAAGTAAATAGATATGCTAGAATAGAGAATTACAAAAGCAAAATACATATACCGATACAGAAAGCTGTAAAATGACCTTAGATGGTATGTATTGTTTGCTGTGCTTTGTTTTGTTTTTGTGGTTGTTTTTTATGTTGGTTTTAAAGACAAAACTGTTTAATAAAAATTATTTAAAAAAAAAAGAAATACTACTTATTTCCTGTATCATTGTCTGCAAATAATGTAAGATATTAACTGAGATTCCATACATGAATATATTACATTTGTATTTGTGTACATATAGTAGTAGCTTGTTTTTTTTTTATTTAAAAAGTTTTACAAATACATTTTCTCCCCAGTTTCCCCCCCCAAGCCCTCCTTAACCCACCCCTCCCCCCAAGACTTCCTCAGGATGAAGTCCAAATCAAAATCACATTTTATAAGACTTAAACCCCTCCACCCCCTGTGTGTTATTTATATCTTCATAAAATTCAGTTAATCTATCCCTGCATAATACATTCAGCTAAAAGCTATCTGATATTTCCTAGTTTGATATTTATTCTGCACATAATCTATCCACTTCTTCCACTCCCATACATAAGTCTCTTGAGTCCGATCTTTTAGATACGCTGAGATCTTCGCCATCTCTGCAAAACTAGCCATCTTCAAAGTCCATTCTTCTATAGTGGGCATAACATCATTTTTCCAATATTGACCTATCAATAATCTCGCTGCTGTCACCATGTACAATATCAACTTTGTTTCACCCAATGTAAAACCCTTAACTATACCCAATAAAAACAATTGTGGAGAAAACTGAAGTTTTTTCTTCAGAACATTTTGCATAACCCACCAAATTTTTATCCAAAAAGCTTTCACTTTCTTGCAGGTCCACCATATATGATAATATGTAGCATCTAAGCAATCACATCTCCAACACTTTGATTGAACATTAGAATTCATACACGACAATTTCTTAGGATCTAAATGCCACCTATAAAACATTTTATAAAAAATTTCCCTCAAATTCTGCGACTGTGTAAATTTAACATTCTGGACCCATATTTTGTCCCATGTTTCCAACATCACTGGTTCTGCAAAATTTTGGGCCCACTTTATCATACAATCTTTAACCAATTCATTTTCCGAATCTCTTTCTAACAAAACATTATAAACCCTCTTAATATGCATTGGACCTTTCTCTTTTATATGTCTAACCAATTCTTCTTCATGCATCATTATGCCAAATTTTTGATCTTCTTTCCATTGGAGTTGATTGTACTGTAGCCAAGTTAAATTAATCCCTTCTTCCAACAGTGTTTCTAATGTCTTTAGTTGCTATCTGCCCCCATCCATAAAAAGAACTTCTTTGTATAAACCCCCCCCCGAGTGACATTATATTTGTATTCCACATAATATGACCAAGATCCAGCCATAACGGTATTTTGTAAGTAGTAGTAGCTTGTTAAGAATTCCAGATTTTTCAAAAAAATTATTGTTCGAAGAAGAAAAATACAGAAACCAATCTAACCAAACCTAAGCATTTTGATGTCTCATTCAATTCCATGAGAGAATTGAGCATGTGTTTAAGATTAAAATACTTAAGTTTTCCTCAAAATAATCCCACCAAATTTAATAGGATTTTTAATAAATATATCTAGTATAGTATTGCAATATAATTTCCCATTATTGTAAAATCATTGCAATGCAAACCTATACGTGTTTATGCAGAAGTCAGTTGCATCAATTTAATTGGATTTATTCTTTAATCGAGTATGTGTAGGATATATCATATGTTTTTTGTTTGTTTTTTTAAATTTGATTTATATGCCATCCTTCTCCGGAGACTCAAGGTGGCTTACAATGCATTAAGCAATAGCCTTCATACTTTTGTATATTTAAACGAAGTCAGCTTATTGCCCCCATAAACTGGGTCCTCAATTTACCCACCTTAGAAACGATGGAAGGCTGAGTCGACCTTTAGCCTGGTGAGAATTGAACTCGCAGTAATTGCAGGCAGCTGGATGTTAAATGCTGCCTTAGGAGGCATTAGCCTCCTACGCCACTCAGACTCTGTAATATGTATATTTAATTTGTACGTATACAAGAATTTTTGAATATTTTTGGGTAGAATGAAAATCCCAATGGCCTGCAGATATGTTACAGTATGATCTCTATCGTCCACCTTCAATTTGCCAATTATAGGTGGGGTGATAGTTGAAAATTTCTACAGTGTAGACAGATTAGGAATAAACTGTATTATAATCGGTTTCTTTGATTTCAGCAATGCACTTTATTCCCATTGATATTGCCCTGGAAGATTGTGTAAGAGATTCTGTTGACTGCATTTTGTCATTTCTCCCACTTAATTTAGCAAGTTCTTCACAGCTTACCTCCCTGAGCATAAGACCAAATCTCACTGCTTGAGTGTTAAAATCTGCCTGAAAGGCCATGTCACCACCATTTTCTAGCTGAAACGAAAATAAAATCTTCCATATTTAGCATGCATAAATTTGGTACTTTTTCATTTAAATATAGCATTCAATAAAATTGAACAGAAAATGCAATTGTACCTCAGCCGTATCCCAATTTTCTTATCAATGTTATATAATGTCACAAGTTTTCTATTTTGGACAGCATTTATAATTGTTTGCATGTTACATCATTGTTCCTTACATCCCACTGGTATGACCTGCTTATGTGAGTCATGGCACAGGGAGGTTTAGTGTGTCATACAAACTTCAAAACTTAACTAAGTGGCCCAAAATATCATGAGCTTGGCCATCTGAAATCTTGTAAGATTTGAGCAAAGACAGACGTTTTTCAGATTTTAGTGTTCTGCTAGGTTTTGGTAAAATATATTGTCATCTATATCAGGATCATCTGTAATACTCGCACAGATGACTAAAGGATTATTTCTGTACTTTATAATGCAGAATGATTTCATTATATTCTGACACAGCAATAGTTGGATGACTCTAGAAAATGGTATATTTGACAGGTCAAATAACCTGAACAGTTCAGTCTGGTATCTAAATGCTAAATAATAATAATTTCATGGCTTCCAGATTTTTCTACCATTCTTGACCTTTAAACTGACCTATTAACTTATTTAACTGAACTATTTTTCAAATATGAACAAACATGTTCAAAAAGAGAACTATTTACAGCAGGATGGATAGTCACTGAGTTTCTTCACAAAGTAATGAAAACATTCCCTATTCCTATTTATAAACTAATGTCCAACACTTGGCAAACTTGTCTGATCTCAAAAAAGAGCTAATCATGGTCAGACACTAAGTGGGACATTTACTAGGAAATGGCAAAGCTATAGACTAGACTGTAGGGTTGGGGGGGGGGTGTTTGTTGAAAAAACATCTTGGAAGGCTGAGTTTGTAAAGAGGTTGTAGGTCAATTAATCAGTAGAATTGCTTCCTTCCAGAAGTTGCAGGGGCTGTAACCCTGGAGGTTTTTAAGAAGAGACTGGACAGCCTCCAACTCTGCCGTTCTGTTATTCTGTTAAGAGGACAGTAGCAAACCAATACTGTTCTTTGCCATGACAACTACATGGTTATGTACATTCTGTTATCAGGACTTGAAGAAGATATTTTCTCCTGCATCAGCTTCAAGTAAAGAGAAGTAAACGTGGTTTTTTTTTTGGGGTTTTTTTTTTGGTAAAAGTCTTTGCAAAATAAGAGTTAAGTATCAATTTGCAGTATGGACAATGCTATTGTGACACAATGTGGTGAAACTGATTCACTTTTCATATCAGCTTCATTACACAAACTTAGAAGTGATATTAATATGGCCCTACATGTTTATCCAGTATGTTTTACCTGTGTTCTATATTTTTGTGTATAGATCTGGGTAGTGCCATCAAATATAGAAGTACAGTTCCGAATTAAAGATTTTTGTTTTAATGCAGGGTCCCTGCACATATACAAAGGTAAACAGTGAAAATATCTCATATGAAAAAACTAGAATTTACAATCAATCCAGACTGACCCATTATCACATTAAGCAAGCCAACTCACTGCATGGTAGTGATCAGACAAGATCCTTGTAAGCCATGGCAAAGGAAAGAAATTGATTTTCCATAGCTCCTCTAGATGTCTACCTTTGGAAAAGACAAAAGCAACAATTCAGTTGTTCCATTTATATTATTCAGTTCCAAAGAAAAAGCTGTTTCTCATACACTAAGGAGAATAACTTATGGGCAGGTTGGATAGGTATAATAAGAATATAACAGGAATAAAGATATATGAGGTGTAGCTGGGGCTTTAAAATGCCAGTTTATAAAAAAAACATGAAAGAAAGCTGTGGGATAAGACTGTATTCCTTCTTACTTTCTAGAATAGGATTATTATACCACAGGCATTGGACAATATCCCGCCTTGTGAGGATCCCTCCATTCAATCAGCAAAAGATAGCCTTTTAGGATACTCTGCCTGTTTTTGGAAATCATTCATTTATTTATTTTATTTATTTTTCATTTCATTTCATTTTCATTTCATTTAATTTGTATACCGCCCTTCTCCCAGAGGGACTCAGGGCGGTGAACAGCCAAAATTAAAAAACATACAAATACAAAAGTTAAGATAATTAAAAGAATTAAATCGTTGGCTACCCAATTTAAAACCCCAAATCCATAAAATTTAAAATCCCAATTAAAAACCATTTAGGCTAGGCCGGCTTGATGAAATAAAAACGTCTTCAGGGCTTTACGGAAGGTCCGGAGGTCCGGGATCAATCGTATTTATTTTATTAAATTTTTATACCGCCCTTCTGCAGGTCTCAGGGTGGTGAACAGCCAAGAATAAAAAACATCCAATACAAAATTTAAAATTATTAAAAGAATTAAACAAATTTTGGCCCAGATTTAAAACATCTCAACTAAAATCCATTACAATTCAAATATCTAAGGGGGGGCCTTTACGCTAGCCCAGCTTGGTGAAATAGAAAAGTTTTGAGGGCATGGTAAAAAGCACGGAGATCTGGTATCCTACGTATCTCCGGGGGCAGGTCGTTCCAGAGGGCAGGTGCTGCCACAGAGAAGGCCCTTCCCCTGGGGGTCGCCAGCTGACATTGCCTGGCTGACGGCACCCTGAGGAGTCCCTCTCTGTGGCAGCGTACTGGCCGATGGGAGGCTATCGGTGGCAGAAGGCAGTCCCATAAGTACCCAGTCCCTGTGCCATGGAGTGCTTTAAAGGTGTTAATCAACACCTTGAAGTGCACCCGGAAGACCACTGGGAACCAATGCAGCTCGCGCAGGAGGGGTGTCACATGGGAGCAGCCCATCGCTCCCATAATCCCCCGCACGGCCGCATTCTGCACCAGTTGGAGCCTCCGGGTACTCCTCAAGGGGAGCCCCATGTAGAGAGCATTGCAGTAGTCCAGGCGGGAAGTCTGGGTGAGAGCCTGAGTGACTGTGTGTAAGGAGTCCCGATCCAGAAAAGGACACAACTGGCGAATCAGGTGAACCTGATGAAAAGGCCCCCCTAGCCACAGTCATCATATCCTCTTCTAAAGACAGCTGTGCATCCAAGAGGACGCCCAAGTTGCGGGCCAGTAACTCGCCCCCAATAGCCAGCGATGGCACCATCTGGCTATATCAGGGCGCCGGAAGCCACAGCCACTCGGTCTTGGAAGGGTTGAGTTGAAGCCTGTTTCTCCCCATCCAGACCCGCATGGCCTCCAGGCACCGGGACATCACTTCAAGGGCATCGTTGGGATGGCCCGGGGTGGAGATGTATAGCTGAGTATCATCAGCGTACTGATGGAACTCCACCCCAAAACCACGGATGATCTCACCCAGTGGCTTCACATAAATGTTGAACAGAAGGGGTGAGAGGACCGACCCCTGTGGCACCCCACAAACAAGGCGCCTCGGGGTTGACCTTTGCCCCCCTGCCAACACTGACTGTGACCAGTCAGAGAGATAGGAGGAGAACCACCGTAGAACGATGCCCCCCACCCCAACCCCTCCAACCGGTGCAGCATGATACCATGGTCGATGGTATCAAAAGCCACTGAGAGATCTAACAGGACTAGGATAGAGAAACAACCCCTATCCTGAGCCCTTCAGAGATCATCCACCAACGCGACCAATGCCGTTTCTGTGCTGTGCCCAGGCCTGAAGCCGGACTGGAGCAGATCTAGATAGACAGCTTCATCTAGGTACTGAGGAAGCTGTCGCGCCACCACACTCTCAACAACCTTCGCCACAAAGCGAAGGTTGGAGACCGGACGATAGTTAGCCAAAACAGCCGGATCCAGAGAGGACTTCTTGAGGAGGGGTCTCACCACCGCCTCTTTCAAGGCAAGACACCCTCACTCAAAGAAGCATTAATAATCCCCTGGAGCCAGCCTCGCATAACCTCCCAGGAGGCCAGCACCAACCAGGAGGAACATGGGTCCAATAAACATGTCGTGTTCAGCCGTCCCAGTATCCTGTCCACGTCCTCGGGAGCGACAGGATCGAACTCTTCCCAAATGACATTCTCAAGACTGGCCTCCATCATCCCGTCTGTACCTACCCAGTCAGAGACCAAGCCTTCCCAAATCTGAGTGATTTTATCATGCAGATACTGGACAAAATCCTCAGCCCAACCCTGTAAGGGATCCTCCCGCACTCCCAGATGGAGGAGGGAGCTGGTCACCCTAAACAGGGTGGCTGGGTGGTTATCTGCAGATGCGATAAGAGCGGAAAATAGTTACATTTTGCCACTTTTATCACCACTAGGTAAGTCTTAATATGAGATCTTACCAGTGTTCGGTCAGATTTGGAATGGCTAGACCTCCAATTGCTCTCCAGGTGTCTTCTCTGGCACTTCATCTCCCTCAGCTCTTTGGAAAACCAAGGAGCCAGGTAAACTTGGCGAAGGGTCAGAGGCCGCAAAGGCACGACTCGGTCCAAAGCATCAGCAGCCACTCTATCCCAGGCGGCCACCAATTCTTCAGCCGAGCTGTGAGTCAGAGCCTCAGGGAATGGCCCAAGCTCCATCTGGAACTCATCAGAATCTATCAGGTGCCTGGGGCGGAACCATCTAGTCTGTTCTGCCTCCCTGCGGCGGGGTGTGGCGGTTAGCAAGTCAAGCCTAAGAAGAGAATGATCTGACCATGACAAGGACTCAATCACTATCTCCCCTATCTCAAGATCATTCATCCACTGACCAGAGACAAAAATCAAGTCCAGAGTGTGTCCTCACCGTGTGAGTGGGTCCATGAATTAATTGGATCAGGTCCATGGCCGTCATGAAAGCCATGAACTCCCCGGCTGCCTCAGACGCTTCGCCAGCAGATGGCAAATTGAAGTCCCCCATGACCATAAGCCTGGGGGTCTCCACCACCACCTCGGCAATCACATTGAGCAGCTCGGGCAGGGCAGCTGATACGTGGCAGGGAGCCAGGTACGTAATCAGCAAGCCCATCTGCCTCCCATGTCCCCACTTCACGAGGAGGGACTTACATCTGGCTATCTGAGGTACAGTGGCCTCCCTTGGAGCAAGTCCTTCCTTTACCAGAACCGCCACCCCCCCTCCCCTCCCCTGGGACCTTGGTTGATGGAATGCATAGAAACCTGGTGGGCACATCTCGATGAGGGGAAACCCCCCTCCTGGCCCAACCACGTCTCCGTAATACCTACCAGGTCCGCACCCCTCTCCTGAGCCAGATCACAAATGAGGGGGGCTTTATTTAGCATGGACCTGGCATTGCATAACATCAACCGGAGGCCCAGATCCTGGGGGTCCGAACAACCCAGGGAATGATAAGAGCATTGGGGGACGGAACACGCAATCGCTCACAAGTAGCGAGTGCACCCTCCCCTAACACGATATGTCCCCCTGCTCCCACCATATCTGCCCCTCCCACCCACGATGCCAATGGAAATGCCCTCCCCAGTATAGGAACTAGCCCCCCCGTCCCCCCAAGACCCAGTCCCGACACCTGTGGGTTGCCCCCTAAACCTACCCCAGTCGTACATGTTACATCCTCCCTCCCACCCCTTAAAAAGCGAATTAAAAAAGAATACAAAGAACTTTTAAAACTTTTAAAATCTCCCACGTCCTCGTGCCATGACTTATCTGAGGATCTGCTGACTGGATAAGGAATCTCAATAAGGTACTTGGGCTATGGGAGTGCCATCTCGAGAATATTTTATTTTATGCCGTGCACCGCCCAGAGTTTAGTGGCATCAAACTTGAAATAATTAATTAGTTAATTTTCTCTTCTGAACACTTCCTGCACTATTTTTCCTGTTCCCCACTGACTAGTCACAAAAGTGTTCAGCCTCCTGGCCTTTTATCTACTCATCCTCACCCATTAGCCCTACCTGTCTATCCTGCTACAGCAGCTACACCAATCTGATTATTTATATCTGGCGAATTATAAACAAAAACTTTTCTTCCTCTGTCACTATCTCCTCCATCACTGCTACAATCATGAATCTGTCATTATGAAATTTATCTGCAGCCCTTCCCAAACCTTAGGAATCTGGATTTATACCCAGTGGTTCAGCTGTAGTGGTACTACGGAACTCTTTCTTAACATACCAAGATTGATTACGTTTAACTAGTTAGTTTTTTTTGTGACTTAGGCTCTTGTGCAGGATACAGGTGCCTTTTTAAAAATGGTCTTTGCCTTCCAATTAAAATGCTCTGAAAGAAGCCTGACAATTGCTCAATAAAACCCTGGTTTAGAAGTACCTTAAGGCAATTCATTACTCCGACTGCACTTTTCACCCAGTGCTCATTCCTGCTTTTGCTTGTAATGTTAACAGAATTAAACATTGTCAAACAAAAGCAATCTTGTGTCAACAATGCATGTAATCTAAACTTGTCAGAGTTGGGAGTTTTGCACAGTCTGTAGTCATGCAGTTCTTCCTGTCATATGTTTCTGCCAGCCAAACATGCCAAGGATCAAGTTTTACAACGTTGGCCCATTCACCTGCTTATGGGATGTTCACACAATGAAAAATAGATTTGGCAATCATTTTTGTGTAACTGCTGCTAAATAATTTCTTATCATTTGCTCACAAGGGTGCAAAGAATGTCATTTACCTCAGACTCCTAGAGTTGGGGTCTCTGTTTTTCATTTGGGGAATGGATGGCTTAAGTCTTCCAGAATTATAGGACATTCATTTCACTCCTTAAAATGCTTGAGCCCTTTCCCTCAAAGGCCTTTGCTCAATTTTGCAATACAGTCATCAACATATCACACTAATCTTAAAATGACCTCAACTAGAAATTTCATTTAGGGCAATGTTTCTCAACTTTGGCCATTTAAAAGATGTATGGACCTCAACTCCCAGAATTCCCTAGCAAGCATTCTGAGAAATTCTGGGAGTTGAAGTCCATACTCTACAAGTTTCCAAGTTTGAGAAACATTGATTTGGAGGTGGGGGGGAGGGGGGATGGGAGGCGGAACGCATCTGAAATCTATGAGGTGGAGACTTTTAAGTGCTTCTTCTGTGTTGAAAGGAGTAAATATACCGTCAGCCTGCAAATGAAAGCAATTATTGTTGAAGCTTACAATATAGCTGAGTGGTTTATTTTAAAGAATGTGAATAAAGAAGCTTTTCACTCACTTGTTCCTCTGCCACAAGTAAACAATACATTTCACATAGCTGGAACTATTATATACATCTGATAAACTGGTTAAAAGCTAGGCTGGTACTGGGGAGATTTGCCCTCACTGGCTAACATGTGCCAATCACTCTCTTTCAGACCAACTCTCTCACTGAGTTCTTGAAGACAAGTGGGAGGAGGTAGTGTTGTGGATGTTGTCTGGATTTCCAGAATGAAAGATAAGAGAGGGAGGGAAGGAGAGAGAGACAGAGAGAGAGAAAGAGAACTGCTAAATAAACATAATAGTTGGGAGTTGTAATTCCATCTCCTCTGCTGAACATCAAATCAAGAAAAGCAGTAAAAATGTTGTTAGATCTAAAGATGGTGTCAGATTTCTTTTCCACTGACTTGACATGAAATAGTTGCATAGAATGGCAAGCAATGTATAGGAGAGATCAGTCATCAGAACAGAATGTTGCATGGTTAGATCGACTGTCACAGCACTGATTAACTCTTGGAGAACTTGGGTGTGTCAAAGCAATGTGACTGGGCTTGGTCACTGTCAAATGAGTGATCCATGCTGTCAAAGCCAGTAACGCCATTATGCTTGTCATAGACCCATCCACATAAAGTCAAAGAAAGCAGGACTTACCTGTTTTGGGGGCCTGGAGCCTACCAAATTTACCATCAGTTATGTTATCCTTTTTATAGTGTATTGTACTTTAAAGTATCAAGTGTATGTTTCTACTATTTCCTTAGATAACATGAAACAAGTGGTTAAAGACCACATTATAGATTCAAAGAGTTATTTCCCATAACTACATTTTCCTTTATTTTTTAACATGTCTGTGAAAATTAATTAGGAGGTAGAAGTGGGATTGTACAAAACTTGAAATCCCTTTCCTTGATTGAGAAAAATCATTACTTTATAAAGGCTTTGCAAGGTGTCAGGAGATATAGTTCAATCAAGTTGTTCCCAAATGGAAAAAAATATAACAGAGAAAATGTAGATAGAGAATTTTAATATATATTTTGTATGTATAAATTAAAGGTTCCCCTTGCACATATGTGCTAGTTGTACCCGACTCTAGGGGGCGGTGCTCATCTCTGTTTCAAGGCCTAAGAGCCAGCACTATCCGAAGACGTCTCCGTGGTCATGTGGCTGGCATGACTAAATGCCAAAGGCGCACAGAACGCTGTTACTTTCCCACCAAAGGTGGTCTCTATTTTTCTACTTGCATTTTTATGTGCTTTTGAACTGCTAGGTTGGCAGAAGCTGAGACAAGTAACAGGAGCTCACCCTGTTACGCGGCACTAGGGATTCGAACCGCTGAACTGCCGACCTTTCGAGCGACAAGCTCAGCATCTTACCCACTGCGTCCCCTTTTGTATGTATATACAGCTATATAATAATAGTTTTCTTTCATATATAGCTGTAGGATACTTTGAAACCTATTCTATAAAGTACCATGTAAAATGGTATGATGATAGAAATCTTACTGAATTGATGGACGTTTACAAATAAATATTGTTTTTTGTCATCACAAAATTTAGAACAGCTGATTATCTGAATAATCATAGAAAAAAGTATACTTACTTGAAGTAATGCCATGTAAACGGAGAGACTGAAAAATAGCCATGTATTGCTGTCCTTCTTCCCTTTCCAGGAAGGCACAGGTCTTGGGTAAACTAAAGAATCAGAATAATGGACCAAAGACTTTACTCAATGCCAACACAAACATTATCACCACCCTGAAACATTTCACTCTATAAACATTATTTTCCTCATGGAAAGCCTTTGCAATGCAGTGAAGAGTAAAGTTCAAGGCAGCCACACAGACACAACTATCTCAAGGCAAGGTACTACAAATGAGATGATGGATAGATGCTCTTCCTTCAGCAGCATAATGGCCATGGAAACCACATCAACTTCAAAGTCTTCATTGTGCTGTAACTGTTTTTTTTTTAATGCAATTGTTTGTTTGTAAATCTTTACACTCCTCAATTTGGCATGTAGCAAATACATAATAGCAATAGCAATAGCACTTAGATGTATATACCGCTTCATAGTGCTCTTACAGCCCTCTCTAAGAGGTTTACAGAGTCAGCATATTGCCCCCAACAACCTGGGTCCTCATTTTACCTATCTTGGAAGAATGGAAGGCTGAGTCAACCTTGACCCCATCAGCTCCATCCGAAAGCATTCAGGCATGTTGTTCAGAGAAACATGTGACCGACTTTTAGCTGCAACTTCAGAAAAGAGACCACTCAGGACTTTTTGAAGATTGAGGAGGCCATGAGCTTTGCTCCGAGTGAGATATTAGACTAGAGATGGCTTTTCAAGGAAATTTTCAGGGCTACATATTAGAACATCTGCTGTAGGTGTTGTGGGTGAGGGGGCTCAGACTAGAGGGAGAAATGTCTACCCTGTTTTGTTCTCCTTTCATTGTCCCCTTAGAATGCCTCACTATATCTAATGCTAGGGTTGACTCTGAGAAGAGTAAGAGCTTGCCTAAATAAGAGGCCGTGGGAAGGAAAGTGAAACGAAAGTGACTGCATAACACAAAAACATAACATCTAAACTCTGACTTACTAGCTTCATCCGATTAATTGGCTTCTTGTGAAAACTACAAAACTAAACATTGCCTAGTCAGTTGAAAGCAGAAACAAACACCTTTGATCTCAGAGTTGCATCAGAGAAGGAGAGAAGGAAAGGTAAGTAACTCAACTCTTTCTTCAATGCAATAGTAAATAATAGTTTATTGTTGTATTTATTCCCAGCCAGAATTTACACATGTGTTTCTATACTGTAATAACATTGACTGGTGTGTCAAAATTTATTTTGGGAGTGACACGCAATATGGAATGCTTAATCTGGTAATAAAACTCTGACAGATTATGTGCAAGGTCCCTCAAAGGTTGTTCCAAAGGTTGAATCGATACCTAACTACAGGTAATATCTAACCAGCCATTTAGGTAGTTATATAATGAGTAATAAAAGCTGAGCACCTCATTTCAAGACTTAGGCTTTTTCAACGTGGAAGAAAGGAACAGCCCTGAGTTGGTAGACTAAACAAAGCTGTCAAAGGTTCACTGATCTAAGCAATGAGCGCTTGTGTAGGGTTTGATAAACAAATCAACATTTTCAGATAGTGGCATTAAAGATTTCTATAGTATTCCTCAAGCAAGTCTTTTTCTGCATTATTTCATACAAACATGTCTAGATGGCCTTGTTATCTAAAGTGTGTTTAAAACACTGGGAAAAAAATCTATCTTCAAGTTCTTTTAAAAAAAAAATCTGAAGTATGCACTTGATTTTTTTTTCTGATAAGGTAGCGTAGAAGAGTATGGCCTGAACAAGATCTGAGGCAGCTGCTAGTAAAACATGAACTTCATCTGGAAAGACAGAAAGGAGTGAAGAAATTCAAGATGGGCCTGCCTTCTTCACTCTCTTTGGTAGCAGAGGGAGGGGAAGAGAAACTGAGTCACACTTTCAAGATTCTGTTATTATAGCTTATACCCAATACAGGTATAAGCTTACAACAGTTTGCTTAGTGACCGTTTGAAGTTACAGCACCAAAAAAAGTGACTTATGACCATTTTTCACACTTGTGACTGCTGCAGCATCCCCATGGTCATGTGATGTACATTTGGATGCTTGACAGCTGACTCATATTTATGATGGTTGCAGTGTTCCAGAGTCGTATGATCTCCTTTTGCGAACTTCTGACAAGCAAAATCAATGGGGAAACCAGATTTACTTATTAATTTAACAACTGCAGTGATTCACTTAACAAATGCGACAAGAAAAGTTGTAAAATGGGGCAAAGCTCACTTAACAAATTTCTCACTTAGCAACATAAATTTCAGGGTCAATTGTGGTCATACTTTGAGGACTGCCTGTAATGAAGAATTCTCTTATTTCTTGTGGTGTCTGTTTCCTAATATGATCTGCCTCAAAGATCTGACAGACAACTTCAAGTGCCCAGTGCAAGGGAGAAAGGGAATATAAAGCTATCAAACTGAGAATATTTGCTTTTGCACTGCTGATTAGCATCCCTCCCTCAGACATGTCACTATTAACATGTAGATCAGGGGTGGGTTCTAAATTTTTTTACTACCAGTTCTGTGGGTGTGGCTTATTTTGTGGGCATGGCTTGATGGTCATGTGACAATTATTTAGGATTTAGCAGAAGTACTGGTCTACCAGGCTTTTAACTGCTTGCAGAGCTGTACCGATCTACCCATTTATTTTTGCAGGCAATGGTCTGCCCATTTATTTTTGCAGGCACTGATCTACTCATGTATTTTTGCAGGCACTGGTCTACTCATTTGTTTTCTTTTAACACTGATCAGCTGTAGGGCGGCCCTTTGAAGCCCCGCGGCAAGAGTTTAAACAGTTTTTTCCCCTCTAGCCATTAGCTGAGAGTCAGGAGGTAGCAATAGGTTGGGGATGGGGCCAAATAAAAGGTAAGAATAACGCGGGGGGTGGGGGGCGCGGGGGGCCAGAACCGGTTCGGTGACATCATATCGTCACCACTACTGGCTCGGGAGAACCGGGCCGAACCGGGAGGAACCCACCACTGATGTAGATTCAAAAGCCATCTGACATAGTAACTGAATATAGGATTACAACCCAAAATCTCTGAGTTTCTAGGATGAATTCTCAGGTACACAGCTTGTCTTCTTTTTAAATATCTGTCCCCTTTTGCTTACTGATCTTTGCTGCCTCTTGCTTTCAATTTCAATTAAAAGTAAGTTAGTAGATGTCTTCCAATGTTATTTCAACTAAGCTGTTATCAACAGAACTTCTAAAACTGCAGCCATTCACAAAAAGAAACTCTGAAGTTAATTAATCTCTTCATCTCATCCAGTGACTTTTGGGGAGTTCATCTGCAACTTTGCTTGATTCATTTCAAACACTTTTTATATTTTATTTTATAGATGCAAGGCATCCAGAAGTAAGCTCTCTGAATACCAAAAGAAAAAAATTATCACAATACCCCTTATCTGAATTTAACTCATTATTTAAATACAACACGTTTCACTTCATAATTTTGGAAAAATATTTTCCTGAGTTCTGCCAACATATTTGACTAACCATTTTAATTTATTTCTGCTCAGACGTTCGCTTTCTAGAATACAGTATGTGCCAACTTCTTACTTTTTCTCCATTATCACATACAAATATTGGTAATAAATATGTTTAATTTTGATAATTAATCAATGTATTTTTAAAAAGACAAATGAGAACATGTACATATGAGCTTGGATTCAAACTTTGCTTTTTGGAGAAGAATAAATCTTCTCTCGCAGACATACAGATGCACATTCCAATCATGGCAGTTGGTAAATTTTGGAATGAGGATATATTGTGAAATTGTAGATCCGGGATTGATAAACTTTTTGGACTTAGGGTCCATAACTTTAGCTCACAGAGGCTGAGTTCAAAGTCATGCTTTGCTTCATCTTAATTTGTACAGAGGGTTAAATCACACCTGTATGGCTGCTAAACCAAAACCAGCAGGGCATATTTTAGCTTAGCATGATATGTGAATCTACCTTGTGCTTTCTAGCTAAATCCATTTTTGCTTTTGAAAAACAGTTGATGATATATGAGAATTTGAGATCAAACTAAGATTTAGAACAGGGGTGGAGAATGATGGCCCTTTTATGACTTGTGGACTTCAACTCCCAGAATTCCTGAGCCAGGAGCCTGGGAGTTGAAATCCACAAGTCATAAAGGAACCATCGTTTCCCCCCTCTGGTTTAGAATGAAGTCATAAATATGCAAGTTCTTTTCTTTTGTACAGCTGGAAGTTTCATTCTTTTTCCTTTCTATGAGTACCTTGAAGTAGATCAAGAAATAGTCCTAAAATCAGTGCTTCAGTGCAGTTGATTTTAAAACTAGGAAACTGGCTTTGCAACCAAGTCCTAATTAGTAATACACTAGTCCAGGGATCTCCAACCTTGGCAACTTTAAGACTTGTGGACTTCAACTCCCAGAGTTCCTCGGCCAGTTGAAGTCCCACAAGTCTTAAAGTTGCCAAGGTTGAAGACCCCTGCACTAGTCACTATATTTGCAGAATATAGATTTAAAGTATTTTAGACACTCTGTTCAATACCTTTTTTCAATTGATTGTGAATAATTCAATTGTCAAGATATCAGAGAAATCCAACAAAGCAGACATTAAGAAATACAAAGAAGGAATACAAGGCTCATGCAATTCAATTGAGTGAGTGATGACAGGGATCATCATTACACAAACACCTACTCCCTTATATTACATGTCGGCATGTAAATATTCAGTAATGCCTTCTTGGTGTCATTGTAGTTTGATGAAGATGCTGCTAACGAATGATTGAAAAATAATCTTTAAATGGCCTGGAAACAGGAAACGGACTACAGAAGGCGGGCAGGCTACTCAATAGCTGGGACATATACTGTAACAGAGATGGCATTGTAGAAACATTTGGCTAGCTAGTGCTGGAAACAGGATGCTGCATTAAATGGACTTTGGCTTTGACTTAGAAGAACTCTTCCTATGTTCTCAGAGTCATGCTGAACATTAACTCTGAACTCTGCTGGGTTTTAGAATAGAGCTGTGATGTGGCAGAGGAGGCTTCTGTTGGAAAGAAATGCAAACACAGACCTCCTTTAGGCACTCTGGAATGAGTTCAGTTGTATGGTTCTTTGGAAACTGGCCAGTAACTGGGAATTGGCTGAGATTTCCAGCGCAAGAAATCTCTTGCAGCTGTTTCCATGAACTGTGTAAGGAACTGTTATAAAGTAGCAGAAAGCTACTTGGTATCTCATGTGGCTGCTAAACAATGTAAAGCTTTGTACATCTGCTTTTTCTCTTTGTCTATGGCAACCCAAGCCAAAAATACCTTGAGTTGATTCTGCAATTCTCTTTGCCAGACTTTTTTTGTACCCACAGAAAACTGTTCTTGGAGCATTTACACCTAATATGCACAAGGATAACAGGTAATAAACAAAAAGCCACCTGATTATTCTCAGGATAACCTTTTAGGAAGGGTTGAATGGCATATAGTAATAGTATGGTTTTTAAGACACTCCAGTCTCAATATGTATCAGCCATATCCAAAAGAGGTCTAAGTGTAAATGCTATGCCAAAAATTTCAACCATCCTCGTGCAAATTGATGAGACAGAAATTATTTTTTCTTTCCAAATGGGAAGAAACTTTCAGCATCATTAAGGGTGAGATAGCATTTATCTTGCTTGGAAGGTAGGCAAAGAATATTTGTGTTTTGTTCTTCATCATGTATTTATCTTTCCAAGGGACTGCAGGGTCCTTTCCATAACCACTTCATTACTTAGGTAAATTATGCCTGGTTCCTGATGATTAAATGGACAAATGTCTATTATTACAACCAGTCCTGGTGGGATTGGTTCAATCATACTTGAATGATCTCATCAGACCTGTGTTATCCACTGATTTCCTCTCTTTTCTGCTTTTCAACCTTGCCAAGCAGAGTCAGTTTTCCCATCATCCACTTGTCTTGTAAGACCAGAGTACGTGAATTTTTGCTTGCTGATCATGGCCTCAAGAGCTATTAGAATAAGATCTCTAGGATGTCATTCAAGACAATCCCTCCAATGGAACACTTTTCAGAACTGTGTGAAACCAATGATTGGGGGGGGGGGGGGGAATGTTGCCAAAATAGACACACAAATAGTGCCTTCTAATCCCTTACAATAAAGCAAGAACAAAAAGCATTCTGAGAATGAAAATCAGACCTTTGGCAGGGCAAGAAAATGTTCATGAAGATGGATTTTGAAATAATCCATTTTTAATCAGCTGCAGTCATTGGATTTACTCATGTATAACTCTGGTTTCAATATGGTATCTATGTCTGGGAGTTGCATTAAAATAAATAGGAATCACTGCCAGATTAAAAGCCATTAGATTTACTCTTGAGTAGCATGTTTAGCATGCTAGGGGAATTTTAATGGGTCCTATTTTCATACCTTTGTCTCTATTGGTTTGTTTCCTGTTAAATTTGCTTAATTTTGGTTGACATGATGGGATTTCAGCAGAATCTAGATGATTAGCAAAAGAATAAACTTCTAAAGTTCTGTCTACATGTATATATTTCCACATGGCTTAATAAATAAATGTTACATGATCCTTTATCCCCTTTTCAGCTATTTCAAACTGAAGCATGTTACAGAAGATTGTATTAAACTGACAGAATACAAATCTGTAAATGTCAAGACTATTTAAAATTCAATAAGCTTAAATGAGATGATTAAAAGGATGGATTTCTGGTCAATTAATCAGCTATTTTGAAAGGCAATTGCCTTTGAAACACAGATTGCTTAACCACATCATCTTACTGTATCATGTACATTATATTAAATGTAACCTGTAGAAGAATGCATTTATGCATCACATTCATCCTGCACATGTGCCTAGCTGCAAATGCCCTTATTTTCGGAAATCTTTTGATAGAATGAGTGCTTCTCAGGTCAAGCTAATAAACAATGATTCATCTAAGCCTCCAGCTCATTCCTATCACTTGGTGAAAAAGGCAGGGCTGGGGGGGGGGATGGGAGGGAGGGATAAAAAAGAAGAGCATTTGATATTCCAGACATGGGAACTCTCTTTTGATTCCGACAGTGATTTCGTTATAGTGGTCCATGACTCACAGGAAAGAATGGTTCATGGGATAGCACCAGCGGTGTTAAGACAGTCTTTTAAAAGAAATCAACCTAAACCACAAAAAGTATATTTCACAAGCCAGGCTGGAAATCTTTCATGAACTTGGCTCACTTCTTGGAATTCTGTTTGGGTCAGGAAAGGACATGAAAAGGATGACCTGCTGGCTTTCTGCCTTAGCAGCAGCAGATGCAGTTTAAGGGACTGTTAATTCTTTATATTATGTTTGACTGGGATCGGAAGGACATAGGTTCAGCTGTAAAACATAGGGGGAGATTTCTGCAGGGAGCCAGGGATGGCCTGATGGGCACCTTCCAACTCTTATTAGTCATTTATCTGAGACCAGCTCTCTTTCAACCGATACCATAGAACTTTTGAGAAGTATAATAATGTAGCCCATTTAGAACTTCCTCTGTTGAAGACTACATTGGATCTGGGAATCTCATATCATTACATAGTGGGTGTGGCTTAAAGAAGGCTCCCCACATCCTTTTCCACATCCATCTCTCCTTTTCTACTTGCAATAGGCTAGAACTCCTGCAATTAGCCAAATGACAGCTTGCTAGCAGAAGAATTTTGAATTTAGGCTGAGAGCTGAAGGAAATCAGGTCTAAGCCCAAGACTGCTTTAGAGGAGGGTTATAATCCATGGAACAAAAGTATACCTGCTAAAATATGTGAGGATAGTATTATAAGATGGGATTATCTGAATTTTGGGATTTTGCTGCAGGAATACCCAGTATAGTGCAGTTCTCAAGAGGTAGAATTCATTGATAGTAAACAACCTGGCAAAAGAGGAAATATTAATCAATTAGTTAAATTTTGAAGTAAACTTTTTTAGTATTTTTTATTATTATATATTATCATTAAGTGTTGTACCTTATAATTCTTGATGAATGTCTCTTTTCTTTTATGTACACTGAGATATTATGCACCAAGACAAATTCCTTGTGTGTCCAATCACACTTGGCCAATATAAAATTCTATTCTATTCTAACTTTTTTTTAAAGAACAGTCATTTTAAGACATAGCAAAAACATTTAATTTTAGAGTATTTCCCTTTAATCATGTTTTCAAAAATTCTATTCAAATACATGTAATATATTTCAGCATATTAATTAATGTGTATAATGGCAGATAAGGATTGTAATTCCAAAAGCAGCAAATGATATGGCCCAGTGTTTGCAAAATGCCAAGTTTAATAGTAGCCAATGGCACAAACTTGTATATTTTTTTTAAAAAAATATTTTAACCTTTGAAATAGTGCAGTTAAGATTAACATCAATGCCATTTCAGTTTTCAGTCAGTACAGGGACCAACTTTAACAAGGAAGAAGTCCAGAGAATTTTGATTATATTGCAGTTTAAATGTGAAAGCCCAACCCAAAATCCAGATCAGTGTTTCTCGACTTTGACAGCTTATGATGGGTGGACTTCAAGTCCCAGAATTCTGTAGCCAGCAATTCTGAAAGCTGAAGTCCACCCATCTTAAAGTTGCCATGGTTGAGAAATACTGGTCTAGAATATTGTGATGATTACTTCTAATCTATAAAAATATTTTCAACACATTAGCAGTCAGATATGACTTTGTTGTAAAAGCAAAACATAATTTAATTTACTGATGCATATTCTCTATACATGCGGTGATGCAGTGGTTAGAATGCAGTACTGCAGGCTAACTCACTGCTCAATCCATTCTGAGAGGCTCAAGGTTGACTCAGCCTTCCATCTTCCGAGATAAAAAGAGGACCCAGATTGTTGGGCGCAATATGCTGGCTCTGTAAACTGCTTAGAGAGGGTTGTGAAGTGGTATATAAATCTAAGTGCTATTGCTATTTCCTGCATTTTTAATAAGAATCTCCACTGGATTGCTAGTATAATATCTACTGTCTAATCAAGACAAGTCTTGGCAACTAGTTGCTTCCTAAACTAATCTGATGAAATGTTATCTTCTTGGCCCTCATCCTACCCATAAAGAAGACTTTTCAGGGAGGAGATGAGGCTGAGAAATGGCCAGACTAATATTACATAACCCAAGAAGACAGAGGCTTTTGTGAAAACCAACAAGGAAATTTGAAAAGAACAGCTCTTAAAACTTTGGGGGAGGAAGCTAATTGCTTTCCGAGAAGATTAATGAAAGGCTCAGACAAGAGTCTGTTCAAAGATTAGAAGTGTGGAAAATGTGGGCAACTTTCAGCACCAGCGTGGAAATGAAATAGTTTGGCTATATACTGTAACTCAGTAGGAAAATGGAGAATTTGAGCAAATAGAGCTGGAAGACCTGTCACTTGCCTGCTACATATAGCTCCCCAGCTGACCAACACCTTTGTCTGGAAAGGTATATTCAAGACCCATATTACCTAATCACTTGAGGATAAAATGCACAAAGGGGAAGTGGGAAGAAAGCTAAAATGGATAATTGTACACTGATCATTCATTTCTCTTTTTCTGCCCTGGGTCAATTTTCATTTCTTATTATGAAGCTCCAATCTTATAAACTCAGGAAAAATAGAATATATTGAAAGGTGCGGGGGGGGGGGACTGGCAGATGTTCACTTTTTTAGTGTTACTGTTTCTACAACAACAACAACAAATATTTCCAAGAAATATGCATGGGAAGTGGGACTACAAGACCATTTAGTGCACCTAGCTTCACTATTCACAATGATCAGATTCAACCATTACCTGGTGAATCAGATCATAATATTCAGATTTGAAAGGTTCCATTTAATATAGCTACCATGTTTTTCCGAAAATAAGACCCTGTCTTATATTTTTTTGAACCCCGAAATAAATGCTTGGCCTTATTTTCGGGGAGGTCTTATTATTTTGCACGTGAAGCAAGACAGGGCCCTTCTTGCTGTCTTATCTGATTTCCAGCTCTGTCTCCCTAACCCTAACCAGAGGAAATGGTGGGGACCAGCTACACATGTGCTTAAATATTTTGGGGAGGGCTTATTTTCAGGGGAGGGCTTATTATCTGGGAAGGTCTTCTTTTCAGGGAAACAAAGTAATATGGATAAAGGTAGCCTTCCTGTTGAGTTGATTTCTTAAGTCTGGTCTAGCTAGCGGGACCAGTTTGACTCTGCTGTACCTCCTTTCTCCTTAATCTCTACATCTTTACAAGTAAGGTAGTTAACAGCTACCTATATAATTATGATATCACTGCTAAGGGAAGATTAACACACATGTGTTCTTTGCATTTTATGCTGCAACACCTACTATTTTATATTTGCTAAAACAGTGCTTGCATTTTACTCCATTACAATGTAGTCTTTGATTAATGATGATAATAATTGGGACCAGAATTTCCACTGGTAAGCAATGTGGTTGAAAGGCTTAATGTTACATGACTGCATTGCTTAGTGATGGCAATCCCAGCAGTCCCCAGTGCCATTCCTTGAGGATAATGGGTCACTAAGTGAGCTGCCAGGTTTTAATAATCAAAGTCAGAAGGGAAGTTGATAGGAAGTTGCACGTCCCAGGTGGCTTGCACCAGGTCAGCAGGCAGGTAAGTCATGCCCAGTTTAACAATTTCAGGTCCAGGGTGGCTATTTCTGGATGCCAGACTGTGCATGGGAAGCTATGCATAATTTTAGGCCTGGGGGTGTGGGGCTTGCTGTCGGGTGGGGATGTGTCTATAGGTTCTTGCATCAGCATGCACAAGTGATTTCAGGCCTGGGGGTAGTTGCTGCCAGGCAGGGGAGATTTACTGGAACAACTTGCAACCTTTCTTATGTTATCTTGATGGACCTTTACTCAATCTAAGAAGACCACGCCTGCATTCAGGAACCCCTCTTTTTAACTAAGTACTTTCTGACCTTGGAGATTTAAGCACTTTCTGTAGCAGCTCCAGTGGCAGGTTCCGCAGACATATCTGCGAGCCAAGCTGTGGGACAAGGTTTACCTCAGTCCATCTTTCACAGATAGTGATCAAGGAAGGTTGCTTATACTGTTTCCAAAATGGGGAGAAAAAGAGAAGTTAATGAAACTCTGAACTCTAGAACCATCTTGTGGCAGAAACTGGAAATTAAACCACTGAATCTACATTTGAGTGGAGACAAAAAAAGAACATTCATTTCTTTTTGGATGAAATTTTAACAGTTCCAAATCTAATGTTATAAAATGAAAGTGCAACTAATACATTTAGAATTGCACCCAGGAAGATTTGCAGATCTCTGATGAGTTTGCGCTAAGTTTCTGTGCTGTATGTGAAAAATATCTTTTGTTTTCAATTTCTAAAGAATTCGAAGATCAATTCTACAACCAGAGATCTGCAGAACTGTTGGTTTCCATCCTGGAGATACACCCAATTTATTCAAAAACTGTTTCCAGAAACTTCCTTATTGAACAAGTAAAGGATCTGTTACAAGTAAAGAATCTGTTCATTGAACAGATGGGTGCAAGTTTCATTAAAACCCAGTAAGAGGCAACCAACTGATGAAGAAGGAAGGGGGGAAATGAAGTAGAGAAATCAGTTTATTTATTTATTTATTATTTATTTGTCAAGCATATATATAAGATAACAGGTAAAAGTATAAACAGAATTTGAATACATGAAAAGAGTAAGAGTAAAAGTAAAAAGGAATATTAGGACGGACGGTAGACATGCTGGTGCACTTATGCATGCCCCTTACAGACCTTTTAGGAATGGGGTAAGGTTGGGGTGAAATCCAGCAGGTTCTGACAGGTTCTTGAGAACTGGTAGCGGACATTTTGAGTAGTTCGGAGAATCGGTAGCGGAAATTTTGGGTAGTTCGGAGAACTGGCAAATACCACACCTCTGGCTGGCCCCAGAGCGGAATGGGAATGGAGATTTTGCAATATCCTTCTGCCAGGAGTAGGAAGGGAATGGGGATTTTTCAGTATCCTTCCCCTGGAGTGGGGTGGGAATGGAGATTTTGCCGTATCCTTCCCCTGCCATACCCACCAAGCCATGCCCACCAAGCCACACCACGTCCACCAAGCCACGCTTACAGAACCGGTAGTAAAAAAAATTTGGATTTCACCACTGGATGAGGTCAACAGTAGACAGTTTAAGGTTAAAATTTTGCGGGTTTGGGGAAGAAACCACAGAGTCAGGTAGTGCATTCCAGGCATTGACCACTCTGTTACTGAAGTCATATTTTCTGCAATCAAGTTTGAAGCGGTTCACTTTAAGTTTGTATCTATTGTGTGCTTGTGTATTGTTGTGGTTGAACTGAAGTAGTCATTGACAGGTAGGACATTGTGGCAGATAATTTTATGTACTACGCTTAGGTCAGATCAAAGTTGGCGTAGTTCTAAGTTGCCTAAGCCCAAAATTTGAAGTCTGGTGGCATAAGGTATTTTATTGTGGGTAGAGGAATGGAGGACTCTTCTCATAAAATATCCCTGGACTCTCTCAATTGTATTTACATCTGATATGCAGTGCGGGTTCCAGACAGATGAGCTGTATTCGAGAATTGGTCTAGCAAATGTTTTGTATGCTCTAGTTAGTAGTACAATATTATCAGAGAAGAAGCTACGCAAGACATTTTAATTGTCTAGCTTAGGTAAACATGATGTCTACCTAAGCTAGTTCTAATTACCTATTTATTTATTTAGTTGTAATTACCTAATTGTTTCAGATCATCATCACAACTACACAAAAACTTGCACAAATATAAGGAAAGTAAAATGTGCCTGTTAAGACTAATATATATTCGCTTACTACTTAAAAGAAAAACCATTAAATTTGCAGCTCACCTTGCAGCCTGCAGTATAATACCTACAGACATTGGTAGGACAGATGCTTCTTCTCATGACTTGGATGCACCTGGGCAGAAAAGATTGAGCTATAAGCAAGAAGAGAGTTAAGAGGAGAACGAAAAAAAGGAAATGAGAAATACAAGTAATCTTTCTAGCCTTTGGCTCTCTATAAGCAAACCAGATGCATTTTTGCAAGTCACAGAATTTCTTTAGCCCCTGGGTGGGAAATTCTGCTGTGTGTTTCAGTGATTCTTCAGAGAATCATCTTGAATCCTTTCTCTTCATACCCAGTTTAGCCTAGCTCACTCTGCAGCATTTATCCTCTCAAGGGGCATAGCAGACTACTGTTGCGGGGAAACAATATTTGTTTACCTCATGTTTAATTATACAATTTTCTCAGGGACAACATGGTTTGCTTTTCGGTCAAATACTTTATCTCTCTGTGGGACGAGTAAGGCTGCTCTCTCCCTCCCTCACCCCCAGTCCAGTCAGACAAATAAAAATGGCTCCTCTGGAGTTCTTTGTAGTCTCTTGGCAAAAAGTAGTTATTTAGAATTGCTGGCCAACTTGTCTGAATTTTTTATAAAGGTCATTTAGGGACAAGACAGAAATGAAGGGAAATCAAAATATTCTGTGTCTTTAAAACAAAATTTAAGGGGAAAGAGAAATTAACCCAAGACATCACATCAAGACAGAAATTAAACAATAATTCCTTCCTGTTCCCTTTATTAAAATCCCCAAGCAACGGAAAAACAATTATTTATATCAAAATAAATAGCAACTTTATGATGGTGAGACATCCATGGACATAAGTGTTTTAAAAATTTTGCCCGAATACTACAGTAGAAACCTGATACGATGTTTTTCTCCATCTAAAATAATTGTTAACATTTTTTTTCAAGACTTAATTACCCAGTCTTTCAACTATCATTTTACACGATACACCTATTTTCAAATTTATTTTATGAAAGAGAGAAGACAAAAGAATTGTGCACCAGGCACCACCATTGTTTCATCACAAAATGTTTTTGCATAAATGGGGAAACTTGCAAGTTTAAGATTGCCTGTCAGTGAATGTTCATTCATCTTACCCCTTCTCTAGCAATTTAAAGCAGAAGTCCACCAATGTTTTAAAAATTTGTTTAACTACTGATTTTTTTTCCAAAATAAGGAAGTCAATTTTAGAGTCAAATTTTATAAAGCACATTTAAAACTATACAACTTAGATAATTCATTCAATGTTTCCAGACAGGCAGAGAACATGAGCTTTCTCCAACCTGGAAGCATTCAAATGTATCAGACATCTCTTAATCCCAAAAGAATTATAGGAGCATGATCATTGGTAGTACTCCATTGTGGTTAGAAGTTATGAGAGATAACTTTGAACATATTTGAAAGCCTGCAGGTTCAGTGAAGTCTGTGACATCTGCTTTACAATATTACTAGAGAAACGATAGTTTAGATCAGGTATGGGGAATCTACATTTCTCCTATACGGAATTCTGCAATCGTCTTCAAGATGATTCTCTGAAGAATCACTGAGACACACTTCCAGAATTTCCCACTGGGTGGCTAAAGAAATTCTGAGGCTAAAATGCATCTGATGGCTGTTTGCTTGTAGAGACTCAGCTTGGTGACGGTGCTGGCCTAGAAACCAAGAGATCAGCCCTGCTTTCATCACAAAAGTCAGCTGGATGATTTTGGGCCAATCACTCTCTTGGCCCAACATTCCTCACAGGGTTTTTGTTGTGGGGAAAACAGGAAGAGGAAGAAGTACTGTGCATGTTTGTTCCCTTAAAGTACTTCTAAAGTAATAAAGGTGGGATGAAAATCAAATAAATAAATAAAATATTGCTGAATTTCTCTTTTATCTTCTGTGCTGGTAGATAAAAGTTCATCAAAATTTAGGAAGCCACAAGTTTTCAATTACTGACCTAATTACCCTTGGCATTTAAATATAAATATTATTTAAAACACAGTTTGGGATAGACTTTGGCTGATGAAAGCTGACATCCCACTCAGAACATTTTTGTAATAAGAGGAGTGCTTTGGCGTAACTCACTCTCCAAATCTCAAGAAAATTATATTACGGTATGTCATAATCTACTTACTTTTGGAAAAGGCTAGGGAACTGTAACACTTCCGCTGCAGCCAGAATTCCTAGAACATCTTCTTCATTCACTTCTGATTCAGAATTGTACATGTTCTTGAGTGCAACAGCAAAGGCTTCATTGTATTAACAGAATATGCCAATAAACACATGGTTATAAATATAATAAGATGTCAGCATTACCCCTGCTCCTGAACAGAATATTTACTCAGATTACTATAGAATGTCTATGGAGATTCTCAATCATCCAGATCATGGTTGTCTTAAAACTGGTGTTTTTTTCCCCCTTCAAAAGGCAACAGGACTTTCTTGGGTTTTTTTCTTTGAAAAAAGAACTGAAGAAGCTTTTGGATGAAAAGTGAAATGTTTTCAAAAAAACAAAAAAACAAAAACCAAGACAGTCCAGTTGCTTTTTGGAAGAAAAAGCACTTTTGAAATTACTAATGAACTATCACTATACACACATTAGTTGCTCCCGTCACCAATGATTTTAAACAATAGATGGGTTGCTACCAGTTAAGCAATAATGGATTGCTTCCGGTTCACCCCAGATCGGGCGAACCGGTAGCGGCAGCAGGAGGAGGCTCCGCCTATCCCCCGAACGCTTCTGCGTATGCGCAGAAGCATTGCACATGTGTGTGAGCACACGTACACCCACAAGGGAACTGGTAGCGACAGGTTTTGAAACCCGCCTCTGAATAGATGGATACCAAGAATGCTTTTCTCAGTCACCCATGCATTCTAAATCAAAGTAGATTTTTAAAAGGATTGCTCAGCATTTTTGATATCTAGGGAACACAAAACAGTACAGACTGTTGCAAGATATAAAATACAAGTAGGCCCTAAGCTCAGTATAGCTGTTACCATGCAAGGAGTCTGAGGAACAGATTGAGTCCATTCCTTTCCAGTTATTATTAGTCTCATATACTTGTCATCAGGATAGAGATGGGGGACTCATATTAAACCTGTTTCCATGTAACCAGCAAAGTTAATGATCACAGATGGGATCTTTTTTTTTGCTTCCAGATACAGGTAGTCCTCAATTTACAACAGTTCATTTAGTGACCATTTGAAGTTACGTCATCACTGAAAAAAACAACTTATGAACATTTTTCATACTTATGACTGTTACAGCATCCCCATGGTCATGTGATCATAATTCAGCTGCTTGGCAATTAACAAGTATTTATGACAGCTGCAGTGTTCCAAAGTCACATGATCCCATTTTGCAACCTTCAGACAAGCAAAGTCAATGGGGAATTCAGATTCTCTTAAAAATTCTGTTACTAGCTTAATAATTGCAGTGATTCACTTAACAACTGGGGCAAGAAAGGTTGTAAAATGAGGTGAAACTCACTTAGCAACTGTCTTGTTTAACAACAGAAATTTTAGGCTCAATTGTGGTCATAAGTTGAGGACTACCTGCATTTATTATTTTTTTAAAGTTTTTTTTTAAAATTAGTTTTAAAAGGCTCTAGAAGATGAAGTGGAAAAAGATTTAAAAATTACTAACCAGTATACTACAATGAGAGATATAACCTGTTTGATACTGGTCTGTGAAACATCTTAATATCTATGGCAAACAGTCAATTTATAGAGTAAGATAGTTTGCGTTACCAAACCGAGTGACATCTTGATCAGTAATATTCAGAGCAATAGTGACTTTTGGCAATTTTTCCTTCTGTTGGCAGAATTCATCAGGCTTATGACCAGTTAGTAGACAGCATTTATAACAACGGGTTTCTGCCAAAAACATTGGAAACACAGGAAGTACGACACTATAAAAAGGCAGCATACTTGGCCTATTCAAGGCAACAGTAAACAGAGAAAAATGTCTAAATCATTTATTTTTCATTAATACATTTTGCCCACTAATATACTAACAGCTTAATATCTCATGATAGTTTGTTATTAATTTATTAATTAATATTAATTAATCAATAATTAAATAGTAATTTATTAATTATTAATTTATTAATTGTTATTTTCAAAGAACTAAACACTTTTCTAAGATTTTCTATCTTAGAACATCTTGATTGCTCATATAGAAGAGGGAGAAATGTAAAAATACTATAGGCAAATACCAACCCTAATTTAACTCTGATTCCAGCTGGAAAATATGTTTATAGATTTATGACTTAGAGTCAGTAAGTCTCCATGAAATTTTCTGGCTGTAAACCATTGTGAATCCAGTAAAGTAGAAGATGCCATATATTAAGACCTCAGTGTCTTAAACACTTCTATAGACATATAAAAAGAAATTTTGGAACATCTACCAATACCTTTTCTAGATTTCAAAACGCTTCTTGTGTTTGGGGAGTAGCTATTCTGTTCTGCTTCAGCAAGAAGTTGTGAAAGGACATGGGATTTAAATAAATACATTCGGTGAAGTTCCCATTCATAGCCCAAACAGTCCAAAGTTACATCTGAAGAGAGAGAGATGGAAGCTAGTTAAAAGCCATAGCTAGTTCTCTGGAGATGAGAAATCTGTCATGCAGTTTATGTATCTTAGTTCAGAAGGCTTACCTGGTTCCATGCCTTCTGTGATCTTCTGTGTATAAGAAAAAAGCATCTGATTGGGCAATCTTTGGCGGGAGAATGTCCTTAGTGGAAAAAGAATGGATGATGAAACCATGATTTCAACGCACTTAATTTAATTAAAAGCCACAATTTATATAAATTAAATTTCCCAAACCAGAGGAATCAGGATTGCAATTGTGGGGGTCGTGCTAGCAGGGAATTTAGAAGATACAGCCTCAAGACCATCGACCATGGTATCATGCTGCACCGGTTGGAAGAGTTGGGGGTGGGAGGCACCGTATTACGGTGGTTCTCCTCCTTTCTCTCCGACCGGTCGCAGTCTGTGTTGACAGGGGGGCAGAGATCGACCCCGAGGCCCCTCATATGTGGGGTGCCGCAGGGATCGGTCCTCTCGCCCCTTTTGTTCAACATTTATGTAAAGCCGCTGGGCGAGATCATCCGTGGTTTCGGGGTGAAGTACCACCAGTACGCTGACGACACCCAGCTGTACATCTCCACCCCGGACCACCCCAACGATGCCCTTGAAGTGATGTCCTGGTGCCTGGAGGCCGTACGGATCTGGATGGGGAGGAACAGGCTCAGGCTCAACCCATCCAAGACTGAGTGGCTGTGGTTTCCGACGTCCCGATATAGTCAGCTGGTGCCATCGCTGACTATTGGGGGCGAATCATTGGCCCCCACGGAAAGGGCTCGCAACTTGGGCATCCTCCTGGATTCACGGCTGTCTCTAGAAGAACACCTGACGGCCGTGGCCGGGAGGATTTTTCATCAGGTTCGCCTGATTCGCCAGTTGCGTCCCTTTCTAGATCGGGACTCTCTACACACGGTCACTCATGCCCTCGTCACCTCTTGTCTGGACTATTGTAACGCTCTCTACATGGGGCTCCCCTTGAGGTACACTTGGAGGCTCCAACTGGCGCAGAGTGCGGCCGCGCGGGTGGTTATGGGAGCAACGTGGAGCTCCCATATAACACCTCTCCTGCGCGAGCTGCACTGGCTCCCGGTGGTCTTCCGAGTGCGCTTCAAGGTTTTGGTTACCACCTTTAAAGTGCTCCATGGCTTAGGACCTGGTTATCTACGGGACCGCCTACTACCACCAATAGCCTCCCACCGGCCAGTACGCTCCCATAGAGAGGGGCTCCTCCGGGTGCCGTCGGCCAAACAATGTCGACTGGCGGCCCCTAGGGGGAGAGCCTTCTCTGTGGGGGCACCTACGATCTGGAACGAGCTCCCCCCGGAGATACGGAGGATCCCGGATCTGCGCACCTTCCACCGTGCGCTTAAAACGTTTTTATTCCATCAAGCTGGCCTGGCCTAAATCTTCTCCTTTTTAAAATTTTTAAATTTTAAATTTAAATTTTAAACATGAATTTGATATTATGGGATATTTTTAAAATTTAGCCAAACTGTTTAATCTGTTTTAACCTATTTTAAATTTTGTATTTTCTGTGTTTTTATCTTTTGGCTGTTCACCGCCCTGAGTCCTTCGGGAGAAGGGCGGTATAGAAATCTAATAAAACAATAAAACAATAAAACAAGACAACTGGAAGATTGGACTCAAGTGAAAAATAGTAATATTTTTGATCTGAACTTAAATTACCTGTATAAATTGAACCAATAAATAATAAATAAATAATGCAGTAATAATTACCAAGTGTAAAGTGACCTATATAAATCTCTCTGGATATGAGAAAATCAGCCCTATGAGTAGTAAGATTATAGGAGTATAGTAGCAGTTGGCTAAATATTTATCAATGTCTGTAACTTAATGTGCATCTAACATATACTATATACATAATAAACTGATTTTCCAACTTTGTTTCCACCAATCAATGAGAACCAATGGTAGCTTACTTTGAAACTAACCCAGTAACTAATGATAATTTCCACATACAGTTGCATATTTTTCAGCCAAACACATGCATTATGTCAAATACATAATGATGTATGTACATGCCATTATGCGTTTTGGGGACATCTTTTACATGGGTGATGGACATGCATCAGTGTTTTTCAAACTTGGCAACTTTAACATGTGTGGATTTCAATTCCAAGATTTCTCCAGCCAGCAGGAGTTGAAATCCACACATCTTAAAGTTGCCAAGTTTGAAAAACACTGACATATGAAATTTTCCCAACTTTCTTCTGCCCGTGTTTCAAATTCCAAAATGTCTATTTAGAAGAGCAGAAGTTTAGAAATGTTTAGCAATATATATAAGCAATATAAGGAACTATATTCTTACTACTAAGCATAATGGGACCATACTTTTTGTTTGCTTGCATATGGTATATTACCTTCAGCATCTATAGCCAGAAATAAACTATTAACATTTTCCATATTGAAGCATTTGGTGCAGTGTTATACTAAGAACTACTTCTGGCTCTTACCTGGGTTTGGGTTTGATTTGGGACCGCATATGTGAGAAAGATTGGCCAATAGATTCATCGAGAAGTTCTGCACCTGTTTTCCAGGCCCCGAATTCTTCCCCCCGAGGCACAGGGCTATCAACTGGACAGTTGGAAAAAAATGCAAGGAAGGATGCCAGTAACTATAAGGTAGCACCATTAATTCAACTGTATGATATAAAAGGGAGAGACACTTTTGTTTCTTCAACATTATACCATTCTCTTTGCTAACAGACTCCTTAAGTTTGCTTGCAGATAGCCATCCATTGGTGAGAATGGATGGATTATTACAATAGAATGAACCATGAGCATTTGATTGTAATTTTATTTTATTGTTTTCTAGAAATATTTCTGTTTTATAGTTTTTAATGTTGTAAGCCACCTAGAGTTCCTTCAAGCCAGAATAAGCAGCAAAGAAATCTGATATATTTTATGGCTCCCCACTTGACATGCAACTCAAGGAAGTATACCATTTAAATGACAAATATTCCTACAAAAATAAAATATAGAAAATAATAAAGCAAGCAATTCAACAAAACAATAAATCTTGACAGGTACACAAGATCTTCTGACCCAACACCTGGGGGAGAAAACTAGGTCCTTAGCACCTTACATAAGTCAGGCAAGCAGGATCAGGGCCATCTCAATCTCCAGGAGGAATTCTGTTTTATAGGGCAGGAATTTGATATTGTTAACTGAATACACAATGATCAAAATGAGTTATCTGAACACAGCCATAAAGACTGGCCTGTAGATGTGATTCCTGTTTTCTACCTCATTTCAAATGTGTAGTCAAGCAAACATCCATAGTTTCTCATAATTTTAATTTAATTTAATTTAATTTCCAATTTATATACCGCCCTTCTCCCTGAGGACTCAGGGCGGTGTACAGCCAAGATAAAAAACATAGAATACAAATATTAAAACATTTAAAAATATATATAAATTTGGGCCGAAAGTTAAGACTTTATTTCTGTAACCCTTATTATTCCTAGTAAATTTTTTGCTCCAGCTCAGGGATATCTGCAACATAAAAAGGGCCTGGGGTTCAAACACATGGTTGTGGTTACTATCTTGACTTCTTGGACCACCTCACTGCAATACCAGAATTGGATATAATAATCCAAGGGTGATTTGATCCCTACAAAGTACAATTGAGCAATTAGCTCCCATTATTTTGAATTAATGCTTCTATTGCTGCATTCTATGGGTCCATTGGCCTGGTGCACCCATATGTTTAGTTATCCAGTAAGACCTCTAAATTCTTCACTCATGCATTACATGAGATCTACTCAATCCTGTACTGTTATTTCTTGTCTTTGTTTTCCTTTTCTGATGCACCTATTCTTGCCACTTTAATGTTCAACTTTGTTAATATCATTGTGAGTTGTTATGAATTGGGTGGCCTTGTAAATTTAGATAAACAAAGGTGTCCCTTAAGGTGTTAAGCAGCTCCCCTAGCTTGACAATTATCTGTACATTTAATTCAGTTCCCCAAATGAGTTCCAATTCTTTTGATTAGCACAAGGCAGAAGATGAGCCCCAGGGAACATCACTCGATACACAACCATTTTATAAGAAGCCATTGGGTGAACTTGTTCAACCAGCTGTGAATGTACTGAATCACTCAAGCCCACTTTATCCATGTTTTCACAAGGCCATCATATGAGACTCCCTGGCCTTTTACTGAGATCAGGTTATGCTATGTGCACAGCATTCCTTTGGTTTTTCTAATTAGTAACTCTGTCATAGGATGCCTGATAATGTGGGCATTCTTTTTCCTGTGCTCATAGACGCAGGCCTTGACAGTCTGTTCTGATAATTTGCCCAGCACAGAAGTTACCGGTAAATGGCCTGTGGTTTTCCGATCCTCCTTTCTGAACATCTGGTCTTAAGTTGATCTTTTATAGTTCACTGACATTTTTCAAAATGTATTTAATTAGAATGACACGTTCCACTAAATCTTTACAGGTAGTCCTCAATTTATAATCATTTAATGATGGTCAAAGTTACAACGGCATTGGAAAAAATGACTTATGACCAGTTTTCACACAGATGATTGTTGCAGCATCCCCAAAGTCATTCGATCAAACTTTGGGAATTTGGCAACTGGCATGTATTTACAACAATTGCAGTATCCCAAGTCATGTGATTATCAATTGCGACCTTTCCAGTCAGCTTTCAACAAGCAAAGTCAAGGGGTGGGGGGAGCTGGATTTGCTAACAAAACCACATGTTTCGTTTAACCCTGTATTTATTCATTTAACAATTGTGGCAAAAAGATGGTAAAACAGGGTGTGACTCACTTACCAACTGCCTTACTTAGCAACAGAAATTTTGGCCTCAATTGTAGTCATGGACTACCTGTATATCTTTTACTTCTCTGCTTCACATAGTACATGAACCCTTGCATTCATAACTTGTTAGCAAATGATGTTGTGACCCCGACTCCCGAGCCTGTCCTAACAGAGGACTCAGAAGGTGATGGGGAGGAACTGATAAGGCCTCCCTCTCCAGGACCCTCCTCTCTGGCAATGCCTCAGGTTCCATCCGAAGGCCAAGAGGAACAGCCTGGAATATACCAGGACGAAAGCATATCGGAACAACAACAGATAGGGAGCGAGGATGATGAATCTTGGCTTGATCCCAGGCAGCGTCAGAGGGAGAAGCGTGCACAGCAACAAAAGAGGTGTGGGAGGGCCAGAGATTGAGCTGAGTCACTGAGCCACACCCCACAAGGAATAAAAGTGGGTGTGATTCCTCTTCAGGCTTTGTGACGGTCAAAGTTAAAAAGAGAGTCACATCGCATTACCTGAAATCTGGCTTGTGCATATTTTGGATTGGACCTTGGCTAATTCTTGCTTCGTGGATTACTTTTTGCTACTGAACCGGACTGAGGAGAAACTCTCTCTCTTGCTGACTGTGAGTGAAAACTGACTTGGTAGGCATTTCACAGTTTACTGCCACTCTTATCTGCAAGGGTTTCTAGTCTGATTGCTTAATAAAATCTTGGCAGGCGTGCCTGGTTGTGTGTTTGCCTGTGTGGGGAAGGGGAACAGAACAAATGAAGGGTAAAACAAATACATTTCTTATTGTGGAATTTGAACCCAGCCAGTATTTCTAGATGTCACCTTACCTGTCATTATTCTAATCAAGTTCTTATGGAGGCCATCTTGTTTCGCTTTAGCACTCTGTGAAATTCCTAGTAAGTCACAGGGTGAACTGAATGGAAATTGCCAGCGATTGGTGGGTCCTGCTTGATTGCGGAAGAAACGTGGTTTCATGGGTCCTGAAATCTTATACAAAAGCATTTTAGCCCATTATCCCCTCAGCATTTTATCTAAAGAGATTGATTGTTTGCTCTATCAAGGAAATAATTAGGCAATCCAAATTTCAGAGGCAATATGGTTAGGTCATAGAAATAAAATAGTGTGTTGCTTCTTGCCTTTATTTTATTTTTTTCTTTAGATAAACTAGTTGTCTGCCTTGGATCAAGTTGCTGGATTAAGGGCCATTCATATATCTCAATCTACTTCCCCCGCCTCTCATGTTTCAGCCATGACAGATGGAGATAATGACAGTTGTCGACCAATTTTTTCACTGAAGAAAAATTGTAAGTGAATTCTTTATAATATTGTTAAACAATTCTCTATGAGACTACCAACATTTTTCGAAGGGAATCTCTGGTGTGTTTTTATGTAAAATGGCTTACGTAATAACACATCTTTCCTCTCACTCTAAAGCAAAAGGAAAATGAAATCTGAGTCAAAAATTCTCAGTGATAATTTTTGTAAAAATGGGTGGGTGAAAGGCACTGGGAGGCTAGAGGTAGGCCTTTGTGAAGCAACAAAGACACATCTTGACAAGGTGATTTAGCTGTAAAAGTGATGCAGCATTTTCTGAAGGTACCCAGTTTAGGTGATACCTTTTGGTGTGGTTACGTTTTCCCTCTAATCCATCAGACTGGAAATAGATCATCTGAGGAATGAGGCTATAAGAGTTCTAATTAACAGTTGTTAGAAGGTAGGTTGGCAATGCAACACAAGCAATCCAATGAATACTCTAATCTCGAATGAGAAATCTATATATAGGCAATTTATGGCAGTAACACCCTTAACCATTTTCTTGAGCTTCTTTATCCAGAAGGCAAGAGGCTTGCCTCTTTTGTAAAATCATGACAGTTTCCATCTGTTCATTGGTATTTCTTTTGTCGGTGTGAAATATAATACTTGCAGGATTATCTAGGACCATGATGGCGAACCTATGGCATGGGTGCCACAGGTGGCACATGGCGCCATATCGGTGGGCATTCGAGCTCACCTCCGGCAAGCATGCATGCGCCGGCCAGTTGATTTCAGTCCTTCTGGGCCCACCAGAAGTCAGGAAACACACTGTTTCCAGCCTCTGGAGGGCCTCTAGGAAGGGTGGGGAAGGTTGTTTTTGCCCTCCCCAGGCTCCTAGAAAGGCTCTGGGAGCTCTGGGTAGAGCAAAAAATGGGCCTACTGGGCCCACCGTGCCATCACGTGCCAAAAGCAGAAGGAGCATGAGGGGGGGCAGGGCGCATAGAATTATGGATGTGGGCACACGTGCGTGTGTCCCCCCTGCCCGCTCCCCCTCCCGCTTTTGGCACGCGATGGCAAAAAGGTTAGCCATCATTGATCTAGGATGTTCATTTCAAACACATGCTGGTATCTTCCTTATGTTGTTTGAGCTTTGTCTGCTATAATGGTAATGTGCATTCCAGTTCTTAACAGGGAAAAGTCAACTATAAAATATTACTAACCTATGCAGCTGTGTGTGGGAAGTTAACAAAAAGTTCATCTAGAAGGAGAAATAAATAGGAAGGAACAAAGTACAACTTGATGGAAGGTGAGATAAGAAAAACTGGTTCATATATCATGCTAGCCGTAATATGCATATTGCGTAATATGCGTAATAGCATATTGTCTGAACCCAGCAACTGTGATTTATTAAAGTAAACATAGTTAAGCAACCATGGCTTAATATTACATTATTAATATGGTCACTAATCTCAGTGACAAGAAGCAGATCAAGAAATACAATGAACAAGCACACACAAAAAATAAAGGTACAAGTGAAAGAAACAGGATTTCATGAAAATCTCCTAAATGTAAAGCAAAAGGTTCTGTAATGTTGAGGGAATGAGGCTTAAAATGTAGAGGATCTATCAATCAAGGAATTGAGAACTGGGAGCAAAAAGATGGTGTAATGAAGTAGTATGGCAGAGCTCTACTTCCAATAGAATAGTTAACTGAGGCACATACACTTGCAGCTTAGCTTTTGCTAGTAAATCTTGTTCATACATAGGAATAATATAGCAGAACCTTTAATTCATGTAAAATGATTGTGCAATTATAAATATCATAAGGCTTTTAATATCTGAATCAAGAAATCCAGATAACCTCTGGATCAGGGGTGGGTTCTACTTACCTTTACTACTGGTTCGCAACAGGATCTTGCGCGTGCCTTGCTTCTGCGCATGCGCAGAAGCTTCTATGCATGTGCAGATCGCTGATGATGACATCGGGGTGGTGGGCAGAGCCTCGCACCAGTTTTGCTACCGGTTCTTGCAAACCTGTCCGAACTGGGGGCAACCCACCACTGCTCTGGATGGTATTGTATACACAATTGCACTGTGGCCTGTACACCTCAGTTTATAGCTCTAATGGAAGAATCTCAGGTAAGTAAGAGGTCATGACTGTTTCTAACAGTCCAGGTAAGGCAGTCCTAAGAAATGAGTAATTGAATTTTAGGAGGTTACAATGTCATTAACTTAATTTGGAGCACGTATTCTATAACAGTCAGTGTCTCATTTTCTTTCGATAGCATTGCTACCAAAAATTACACTTACCTTTGCTATTTCTTTCTCAGATGGTGAAAGTCCTCCCAGAGATACAAAGGGAGCTGATAGCAGATAACTAAAGGTTAAAAAGTATAATCAATGCCATACCAAGGAAAGCTGCACAGGTGAAACTCTGCCTCCCTCTCAAAAGGATACAATTCTTTTCTTTATATGAAGTACAGTATCCCATGCAAAAACAGGTGAAAATGTTGTCCTCTGCTCTTTTAGTATCATGTACTTTATCTTACCTGATAGTGGGGCATTTGCTAAGTAGATGAAAACAGTATCTTGTGAGGAGTTGACCCAGGCATCATGACAGATATCATGAGACCTCTTTGTCTTATTCATTCTCTTAAGGTGCTTCGCCCTCTTGTGACATACAAAAGCCTCCCCAAAATCTCTCCAAAGCTTGCTACCAAATTATAATTTTAACATGTAATTGTTGGAAGAAATGTCCATCTGGGTTCAGTTCCAAATGGGGAGAAAGACACTGGAAACATGGAAGCTGTTTGGAAAGATGGTTTGATGGTGGACAGGACCACGTGGTTTGAGATCCTGGCAATCGAACACATGGGTGAGAGAGAGAGAGAGAGATTTATACCCTTTCTTGGGCCCACCTTGGAGCTTCCTGTTCCTGTGTAAGGGCAGGTATCCTGATTGGTTGTCAGACTCCCATGGGGCCATGTAGGGGTAACTTTGTAGGTTGTCTTGAGTCCAAAGCTTGGTTGAATCTTGCTGGATGATGAGGTAGTGAAGCTAATTCTGAGGGTGAAGGAAGGAGATGAAGGGGGGGGAGGGCAGGGAGCTGCAAGGAGCTGCTTTGTCTTTAAAAACATGTTTCTCCTTTTCTCATCTAGGGAAATATAATATTCTGCCTTTTTAATATTTCCTAGAATATTTCATTCTTCTAGGACAGAGGTCTTCAAACTTGGCAGCTTTAAGACTTGTGGACCTCAACTCCCAGAATTCTGGGAGTTGAAATCCACAAGTCGTAAAGTTGCCAAGGTTGGAGGTCCCTGGTCTGGGGAGCACAGGTCTCAAACAGGAAGTGTAGCCTCTGGAAGGAAATAGGAAGGAAAAGCTCTGGGACAGTGTTCCCAAGACTGGCTGAGGAATTCTGGAGTTGAAGTCCACATATCTTAAAGTTGCTGAGGCTCTACAGAGGTGGGACACTATGGCCCCATTATGACTTGTGGACTTCAACTCCCAGCATGGCTGGCTCAGGAATTCTGGGAATTGAAGTACACAAGTCATAAAAGGGCCATAGTTCCCCCTCCTCACTGCTCTAAAACATAATCCACATCCTATGAAATGCCTGGAATTTTGTATCACAGCCTGTCCCAACTTGGTTCTCTTCAGTGTGTTGGACTTTATTCCCCATCATCCTTAGTCACACTATTTAAAACTAATGGGGTTTACAGCCGAACACTCTGGAATGGTATTAAGTTGGAGAAGGTGGATCTGCTAACAGACATGCTAGAAGCAAATATAGGTAATCCTCAATTTACAACAACTCACTTAGTGACTGTTTGAAGTTACAATAGCACTGAAAAAGTAACTTATGACTATTTTTCACACTGATGACCATTGCAGCATCCCCATGAGTACATGATTTACATTCAGATGCTTGACAACTGACTCATATTTATGACTGTTGCAGTATCCCAGGGTCATGTGATCACTTTTTACGACCTTCTGACACGTAAAGGCAATGGGAAAACCAGATTCACTTAACAACCATGTTACAGTGCTAATTTAATAACTGCAGTGATTCACTTAACAAATGTGGCAAGAAAAATAATAAAATGGGACAAAACTCACTTAACATATTTCTCATTTAGGAACCTAAATTTTGAGCTCAGTTGTGGTGGTAAGTTGAGGACTACCTGTACCAAGAAGCAATTCCCTTTGCCATCCGCTTGCCCATTCCAAACTTATGTTTGGATGTATCAGCTTCTACTTACTGACATGCTGTTTTATCGGAAGTTGTGGTTTCAGGAACAAAGGAAGAGATACGAAACAAGTCTACATGATTCTTTCTCTTCCCATAAAAATGCTTGTAGTGAGCCATTTACAAGAAGTTCAAAAATGCTACACTAGTCTATTGTTAATACTCAGGTGAAATAATTAAGAGCTGCTGAAGAAAAACTCCTTGGCCCCTTCCAAATTTCTTTTTAGCACTCTCCTTCAAAAGAAAAATATGTCCAGCATCAATATAATAAATGAATGAGAGGGTCCACATAGGTATAAGTCAGTATTGTGACATCTTACATCACAGTGGCATCACAATACAGCTTCAGCAGTTCTCTCTTTTCTGATTCAAAGCCAGGAACAAAGTTACCACCAAATAAGGTCTCTAAGGACAGGCATCTTAGAAATATGATGGATATTGTTGGTATACAAATAGAGAAAAGTACACTAATTATCTCCCTATTGCCAACAAACAAATAAATAAGCAAGCAAAATAAAAACTAATGGTATGTATTCTTTTTTTAAAAAATTCTCTCTCTCTTTCTCTCTCTCTCTCCCCACAAACACACACTAGTAGCTCTACTCTCTATAAGCATTAGCCAATTTCCTGTTCAGGGTTTAATCATTTGCTAAACATTCCAGTTACATACTCTCATTTTAATCTCCCTTTATGCCTATCTGATCGCATTCAGTAACCAAACCTTTTGTGTATATGCACAAAAATTCCCTAATTCAACACTAGATAAGGTAAAGGTTCTCCTCGCACATATGTGCTAGTTATTCCCGACTAGGGGGCAGTGCTCATCTCCATTTCAAAGCCGAAGAGCCAGTGCTGTCCGAAGATGTCTCTGTGGTCATGTGGCCGGCATGAATAAATGCCAAAGGTGCACGGAACACTGTTACCTTCCCACCAAACGTGGTTCCTGTTTTTCTACTTGCATTTTTTAGGTGCTTTTGAACTGCTAGGCTGGCAGAAGCTGGGACAAGTAATGGGAGCGTACCCCGTTATGCGGCACTAGGGATTCGAACCGCTGAACTGCCGACCATTTGATCGACAAGCTCAGCATCTTAGCCATTGAGCCACCGTGTCCCAACACTACTTTGTCTAAATTAACAAATTTAATTTAGCTCCTGCTAGAGCAGGGGGCTGGACTAGAAGACCTCCAAGGTCCCTTCCAGCTCTATTCTATTCTATTTTATTCTATTCTATTCTATTCTATTCTATTCTAAATGTGCAATAAAACTTTTTTCATACGTTTATATATTTCCAGCAACCTGCTGAGGAGCAAAAATCTGGTCTGTACAACCCTGTCTGACGTAAAGCCACGCTGCACTTCCCAATTTTGCGCTATTGCCATTTCTGACCACTTTTAATCAGAATGCTGCCAAACCTACTTCTGGGAAACTTCAATGAATCCAGGGGTGGGCTCTAAATATTTTTACTACCCGTTCTGTGGGCGTGGTTTATTTTGTGGGTGTGGCTTGATAGTCATGTGACAATTATTTCGGATTTAGCAGAGGTACTGGTTTACCAGGCTTTTAACTGCTTGCAGAGTTGTACCGATCTACCCATTTATTTTTGCAGGCACTGGTCTACCCATTTATTTTTGCAGGCACTGGTCTGCCCATTTATTTTTGCAGGCACCGGTCTACTCATTTGTTTTCTTTTAACACTGATCAGCTGTAGGGCGGCCCTTTGAAGCCCTGCGGCAAGAGTTTAAACTTTTTTTTCCCTCTAGCCATCAGCTGGGACTAGGAGGCAGCAATAGATTGGGAATGGGGCCAAATAAAAGGTAAGAATAATGTGGGGGGAGGGGGGGCAGAACCGGTTCGGTGACGTCATATCGTCACCGCTACCGGCTCGGAGGAACCGGGCGGAACTGGGAGGAACCCACCACTGAATGAATCCCACTGTAATTTTTATGTTCACTTTAGTTTTCCCTTTGCAGAACAGAACAAGGACATTAGTACAGTTGTCAGGCACAGATCCAAAGTTGCAGTGTTCATGTACACATCCTATTTTCTTGGTATCATTCCAGTTTTAATATTTGGGCTGCTATTCTAAAAGCAGACCATGACGTTTTTTCCCCCCATTTCTCCAAATACTCTTTTCATCTTCAGGTTTACCATTTGTGAAATTTTCTTATAGCTTCCCTTTCCGCTATCTTTTTCTTGACTATTTCCAGGATCATACATTTGAGTTCAACCTTTCAGTGTATCATTCCTGTACAATTCTCTAAAATACTCTTTTCGGCATTGTCTCGTTTCAATTTCATCCCAAATAATTTCATTTTTAAAAAAAATTCATCCCCTCTGCTGGAGGTGCCTTGTATGCTGGTTTAGAATGCATGCATGTACACTACAGAAATTTATTAATGAAGCAACACTGAATCCAATGATGCTTATATCTGAATACATGTAACCATATTCAGATAGAAGTATCACTAGATTCAGTGAAGCTGTGCACTTGCACATAGATTGTACACTTTATCACTGCATGAGATTTAATTCACATACATCTTTTTCCCCACTTTCATTTTCTCTTACTGTTTAACAGTGGCAAGAGATGAAAAAAGAGGCATATTGGCATATTCCTATCAACAATATGAATCTAACTTTTTCAGTCATTGACCCAAGGAGCATGTCTTTATAAGAAAGTAAATGGGATTCAGTAGAGTCTCTATGCCACTTCTAGGCGAGTATAGAACATTTCAACTCCTTTGTGCTGGAACTGATGAATGTTCTAAGTGATCTGTGATGGCATAAAGGTGTCTGATAAATCTTTTCAATGAGCAATAGGAAAATGCTTCCAAAGTGGTAACCATGCCTTATCTAAAGATGTAAGCTCTGATTGGCAGTACAATCAGTACTAAGGGAACAGGCTTGCTTGGTGATATATAGTATATATATAGTAGCACTTCCCTTTTCTTTTTCTTTTTTAATTCTTCTAAGTATTTTTCTTTTATCCTAAAACAGCATTTACCAAAAAAAAAAAAAAAAAAAAAAAAACCCACCTTAAATTCTTAGGTTTGAACTCAACTAAAGACTCTCAGACACAAAACAGCACACAATTAGATAATAATCTTTATTGCACACTAGGAAGCAGCCACCCCCAAAATCATTTTTTGGTCTTTAGTCAACAAGAAAGTATAGTTTCCTTTTTATAACTTAGAGTCCAATTCTGGTGCTTCTTTCTCCTACCTCTCCCACCATCGTTTGATAGACTTTTGCCCTACATTTCTTGGGCTTGTAGCTAGCTGACTGTTGGTTGTTGACCTAATTAACATCTCTGTCCTGAGAATATCTCTGGTTTGCAGCTTAAATTCCACAGAGAGCCAAGATGTCAAAGAAGTTGATCGGTGATTATCTACTCATCTCTTTTCTTGCTCCTATTAATTCTCTTAAACCAAGAAGAAACACGTTGTTGCATAATGACTACATTTTATTCTGCCCATTCTTTTAAGTTAATAACATCATAACATACCAGTTATTAATGAAATGGGTACAGATTTGTTAAATATTTTGAACAAAGGTAAAAATGGATGCTAAATATATAATACAATACAATTCAAGTATATCAAAGGAATAATATATATAAACATTCACGATAAAGGGCTGTGGACTAGTTTTGTGGATATACTTTAGATTAAATTCCCACAACTGGACTATTCTTTACTGTGGTTGACAAGTTGTAATTAAATGGATCTGGCACCAATGTTCTTTCATTCTACCCAACAATATCAGTTTTGTATTTAAGCATCATTGGCATTCCTAGGGCAACAATTTAAGAAACCCAGGGTAGCTTTGGAAGTGAAACTAAAGCTTTCATTCTGTGCATACCTCTATGGAAATTATTCTCACTGCTTTCAAATGGACTTAGGTTAGAATTAGGTTACTTGATGGTTCCATAAGAGAAATTATCAAAAATGTTCAAACTGGAATTCAAGTGCTGATTCTCTAACTGAGATTTATGATAACTGGTTCTGCAGTGGGAAAATACCTTAGTAGAACCTAGGACATAGAGCATGTACATTAGTAAGTGTAATTGGTTTTAATTTTTTTAAAAAATGAAAATAATATAGTAAAGTAGTTTTGAGTGTTGGATTAGGGTAGAGGGGGTGCAAGTTTCAATCCATGTGTCAGCCAAATAAGTTTATTAGATGACTTGTATCAGTCTGTCTTTTAACCTAATCTGTTTTACAGAACTATTTGGGGACATAAGCTCTTGAAAGAAACTTGTAATATACGTCAGTAGTGTCTCCTGTTTTCAGGATCACTTCACACTTTTTAAAATAATAGATATCAAGGGTTAGAAAAACACATTCCAGTGACAACAGAGTTAAGATGAATCAATAAATGATACCCATGGATCTTAATACTGGCAAAAGTAAGTATAAAATGACCCAGAAATTAGTCCAAAAATAAGTACATACATAAATATGATGGATTAACTTTTGCAGAATTTGAATTATTTGAATGATTCAATGAAAGATGGATGTGGAATAGCTTCTGTTGAGAGAAAAACATAAGCAGAGAGTAATTCCTGTTTTTTCATGGTGAAATGCTTGCTGCATATGCATAATGTTATCTGAACTGTACAGTGTTTAGGACATTGGGACCAAATCTTCCATTTTGTATTATTATAAAATTAATTTTAAGATGATAATAGCATAATCCCAAATGTCTGTTCTAAGTACTTTGAGGTCAGTAAGAAAAGTCTTAGAAAAGCAGATGAGACTGAGGTCTCATAAGCTTGTTGATGGAAACTATGTCAATTTATTTTTTCAATTTATCCTTAGTAATAATCCAAGATTATTGCTTAACGCATTGTAAGCCGCCCTGAGTCTCCGGAGAAGGGCGGCATATAAATCAAATTTAAAAAAAAAAAAGATAAAGATCTGTTCCCTTCTCAGTCATGTTTTGTTGTTGGATCCACTCAATGCCCCATGCCTTTAATTTTCTTCTTCAGAGTAAAGTAGTTTTAAATATGCAAAGGATGCCAAAGTAGTCCATCTAAAATCAAGCACTATAACAAATTCTAATTCTTTGTCTTATCTGGATCTTTTGATCGTTTCTTCCTTGTTCAACGGGATTAGAAATTTCCTCTGAAGAATTGCTATTATGATTATATTTATCAAATTTCAAACGACATCACTTAGAGTGGCATTTGTGGGATACAGTTAAATCAAAAGGCTGTTCATACCACAGCTGTTGGTTGGTCTCCGCAAGCAGTTGCTTTGTTTACTAGATTAATAGAATAAATCTGAATAAAGAGAATAAACCTGATATAAAGCAGGATGCCTGTGAAAGTATGAACATTGAGGGCCCCACCCACATACCAGTGTCACTGCCCAAATCATGGCACTTTGCCTTAATGTTCATACATATATTACAAAAGTTAACTGTGGTGAAAAAATCTTTCAATATACAACTGCACATACAATCTAAAACCCTGACTCTGCAAATTCTAACTTGTAGACCACAAGCATTTAATTTTCTGACAACAGATGCTTAAATGTATTGGGTGAAAAAGGAAAACTAGTTGCCGGAAACTCCCTCCCTTTTCCTCTAATGTCTTGATTCAATGTATGGGCATTATAAAGGGGAAAAAAAGTAAGCAGGACCGGTTTTTAAGCCACATGTTTCTTCCAGTGATAATTAATATCATATGTGCAGATCAGTTCCGTACAACCTTGACATCTTCTAATTACACAGACTCTTCTATTTATAGCATTTTTCCTGAATCGAAGCACGGTGAGTTTCTCCAGGGTGTCCCCTGAATTAGATTATGGGATGTGTGCTGTGCTCACAAGGCTCCCTCCTGTCCTCCTCCTGTTCGTGGAATTTCAATATAGCTTGGAAAGTTGGGTTTTGCAGTCTTCTCTCTATCCCTTTTTCTGGCTTGAGTGTATCAGTTCAGATTAAACAGCAGGTGCCAGAAGGCAGAAAAGACAAAGAGAGAGAAGTAACCCATTGAGAGAATGTTTCTGGAACCCAGACCTTTGGCATTGCAATTATTTGAGTAGCAGCAGTAAACGCTCACTCCAGGAGCTTGTGAACTTCCCCTCCGGGCTCGGTCACAGAATGACCTATATGAACAGGACTTCATAATACCACCTAGAACAGATTCAGAGATAAATCCAAGATATTATACCGTCTATGCTTATCTGCTCCTTTATCTTATTAGCCTGAATTAGAACATCTTGGCTCATCGAAGTGCTTATCTGAGGGATGGACAGTTCTAGGAAGAAATAACTTTAAGAACATTTTGCCCTTCTCTTGCATTTTGTTTGATTTACATTAAACACAGATGCATCTGTACAAAACTACAAACCTTTTATTATTTAGACAAAAAGTAGAACCTTCCATGCTATAGGACATGTGCCACTGGGCTACTTATAAGCAGAAATCCCTTCTTGCTAACTGAAATTAACCACTTATTTATTATTCATCAATTTTAGCATCAGACAAGTCATTTTTTAAATTATAGAATTATTTTTTGTAAAAAGAGGAAACGGTGAATGTTCTATCCACAGGTAGCCATACATCTAATGACTGTTCAAAAGGTATATCTGGAATTTGTCAACAATGCTAATGATAAAATATGAATGCTGTCCAGTTTTTATATTACGTTCAAAATTTGATTTGCTTTCTTGCTCTTGAGCCAACAACAGCCATACTGACAAATTCTTCTGCCGTTTGACACACTTTGAATTTAGCCAAGGTTAATCTTCAGATGGTTGTCATTATAGAACACTTACTTGATTGCCCTCTGATGATTGCACAAGCATCGGAATGTCCTGGGCATTGCTCAGAGCCTTGTTGGTTACACTCCTCATTACTTGCACCTGCACACGTATAGCACTGCAGCCCTTCACCTGATATTATTATTATATACATAAAAAAGAATTGCTTTATTTGCAGTGAAAACAAATCAGCTTTGATTCTATCTACCAGGAGGCAGTTTTAACTACCATAAAAACATCCGATAACAAATAATGTAAGTGGTTTCAATTATTTTACAGAAGGCGGTTATGGTTTCCACTTGATGGAAGAACAGCCTCGCTATAAATATTTTAAAACTGGATATATTTCCAACATTAACTCTCAATACATAAATAAAAACTTCCATGTTCTTGAAAATTCAAAATGGTATCATGCAATTCTTTGTAAAGTTCAATCTAGAAAAAAAAGCACAAAACACTAAACCCTAATCATGTAAATATCAAGATTTCAACAGGATAACTGAACTTCTTTTCTCTTTTATGTCTGTAGTTATGAATTCTGAGGAAGGAATTTAGACACTCAGCCACTACAGACCTTAAGTAGCAAAGTCTTGGTTCCATATTTCATTTACAAGTTTGTGTGCGCACACAGGTGTAAAACTGTAATTAAGAAACAGGAGTTTGCTCCAAAAAGAAATGTTAATTTATGTTTAAAATAATTGAAGCAATCCAGCTAGACTCCTCTTGAATCTCAAAGACGGAAAAGAAAACACCAGGAGAAAGTAATTGGTTATTAACTATTTTAAGCTACCTTACAAAAGCATTATTATTATTTGTAAATCTAGAATGTTTAGATCCTGAATTATGCTAAGTGAGAGAAGAAACATGGAGCAAAATTACTTACTTTCTATGGTGAAAAGAAAGATGAGAAGGACGAAGCTATTGAATGGCTTCATCATGGAGAGCCAACAAAAGTATTGTTAGACAAAACAACTGATTGTCATTTACGCTCTAATGCTTATTCAGCATAGTTAATCCTCTCTAGAGGATCATGTAGGGGCTAAATGGTGCAGGGTATGCTGTAATCTGTTTTTTTCTGGCTATTCTTCAAGTCAGATGTACTGTATTCCTTCATATCTCCAGCATTCTCAGGAAATACTTTTTATCAACTATCTAAAAGGGAACATCTCATCTGTCCAAACACCCATGTTTCACTCACCATTTCCTAAAAACAATGGAGTACTAATTGGCATTTTATGGGACTATAACCATAAATGTTTTCAGATAACAATTCTTAGTTTGTTGAGCTATTCAGTACGTAACTGGATTCTAATAGATCAGCTAATATACGAGAAGTCAGAAACATTCCTGTTCATTTTCTACTAAATGTAAAGCTATTGTGACAAAATCAGCTATCGAATTCATCATCCATTTTACTGCCTTATTGTAGACTGAGCATTAAGCTCACATATACTCCCCTCTAGTAAGAATGAACACTCCAGTTGTAAACCATGTATCCAAAATCAAATTATGGGAGAAGTTGTAAGAAGTTGTAAGTCAATCATAAGCTTCTTCAGTTAATTCAAGCCAAACGTTAATACAACTTTCAAGGTCAGTTGCATTGTGCAAAAGTTGCTCTTGAAGCCAGTTAAAGCTCAGGAGGAGATGAAACAAGGATTTTTGCCCCCCCCCAAAATCACCTGATGTGGTGAGATGTCTAAACAACCCAAATTTCCATTCCCCTAAACTAGGGGATCACATCATAGTCCTATTGTTCCACACAGACAAAACTGTAGTTCTATTCAGGACACTAATTGGCCTTAAATAAGATCTGAGAACTTTGGTCCAATATTGCAACAATAATAATCTGGTAATAAGCTATCATAAAGCCAAGATTATGACTTTTGCCAAAAGGTTGAAGCTCTGGTTATGGGGCATAAATGGCCACAAAATAGAATGAGTGACTAGCTTTAAGTATTTAAGAGTAGTCATGCATGCCTCTGGCTTGAGGGAAACCTACTATGAATATACCCCTGCTATTGGTCAAAGATTAATGCCGTTCTTAATTTTTTTTCCAATCCAAGAGAGAACATTATGTTCTAGCGGTATTTAAGTTCTTTCAGCTAAACTTCCAGGCCAGGTCCTTTATGGATTCTGGTCCCCACCCCACCCCCCACCAGCCTTGTGTTTCACCTCTCTGGAGATGGTATGATCCAAATTCTTCAGAGAAGCTCTCCAGATCCCACGCTGTATCTCAAATGCACATCTACGATTGGAAACAAGCCTGAACAAAGTTGAGTCAAGACTGTGCCTAGCTTCTATAAACCTTTGGTAAAGCTCAACTTCTGTCTTCAAGGCTTAGCACCAGGGGTGAAATCCAGCAGGTTCTGACAGGTTCTGGAGAATTGGTAGCAGAAATTTTGAGTAGTTCGGAGAACCGGCAAATACCACCTCTGGCTGGCCCCCAAATGAGGTAGGAATTGAAATTTTGCAATATCTTTGCCCCAGGTCTGGGGAGGGAATGGAGATTTTGCAGTATCCTTCCCCTGCCACGCCCCCCAAGCCATGTCCACAGAACTGGTAGTAAAAAAAATTGGATTTCACTACTGCTTAGCACCATTAATTCTTCAGGACAATTTGCAATCCACATGGATCAAGGCTGTTGAATCTAATTTTTTAAATCTAGGCTGCTCTTCCTCCTCAAGAACTGAGGAGGCAGTCTAGCCTACATTTTTAAAAGATTAGGTGGAATATAATGGGATATGATCAAGTGAAACAAATCCTGAAGCAAAGGATAAAGGATAAAGAGAGACAAGTGGATCTAGGAGAGACATCAGCTTTCATGTAACCAGATATATTGTCACTGCTGCCAGCTACCTCACACACCTAGAAGCACCCAGCTGTTGGAAAGCTATCTTGCCCAATGCCCTGCTCTCCTCTCTGCAGTATAGATTAAAAAGTGCCTTTGGGTGAAAAACTCTGCCTCTGTGATTCCAGAGAGGTGGAAATTACAGAACAGGTTCTATTTCACTGATACTGAAAGCAATGTACTTCTATGACTAATTTTTAAAACGATGCAAATCTTTTTTAGTGACACAGTACTTGGAAAAAGCACCATTTATATAAATTTCTACACAGAATTTCTGGGACAAGCTAACACATCCCAAATAATCAAAGTAGTATGAGTAAGTTGAACCTCCAGTTCTCTATTATATTAAAAACTGGCCTATTATTTTACAATTATGAATGTGATGAATAAATACCAGTAAAGGTGCTTTCATCCAATACCGCTTTTATTCATTTACTTGGATTTTACATTTTATATTTTAAAAAGTGCTACTAAAAAAGAGCACGTTTCTAGGTGTTTCTGACACTGTTTCTGTAAATTTCAACTCTGTTGCTTTTTAGAATTTTAGCATCAAAATACAGTAGGTTTGAAGTTTATCATTACAAATGATAGATTCTAGAGTAGGACTGAATTTATCATTACACTGAGTAACCTTGTTGCTGGGTGGATTTTTAAAAAGCATTAATGTATTTCAATTTACCAGGATTTAGTTCCGAAACAACTGTGGGCAATTCAAAATATAGTAAACAACAAAAACACAATATGAAAAAAATAATAACTTTAAAAAAGCACAGGATCTTTTACAGTCAAATATTTCTAATAACTTGTATCTGCCCTAGCATCATTTATATAAGCATTCAGAAGAAAAGTCACATATTTTATACTAGTAGATTTTTTAAATATATAACTTATCATCTTCTCTTGGGAATTTTGTATACAGTATAACTGGGTGATCTCTATAGCACCTTGGCTGTATTGGTATTCTGAAAAATAATGTTTTTCAAACCAATGAAATAACAGAATAATGGATAAAAAACTAATGCTACTGAATATCAGATTGATTTTCAACATCCCATTTAATAAAATGAAAACCATTTTCAAACCGGAAGGGAAAAATTATTTGTGGTAAGTATCACAGAGGCATGTACCTTAATTTTTCAAGTTTCCATTTTATTTTACAAATCAGAAAATGCAGATCAAATTTACACTCCTTAAGGCAAGAGTCCCCATGCATGTAATACACATTTATATTAAATCCAAAAAAGACATCCAACATGGGAACTCATGTACAAAGGGAAGGCTAGGATGAGCAACTGTAATTTATTAAAGAACTCGACAAATCTCCCTGATACAGGAACTTTTGAGATCAACTTGCTATGAATTATACAAAGGAAAGAATTGCAGACAATAGCAAGGATTTCTGATAGTCTTTGTATTGCATACAATTAAATCAACATTATTAAGAAAAAATACAGTAGTGCATACAAAAAGTGAAAATAGAATCCGTTCACATCTCTGCCTGGATATCACTGTGCCAATGGTCATATTGCACTCAAGATTGTAATTTAGGGTTTTGGTTAAAAGTTAGCTTTTCCCCATTTTGGCAATCAGTTCATCACAAATCTTCGTCAACTCTTCTATTTCTTTATTCTAAAAGAAACACACATACACAGGAAGAAAGAATAAATATATTTCGGTTAAAAGCTGTACTGCACTCGGTTTCAATTATGAAAATAACATTTGTTGTACATACTGGAGAAAGAGCAATTCAGTTCTGCTTATACCAATCATCTTTGCTTAAGCACATCACTGTGGGACCTTTCAGGAAAGCTTTCATTTTATATTCTCTTATGCCTAAATCATTTCTTAGATTCAAACCATTCTAAAAGGATAAACCACTGCCTCCCAGGAGCCAGATTTCTGCTATCAATAGGCTAAGCCAGTGTTTTTTAACCTCAGCAACTTTAAGGGACTTCAACTCCCAGAATTCTCCCAGAATCTATATACTACTGAAGCGCTCTTTTCTGTTTCACTGTTTGTAATCTTCAATTGGGCACAGTGGTGGATCATAGAGCAACCATTTTTGAATCAACATACCTCCAATGGGATAATTTTTTAATGCATCCAAAATTTGGGACCCCTGACTCCTGTAGGGTTGAAATTTGGCAAAACTGTGGCTGCTTCAGTGCTCTCACACTGTTGCACTGTAATGGAGAGCTATGATTGTCATTTCCAACACTCCCTGTCAATTTTCTACAAGGAAAGTCAGTGGGGACATTGTTCCTGTTTCCACTGCTCCTTTGGTCATTCTGTTTAGATCAGGAAATTATCTTTCAAAAGATAACCCAATGGGTCATGGGTTGTCTAGTGACATCTTAAAGTTGTTGAGCCTGAGAAACGTTGCAATAAGCCACAGTCACCCATTCATGAATTAAGGCTGGAGTGAGTACTTTAACTTGTTTCATAAAAAGCAGATAAATGGTATGATGGTGCAGTGCTTTAGTTTTGATCTCCAACAGGCCTTTGCACTGGGATGGAAGGCAAACATGCTGTCTGTCTACAGTGATTTGAAACCTCTGCGCTAATTATGGGAAAAGATCCAGCTGCTTTAAAGCACTGCACAGAGATGTTCCATTAGCACTTCCTCCCATTCCAATGTTTTTGGATTTCAAACATGAAATGCTATACAGCCCTAATGAACAGTAAAATAAGATACTAAGTTTACCCGATCTTTGAACTGCCTAAACACACAGTGAAATTTAACCTCCTCTCTCTGATATTACTACATCACCTCCATAGACAAGTTGCCATCACCCATAGACAACTTGGCCCAGGGTTACCCTGGGTGCCCAACAAATTTAATAAATAAATAGATAATACGGAACTGTTGAGGCAGAGCCTCCACTAAATGCTAACAAAGATAGCATTTGACAGGAAAAAAATAGACGATTTTACATTTTTCAAGTAAATTGCTGTATCTGCTTAGGAAGCGGCTGCCAAACACAGAACTTCTTCTACAAGCAGCTTTATACAGTTCAGAGCTAGTCACCTTTTGTTCCAGTGTTCTTTCCAATGCATCCACTTTTAATTGCTCTTTACGAAGGCTGGCTTGGTAAGCTGCTTGTTCTTGCTGAGCCTTTCCCCGAACTTGTGCAATTTCAGCATTGGCTCTGCAGAAACACAGGTATATTGAGTGCCAAGGAATCTCTCCCCCCCCCTCTCTTATGCATTCATGTCAAGGGTTGATTCCTGGCAACTGGCCAGACATGTTCCTGAAGTTTTCTTGGCAAGATTGTATATACATTTATAAAAAGCATATATTATTGTAACTTGTGAAACACAGGCACAATTCTTTACGAAATCCAGTACCATACTGGTATACCAGCTTTCTACATTTACATTATACTGTATTATGTAAGGTTTGATACTTGGGGCTTAATTGAACCTTTCCTGAATGTTTTAAAAAGTTGGGGGGGGGGGTTGGCTATAAAAATGAAGAGGAACCTTAAAGAGTGACAGAATAAATTTTATAGGAGTCAGAACAAAATTATATATAAGTACTGACAAGAATCCGATGGAAAAAGAAAACTCCAGAATTAGTTTACAACAGACTTCAGAACAGAAGTTGAAATTCAGGACTCCCCCGACAAGCCCTAATAAAATACCTGTCCAGTTTTTCCTCTGCATGAACCTTGAGGGCTTGATATCTCTGCTCTTCTTTTTTAACTCGTGATAAATATTCTTGTGCGCATTTCTTTAACACTTCTTCATTCTTTAATGGGAAACATAAAAATAGCTTAGCAGCAGACTATAAGGGATTCACAGTAAGTTGTAGGCTTTCGACCATGCTCTACAATTGTAGATAACAGATCATTTTCTTGAAAGCAAACATAAAAGTAGTAGATTTGCTTAAAACAAAGGAGAGAGAAATACAGGATATAAATGCTAAGTAGCCATCTCTATATGAATTCTAGAGTGGCATATGCATGGCATATGAAGCTCAAGCTGTCTCAGAATCCATTTTCTGCAATGCCCAGTGTCTACAGAAAATGGTTGCCTTGGATTTTTGGCAAAGTACACAGTTGCTTTTAAAACACAGTGAATAAACTGAAAATCAATTAAGGGAAAATTAGTTCAAGTTATATTTTTTGTATGAAACAGAGAATAATGAATAATCTTGACCCCATCACAGTTATGATAACAATGTACCTTCAGTGTCCCCATTGTGCTAGGCTCTGCATCTCCAGATTAGAACTGCAGAGCCATCTCTGTGTTCACAGATATACTGAACAACAGTGTGACTTCACTGAATCCAAAGGCCTACCATAAACTGTTTATACATATTCTTGCAATATGTATAAACAGGTGTAAAAGGTTTATTTGGCTGTTTTCTCCTTTTACTAGAGCTAGGTGGCAGCACTTTCAGGCTGATGCATTTCAGTTATTAAATTAAGGATGGTTGCTATATAAAGACCGAACAAATGGGTTATGAATGTTCTGTCAGAAGAAGTACTGAGGATGGAAAGGAAGTTTGTGAACTGTCACATGCAAGAATAATTTTTATCCCCAAATCCCTGACTGCAAGGACCTGATCTTCAGCCAAAAGCCTGCTGGTGAATGTGGAAATCAGGAACAGCCCCCACCCCCAATGAATACAAAAATGTACCCACACACAATTCCAGACCTATACATGCACCTTAGTGAATGTGGGTGTTTTGATAGAAGCATTATTCACTGTGCCCTACCTTCCTAAATCCTTCAAGAACTTCTTTCATTTTTTCATATCTTCTGAAAAGATCTGCTAGAGATTTTTCCACAGAGTTCAGGTCAGCCAACGCTTGCTCTTTTTCCATAATAAGTTGCTGGACAGTGTGATGGGACATGGATTTTTCTCTCTGCTCATCTTCTATAGGAAACAACGATTAAAAGGCTCAAAAACAACAAATAGTTTTAAAAACTTAAAATTAAATTAAAGCATGAAAATGAGATCATGCAAAGTAGAACGAGGAGCATGTTTGCTTGGTAAATCTGTTAAGCATTTAAAACCTTTTTTTTATTATGGGAATAAATATTTTATCACATCGCCTAAAACATTTAAGTAGGGCAATGGAACTGACATCTTGTTCTTTACAAGTAAGTAATCAGAAGCAAATATTTAACAAGGAAAAGCTCCTTTATGGGAATCACATTGCTATAAATATACAGCATAGATTCAGCAAGAATAAAAGGTGTGAATCGATGAAAAATAATTTCTTTCTGCTGACTCAAAACTTCCTACTAGTCTGGGAAAAAACTAGACTCATTTCAATTGAAAACTTTTAATATATGAAACCATATATTTCACTTTATGAAATGGCACCTCAACCCTAAAATCAAACCATTCCTTAAATAAAAGAGAAGACAAATCTATACAAGTATTTATAATAACTTCAAAAGAATCCTGCCAGATGAAACCCTTCATATTAGACATATCTGAATCTGGAAATTATTATAAGGTTGATTCTGCATTAATTTATTTGATCCTTACCTTTAAGCACATATGTGTCTATAGCCCTTAGCAATCTTGTAAAAGTGATTCTATAATTTAGCTATGAGTCCTGCAAATTTCCCCTCTGCTTTTCCTAAATTTCCCACTACTCAATTTCACTGAATGCTATCTGAGAAGTTCCCGTTCTCCATTTTCTCTCCAGCATGCACATATTTATGTATTTCTACAATTCTGTCACTTTTCTCCTCCCTGTTTTCTAGAATTGTAATCCAGTTTTATCCACCTGCTGTGTTTGGGGTTGCAGTTCCGCCAAACCTGAAGGTGTGCCAGATTTTTCAAACATTCCACTTTAAAAGGTCACTACTTTTTACAACATTACAGTTATTATTAAGTGTCTATTTTTCTCAGAGCTGTAGCAAATCAGAGCTTACACAGCATGTGAACACTGAACAGCTTTGATTATATATTATTTTTAGATACATGTGTATAATACTCATGCATGCATAATTGCAGTATACTATAAAGCAGTCTTAATTTTATGATGAACCAGTTACTTTTGTTCTTGCTTCTCTGAGAACAATTCTATCAATAAAAACAATAAAGGTTCAGATAGTCATTTAGTGACTGTTCGCAGTGATGAAAGTAACTTTATGACCATTTCTTGCATTTACAACCTTCACCAGTCTGTATAGCAAGGGAAAAATAAATTAAAAATTTCTTAGTGACCACTTTGTTAAATGTTTGAGTTGCCAGTCCCAATTCTGATCATTAAATGAGGGCTACCTATAGTGGCAACCTCAATTAAGAACTGTTATTCTTTGATTAGATAGGTTTGTTGTTATAGAAATGGCTCGTTTATACTATTAGGTAAAAGAAAAAAGTTCAGGTTTGATGTTATCTGATTTTACTTCATCAAAGAGAGTCGGAAGTCAACACCTTTTCTTTCTTCCGCCACCCCCCTTTCCCTACACTTTTCCCTTCCCTTCTCCCCTCCGCTATTTTCCCACTATTTTCTTTTGTATTTTACATTATAAACTAATAATAAAAAACTAGTTACTCTTTTAATAAATTGAGTATATTTTCAAAATGGCAGTGAGTTATTCTCATTTATTCTTAAATCTAAAGATGCCTGTAGCATGTCATTTTGCACATCTTTTGCCCCACAATAGTACAAAAATTATGGAAAGAAAAAGATGAAAGAAGGAATAAAAAAACCAGATTATCTTTGAATGGATAAGTTGTCTGTTACATTGCTATAAAATTTAATGAATCAGGAAAAGTGGGAAAGAAGAAAACTTGGCTAGAAGCAGTTATACAAGTAACGCAACAAAGAATTTGTCACTACCACTTGTTTATAATGTAGTATGAATATATCGAGCACTTGCACGTGAAATATTTGTTCTTTCAGCTATAGCATCAACAGAATGTGTCATTCTTCTAATGTATTGCAGTATTCTAAGTACTGTATTGATTTGCACACAACATGCTAAACAGAATAGGGCAACATCTAGACAAGAGTAATATGTTGTAAACCTCATGCCAATGGTTGCTGGGGACATAGTTCAGAGGGTCATTTTTTTGGTCTTGTTTCTTTTTCCATTCTTTTGTGGAAGTTTAGTCGACTCCGATAACTGCAGAAGGGTTTTGATTTTTTTGCAAATTAAAAGAACTACGTATGTTGCTTTACTACATTAGTGAAACTAAGCCTAATGCAGACACTCCTAAAACTAAACAAAATATGGAATTCTTTATAGGTCCATCCAAAGTGTTTATCTGAATGAAAATCCTACTGAGTTCCATAGAAATTACTTTCAAATGAAAATAGAAATGGAATTGGAGTCACATTTCCATAGAAGTATGTTTTTAAAGCTAAATTCCCTCCCATTTTTTTTTACATATAATAAAACATTTACATTATTGGCAGTAGAAGACTTCCAAGCTCTCTTTCAAATGTTATTCTGATATTCTGATCAGGATTCTTTGAATGAAATCCTTAGCATAGATTACGAGTTTCATTGCTATTGTATAATTTAATCACAGAAGAAAAATATTTTTCAAGCACTTTTAACCCAGCCCTGCCTAATAATGGGTCGCAGAAAATTCCTAGCTAATACTGAAAAATTAAACTTAATTTTCACATTTAATATGCACCTTGCTGATCACTTTTCAAAGATGAATTTTCCTCTATACCATTTAGCAGATATGTTTCCTAATCCTAAATGGAAAAGGCAATTTGGAGCAGGTTTTCATTTTGTCAGGGTATAACAGGCAGTCTTCGGGTTTTTTCTACTGATTATGGGTCTTCACAGAAGTGATCTGTTTATCCAGAGCTCTAATAAAAAGCCATGGAATATGAAGAAAGAGAATGTAGGTCTAAGTGACACATCAAAGCTTGCAGAATCAAACCTATTTTGGAGTATTCAGATCATGGGCAGGAAAATAAATTCTTAATGTTATTATTTTCTCCATCAAGTGAGTCTGACATTTTGATGGTTGTTTAGCCTTTTATCCTGACCAAGTTGTCGTTACGAACTGATTTATGGGAAAAACATCAAATCCATCCATCGTCCCTCACTGCATACTTAACAATCAGCATCATCTCATTACAAAGAGTATCATCATTCATACTAAGATATTAATTATTTAAATTGTTTATTGACTGCTTCAATCAATGAACATTGAGCAACATACAACTCACTAAAACTGCAACTTGGGTTAAAACAAATTCATGATAAATCAAAAATTAAAACCCAAACATACAACTTAAGCAGTTATGTGCACCAAGAAGCAAACATTCCAAATAATACCAATAAAATAGATTTTCATCCACAGAAATAGTCCTATTAGCCCTGCCAAAACTGATAAAAGAAGCCAAATCTGCATTGAGCTTCTGAAGAGACAAGGACATCCTGCTGTCCAGGCCATACTATATCTGATGAGAGGTATAGCAATTGAAAAGACAGATTTCTGGACCTTCTGTAGGTAATAGTCTCTGACTGAGGAAATATGTAAATATCCTGTTCTATTAGATCTTACTGGGCAGATAGATGACTCCCCCAAATTACTAATTTTTAATTTGTCTTATTATCAAATAGTTTTTAAAAAGCCTATGGGCAATTAATTGCCATATAATTACTAAAATCAGTATAAAGCATAGATTACATATTCACAATTTCAATTTAACCAGAAAAACAACTGAACATTGAGTTTCTTGCTCCTAAAACAATGAAGAGAGGCTTTTGCTTAATGACACAGCACCATCTAGGACAGGGCTGTCAAACTCCCGGCCCAGGGGCCAGATGCATCATGCGTTGGGCATGCCGCCCTGCCCGGTTTAGCGAAGGGGAAAAAAGTCCTGACATATCATGTGACTCCACTGTGGTGATATGAGTTTCACATCCCTGATCTAGGATGATGTAGTCTAGCCTTTCTTATGATAAATTTTCAAAGACATCACTTCTAATATGGGATTTAGAAGAGATCAAGTACATCTAGTTAAAAAAGATAACCAGCATCCAATACGGGAATCTGTTTATTTCTCTTCTAATGAAATAAATGAGTTGTCCCTACTACTGAAACTTGCACATCTTATTGCAGGTAGGGCAGGAGTCCCTAACCCCCAGTCTGCAGCCCGGTGCTGGGCCACAACTCATTTGGAACTGGGCTGCGGAGCTGTTGGGCGACCGCGTTTGTGCATGTGAAGCTGGATCTGATGACGGTCAACCAGAGGTGGGTTTCAGCAGGTTCTGACCAGTTCTGGAGAACTGGTAGCGGAAATTTTGAGTAGTTCGGAGAACCGGTAATAAAAATTCTGACTGGCCCTGCCCCCATCTATCCTCTGCCTCCCAAGTCCCAGCTGATTGGTAGGAAATGGGGATTTTGCAAGTAATCTTCCCCTGGAGTGGTGAGGGAATGGAGATTTTACAGTATCCTTCCCCTGCCACACCCACCAAGCCACGCCCACAGAACCGGTAGTAAAAAAATTTGAAACCCACCACTGCTGCCAACAGTTCAGTTCCCATCAGCTCAAGGTTGACTCACCCTTCCATCCTTCCGAGGTTGATAAAATGAGGACCCAGATTGTTTGGGGCAATATGCGGACACTGTAAACCGCTTGGAGAGGGCTGTAAAGTACTGGGAAGTAGTATATAAGTCTAAGCGCTATTGCTATTAGTGAAAGCAGGGCACGTGAAACCATCCCCTTCCCCTCCCCCCCTCCGCCATCACCTCCACCAGTCCACTGAGCTGGAAAGATTGGGGGATGCTGAGGTAAGAAATTCAGTAGATAGGATCTAAAGTGGATTGCCTTGACTCTTTTTAAATTGTGTATTTAGATGGCCAAAATAATATGTGAAATTGTCTGAGTGAAAAAACAGTTTCTTATTACATTTTTTATGATGCCCTACTGCCACTGTAAGTATTGTGGAAACCATTGTAATATAGCCAGTTAATAACAATATTTGTTTTTGCATCCTATTCCTGAAGTGAAATGGAACAACGTATATCACCCTAAAAAAAAGCCATTAACACTTGCAGTATCTATTGGTCATTAACCACTATTACTGTTAGAAATAACAAGATTTATATCTATATTCTCTGTAGATATGTAGAATGAGCTTCTGTAGAGCTCATTCATCAGAAGACAGATCAAATACATAAAAGTAAATGCCAAAATAAAATAAAATAAAATTTTGAAAAATGCAATATGCAGGTGCCAAATTTGGCAAAAGCAATACTTACCAGGCTTGCCTTTGTTTTGGATTTGCAAGCAAAGAACAAGAAGCAACAAAAATGGAAGCAAAACAGAAAAAAAGTCAAGGGGTTTATTAAGAAAGCAGAAAAAACCGGGAGGCAACAATCTGTAATGCACAAAGCACAATATTCCTTTTAGTTCAGTTATGAAAAAGGAAGCAGCATAATAGTTTTAAGTGGATGAGTTTGCTTTCAGCTTTCACACAAGCATATACATGAATGAATGAATGAATGAATGAATGAATGAATGAATGGCTCAAAAGGGTGGCAGCAGCTGTAGATAATGGAATTCCCTAAAAACAGAAATACTGTATATGCAATTCACCTTGACAAAATGCCATGTACAACAAAAATGGTTCAAAAAGCACTCACATGATTTGTAGACTGAATGCAATAGGGAAGACTTTATCTGATAAAACTTTTTTTTTATGGAGACAAACATTTAGTAGAAGCATAAGCTAAATGAAGACTGAAGATATTAAAGGAAAGTATATGAATGCAGATGCTACCTGAAAAGTACATGCCAAGGAATTACCAGGAGCTCTACAAACTCAGTCTGTTCAAGTTTCTGCCTCCCAATTATATCTTTAGGAGCTAATCCTTTTTACATTTACATTGGAGCCATTGGTTTTTGCAAAACATTAGGATACTTCTTTAACCCCTTTTTCTTAATGCTCTGGCCCAAATCAGGTTTTTCTAAAAAGGCATTAGTTTAGTTCAGATTTATAAAGTGCTCAAAGGATCTCTCCAGATATAAAAATTTCGCTTGCAGGGAAATTTTACACAGAGCACACTTCAGTATATTTTCTCTGCATATATCAGAAGCTCCTGCTATGTTTCTAACTAGGAAAAAGTCACACGCATGAAGATTAGTCAGAAATAACCACGTAAGTAACATTTCCATTCCTTTTCTGTTAGCTTATAAAAATACTCTTGCGCACAAGAATATCTATAGCTTTTAAACTGAACTTCTAGAACAGGATGGGATTAGCTTCCATCCTCTGAATTTTTCACTAGATCTTAAAGCCACAATAGAATTAGCACTCAAACTGTACAAACCTTGTCTGGAAAATCAAATACACATTTCCAATATCTAGGTCACAGCTAGCTTTAGGCTGATGCTGAATAGGCACTGGCCAATGATACCCAAAGTTGGGGGGCTTTCTGATTCTTTCTAAAAGGCAAATCTTCACATCAATGGGAGATGGCAACTTCAGCCAATGTTGCTAACAGCGCACTCATCTAGGGGCATCTCCATGAGCTATCCTTTTCTATTCTCAGACTCCAGGATCTGACTCAAATAATCACTTACTGAAATACAATTAGCAATTGATAATCATCTTTTTTCCTTTTATCTATTGGGACAAGTACACAAATCTACAGACCCTTCACAATTCCCCAGTAAATTAAATCACAGAACAATCAGCCATTAGTTTAATGTCTGTACATGCTTTATTCGTTCATGTTACATCTAAAGATGTAATCCTTCATGAGGGGGTTGATTATGTAACAGATCAGCCAGCCATTTAAGCTTCTGAACTTTTATCACCATCTAAAAATGCTGTTTGAAAGGACAGTTCAATCTTCTCTAGGTGAACTTTATAAAGATTTAATCTTGGTTTGCATCTTTTCCAAACCATATAAATCTATTAGTGCACTGGAATACTTGTACTACAAATATATCATAATCTGCATAAGAGATATTATGTCTAGGTAACACACAAAGCTGCAGTTCAGTAGAGATGGCTCAATTTAACATAACTGCTCTGGTGGAGAATTTGTGTAGTTTCTCCAAATATTAATTGTAAAAGAAATATTTACCATCTGCAAGAATAAAATTATCTCAAATGTTAATTTTTTTTTTAAAAAAATCAAAGTTTCTTAACCTGGGGGAATACACAGAATTGAAATGCAAAAGATAAGCAAAATTTATGCACTTGTATCTCATATTCAGCATTTCTTTCACAAAAATTATCTACATTATACACTGGAAACTGTTCACCAGAATATATTCTAGAGATATGGAATTACAGAATAAAAATAAATACTAATTTTAAATGAAAGGGTCATGTAAATATAAAGCCAGATAATTGGACAAAATTATGTTGCCCCTAACTTTGCATGATTCTGATTTACCTTCGACTCAACCATATTATACAATCTTTAAAGATTTTATTTAAGTTTAAAATATTTATGCCACTCTTCTAAATCACATCTTCCAGGGAAATCTACCAAACAAAATTCTCAACAATACATAATACAACAGAGTAACTTTAAAATAGTAATACTAAAAAGCAGCAGCCCAAGTAATTAAAGTATTTCTACATTTTACTTAGACGTGAAAAACTTTTACGAGGCTTAATACTTTATACTTATTACGGTTGTATTGATAGTCATATTTTGATATGTAGTTACAAGTACTAATAATGTAATGAATTAAATTAATTAATAATTTAATTATAATACAGTGATGGTTGGCAGAATAATGTGATTTGTTCTGAGAGGCCAATGATATCCAGAATTCTGCCATTTCCTAGGTCTAAATATTATACATCAGTATTTGTTAAATATTTTGGTAGATATCTGCCATCAAAGCAGTGACTATAATATATTTAGGTTTGTTTCATAATTGGCTGCTGTCAAATAAATATGTTTTTCCTGGCATCTACTTGTCTTTACTTTTTTTTTTATGAACAGTGTTACAATATGTACGATGAGATGAAATATTGAATTAATGCATACATGTAACATGAGACACAGCTAAGAATTAGAGCATATTTTCTCCAAAAGAAATATTGTAAGCAATGAAACAGGCTTAAGTAAATAAGTAAATAACAGTAATTTTCAAGAAGACTTCCAGGCATATGTAGCGACCTCGAGATGTGTTGTGATTCCCAAACCTGTTTCTTAAATCATCTATGATCATTGCACGACTAATTTTCTATTATTGTGTATTCCCTATAACAGAATAAGAAAAGAATATTTTCTTTTCATGAAAGCAAATACCTACCTATCATTTGAGCAATTGTCTTCTCATACTCTGAAACAATTTTCCTATTAAAAGATAGAAAGAAATGAAAGTGAACATGCATCCACAGAAATGGATTTTGCTAATGCCATCTCTTCTATTAAAACCTTATAAATTAGCTCCAAAATGTATGACAGAATACAGTTGTTATAGTGTGGCATTTCTTTAATCAAAAGATTAATTCATAGACAGCTAGGATGCTGCTAAATCCATATTTATGCTATAAAATACAAAGGTAGATCTGCCATTCTATGCATTAACTTGTGCCTTCTTACTGATCAAATTTTGAACTGATTTTGCCAGAAAGTGGTAGCAGAGGGGAAAGATGGATAGTTTCCACAGACCTATGTTAATTTAATTAGCAATTACATTCTGAGTTGCAGAAATGGAGGAAAAAAACCCTATTGCAATGTCTATGAAATAGCCATAAACATGACAATAAAAACAATTCAAAAGAATTGCCTCAAACTTTAAAATTATATCCTATTTTGAATTTGTTCTCCCAAGAAAGTTAGCTGATTAAATCTTATTTAAACAACTGAATTTATCTTTATCTGAATTTTATAAGACATTCGATAGATACCTTGATATTATTTGTGGGATTTTTCAAACAGAAAGAGGTAGAATATGTATTTAATATATTTTATTCATTTATTTATTTGATTTATAACCAGTAAGTACTCTCAAGGTAGTTTTTGAATACTACAGTTTATTGCTGTAGTATTATTGCTGTAGCATATTTCTATATTGAATTTATACACATAAGTAAAGGAAAACTATTTCCATATTTATGGAAGATTATGTTGTCTTATGAACAACACACACACACAAGCAGATACTTCTTTCAACAGATCAATTTTGGTAAGCTGAAGAGTCTATCATCAGCAGTATGAATAAAAAATAAAATGTTTTAACTGTTTCATAAACTTTAAAAATATTGATTCATAGAAAATTACACAAACCTCATTTCCATAACTTCCCTCCTACTTTCTTCATATTTCTCTTTCCATTCTGAAATCATCCTTTCCTTTGCAACTATCTTTTTTAAAAAAGAGAAGAAATAAGGTTGTATCAGCTTGAAAAAGGACAAAATACTTTGCCACATAACATCCTAAGAATTGATAAAAAAAAGTATAGCAAGATTATAATTAAGGCATTCACAGGGAAGGTAAGGAGAGCAACTGATGAAACACACACAATGATGTTACCACACAAATGCTGTGATAACACACATACTTGCATCAGATATCAGAATGCAAGTATATGATTGTGGCACATGTGATGTCACCATGTGCATGTCTTTTCTATGTCATCACTTTTTGCTGCAGATGCCACTTTTATAAAATCAAAATATGTTGGCATTTCTCCCTCTTGCTAAGCTAAGACAAAGCACAAATACAAGCAAATTATACTTCTTCAAAAATCATAGTTTATTGCAGAGAATGGATTGCTTTGGAATCTACAGGAAGCGATTCTTTGAGTGATGTCGTACATCAGGGTTTCTCAAGCTTAGCCAGTTTAAGTCATATAAACTTCAATTGCCAGAATTCCTAGCCAGCCTGTCTGAGGAATCCTGAAAGTTGAAATCCATGTGTCTTAAAGTTGCAAGGTAAGAAATCCTGTGAGTCCTATTCTTGCCTTTATGCGAATTCTATTACACCTACCTAAAGAACTACCTAAATATCTATGTTCCCAAATACACAAAACTATACCTTGACCAGGCGTGTCAAACTTGTTGCCTGTGGACCAAAGGCATCACTTGCTGGCCACGCCCACCCCCGTTTTAGCAAAGGGGGAAAAAGTTGTGATACATCACATGATGACGTGTTGTCACGAGTTTGACACCCCTGACCTAGACTATAAAAGGGTCTAATTTGTTTACTATATTAGTTCTACAAAAAATATATAAACAAAAAAATGGTGCTCTTAAGTAGTCTTCTGTTTGGTAAACAAAGAAATCCTAACAGAGATATATAATAAATATTCCAACCATATATGGATTTTCTCAATGAATAATTATGATCAAAAATAGATGGGACATGCACCAAATTTGCCCAATCAACTTTTCTATAATGAATTCTTGCTTTCTGTTAGCTATTATTAATATATATTACTATATAGAATAATATATACTTCCTTATTGGATGAGGAACCAGCAATTTAAAGAAATTAACTGGAACACATTAACTGAATTATGTTTAACAGATAAGGAGAATTGATTCTTTAAAAAAAAATACCACAATGTTGGCATTGATCAGTAACTGGAAATCATTCATTAATTTAATTTTATTACAATGAATTAATTGGAAGAACAAACTTCAAAAAGTGATTGCATTTGTAAAATGCCTACCAATAAACAGTCAGTCTTCCTTGATTAAAATTGCCATTACCTCTTCCCTAGTAACTCTTAAGGCGGTATCCAGGTCTTGCTGCTTATAAAGCAAAGTGGAGGCATTTTCTCCCTCTGAGCTGCTTATCCGGGAGTACAATGCACTTTTAGAGATTGAAGCGTCAACTGCAGGGTCTCTCTGTTCATTTCAAAGAAGAACAAACAGTTAGTAATATGTTCCAGTGGTGAACTATTTCAAAAGAAGTGCGAAAAGAATGCAATGTGAAAAAAAATGTGGAATTAATTAATTAAAATATTAATCTTAGTGTATCCTTAAGCTATTTCACAAGAGTTACTGTTACACATTGGCGATATACAGAATATTGGAAATTCCCATCTTTCTTGCAAAGCACCATTTCACTGAGCTTCAGAACCAAAAATGATCATTAAAACTAGTTTGGAAAGAGAGTACGCTTTTGTAAGCGTCCCCAATCTGATTACTTTCAAATATATTGGACTGTATCTTTCAGGATTCCAAGTCATAATTTCCGAAAATTATGAGCTCAGGATAGAAAAGTTTGGTTTATAGAGAACTTGCCTACTCAAGTAGGCAGGTTCTCTAGTACTGTATAAACCATCACTGGAGATTTTTAAGAAAAGACTGGACAGTCACTTGTCTGATGGTATCGGTTTCCTGCTTGAGCAGGGGGCTGGAGCAGAAGACCTCCAAGGTCCTATCCTGTCCTGTCCTGTCCTGTCCTGTCCTATTCTACCCTACCCTACCCTACCCTACCCTACCCTAGTGCTTGAACACTTTTTTGCTGCTATTTGAATTCTTCATTAAAAACAACTTTTTTGCTAAAATGATATCAAGTTCTCAGTAAGCAAAATACATTTGGACAACTTTGTACAGGATGCAGCCTGACAACGACTGAGCTGTGTATTATTCACCATACAATAACAGACAAAAAGATCAGCAAAAGCAAAATGAATTTTATTTGAAAGTCAAAAGCAAAAGAAAAGAATGAAGTTCTTTTGTTGGAACAAAGTATGCTCCAACAAATACCTCAAAACACATTTTTGGCCACCATATTTAAAATGTGTATAACATAGTTATAGCTTTGGCTTATACTTTTTCACTTTTTATTTGATATTAACCTTATTACTAAAAGCACTACACAGCATTACCTAAATATAGTTCTGCAGATGGTAGAATAATTTAGGATAAAATATGAAATTGTTGGATGTGGATTTATTTTTATAAGAACGTGATCACAATATTAACAATGTATTTACTTAATATTTAAGTTACTGATAGATCTGATTGAACATTTTTAATTAAAATGGAATATATTAGAGTAATTCATAACAATCAATATTTGATTCAAGCACCTAATCAGTGACTAAATAACAACTAAAGTTAATTAAGGCAAGTTTAAGCAGGATACTATAAATTACAAATTCTTTCAACGGCAATATACAAAAGGAAGCTAAGAAAATATCAGAGATTGCTTCTGCTATTTTCTTTACACAGAACTAATGCAATTCAGATTCTTGCTTTTGGTTTTTAGGGAGAAAACAAAATTATTTTCCACTATCTTTTTTATATCATGTATGAACAAATCTAGTTTAGGTACTTGGACTAAATAATTGGGAAAATATAATCTGATAATAGGAATTCTAATCGGTTTGCCTATTTGTACAAAGCAGTGAATAATCACCAATGTACTGGGTAAATATTTTATATAGTTTAATCTATTGTTAAGAGTAACTGATACTCTTATCAGTTGATAGAACTGATAACAACTGATCAATTCAGATCAGTTCTGACTGATATAAACTGATAAAAGCCATAAAACTGCTTGTTTTATGTTATATTCAGAATTTCACAGTAGAACAAATTAGTGAAGATTTCTTATAAATTCTTCATTATAAGAGATTAGTAAAGATACATGAGACTGAGCAAACTGTTTTAAGAGTTATTCAGTAACACTAGCTATAGCTAGACATATTAATTCCATAATTTTTATGATAATATTATAGTTAGATAATTAGATTATCTATTATATATACTATATATTATATCTATCTATCTATCTATCTATCTATCTATCTATCTATCTATCTATCTATCATCATCTATCTCTATATAAAATTCAAGAACTGTTTGAGGATTTCCTTTGTTTTACCTTTAGAAGAGAAGTGGTTTGAGTCATATTATTCTAGAGAATGCATGCGAAGGAATGGGTTCTTTGTTTGCTTGCAAATTTTTACTTTTCTAAATATTCAGATACTTCTTGGTTTCAAAAATAATATGTACGAAAATGTCTACTTTGAAATATTTATATAGACATACCTACACACTTTCTTTCTCTAAAAATAATAATAAAACCACCAATGCAATTATGATTCATATATGAAATTACACGGCCCCAAACTAAGACTAATTTATCTATCCTAACATGAAGTTTCCTTTTTATTCTATAAATGAGAACTAAAATGTATCCCCTGAAACACATGGAAAATGAATTCAATATTATTTACATATAAACATTACTATGAGAGCAATTATACTGATTTTATAGCTGGTACCAAGATTATCATGAAGATTAGTAGGTTCACTATTGGAAATTTTTATTATGCATTCAAATAATTTGAATTGAGCTCTCATTTGCATAGAATCCAAAGCATTTTACCATAGCACAAAATAATTATACAGATAAAAATAAAAAATACAAATATTTTGGGGAAAAATTGCAATTTAGTAGTAGATATGAAGCAGAAATGTTGATCCTTTAAATGAAGCAATATAGCAACAAGAGATTAAAAAAAATTCAATATTTTCAGAAAATTCTACATACTTAATTTCAACTTATTTCTTGTCTACTGTAAATCTATGAATGTTCTATTAGATCAACTCATCACTGATTTAACATGTTGACTATAATAATGATTACTTAAAGAAGTAAATCAAATTGTACTTCCCAACTGAACATGTTACAGGGGGAAGATTATGTTTAATTTAACCAGGGCAGCTTGCCCAAAAGCTTGTTTTTCAAATTTGTCACAACAATCTCTTGAAAAACTTAATTAAGATAAATTATTTAACAAGCTATTCATATAATTATATAACATTTTGTTGATTCATTCTGGGAAAATGCCCAGTAGTTTTGCAATACTTCATGGCTTCCAAATGATATTAAGTTATTTAGTACCTTTGACACTGTAGAGTCAACAAGGCTCGATAAGCATTAGGCTGGGAATATGGAGGAAGCAGCTATATAATCTGCTTCATGTGATATTTCCCCAGTCACTGTGGCAGCCTCAGCTCAGCGGAAAATGTGTATCAATCCTAGAAGTGGCTTACAATTTCTAAGAGGAATTAACTCTGGCTTTGAGAAGGTGATATGTGAGGTAAACAGTTGCTCAGCCCGATGAAACTAGGAAGTATGAGAAGGAGACTTAGAACAACCCATTCCTGTAGACCAGGAGTGTCAAACTCTCATCGTCATATCAGCATCACGTGACATATCGTGACTCCCCCACTTTGCTAAACTGGGGGTGGGCATGGCCAGCACATCATGCATCAGGCTTGCAAGTTTGACTCCCCTGCTGCACACCCTCCAGGAGTGGAAGGCAGCAGAGCTGTTAATGCATTTTATAAAAATAAAATACCCTTCCTGGAATCCTTGGCGTGTGTTTCTTGACCTTGAAAAGTGGACAAATTTGTTTTAGAAACAAAACAAAACAACTAGGCAGGCAGTGTACAGGTAATCCTCAATTTACAACAGTTGGTTTAGTAACTATTCAAAGTTATATCGAATTGAAAAACATGATTTATGATAGTTTTTCACACTTTCGGTCATTGCAGCATCCCACTGGTCATGTGATCAAAAGTTCGACACTTGGCAACTGGCATGTACTTATGATGGTTACAATGTTCCAGGTCAGGTGATCCCCTCTGGCGACATTATGACAAGCAAAGATAGATGCTGGCATGGTTGCTGGTCCTGTGGAAGCCCCCGAGGCAGGTTCTTGCCCTGTTATCTGGGAACAGTTTGACCCTGTTGCTCCCCAGGAGGTAGACCGGATCCTAGAGAGTATCCGCGCAAGCACCTGTGTTTTAGATTCATGTCCCTCCTGGCTTGTGAAAGCTTCCCAGGAGGTGACATGTAGTGATGGATGTCCCTCCCAACTTCCTATTCTCAGCACATACAGGACCAGCTCTGTTAGAGATTTAACTCAGAGATGTTATAATGTTGGAGTTGCAGGCTTTAACTAGTAGAAGTAAAGAACTCTTTTAGTATTATCTTCATTAAATCAGACCAAGGAGACTTACTCTCTCTCTCTCTCTCTCTGTCTGTGTGTCTGTGTTTGTGTGAATATATTAGTTATAATGCTCAATAGTGGAAACACAGAATAAAAAATCTGAAGTATGAAAAAATTAAATATATAAGAATGAATCTGTATTCGTTTGATACCGATTCAAATGAAATACTATCAAACCTATCCGATTTTTCAGACTACATAATTTAACCAAATAACCAGAGACGAAAAACAGGAAGACTTTGCTCCCAATCCACCTTGGTCACAATCACCAACAGCAGAGTTTCGGTCACCGTAGTGGAAAGTATAATTATGTTAAAATGTACAGCTTGGTAGTCTGTCGTATAGATTACAACTAATAAATTAATTGCAATAGTTCATACCTCCCTGTTTTGAAATGAATGTTTTCAGTCTGTGGTACAGCACTGGCAGGCAAATATTCAGATGGCATCAGTATAAAAAAAAAAAAAAAAACCAGAAACACAAAGCACACATAACTTCCAATAAGGGAAACCCCATGAGCTCCTTTCTACTGATATCACCATAAGGAGTCTTCCAGGGGAGCTACACAGATCAAATGCATGATTTAAAAACTAACATTTCACTCTAGTTTAGGCTGCATGCACCACAGGCTCAACGTCACTCCAATATATCAACAGCCAGCATGCTGTGGGCATAGCAGGGGAAAAAAAAGAAACAAAACATTTTTGATCTTAATGAATGAAGAAGAGATTAACATACGAGGCCTCTTCCTCCTCTAAGAGTCTGTTTCCTCCCATTATTTTAAACCTTCTTAGGCAATTGAGATGTGGATTGTTGCTTAAAGATCAAAACCGTCATCTACAGACAATTCCTAACACACACACACAGATAGGAATCCTGGCATTTGCAGCTTCTGGTATGCAGTGTGCAGTTTTGACCTCACAGAGTTTGTCAAAATTGTTTAAGTCAACAAAGGGATACCTCAGTTTGCGGGTTCTGTTTGACGATATAGACACCGTTTCTTTTCTTGCTTATGATTAAAGTTCTTTATTGCAGTTTTGGACAATTTAGACAATGTTTAAAGTCCATCCCATCCCCCATGGCAACAATTCTAGATGCAGTTTCGTTTGTACCAGCTAATGGGAAGAGATAGACGCAGCTTGCTTAATCTCCCATTCTTTTGCAAAACCACCTCTCACTGAGTTTTATGTGGCCAACAACCATATAGAAAATATTTTGAAAGGGCCTGGGGGATTACAGGAGGAAAGAAGAGCTTTCTAGATCAGAAATCTTCTATAGATGGGGAAAGTTGGGAAGAAACTGTGGGAAGAAAATCCTGGATCCAAACTCATCCATTTCTTAAACTGGGTGAGTACCAGTTTTCACTTCTCAAGACATTGATACCTGCAATCACTGGCCTGCAGATAAAGCCAGTTTTCAAGCAATAACATGCTATAGCGGTGAATTATTGCATTTACAAAAGGATAAAAAAAACACCCCGCCCCCCACAGAACAGTTTTCTGAATTATTGCCATACTGAACTCTTGGATATAAAGTGATATACAGCACACAACTGTGAATATTTCTCATATATTCACCTAATTCTTCTAAGATTACATGTGTGTCTGCTACTCTCCAAACTCTGAATATTCTCCATTACATACATAGTGTCTTTTCCATGCCTTTCTAAAGAAATTACCAGGCTCATTTACATTTCCAGTATGTATCAAAAAATTAAACAGAGAATCACAGGTCTGTATAGAAAATGGCGGCCAAATTTATTCCTGTGATCAATAGCAATAGTACTTAAGACTTATATACCGCTTCACAGTGCTTTACAGCCCTCTCTAAGCAGTTTACAGTCAGCATATTTCCCCCAACAATCTGGGTGCTCATTTTACCGACCTCAGAAGGATGGAAGGCTAAGTCATTCTTGAACTGGTTAAAATCGAACTGCCAAACTGCTGGCAGTCAGCAGAATTAGCCTGCAATACTGCATTTTAATCACTGCGCCACCACATCATGTGATAGTCATTTTTGAAACATATCTGCAAAGTGGAACGTGATCACATCTGAGATTAGAGAAAAGAAACTTCCACATGCTCTTTTCTATCTTTCTACATAGCAATGGACCAAAATCATCCAGCATCAACACTCAGAAAAACTTATTGTTAAAGTGAAAGCAGCAACACGGTTTTTAAGCACACGAACTGCAGGCACAGGAGATACCTCAGTATCTAAGGAGTTGAAAGTAGACAAGGTAATTTGTCTGGCTAGCTTCAGGGCTTCTATCCTCATTGCAGCAAATTCTAATTCCTCCTGCCAGTGAGATGGTTGTGACAATGTACAGGAAAAATCCATTAAGCATGTTGCAAAGACAAATGCCCATAGTTATAGAACACATTATGCATGCATTCATGTTGGCTGAGGTCCACATACTCTACTAGGCCATGATGGGTTTTAACTACCAATGACTGAACAAACCACAATGGCTGATCCACCAACACAACATGCTAAGCCAAGAGAGTTACATTATAGGTCATTGTGATGCAAGATTTAAGGAGAAATGACAGGAAATGTTTAACATGCAACCTGGAACCATCTCTCTTAATTTTTTCATTAAATTAATCATAAAACCCTTTCTGATGTGCATTTATTCCTCAGGGAGCTCATTACACATACCTGAGCTGTAGCTATAACCTACATATTGAATGGTTAGTATCAGTAAAATGTTACCAAAATGGTTTTAGAAAGGATGTTTATAGTTAAGCACAGTTAAACACTGTTTAGTTATAGCTGACAAGGGAAGGGGAGGGGAGAAGGGCATGTCAAAATCTGCAAGATAGCAGATGCAGCATCGTGACTGAATCTCCATTAATCTGTCATGACCAGAGAGCTGGGTAGATGAAATGAATGTAATGTAAAGATGTAGACCGACCATTCACATAGCAGATACTGAATTATTGGAAATATGTGAAACTATGAAAAATCAATATATTATACACCCTTTTTCTTTGGAAATAAGCTAATTCAACGTGTGTGTGTGTGAGAGAGAGAGGGGGGGAGAAGAGAGGGAGGGAGGGAGGGAGGGAGAGAGAGAGAGAAAGAAAGAGAGAGAGAGAAAATGAACAATTTTTTTTATGACAGTGTTTTTTTACACTTTAGAAATCTGCCCTCATCACACCAGAACATTCATAAAGAGTACAAACAAATCTGCATTACAAACCTGAAGTTTCTGAGCAAATACTGGGGGATTCTTTTCTGCTAAGTCAGGCTCCAGATACTGAAGCTGATCACATACTGAAGGCGGATGAGATATTCTACTAAGGAGAGCATCAGCGGAAACATAGGGATCTTCAGGACTGATCTGAAGAGCAAGAAAGATAAAGAAATTGAGAGAAGTACTCATAATTAAAACTGCTCATTAGCTCCTGTAAATATATGGCAAATGCCAACCAAATCTGAAGTAAAATATATATTTTTTCACATATACCATAAAAACTTGAGGAAAAAAAAAAGAAATCGAATACCATAGAATAGTTCACATATACTGTAGATTTTTCTTTAAAAAAAATTAAGACAATTATTTTCTGTTACACTGTTTTTTACTCATGAAACAATTCCATTTCCAAAGAACTTTTGGCAGACTGATAACACTAGATCTGTAAGAACCACAAATCGCAACCAGGTTTGGAGAAATCAGTCCATAGCAGAGTTTCCCAAACTATAGCTGGGAAACCTTTTTGGGAACTAGTGTTGTATTATTTGTTTGTTTGTTGTAGACATGCAGAAAACAAGAGATGGGATTTGTACAAGTCTTATCGAAGCAGGGAGAATAATTTTATATATTTTATATTTTTCAAGAAATGGCCCTAGGCCATTTCTCCTCTCTTAGAGAAATGATAATTTAGAGCAGAGGGGCATGTCCTAAACAAGGGAGTAAAACAATAATTTGTAATTACTAATTTATATGTTGAAGATCCAGTTTGGGACTGCTAAAATGTTTGTGTAGGAAACAGAATCTGGGGGGTTGGGGGGCATTATTGGAAATTGGGAAAAGGGGTAATTGGGTCAAACAGTTTCAGACCGATGATCTACAGCAAGCTTGATTTACAGTCAAGCTAGATACACAATGAAGACATGTTCCAAACCCTTGATAACTTACTATGTTGTCTGAAGCACTTCCTATGGATACAGATTCCAGTTCTTTTGTTTTATCAGAGGACTGTACTGATGATTCTTGGTTAGCTACCAGGGATCGTGAAGCTGGGTGCTGTAGTTTTATGCTGCAGGAAAGCTGGCTTTCTGTTTCTTCCAGACTTGACCTAAGGGAAAGAGGATAGTATATTACTGAACCGGTTAAACAAATACATTCACTGATTGCCAAACTGCCTACATATTCTTTCGTTACATCTCAGTCTTAAGTCTCGAGATTACGGTTATTATTTCTGTTTAAAATTAGCATTTGTTTAAAATGATTGGCATAACACAGGGTCTTATCCCAGCATTTGAATGGCAGACTTCTGAGGTAAGAGAACAATATGATTCTATTCTATATCATAACTATGATGCAATATTCAAATCTTTATCTGCAGCATTACTACTATAAACGAATACAGCTTTTATTAGATATTTAAAGTTGTAGATATGAATCTCTTTATGAATTATTTTAAGTTGTCATTTTCTCCTCTCGTATATTAATGGGGTAACAACATATTTAAATGTTAACTGATTTTATTCTATGCCATTCCAAAGCATACTCAATTAAATAATTTACCATACTATCATGCAGTATGTGGAATAATACAAAAGCTTCAAGAAAAAAACTATTTCTAGCTCTGATTATTCCATATTTTTTTTCAATTGGTTTAATAGATAATGCAAAAAAGTACCCAGAACAAGGAGTTGTAGAATCTGATAAACGGGCTGGAGGAGACTTGATTGGACTCTCTTGCTGAGCATTGAACATAAGGTACAAAGATTGCTTTGTCTGGCCATCATCATCCTTGTGTCAAAGAAATATAAGAACAATGTTACTATACATCTTTACCTGGAACGTCTCCTAACTATAATATCATATCATATCATATCATATCATATCATATCATATCATATCATATCATATCATGAAACATATTACAATGCTAAAAGTAATCCCCAAAATTCAGGTATATCAAAGTAATTACAGAATAAATTGGCTGTTTAGCTGTTCTGCATGCAAATGAATAGCTCAATTGGAAGCACTGTGACTTTCCTCTATATATACCCTAGAGAAATACTGTAAGAGGAAGCAACAAGAAATCCACAAGTAGAAACTTACAGCTATGGAAGAACCAATTTTTTCCATGTATTCTATTTCATATGTGTTGCCATATTCCAGTTCTGAAATACAAAGTAAAAATGTCTTTAGTTAGGAAAGGAAATACGTTTTCTTATGGACAGCATACATTTCCTAGACATTAAAATCAGAGTAATAAATTATAACCCAGAACATGCTGAATAAAGATTTTTGGCCAGTTTGAAAGCATAAACTAGGACTAAAGTTTGTTCATTTCAATTATAATTACAATTACATATTCTTCATTTCTTCTTCATTCATTCTTTATCAAATTAACTGGTGTGATTTTCAAAAAAATCCAAAATACAACAAATACCCAACCAATTTTAGACTATTAATATATAGCTAAGTTAATTTTTAAGTACTATTTGTTCGAATGGAAAATCTACTTATAAACTGCTGAATTGTCAAACAATACAATTTAATATGATAATGCATCTTTTATTCATGAATAGAGTATATATTTATATGCGAAAAGACCACTGCGTCCTTTGATTATTACATGAAGTGTAGGAAAGTACTATCCCCTCCAAAAATATTTTTAATAAGTCTAATAATTGTCAAAGCTAGGGTATCCCACATAGTTATCTATAAAGGAAAAAGTGTTGATGCCTTTTCCAGAGTTATTTCTTTCTTCCCAACATGGATCTGCTCAAATTATTTAAACAATGTCCTTCCTTACTGAAGAAAAAAAAAAGTAGCACCATGTGGAATTGCCAGACTGTATTTCCAGAAACAGTTATGAAAACATCCAGGAGCATTAAGTTCAATTAAACACATGGAAAGTCCTCCTCTATGGGAAAAGAATGCTGCTACCCTAAGCATTTGCTTAGAAAACTGATATTCAGTTTTCAGCAAGTGTCAGATCAGTGGTTTATGGTAGGAGAAATCTAGGCAGCTTCAGCTGCTACTGAACATTTGAACAGGAAATGAGCCTGGTGAGGATTCAGAGGGCAAAAGGAGACAACGCTCAAATGTTACCCTGCCCTTGATATCTCTTTCTATGAGATCATTCTACCCAACTGCTTTCTTCCATTCAAAAGTACTTGTCTGCCCTACTAACTAACAAATATCCTATCCCTCCCCCCAAAAAAACCTGGGGAAAGGTTAAACCCTCCAATTATGTGTTTGGTTTTTGATGTAAATTATATTCCCATTTTTCTACTTTGAATTGTCATGAACTAGCCTGGATGGTAAGTAGAGGTAGTTGAAAATAAAACATTTACAAGATAGGAAAAGAGCTCATTTTTTGGCAAAGGTAGAGTCCTATGAGGCAGTGGACCATGTACATATATACATGGTTTCAACCAGTTTAAATCATTGTTTGGAAATATATTTAGCTGAAATCATATGTCCTCTCCATTTAAAATGAAAAGTGTCATGGAGGTAAGAAATGTCTTCATTTTTAAAAAGATATGAAAAGAACAAATTGAAATTATTATTACATTTGTATTATGTAATGTTTTATGGCAGTATTTCATGAATTCAGAATAAATCTAATCTTACTCCTTATGATTTTGATCCCAACCATGTATTTAATCACCAATGGCATAAACCTGTTAAAATAAAATACTTGGGATTCTAATTAAAGTTTACTTTTCAAATATTATCAATTCCTCATTCTCTTTTATTGAGGGAGAATATTCTATGGATAAGATGATAAATCCTTCTATGTGTGGTTTATATGTAGAAAGGAGTGAAATATATTATCCTATAGAGCTCTGGATGATTCTGTTTGTGTAACATTTCTACATATTCTGCCATAAAACTACACCGGTTAAATAAAAGAATGCTATAAGCAAATCCTGCCACAATCACAGAAAAATGTGTTAATTGTGGCATTTGTTAGTGTGAAAATGCACAATTCTTTAAGTTGCTTTTAATATGCCAGATGAAATATTTCTGGAACTTTTAAATGCAAACATGGTATCAATTAAATATCTTACACCAATTGTTGCTAGTTAAATCCTGACTATTTTAATAATAAAATAAAAATAGGTGCTTTCTATTATTTAAGTCAATTTAAAAACAAAAAAAAACCTGCTCTTCCAAACATATGGATATGTTCCTAATAGTAATGGAATAATAAAATTAACAATAAAAATGAATTTAAAATGAAAATTAATTAAAAACAAGCAAATTCTGGAATAATTTGCTCACACACAATTTTTATAAAATATTTCTACTGGCAATGTTTATTGGAAAAGACAAGTTTTTCCAGCCTGGAGAATTGGGGGAGGGGCTCCAAATGGATTTCATTATAAACTATATATCCACTGTGTAGAAGAAGAAATGGCAGAAGCTGGAGGTGGAATTAAATCTAGAATCCCTACATAGTCACAATCACATGAATTTCGGTGTACCCTTTTCTAACTCCAAGCAGGTGCTAACCATCGTTTGAGATCATTCCTATACAGCAATAATTCAGTTTGATTGGACCTTCATTTGTGGACCTGGTCTTTCCCACCTGACAACTGAGAGCAGCTGATTGAGGATCATGGGAACTGATGTCCAGAAAACCTGCATAGCTTCAAGGTGGGAAAAGTTGACCATATGTATATGAAGCTTGTATTACTTTCTGTTCTCTAAATATATACTGAAATTTTTACCATAAGTACAACTGAGTTTTAAAAACGAGGGCCAATAACTGTTTAACCCTCGAGATTATACAAGCTAACAATTCAGAACAAAATTATATGTATATTTCACAACTGAAATGATTAATTATATTGAAGAGCAAGACAAGAAAGAATTCTAATGAATTAGCAAAGGTATAAACAAGACCTCTGAGATATTTGGGTGTTAGTTTCAATATTTAACTATAATATAGTCACCTTGAGCTTTTTCCTTTGCTAATTGGCATTCTTCCTTATCTCAGTATTCAGCTAATGGGAGAAAGTAGTGCAAATTCTCAGAATGCTTTAATTACTCTGAAGTCTCCAAATGAAGCCCATAGGAAATTCCAGGGGGAAGGTATGATTATGTTTAAAAAACCTCCACAGAGGAAACACTACCATAATTAATAGGCAATCTGAGCCACAAGTAACCCTTAAACAAATTAGTATTTATATTGAGGTTAAATGCCAGCCTGCATTGTCCTTAAATCCTATGTTACCAAAATAATGATGTACCTTTGACTGCAAATCTTGTTTAAACATTGCAATATTTACTTAAGTTCCATAGGTACCACACTTTATTTATTTCATTTTTATTCCAGCCTGTTTTCAGGAAGTTCAAGATAGAATACATATTCCTTTTTTCTTGTTGCAATATTATTCCTACGATAAGCTGCTATGGCAGGTATATCTATACAAAGGTAATTAGACTGAGGTCACTCTGTGACTCATAGATGAGTAGGTATTGAACCATAATGTGCTAGTCTCAGATAGAAATTACAATTCTAATAGGATGGTTCCCTCAAGAAAGGATACCATTTCCTTTAAATATTAGGTGGTTGTCCTTTAACTAGTACCTTCACAAAATCTAAAATCTCTCACTATATTTAATCCTTAGTCAGAAATTATCTTTTTCCTCAAGATACTTGGTTCTTGTAGGTGAAATCATTATTAAAATTAATGTTCTATTAGGAAGTTCAATGCTTTTCATATGATTATTTTAAATGCTATTCAATGTTTTTTACTACTACCTGGCACTTCTTCTCCTAGATGTACCCTAAAGCCAAAGAGTTCGCTGGGACTGTAGGAAGTAAGAGCAAAACAGAACTATTAGACTTAAGGAAACATTTTAACCTATATAAGAAATAAAAAATGGCAGAAATGTTGATCTTAGAGAAAATGCAAATATGTTATGCTATTTGGTCACAAAATGCTTACTGTCTATGCAGTATTATATCAATTATTATACTTATGGTCCTATCTTCTCTGATAGTAAAGAGAACATGTACTTTCTTAGTAGTGACCATAACATTATCAAATAGATTGATAGAGTGTACCTAGAACCTTGCTTTTGGCATTCCCCTCAAAATATTGAAGACACTCCTTTTCCACCAGGCATTGAATTATTAATTTGAATTATTTCAATATTCTTTTAATGGTAGGGAGGAGAGTTATTATTTCAAATTTCTTTGATATTTTTTTTTTACCTATACCAGTTTTTATAGCCTGCTTAACTCAAAAGACTCTTGGTTGATAAGTTAAAATTGTCAATGTAACACTAAATTAAATTACTGAGAATCTAGTGGATGATGATTAGATAAATAAATCAAATTAGCATCATTGCTAGTTATATCCATAATGCTGCATGAAGATAGCATTTGTTGACAATGAGATGTGGTGAAAGGTAAAAGTTCTGAGTTGATTCATTTATTGTAATAATTACCCCAATAAAAGTATCACAAAGTCAATAAATATTGAGAAGTAGCTCTTTTTATGCATAGTCTCTCTTGATTACATGCCCATTAGGATGTATATACTGAGTGGGTGGTAACCCAAAGATAAAACATATTTCCAATCTTCTGAATACCACCTTTTTCCAACCTGAATCTTTGTGATGTGTTGACACCACATCAGACACAACTTCATCCCAGATTAAGAAATAAGATCTACATATTCAAAATAAATCATGCAGTTCAATTATGAAGGTGAAATATCACATGTTTAACTGCCCCACCCCTCTAGTAAATAAAACAAACCTGTCCATACTCTAGCAGGCTCCTTTTCTTTTCTTTCCTGTTGGAATAGTTGTTTTTAATGGTTTCTGACAAATGACACTTACTAGGGTTTTATCAACAACAGAACCATTTAATGTAGCAATAAGATCAAAAATAGAATTTGAATTTGGGCACTCCACAAGGATTCAATAGTGCACAGAAATGTAACATGTGGTATTATTTCCACTTATGGCAATTAGAATTAACTATTGACTTCAGAATTTTTTGGACCGTTTCTAAAGAGTCTTGGCACAAAAAGAGTGTTTTAATATAATCAAGATAAAGCTAATTTGAGGGACCATCTCACCCCACTGGGATTGGGCCGTTCCATTCGTGCTGGCAAAGGAGGCATGCTGAGGGTCCTGTCCACCCGATTATTCTACCTGGTGGGGTCCAGAAGAACCCTCTCTGCTCTCTGGAACATCTTGCTCCTGATGTGAGGTTGGCCCCAACCCCCCTAAAGATATGTCTCTGCCAGTTGGATTGGGGCCCCAGTAGGAGAACAGCACTGGGGAGGTGGTTGATCAAGTAATAATAAATCTCACTTCCCCTCACTCTGCCCCTCTTCTCCATGTGTCCTTAGGTTTTAATGTCTGGTTTTAATTATTTTTGTTTTAATTGTATATGTATAGACATATTTTATGACTGTAAGTTGCCCAGAGTTACTCTATGGCAAGATGGATGGCCAATAAATTTTATAAATAAATTTTTTAAAAAATAATAAATAAATAATGTCTAATTAAATGGACCAGTAAGTATATTATGATAGCAATGATATCCCTTGTTTCTCGTTATTCTGGGCCAACATTTTCCTCCTCAAATAAATAAAACAGCGATTCTATCTTCTTTTCCCAATTTACCTTCTGTAGGGGAGCTGAACTTTGTTTCATTTACAAATGATGAGAGATCAGATGGCTGAGGATAATCCTGTTTATCATTATCGAGATCCACTGTCATACAAGTCCATTTCTGATTACCCACAGAAGATGCCAGTTTTTCCTCATCTGTTGCATGTACCACAGTGGATACAACAGAGGGAGTTTCAGTAGTAGGCAGTGCCGTAGATTCCTAAGAAGAAAATAAAGGTTAAAAAATTATTGTGCTACAAAGAAAGAAGCAATTGTCTTCTTTCATAGATCCAGCTCTCTTTTGCTTTCTTCTTAAGAATTTGACTAAATGTAAATAGTTGTCGGTGCAGGAGAAGAACTACTTTACTATTACTCCGCCTAAATTCTGGAACTCTTCAGTTATTCTAATTCATAACCAGGTCTTGGGATCTTCATTTTAAAATTGTAGAAGGATGACATTTGATCTATTTCAGAGATCTGAAGATCACTGCCTTAAGTAGTATAGGTTTAATGATTGATTAAATCATGTCTTTTTAACATTTTATTAGTCCTAGTTCCCTAATGATTAGGTTACATAGATTTTATTGCAAAATTTAAAAAAAAACATTTTGGTTTATAAGAACCTCAGACTGAGACTGAGCCTTGGAGTTCAGCCAATCATTCTAGATAAATATTGCTATAGCGTCGAACATTATCACCTCTCATGGTAGTATAGATTGCATCACATGCAGCCAAAAATTCATTGTGTGCTCAACAGAAAAAGAAATAAGATCAGTTTCAAATTTCAATGAAGGCTTGAACAATTTCAACATTTCTTAAAAAAAAAAAAAAGAGGGGGGGGGTAATTTTCAAATCCTGCTAAACATTAGTTGATCTAACATTTACTTGATGCTTGCCCATTTGATGCCTCCTTTTCTGTCATGATTATTTATTTTCTCTTTGTTGTGCTGGCTCTATAATATTAACTATGGAAAGATGATTTCCAATCTAGTCACCTGAGCTGCCTTTCTTTTGTAAGATTTGAGAAAGTGGATAATTAATTGCTACTGAATTAACTATATATATATATATATATATATATATATATATATATATATATATATATATACACACACACACACACACACACACACACACACACACACACACTCACTCACTCACACTTTTAAAAAAAGCTCGTTGAAACTCCTTACCTGTGAAGGTGCATCAGACAATGGAGATCTTTTTGGTGACTTTTTCACCCTAAAAGTGTCACTAGAAAAAAAATGGAAACTCTTGAGAATGGCCAACCAATAAAAATGACAAGAAATAACAAGAAACAGCTAATGAATATATTATGATGAAGACTGCTTGTTTCAGAAACTTAGCATATAAACATCAAAGAAGAGCATGCTATGTCCTTTGCTTATCATGCACTCTTAGACTCATTCTTTGCCAAATTAAAAATCAAGCATAAGTTAATTACAAGAATTCAATTAAACTGAGTTTTATATTAAGGTAAAAAATCAATCCAGACAATGAGATATAGATGTGGGTACTGTTGAAAACAACAAAATGGTTACAGTGCTACTGGAGAATGGCCAACATAACATAATTCAGTAAATAAGAACTTATCCTTGATCAGGATAAGTTCTTGCCCTGAGATCTATCAGGATACCACTGCTCATCAAATGCAACACCAACATAGCTACTGATATGTAAGTGTTGTGAAAATGTCTTCAATTTTATCTACCAAACTTTCATCTCAGGTATCCTACTTCACTGCCAAATGACAAATGAACAAAATGCATGCAAAATACCGATGAACAAGACCACGCAATTCAATGCAGATATGGGACAAGGGTTCAGGTTTTGATCTTATCTTCTAACTCTCACTAGCTGCAAGTTTGCAGTTAACAATACTGCCGGAGAATTTATTAAATCTTATAATAAGTATGTATCATTTGCTGGTATCCATATCCTTTTTGTTTTCTTCGGGTTAGAGTATAAATATTTATCCTCCAAAAGCATTAAAATATTTGAATAGGATATAAAAAATGTATAGGCATCAATGTGCCAATAGATAATTAATTGGTTTCTTGCTCTTTCTCATTTCCCTAAATTTAATTTTTTGGGGAAAAAAATGATGGCATTGATGATAGTAGTGATCTTAATATTAACAAATAGAGGAAACTGGCACATTGAAAAAAATACCCAGGCCTTTAAAATTGTTATTTCCAAGAATGACTCCAGATTAGATTGTTTTAGAAAATAAAAATGATCAGTTGCCACAATTGTGTTTTTTTGCTTGGTAAATAAGCTCAAGAGTTCAAAGAAAAATCAATTGCAAGGTAGCAAGAAATATGCTGAGCATGCACAGCAACATTCATTTGGGAAACTGGATGGCCATTTTGTGAATAGACAACTTTCTCATGGCAGCCATTATCTGACTGTCCCATCATATACTCTTATAATATTCCCAAATGACTACCATCCCTCACTGCGTGGGGACTTCTAAGGTAGATTCAAATTTCAGGTGGAAAAAGAACTATATAATGAGATCTTAAAAAAGAAATGCTTTGTATGAGAAACAGAGCGTGTGAAATAAACTTAGCTAAAATTATTGGTATTATGTTTTGGTGGGAAGCAATTGCATAAGAATAAGATTTTCAAGTATTATAGCTATGTCTCAACTAATTTCTGAGATGGCAAAATACAAACAAAGGAGCCAAAGCAAAAATGAGTTGATTTATGTAAAATATATCAGTACAGGTAGTCCTTGAGTTACAACCAAAATGGCGCCCCCTCTGTCATGTTCATAACTCATAACAGTCATAAAACAAATCAATCACAGGGTCCACCCAATTTTACAACACTTTTTTGCAATGGTCGTTCAGCAACTCACTATGGTTGCTACAGTGGTTAAGCAAAACCTTGGTCGTTAAGTGAACTAATAGTTCACAAAGGGCACAGTATTGCTGAAAACAAATGCTAGTTTTCAGCAAAACCGTTGTAAAATGCAGTCACGTGACCATGGGATGTTGCTAATGGCCATAAATGCGGCCCAGCTGCTGAGTACCTAGTGCAGTCACAAGGCTGCAGTGAGGGCTGACCATCAGAACTTCAAATCCAGGTCACTGATTTCATAACTTCATCAGCATGTAAGTACCCCCCAGATAGGTTTGTTTGGGTCACTAAGCAACTATTTGTAAGTCAAGGACTACCTGTATCTTAACCAATTGCTAAACACATTGAGAAAAGTGCCTGCTAACCATATCTTATTTAGAAAATAAATTACAACAACAAATGTTGCATTAACAAGTGTATTATCAACGGAAAAGAGTTGTTTTCATCTATAACACTGTGAAATGTTGCCAAACCCATGCTAAACCGTATAATCAAAAGAGAAATGGTGCTGTTATGGCTTCATGTTTCATCTCCCGGGAACCAGACTTTATGATGCATGCACACCTCTCAAGCAGGCATGGAGAATGACACGGAAAGTGAGAATAGAAATTGCCACCTGAAGGCTTAATTGCAAAGGTATATCTGCCAAGTACATTGGCAATCCAAATAACATATACTTCAACTGGACAACATTAGACAGATAGACACACAGATAGACAAATGATAGATTGATCAAGAAATAGTTTTGTTCAACTTTATGTACTGATCAGCCTTTTTCCCCCCATTCAAAATAATGTTGATGAAAGTCAAAATAATCTTATTGCATATAGGCATCATGACCTACATTACTGGATATTACTGCAAACAAACTTGTAAAAATAAACAATTAAACAAGACTGAAACAAGACAAAACAATACATAAACATGTAGACACAAAAAAACACCATGAGGCATTTCTGCTGATAATAGGTATGTTTAGGGTTAAAAGTTACTTACAACAGAGAACATACAGACATCACATCTTCAACCATCCTAAGACAAGTAAGACAAAAGAGAGAGACAAGACAGAAGGAACTCACTGACACAAAGGAGAAATTCCATTTATTATGTTGCGGGGGGCGGGAATCACACCCCATGTTTCTGTTGTTTTTAAAAACGGACATGTGTCTAAATATTGGACACAATTCTTTTATTAGTTTACCACACAATGGTTTATATAGCCATCCATCTCACAATTGTGAGTGGGAAAAAAAACAGAATTAAAAAGCCAACACACAAAAATATAAGATGCTTAAAAATAATAACACAATGGTGCCAAGAACAATCTAACTCAGACCACATAAAACACATAATCACATTGATAGGACACTGAACCGCCCAGTCCCAGTCCCATGCTTTAAGGATTTACAAAATTGTTGTAGGCTCTGGGCAAAATAAATCTCAGGAAGGAGTGTGTTCATGAGTCAAGAAGAAACACGTGGAGTTACTACTGAGTACAGGTAGTCCTCAATTTACAACAATTTTTTAGCAACCAAAGTTACAATGGCACTGAAAAAAGTGAGTTATGGCCGTTTTTCACACATATAACCATTGCAGCATTCCCATGGTCGTGTGATCAAAATTCAGACACTTAGCAACGGATTCATATTTATGACAGCTGCAGTGTCCCGGGGTCATGTGATCATCTTTTGTGACCTTCTGACAAGAAAGTCAATGGAGAAGCCAGATTCACTTAATTTAACTGTGTCCCCAATTTAACCACTGTACTGAGTCACTTAACAACAAAGGTCATAAAATGGGGCAAAATTCACTTTCGAAATGTATCGCTTACGAACAAAAATTTTGGACTCTATTGTGGTCAGGGACTGCCTGTAGTTTCCTTACTGTATTTGCCTATAATCTCGGTTGGATTACTGCAATGCCCTCTACATGGGGCTGCCCTTGGGATGCACCTGGAGGCTCCAGCTGGTCCAGAATGCGGCCGTGTGGGTTGTTACGGGAGATTCTCACTACTCCCGTGTAACACCTCTCCTGCGCGAGCTGCACTGGCCGGTGGTCCCTCGGATCCGCTTCAAGGTGCTGGTACTTACCTATAAAGCCCTTCATGGCATGGGCCCGGGGTACTTGCAGGACCACCTCCTACCGGCCTCCCACCACCCAGTGTGCTCACATAGGACTGCCCTCTTCCGGGTGCCATCGGCCAGACAATGTCGGCTGGCGGCCCGCAGGATGAGGGCGTTCTTTTGGCTGGCAGCCCGCAGGATGAGGGCCACACCGACCCTCTGGAATGGGTTACCCCCGGGGCTCTGGATGGCCCCTGACCTCCGCACTTTCCACAGGGCTGAAGACATGGCTTTTTCAGCAAATTCCCTGATCTGCTGCGGGGTTTTTAATTGTCTGGGGATTTTAAATTGACTAATTTTAGTTTTGGATTGTTCTGTTGTTTTTATTTTGTGAGCCGCCCCGAGTCCTATGGGAAAAGGGCAACATATAAGTTTGAAAAATAAATAAATAAATATAGGCAAAAATCTTGACAGACTAAAGCAATTACCAGCATAACTACTAGTTATACTCTGTGAATTGCTGTGGAGACGATCCACCTTCTTCTCTTTCTTCTTGCATACCAAAGACTCAAAGCTTCTCAGTCTCTTTGTTCGCTGGGAAAGAAACCCTTCCTTCTGCAGCTCTGGACTCTATTCCATCACAGACACACTTCTTGGGTCCTGTCAGCTGGCACTTTTTATCAGATAGGAGCCAAAGTCTACACACCCTAATGGATTTACAGGGGTGGACAGAGTAGTCCTGCAAAATAACCTTGCCCCATGCCATGAAGGATTTTATAGGAGGTAACCAACACGTTGAATTTCCTCCAGAAGCTATGGGAACCAGTGCAGTTTTGGTATAGCAGGGGTATACCAAGGTGCTGGTACTCACCAAGGTACATAGCTGCCAATGCTACCATATTCTGGATCAGTTATAGCTCCTAAGTGTTATTTATGGAGGCCACATGTAAAACACATTGGTGTAATCCATTTGAGAGATAGCCTCAACATGAATGACAGCGAGCAATGCTTCAATCCAGGAAAGGGTACAATTGGGACATATGGTGAAATGATGCATAGCTCTCCTAGCCGCAGCTATCATCTACTGTTTGAAGAAAAGTCATGAGTCCAGAAGGCACCACAGATTCAGGGAGAGGGGTCTTCAACCTAAAACCACTCAGCTTTGCTAAGATTGAGTTTAAGCCTGTTCTTTCTCCATAGTTTAATGTATAACCTTACCCAAAGGTTTGATGTAGAAGTTAAGGAGGAGTGGGGGGAGAGGACTGAGACAATCCTTATGGAAGGGATATTGGGTCATGTCTCCCCTTCCTGTCAACACTGATTGGAGTTGACTGGAACCATTGTAGCATTCTATCCTTCTTCCCTAACCCCTAAACTGGTCCAGAACAATACCACAATCAATGGAACTGAAAAGCTGCTGACAGGCCAAGATAGATTCTCCAACCCCATTTTTCTCCTGCCAGAGGGATCATGCTGCTTAGGGAATTCCAGGAGTCAAAGTCTATGCATCTTAAAGTTGCTAAGTTTGAAAATACTGATCTAAGGTATCCATGAGGTTGCCTCCTTGATGTAGCTAAACAGGAATCCATCTATATTGTCTTGCAGTGATAATGGAAAATGGTGAAATATATATTATATAAAAAAGAGAAGCAGAACCTTCCCTTGCTTTAGGAAGCATGCCTCAAATTTTTTAAAACTTACAGTAAATGTTTATTCTCCATTTCAACAAAATCAATCGACATACACCCCCCCCCCCCAAATAAATGGAGTCCTAAATACTGACAACTGAACTTTTTCTGCTCAATTACATTCTCGGTTAATTCTACGTGGAATTTAAATTATTTAAATGTTATTTCATATTTATAAATTAATACATGTTAAATATTTAAGACTGCATACTTTCAGGTTTTTCTTGCAGAATCTAGTGACCATATTCCAGCATGTTTCCATCCAAAGGATTCAATTGGATATTCAAAAAGAAGAGGGGTGAGCAGTTTTGTTTCCTGTTTCCTCTCCAAATAAAAGAGTATTGTTCTGATTTTATATTTTCACTTTTTATGAACATAAAAATGTTTCTAAATGCTTCTGCTGAATCCCATTTGAGGCCTCACTGATGTTAGTCAGGGATTTATAATCATATTTCATTCTTTCAATTATAGCCTAGGTCCTAGAGTATAAAAAGTAATTGCTTATTATTTCATGGCTAATTTGTTGCATTTAATTTGTTGATTTAAGTACATTCATCTGCAGCTAACTGTAAACAGAATATCGCAGAATCATTCCAAAATACTACTATAAGCGGAAATTAATAAGGAAATAAAAATAACACTATTTATGCCCAATTTGATAATCCTGTTTTATTGTTCCACTGTTAACCCATAATTTGAAAGTTGGGTTTATACTTATTTTCAGATATCCAATTTATCTGGTAATTTCTTTAAAAAAATTTTGTTTTTAACTGGAAGGAGAACTATTTTTTTAAATTAAATGTAGCAATAATAATAGCACTTAGACCAGTGGTTCTCAACCTGTGGGTTGCGACCCCTTTGGGGGTTGAATGACCCTTTCATAGGGGTCGCCTCAGACCATCGGAAAACACATTTTCAATGGTTTTATGAATAATTTTATGGTTGGGAGTCACCACAACGTGAGGAACTGTATTAAAGGGTCGCGGCATTAGAAGGTTGAGAACCACTGACTTAGACTTATATACTGCTTCACAGTGCTTTACAGCCCTCTCTAAGCAGTTTACAGAGTCAGCATATTGCCCCCAACAAGCTGGCTCCTCATTTTACTGACCTCGGAAGGATGAAAGGCTGAGTCAACCTTGAACCATTCAGAATCGAACTCCTGTATTAAGCAGTGAATTAATCTGCAGTACTGCATTCTAATCATTGTGTTACCATACTTTTGAACCTAAGTGACATGGGTATACAAGTGTATGTTTATTTCATTTACTTCAGAGCTTATGTTTTAGCTCTGAATGTGTGCTAAGTTACAACCAATCTACTGCTGAGGGTTAGTATCTACTAATGTTACTTTCCATTAATCCAAATCAATCCAAATAAACATTTACATTGAATATTTTTTAGAAAAAATCTAAAGCTCTACACAGAAAAACTGTAACAATATTTTCAAAAGTTAAAAACTATATGAATTAGTGTTTTGAAAAAGTGATGCTTAAGGAAATCAGTATGTCATTTTAAAAATATCACAGGATATAATTAGAAGTGTGTACATTCACACCTTCAAATCAGTGTTGACTCAACTGCCTGGACAAGTCCCTTCAATTTCTTTGACAAGATTTCATAAAAGGTTTGACATTGTCGGCTTCCTAGGCCTGAGAGTAACTGACCCAGGGTCACCCAAGCTGGCTTTGTGCCTAAAACAGGACTAAAACTCATAGTTTCCAGCCTGGTTCCTTAAACCCTACACCAAACAGGCTCTCAGAGGTGACTTACACCAAATTATATTAATCGTCATCAACAACAAAGTACCACCCCATCTTACCCCCAAACTATGGGCATAAATAACAAGTTCAATACAGGTAGTCCTCAACTTACAACAGTTTGTTTAGTGACTGTTTGCAGTTACAGTGGCACTGAAAAAAGTGACATGACCATTTTTCATATTTGCAACTGCTACAGCATCCTGCTTGCTAAAACTGCTACAGTTTTAACATGATCAAAACTGAGAAGCTTCACAACTGATGCATATTTATGGTGACTGCAGTGTCCCATGGTCATGTGATCACCTTTTGGGACATTCTGAGAAGCAAAGTCAGTGGGGAGCCAGATTCGCTTAACAACTGTGGCAAGAAAGGTCATAAAATAGGGCAAAACTCACTTAATGTCTCATTTAACAATACAAATTTTGGGCTCAATTGTGGTCATAAATCGAGGACTACCTGTGTAGATTAGCCTTAAAAGAAAAAGAAAAGGAATGTTTTATGGAAAAGTTAAGCAATATATTTTTCATGAATACACAGCAATTGAAAATTATTAATTTTATCTCCTGGAAGAATTTGCTTATGGGTGAATTACCACATACAAGAAATGCAGAGTTAACTATGGCTGAAATTCATAGCAAGCAATACAATTTGTAAGGTATATGTTGTTTAATTCCCCATTCTCACAACCAATTTTAATCATAAGACGACAAAACACGAGTTTTAATAAATCAACATCGTTGAATAGCTGAAGGGAAACTATGTCTTCCAAGCCCTTTCTCTTATTCAGAATCTACTTTTAGAAAGTAAAAATATTTATTTCATATTTATTTATTAAACAAATTTATTTATTTGCCCAACTCTCTCTCTCCCTCACACACACAAAGAAACTAAACTCATGCATTTGTGGCTTGTTCGCAAACCAGCCACTATAATGGACTAAAATACACTGAAGCATCTTTTAAGCATCTGAATAGCTTCTGTCATTTTAAACTCTGTATAAACTATAACCTCATGATAAACACTTTACAGAGTAGTCTCTTAATCCCGACATGAGTGTGTTATTATTTGACTGAATTAAACTGATCACTTGTATTATAAAGTATATTTACATTTTATGTTAAAAAAACAACCTTGAAGACTTTTCCATGTCATGATGGAATGTGGTAGGAAACCCTACATTTTTCCAAAATACATTCCTTTTAAAATGAGGGTCAGATTGCTTCTCAGTCTTTGAAACAGAAAAAACTTTTGTCAAATGTTTTAAATCTCACATCCTAGGGATCAGCAAGATTCTTAAATTCTGAAGCAAAAGACCACATCATACATTCAGCAAAATTAAAGCTTACTTTCTAAATGCTGAGGATTAAAAAAAGGTTTAAAGTCCTAGTACACCTCAGAGCCAAAACGAAAATAATTTAATTCCAGCTGCAGTAATATGCAGTAATTATTCAGTAGGTAGGATGTACTACAGCAAACGTATACAACAAACATAGCACCAACACAGAAATTTAAGGGAGCTTGCAAAGATTTGTCAGAGAACTTTTTTAGAGTACTGTGCACACACTTTTCTACATGTTGACTTACGTCTTGAGTGGCGTCTTCTTCTTTTTTGCAGGTTTATTTAGACCATCTCCTTCTGATCCATTAATTTCATTGACATTAGCTGAAATCTCAAAGGATGCTGGAGGTTGTGTGGGAGTACTGGCAACTTTTGGGGAAGGCTTGAATGGATCGAGAGAATCCTCAGAGATTTCTGGATCAAAACTGTAAGTTGTGGTGGTTTGCTGAGGAAGTTTTGGAGAGTCTTGCATTTTGCAAGTGGAAGAGAAAGGATTGAAGTTGGGGTCATCCCATTTATCAATATCAAAAGTATATGAGCCCTTGGAGGCAGGAATCTCACTGGGTTCAGAAGGAGTCTTGATTGGGCTTGTGGGAGTATTGTCAAGTTTCTCTCCAGTCTTTTTAGTCTTTGGCCTTCTGAGAGGCATTTTGGCCCCAGGCTTTTTCCCCACTTTTTTGGGCAGAAAAGAACTCTCTGTCTGTTCCTCACCACTTCCTTTTTCCTCAGAGTAATCGAATTCCAATCTGACTGCTAAGCTTTTCACTGGAGGATCTTCTTGTCCCCCAGTGTCTGATGGTGTCACCTCCACAGCTTCTGGTGTTGTGGTAAGAGATATACTTTTCTTGTTGGCAAGCGGAGAGTTCTGTACTTTGCTATCTCCTGATACAGGAATTTCTTCTGAGTTGTTTGGATCAAATGGACTCAATGTCTCTAGTACAGGAGTGGACTCGTCTTTATTGACAGTGCTTTGGTGCTGTTGGTTGGTACAGTCAGGTTCAGTGGGCTCCAAAGTTTCTTCAGAAACTTTTTCGTCACTTGAGGCAGCAGAATCTTGCTTGAGGTCTGATATTCCTGGTTCTTCTACTGGAGAAACATCCAAGGATTTTTTTGCTAATTGTTTTTTCTTTAAGGAAGTTGGCCTAGGTTTTTTTGTGCGCTTAAGAGTACTAGAAGCACTGCTTGAACCAGCACTAAAAGTATCTGTTGCAGAACCTGCTGTCTCGTCAGTCCCAGGAAAAGAGGCTCCATCAAATTCTCCAGCTTGCAAACTAAGGGAACGAGATAATGTAGATCTAGAAACTGGAACAGAATCTGTGGATTTTCTTCTAACATGTGACTTCGAATCCCGACTTTTTGTGTCCAGGGAGCTTGGATCCACAGCTTGTGAGGAATCTACAACTTCAATGCTATCGAAGTCTAGGTTGTAAGTCCCACTGCTAGCAATTGGCTTGTCTTCATCAAAAACTGTAGAAAATGAATGGGACGGAGGGGGCAGTGGAGTTTCTTCAACTGGTTCACAATGAGGGACATCAGCTACTGTTACTGTTTCAGAAGAAAAACCTATAAAAAGCAAAGGCAAAAAGTTATCAGCATTTAGGAATGTTGAATCTGAAATAACTAGAGAAAAGAAACGGACTATGCATCCTATAATTCAAGATACTTTTCTCTTCAAATTATTAGTTCCTTTAACCTTAACTATTTTTTCTTCCTCTCCTCTCCCCCCCCATCTTTTTCAAGATAAGAATTCAAATCAGGAAACACACAGGATAAACAAAAAATAAGAAGCAAGAAGTGAATTATTTTTTGTTTTTCCAAAAGTAATTGTGGATTTTATTTTGAATATATTTACTTTAAAAATAGAACACGGGTAATTATATTTTATCATACAAACAAAGTTTTTTATTACAATTGTAGATCAGAAAAATATTTTACAATTGTGCAAGTCAACAGAATACTAATCAAGAAATCTCCATAAAGTGAAAATCAGTATTGAGAGCAGGTGACTTTATCTTCACCAGATATTACTTTTCTAAAGTAGTATCACCAACATTTCTCCAAAGTGATATACTGGCATGATAATTTGGCATTGTTAGTTTTATATACTGGGCTACCATACTGATATATTTGGGTTAGCAGCAGTTTGTTTGATTCATGGGCCCAACACATATACATCCTCTATTGGGAGTCCTTTTTCACAAATTCAGATTTGCTTGTAGACAAGCCCCACATTTTATGACTATTTATTTACTTATTTTATCAATGTATGTGAATGCCCACTGGTTTGGGTAACTCTCAAGGACTAAATACCTCTAATTGAGATAAAAACTGAACTAAAATATGATTGATTAAAAATAAAACCAATAAAGTAAAAATATATTGTGCGATAAACCAGATACAGAATTAATATTGGGCAACAGGTTCATCTAACTTCTACACTTAAATGTTCTGGTCTTTTATATTAAGTGTTCCTACAAAGAATTTATTTATTCTGACACATTATTTTTCTAATGAACTCATCACATTATCACTATTAGAAGTATTCAAATACCTGATTTTGCAGTTAATTTACTAGAATAAACAACGTAGAATAATTCCCAGTACTGACTTTTTTCCTCGTTTTTATACTCCAACTTCAAAAGTGCATACACAAACTACCCTAAGAACCCTGTTCAATGTATTAAAGAAAACAGAACAATCAAGTGGAAAAACCATTCCAGGAAGCATTGAATAGTAGACAATGCAGCTTTGTGTCTGGAGAGGTTTTTTTAATCCTGCCCTCTTGACACTAAAAACTGGTCAGAAATGAAAGGAATGTTGCCCTTTTACTTCAAAGCAGCCTCCACCAGGGAGTTTTACTATTCATGACATTTAATCACAGAGACCGGAGTTTTTCTGTTACATTAAGTCTGGCATGGCTTTGCCTTATGAAGAGTACTTTGGCTTTGGATGGTATCACACCAGAGATCTTTTAGGTTGGAATGTAAATACATGTAGAACATAAGGAAATAACCATGGCTATAAATCATACATAAATAGGAAATGTTTATTACATTTATATCCAGTGTTTCATTCAGAAATTCAACTAACTTAGTTGATATGGAAAGCTGATATAAAAAGAAAGGTAATCTTTCTTTTCAGTTTCGACAATTGTGCACATAGTACTTTTTACTACTTAAAACACAGAAGGAATGAAAGAAAAAGGATAACAGAAAGAGAAAGAAATAAACATGAATAAAAGTAAATAACTGGAAGTTCAGAATGAGTTGCAATTTAATTTTGTAATTAAAGGCTGCTCTTCAAATCCTATTTAATGTAAATGATTTTCCTCCTTTTTCATTTAGATTTCTTTATCAAGCTGAAAAATTAATTTCCTTTTCAATTTCATGTGAAAATTAATGTGAAAAGATAATTGTTCTGTACAAATTTAAAATAAATGTAGAAAGATAATGGTGAAAGACAAGCAGGGATATTCATACATCTCGAACAAAATCCTGATGTCTCTGTGCACTTGGGCATCAAATTTCTCCATGTATTTGTGTTTGCTGGCAGCATAATGATGGTGCAGATACTTTTTTTGCAGAAAAATATGAAATGGTGAAGAACATTTACTGATATTTAAACAAAAGTTGTAGCCAAATAATTACAGAAAGTGATGCCCTGGTATCTTTGGTCTTTAGAAGACAGTCTAGGTGCTCTCCAGGTGTATAAATATTGACTCAAAAAGTTCCCCAGTTTGCAGAGCAAATGCTAAGAATTCAGAGTTGAGAAATGCCCATAATGGAGGACTTACCATAGAATACAGGTACTCCTCGAATTAAAGCAGTTTGTTTAGTGACTGTTTGAAGTTACAACAGCACTGAAAAAAATGACTTATAATCATTTATGACTGTTGTAGAATTCTCATGATGACATGATTTACATTCAGATGCTTGACAGCTGGTTCATATTTATGATGGTTACAGTGTCCCAAGCAGTGGTGAAATGTAAAATTTGTTACTACTGGTTCTGTGGGCGTGACTTGGTGGTGGTGGTGGGTAATATGACTGAATGGGCGTGGCCAACTTTTTTTTTTTACTTTTAAAAGCATTTTTCTACAACCTCTTCGGCTGAAGAGGTTATAAAAAAATGCATTTAAAAGCCTCTGACGATCCCAGCTGACTTGCCTGATTGGCAGAGGCTTTTTTTTAAAGCCTCTGATGATCCCAGCTGAGCCGAGCAATCATCAGAGGCTTTTTTTTTCTTTTAAAAGCATTTTTTCGGCCAAAGAGGTTGTAGAAAAAATGCTTTTAAAAATAAAATAAAAAAAGCCTCTAATGATTGTGCAGCCCAACTCTATGTACACAAACATAAACACAGACCAGTGGTGGGTTTTTTACTACCGGTTCTGTAGGTGTGGCTTGGTGGGTGTGTCATGGCTTGGTAGGCGTGGCAGGGGAAGAATACTGTAAAATCTCCATTCCCAACCCACTCCAGGAGAAGAATTCTGCAAAATCCCCATTTCTTCCCGATCAGCTGGAAATTGGAGGCAGAGAATAGATGGGGGCGAGGCCAGTCAGAATTTTTACTACCGGTTCTCCAAACTACTCAAAATTTTTGCTACCGGTTCTCCGGAACTGGTCAGAACCTGATGAAACCCACCTCTGACACAGACATATATGTGGGGTGGGTGAATGGGTTAGGGGAAGTTGGTAAACTAATGATGGGATAATATTTTACAGCATTCCTATCCAACTTACTTGGAGGCTCGGCGTTCTCTTGACCTTTGTCAGGTGTGCTGGGACTGTAACCTGAAAAATGCAAAAACATCAAGAAGTGACTGAGGTCCCGACAAAAGCTTAGCATAGTTTAATGGGCTCCAGTTGTATTTAAATTGACTACAACCAACACAATTATAGTAACAATTTTTCAAAGGGCTCCAGCAACTGCATCCAGCACTTTATAGAGACGGCTGGTAGAGGTTTAGTCACTATTGGTGAGAGAAGCAAAACTTATTCCCAAAACTGAATCCTATCAGTAAATCACCATCAGATACAAGAATTAAAAAAACATGGGAGAAGCCTCTAGTTATTAAGAAGGTCAGCTTGGGTATAATTCTCATCTTCACTGTTCATATACTTGTGTGAAATATGCCAAAAAAAAATGCCATCCAACAGGCATTTAATTGTTTGATCAGTGGTACAGGTAGTCCTCGAGTTACAACAGTTTGTTTAATGGCCGTTCAAAGTTACAACGGCACTGGAAAAACTCTTGCAGCATCTCCATTGTCACATGATCAAAATTCAGACCCTTGGCAACGGACTCATACTTATGATATTTGCAGGGTCCTGGAGTTATGTGATCACCTTTTGTGACTTTCTGACAAGCAAAGTCAATGGGGTAGTCAGATTCACTTAACAACTGTGTCACTAATTTAACAACTATACTGATTCATTTAACAACTGTGGCAGAAAGGGTCGTAAAATGAGGCAAAATTCACTTAACAAATGTCTCGGTTAGCAACAAAAATGTGGGGCTCTATTATGGTCGTAAACTGAGGACTAGCTATATTCCCTTTTCTTTGATATATGTTATTTTCTTTCAAATTTTTGTTAGTTATAAATTCCATCTAGAGGAATCAGGAGGTCTCAAAACTGAAATATTAAATTTAAAACTGTTTATACAAACTGGTATAATTGGATTGAAGATAGAAAAAAAGGAAAATAACAGATAGTAGATTTTGTAAAATTATAGAGTATTTTCATTTCATTTCATTTCATTAGATTTATATACCGCCCTGCTCCCGAAGGACCAGAAAGATAAAACACACGAACTACAAAATTTAAAAGACAATATAAAAATCCATTAAATAATTTGGCCCAAAACAATTTAAAACACCCCTAATGTTTTAAAACCAATTTTAAAAGTTACAATTAAAAGGGAAGTTAGGCCAGGCCAGCCTGTTGAAATAAATAGGTCTTGAGGGCACGACAGAAGGTGCGTAAATCCGGAATCCTCCGTATCTCCGGGGGGAGCTCATTCCAGATAGTAGGTGCCCCCACAGAGAAGGCTTTCCCCCTGGGGACCGCCAGTCAACACTGTTTGGCCGACGGCAACCTGAGGAGCCCCTCTCTATGTGAGCATACTGGCCGGTGAGAGGCTACTGGTGGCAGAAGGTGGTCCCGTAAGTACCCTGGTCCTAAGCCATGGAGCGCTCTAAAGGTGGTAACCAAAACCTTGAAGTGCATCTGGAAGACCACCGGGAGACAGTGCAGCTCGCGCAGGAGAGGTGTCACATGGGAACGCCACGTCGCTCCCATAACTACCCACGTGGCCGCACTCTGAACCAGCTGGAGCCTCCAGGTGCTCCTCAAGGGGAGCCCCATGTAGAGAGCATTATAGTAGTCCAGGCGGGAAGTGACGAGGGCATGAGTGACTGTGCGTAAGGAGTCCCGATCCAGAAAGGGATGCAACTGGCGTATCAGGTGGACCTGATAGAAAATCCTCCTGGCCACAGCCATCAAGTGGTCTTCTAAAGACAGCCGTGAATCCAGGAGGATGCCCAAGTGGCGAGCCCTCTCCGTTGGGGCCAATGACTCGCTTCTAATAGTCAGCGATGGCACCAACTGACTATATCGGGAAGCCGGAACCTAAGCCATTCAGTCTTGGATGGGTTGAGCCTGAGTCCGTTTCTCCCCATCCAGATCCGCACGGCCTCCAGGCACCGGGACATTACTTCAAGGGCATCATTGGGGTGGTCCAGGGTGGAGATGTACAGCTGAGCCAAAACCACGGATGATCTCGCCCAGTGGCTTCACATAAATGTTGAACCAAAGGGGTGACAGGACGACCCCTGTGGCACCCCACATATAAGGCGCCTTGGGGTCGACCTCTGCCCCCCTGCCAACACATACTGCGACCGGTTGGAGAGAAAGGAGGAGAACCACTGCAGCACGGTGCTCCCCACCCCCAACTCTTCCAACCGGTGCAGCATGATACCATGGTCGATGGTATCAAAAGCCGCTGAGAGATCTAATAGGACCAAGACAGAGGAAAAACCCCTGTCCCGAGCCTTCCAGAGATCATCAATCAACGCGACCAATGCCATTTCCGTGCTGTACCCAGGCCTGAAGCCCGAAGTATAGGAGAATATTAGTGTGATGATATGTAAATGGTCACAGTCATGCACAAGAGTTGAATAAGAATTGTTTAATTTTTAAAACCCAATAAAACTCAAATTAAAAAAAAACTGTTTATATAAGATGATCTGGAATTTTAACCTAACATATAAAGTTGCTTTACAATAAAGCTTGATGGTTAACTAACAGTCATGTTGCAAATTCTCAATCAGAATTATTGCTAATAGTTAAACCAAGAGCCTTGGCCTGCAAAGCATCTGTTCTACTACCAAGGTACCAACTTTCCTCAGGAATACGAAGCCTCTTGGGATTAGCAGTCTGTTCTGGGGCTCGTCAAGTGCTCAAACTGTGCACGTGCAGAGAGGCCTATCCTATTCCCTGTACAATTGTTACCTGGGTCTTCTGCTGGAAGCTGAGGTGTTATTTCTTGTTCCTCTATGTCGAATGCTACAATTTCAGGCAGTAGTTGTGGTAGCGGAGGTGCAGCCTTTACAGGAGTTGTGGATTCTGGTGTTTCAAATGCTTCTTCAGAGTCTGAACTCCTGAGCACATATAATAAACGAGGGGGAGAGGGGAGGAAGCAAGTTATTACATGGCTATTTTTTCTCCCCTAAGAAAAATTCAAACAAAAACAGACAACTTTTGCATAGTTCGCAGAGCTCTCCTATCTAAGGAAGCAAGAATACCTCTGCTTTTTTTTTTCAGAGCTCCTGAGAAACTATTAGGCTTTTTTTTTTTTTTTCAGCATGATTTCTGGAGCAGAATATCATGTTCTCAACTGAATTATTTGGAAGAAATCTTGATACTAAAAGATTTCGAGACATCACAAAAGCAAACATGCAGGCAGGATAAAGTGAAAGGCGCTGAAAAAAAGCCTGCCTTTGTGGCATAAAGGAGGCTTCAGCACAGACAAACAAAAAGCAATGTTAATGGAATCTGTTGATAGGATGTTGGAATTTTTTTTCTTGGCACAAGCATAAGCAAACCTAATAAGCAAAATCTTATGAGAGTCCCATAATGCTCTCAAGTCTGAAGAGATCTACCTTGATGTGCAGCTGAATGAGAGTTCCTACAAAACAAGAAAACACGGCCTTTAGGTGGACATTTGAGGCTGCCTCACCTTTCAGACTAAAGTACTGTTAATGGAGACAAGAGACTCATTTTTCACAGTTCACACAAAACACAGACATTTTCGATATATGAAAAAGGCATCGTTTCTTCCTTCAGAATTGCTGACTTTCAGTAAAGTCATTCATTCATTCATACGTTCATTTCGTATATCCTGATTGTCCAATTCATCACATACAACAGTTTTAAGACAACTTTACCACACGTATTGCCATAAAGTTATTTAGGCTACTTTAAAATAATATTTTAGACCATTTTCTGCATAAAGATCTTCGAACTTAATTTTTAAAACTACTTCAAACAAATAATCAGACACTGAAGAACAAGATAATCACAACTGTAAACGAAGCATGCTAAAGTGGAAGTAGTTAAATAACTAAAGATGGAACACTTTATCCTCCATAAAACAATGTCCAAATGTTCTGGATTATAACTTTCCTCATCAGTGGATGACAGTGATACTGGGAATTATGGTTTTGGTCTAGTGGTTAAGGTGAAGGAGTCTGAGTTCTATTCCTGCATTAGGTATGGAATCAATTGGGCCAGTCACTTTTACGACTAAGAAGACAGGAATAGCAAACCACTTCTGAAAATGCCTAAAAAACTCCGTAAACTTGTCCATTCAGTCAAGAAAAATCAAAACTCACTTGAAAGCATCACAGTGTCTAGTACTTCTGTAGGATGTCAAATGGTGAAAAGTTACTTTAGTAAAAATGATGTTGAGAGTAAATAGTATACAATTAATTTTAAGATCCACAAAGATGAAGTTAAAGCAAATTATCATTTGAGGTTATGGATATTGTAGAGCTGAAAATAAACAAAGGTTTGTTTTTATGAATGAAATGGAAAAACACTAGTTACAAAGCTGAAGAAGCTTCTTGGATGAGAAGTGAAACATCTTCAAAGAAAAACCAGAAAGTCCAGTTGCCTCTTGAAAAAGCACCTTTGGGACAAGCATGACCTGGATGACTGAGCATCTCCATAGACTAGATACAATTATACATGTATAAAATACAATTAAAACAATGTAGCACTTTATTTTCTTCAATATTATTCTGTCAGAATTGAATTGATGAAATGGCAGAACTTTCTGTTCTTTTTTCTTTTCTTGTTAATCAAATTACTTTAATGTATGATGTTTTCTGACTTGCAATATCATAGTTCATAATATACAGGTAGTCCTTGACTTACGACCACAGTTAAGCCCCAGGTTTCTGTTGCTAAGTGAGATATTTGTTAAGTGAGTTTTGCCCCATTTTATGACCTTTCTTTCCATAGTTGTTACATGAATTAAATGAAGTTGTTAATTTAACAACACAGTTGTTAAGTGAATCTGGCTTCCCTTTACTTGTCAAAAGGTCACAAAAGATGATCACATGACCTCAGGACACTGCAACTGTCATAAATACGAGCCAGTTGCCATGCATTTGAATGTAAATCACATAACCATGGGGATGCTGCAATGGTCAGAAGTGTGAAAAACACTAATAAGTCACTTTTTTCAGTGCCGTTGTAACTTCAAACTGTCAGTAAATTAACTGTTGTAAGTTGAGGACTACCTCAAAGTTGTCATCAACTAATGTGCTTAACGGATGAGGACAAAGCTTTTCACGATCTGAATGCCATTTCTCCTTAAGAATCAGTCTGCAAGCCATCCAGACACAACAGTAAAGCATCCCCAGACACGGAGAACAAAACAGATCCTTGCAGGCAACCAATTGTTGGATTTGCTATAAAGAATTCCTTTTCAGTGACTATGGACAATTGCCTGAACTGTCACTTCTACAAGAATCATTTAAGTCAGGATTTTGGTGGGATGTCTAAAAAGGTAGATGATGACAATTTTTGTGCTGTTCTTCCTGATTTTGAGGGATTTATCTTCTCTCTGTTATTTCTGCAGAATATCAGTGACATTTTATCTGATTGACATTCAGCTACCTAGAATCAGCCATCCTTTCCAAAATTCCTTGCTTTTTTAAATCTGTGCAAAACCAAAAGATTTTTGGTAAATTCTTCCAATTTCCTCTCTCCCCCCCCCCATTTTGCTTACATTTGTTTTAAGTAAAATTGCCAGCAGCTGATATAATTTTGCTGTTTATTATAGCTCCTCAAAACACATTTTTTAAAAAATAGTTTCTGGGTTCTGTCTATGTTTGTGCACTGTGTAAAGGTAAATGGTGCAACATTTATTGCTATTGTTCCTTCTAAGCTACACCCAATTCCTTCCAACTTTCCAATACAGTACAGCTCTGAATCAGCATAAATACATTCCTTCTGTTGAAGAAAAATAAAAATAGCATTACTATACCAAAAGACCTCCTTTGGACACACCAACCTTTGAAACTTTATGACCTCTTTGCTTAAACCCTCATCCTATTTAAATAAAGATAAAAGCATTTTTTTTAAAAAAAATCAACAACATACACTGTTATTTTCAATAAGAACTATTGTCAGAAAAAAAGCACAACCTATTTTCTTTTACAAAGGTTATCTTTGTTAGGGTTACATCATATATTACCTCACAGTAAACATATGTCAGACAAGTCCTGTTTCAAACACTTGCTGAAAACATATGGTTCAAAGATGGCATTCTTATCTGATGCACACTTTTTTTTACATTTTCTCCAGTCTTAATAAATAGCATTATCTTCAGCTTATTTCTTCAGGTTTACCTGGAAATTTTTAAGCAGTAGAAAAAAATAGAGAGGGAAACTGAGGATGAATTTATCTCTCTTAACCAGTCACAATCCCATTGACCATAATTCCCCTAAAAATAAGGGGTGCTGTGTCAGTTCCACATTACACAGAAATTAAGTAAGATTGTGCTGTTTCATTTCAGCTAACTCTGTGTTGTAAAACTTTGAGCAACATTTGTTTTTGAATCACAAATGTTTACCTAGCTAATGACAATTTTTTTTAAAAAAAGTTTAATTTAATCTTTCATACCAACCATTCTCAGGCTGTAGAACTATAATTCCTTATCTATCTCCTCATAACTTAAAATGTCAAGATCAATAAAAATGGTGGGGTTGTTCTTTTGCCTGGTATCTAGAAGATGCTGATAGCAGAATACATCACTTAGGAATGAAGATATGTAACTGGACTGGTTGTGTTAAGGAAGTCTTTTCCTTAGTTGATGTGATATACCTATATATCGGTGTTTCTCACCGTTGGCGACTTGAAGAGGTGTGGACTTCAACTCCCAGAATTCTGGCTGGGGAATTCTGGGAGTTGAAACCCATACCTCTTCAAGTTGCCATGGTTGAGAAACACTGATGTACAATATATACTATGGGACTGTTATTCCTGCCAGAACCTGGTTCCACCATCACTTTGAACGGGGGATGAGAAACCAACATGGAGCCAGTGAAATCCTGGAGTTTATGAAACTCATGCATTGTGTCATATATATCAACTGCATCTCTTGCTTATATCAGGATGGTTCCGGACAACAGCATTTTAAAATCTATCTCACATTTTGGTTACGAGCCTAGGAATCACTGCAAAAATGTTCATCATTTTTATTGAAGAGTTGTTAAGTAGGAATGGTGCCAGAAAAGGAAACTTTTCCACATGAGAACAACAGAGGAAGATGAAATTTTAGCATGGGTGGGAAGTTATTGCTTTTTTAATTGTTTTTGTATTGGATTTTTATCTTTGTAAGCCACCCGGAGTCACTGAGGGTGAGTTGGACGGCCATATAAATTTTCATAAATAAACAAATGCCTAAATACCCGAATGAATGAATGAATGAATGAATGATATAGAATATCATATTCTATATAGAATGCATGAGAAATCTTCAGAATAAGAATAAAAAACTGAACAAGCATACATCTACCATCATAAAGCTATTAAGAGATGTTTCCACGATTGAAAACTAGACTTCTCAAATTAGTTTTGGTTAACTAACACAATATTTCTGCGTTGACTGATCGTCCTGTTCACTTGCAGACTTTTCTGTATGTTATTGATAAATGCTCGCAAACTGGTACAGTGCCCTACAGCTTATTACTGAAACTGCCTACTAATGATTCATTAGGATGTCTTGCTGAAGCCCTATTTGGATATAGGAAAAACTAAAGCTGAGATATTCTGAACCCAATGGATATATTCTATTATTAAGCTATAGCTCTTTTTCCTCCTTTTTTTTCTTCTCAAGAATTTTAGATCTAAAAAGTTCCTTACAGCAACTCTACTACTATTAAAGCATCAGCGTATTAATCATAAAAAAATTAAATTCAGATACCCTGAATTTAAAAATAATTCCTTGAGTAGGACATATAAGTATCGGTCTTCTTCACCGCACATTCTATTTGAAGTACTATTATGATTAAAGAATAAATATTAAATATGCAATTTCCTGTACTTATTCAGGTTAGACAAGATGGACCAATTACATGTTGTTCTAGACCACTGAAGATTGATAAAATTTAAGTAATATCTAAAATCTTAAAAGATGCAATTTTCATAACCACAAAGGAAAAAGCTCTGAAAGTAGAAAAATTAAATAGAAAATCAAGTTATAATAAAATAAATCAAAACAAAACATACTTTCAAGAATATTTTAAAACTGAATTCACTAGTAAATATCATACAAGGTCTTTTGAAAAGTTTTAACAATACTTGCTATTATAAAACTTTTGCCGTAAATCCTAATCCTCTTCTCTTAATCACATTTCCTTTTAAAGTATTTAGGTCAAGAATATTAGCATGAGCAGAGAGAGGGATTAAATTAGTACTGTGGTAAACATTTATAAATGAAGCCAAGCAGTAAATATAACAGAACACTGTTTAACTGCAATAATACTATTGTCTTTCATAGTTAAATACCACTGCTTATTTTATCAATGTAAAAGAAAAGAAAATGTATGCTAATATTACAGAATAATGGATTGTAACTCTACCTGCTAAACCTTCATATATCTGACATAAATGAAAATTCTGGGTTCAGTATATACTAGTGTCAGTGAACCAATTCTTTGAACCTTAAACAGCAGGTCATAAATATTCTGAAGAAACCAATATGAATCTTAATTAAACAAAACCATTTACTATTATTATGCCATCAAAGAAATATGCTATAAAGTAACCATATTCATTTTTTTCTTTGCTTACTCTGAATACAAGGAATATTATGAGTCCTTCTTTTAAAATCTAAATTTCCAAAAACTAACAATGAATTTTATTTATAAAACATAGTCCTAATAAAATGTGTGCAAAAAGGAAATAAAATAACAAAAGACACAATAGAGAAGGAAAAGAATCATACACAATCTATTTCTCTGCCTTTATTTGACTCAACTGTCATCAGACTACTTGAATGCTGATTAATTTATAAAATTCTGGTCACAATGCTTTCACCCAAAGAAAACAGTATTATAACACTCATCTTCATTAAACAAACTTTTCATCACTTGATAGGATAAGGACATATCATCTTGCCTTACTGCCCACCTTTCATTTTTAAAGTCACATGGCAAACCTCATTGTTTCTTGTAGGACACATCTTCTGAAGTCCCAATTCAATGCAGTGGGACACAACTGCTTTCATTTGAGCACTGAAAAGATTCATTGTACTCACTTATCAGCGAGACAAAAATAGGTTAAGAAGGAAAATTCCTGGATAAAACACTCTAAGACATTCAAATGCATATAGATTATAATTATCCATAATGGAACTAATGGATTTATTAATTTATAATAATATTTATATTAAGTTCATTTATATATCCCATTTTCTCAACCTATAAATCAGTCTATGCACAATTAACAATAGAATCAATAGCATTAAAAGCACAGAATTAAAACAACATAGAATAAAACTCAAACACCATAAAATCATCAAAAATATAAATACTTATCTCAAAAACCATTTTAAAGAATATTTTTAAATGGACATCTCTGGGAGATTTCAAATATGGACTAAAGAATTGGAATCTTCAATAATGTCCCAGCAAGGGATTCATGTTCTTAAAAATGCTTGAATAGTATCTATTGATCTGAGGTTAAGGCTGATTCATCAAAAATTCGTATTTGGGATGTATTGGACTCCACAAAGAACGTATATGAATGATGGACAATAGATTCATATGATATGATTTAGTATCATTTTGGGATAGTGTAAATGTATATAAGCAGTTTCATGGGAAAAAATCCACGAAGTTCAAAGGAGGAGTACATAGTCTTAATAGACTGTGTCAACCTTGTAAACCCCTCAGAACAGCTCTCTTAAGTAATTCTGAGTAATGGACATCTTTATTATCATCAGTCTCACCATACAGACTTTCCAATCCATTTTAAATAGTGCTTAGTCACAGACTTAAATCACTGTCACTCTAGATACCTACCACCCCAATTGTCTGTAGCTCCTCAGTACTGTAAACTGAAGAATTTTTGGGCTCCGTGGGCTGGGAAAGGACATATAGGAGCAAGTAATCAAGTGCACGATTAGAGGATATTCCAGTAATTCAGCTTTGATTAGGATTTCAACATCACAATATATTCACCCACCAACAGATTCTGGATTGTTTCAGATTCAGAAAATGATTCTCAAAACTGAGTCTACAGTTGAAAGGAAGGAAGGGGAAAGCCAAATACTGCAATCTAACCAGATGGTGATCCATCTGTTACGAAAGAATCATTTCTGTCTCCCCATCACATATCACAAGTATCAGTGCAAAATACCAGGTACAGAGTATATTTGTAGCGTCTACAAATAAACAGCAAAATGTTGAAACATATCCCCAGAGGTTATGGAGATCATGAATGGCTGAGATGCTCTAAAAAGACTAAACCTGGCATAAATATTGGAGTGTCCAAGAATCTAAATTCTTGGGACTTTCAGTTCTACTCCTAAGAGCAGCTTCAACACCTCAGGATTTTTGGGTACATGGCATACAAGAGAATCCCCAGCTAGATACTGAGCCTTTAGCTATATCTTAGACCTTTAGCAATGATGGTCATACCTCCTACCATACCTCATTCCAACTTTGCTCCTAAACCCAGAAATCCAGTGAGAACAGCTGGGCCCAAATAATCATTCAGTTCATCCAAACCACACTTTTGTCACACAAACTAAATAGCTTTATCATTCTTAACTGCATGCACATTCAAAAGCCTTTTTTCCATCACATTTTCGCAACCCCAGCAGTGTACATTTACAACTTGACTTTCATCTCTACTTTTCTTTCCACTACAAACTGCCTTCCTAAGAGCCTGTCTGTTCTTCCCTGCAATCTCAGATATCCATGTATTCACCAGATAATACATGAAGTTTGAACAGAATCTGGAAAACCTGAAGCACAAAAGTAAGCAATGAGGAATACTACTATACTACACTATACTAATGTATGGGATAAAATAATGAAGGAAGATTAATGGGTAATGGTAGACTGTCTCTTGCTACATATAAAATCACATTAATTTTATAGATTACACCTGCTTCTCATGAAGAAAATTATAAACAGGGTCATGTAATATATATTTGGTTATGAAGTGGAATGTTGAAAGAAATGGGCAGGATAAATGCAGAAAAATGGGAGGAGCATGGGAAACACAAATCCTAAAAATTCAAAACAATACTAAATATTAATACATTTCTGCTGTATCAAGCATTTGACAAAGTTATAATTTGGCTGGCAATCAAGGGAGTGGTTCTGGAGGACAGGTGCATTTGATCATATGTAGAAGGAATGGAAGACCCTGGGGGTAGAATGGAAAGGAGGATCAGCCTACAATCTAAAGAAAGAAAGAAGGAAGCCAAAGAAGGAAGCCAAAAAGAATCTGAGTCCAAGTCCCCTTCAGTGTTGTTGACCCTTATCTAACTCTAACTATGTACCGACTGTTAGTTTAGAAGATTCCTGTGCATAGGCTTTCAGAAATAAATCAGCTTCATTGAACCTTCATTTGTGGACCTGATTTTCTGCACCTGATATCATAATACACCAGGGTATGACATATTTCTATATATACCAACAAAGTACTCCTACCCAATATGTAAGACGCAAGATACTTCTGCTACTATTTTTCTTGAGCCATAGCATGATGTGTCGTCTATAACTGAGAAACTGTGGCTAATATTGACGATTTTAAAGAAACTCATTTTGAAGATGCATGTCGAAGCAACATACAGTTAATAATATCCATATGTAAGAGTCTGGCTAACATAACAAATTGTGGTTAAGTAACAGTAGACAGTTCTAAATTATGTGCAATAGAACACAAGAAGAAATAAAACTGGAAAAGTACATGAGTCCAAAGCACGATTCTCTTAAACCTTTTCTTAAAGATTTGCTGTGAATCCAACAGTCAGCCAATCAAGCCTTAATCACCCTAGTTAATATATATGGAATTTTTTGGGTGTGTTTGTCTGTATATTAATTTTATTATGCTCTTTAGAATTGCAAGAAAAAACAGGACATAACAGTCAATTACAAAGTTTAGTTATGGAGTAGGGCCTATTGCCCAGTTCTGATCTATCTATTCTGTTTCCCACAGTACAGTGCACTGTTCACAATAGATGCAACACAGAATTAGACTATAAATTTAAGCCTGTGTTTATTGGATTTTGTTATCAGTCATAAAATAAGAAAAACTGAGTATTTTCAGTCCTCCCACTGCTACTCAAATTGCATTAAAGTTGCCCTGCCCCTCAGCTCTAAAAAGACACAAATGATAAATGTAATAAATTCTGTGACTTTATCTTCATCCATCATGTCAGAATCCATTCCCTTAAAACTCCCCAAGCATAAATTAAAACTATCTCTCCAAATACAGTATGGTAAATGTTATGTTTTTCAACACTGGATTCAGGTTTGCAGAATTCTGATAGGTACCTTACTCTGAGATAGGAATTAAATAGAAAACTGCCATTGTGGTTCTATCCTTGAAGCTTGCTTGTTCAAAAAAGTTTATTTTGTTACTGTTCTGAGGATCCTGCTGCTTTTGATAATAGCATATTGAGGCACAGGTTAAGTACATAAACATGTTGAAGTTGTATTTACAAACAACGAAAATTTATTCTCCTTCTCTAGCACAAGAGTAACACATTTACTGAATAACAATCCTCCTGTTTTCAACAGAAGTTGCACCACTTCTTTCTCCCCTAAATAACACTGACTAGTAGTATATAAATTGATGAATTAATGTATTTAAAATCCTAAACCGTTCACTATCTTCCCATAGGCAGTTTCCTAATGCCCTAACAGTCAGGTGGATATTTTCTATTCACAGAATAAGCATTCTTAAGAATTCATTTCCTTGAAAGATCCTTCAGAGCATTTTTAAAACTACGAATAGATTTCTATAATAGCCTTTGAAAGACTTTCCCAATGACATCATCATCTATCCTTCAATTTGATTAATCACTGGAAATTTCAAAACTCATTGTCTAGGCCCAGTGTTTTTCAACCTTATCAAATATAAAATAGTATGTGGACTTCAACTCCCAGAATTCCCCAGCCAACGTAAGAGGAATGTAAAAGATAACCCAAGAAATGAACAAACTTAATAGCAAAATTAAGATTATTTTTCCTGTATCTTCTAAAAGAACACAGCCACAGATGTACGATTCTTTTGATTTCTATACATGTGGGAGTCTCTTTGCCTCTAGCTGTTTTTCAGAGGCTATATATTTATTTATTTTTCTTGGCTGCCACTGGCAAGTTACAACATTCTTCTATGTTATATTTTTATTAACTTACTTGGCAAACCTTTTCATATTTGCTCAAGACAGACCCATTTTGCCCAAGGGGATATCACTTTAAGATCGGACCTCCGATTAATGCTTAAAAGCTCCTGCCTCCCACTGGTGAAAAGTGTCTGTTGTCTGGAGAGCACAAGCCAAGTGCTGACAAAGACAAGATCACTGTATTGTCACACAAAAATTACATCAAGTGATTTCCCCCTTCCCCCCCCCCATGCAATATGTTACAATATCCTACAGCAACTCTGCAAGTCTATTTAGAGAGGCCATCATCATCATCATTTGCATCATACTCATCACTATCTTCATTGTTATTATCATTATCACTATAATTCAACAAGAGAACAATTTCATTATATTTCCATCTAGTCAGAGGAATGTTCTGCTCTTCCTAAGCAGTGCTCTGTTAATGTTTCTTGATTCACGCTTTCCTTGGGCCTATGCCATAGTATCCGAGACAGAAACCCCCTTGTGAATTTCCCATTACTATCAGGTTAGATCTTTATAAGACATATAAGTCAAAATACAAAACACAGCAAACTATCCAGGAATACTTAGTATTTTCACTCCATATGTTTCTTTGCACTTCTTTTTAAAATTGTTGTCATACTGAAACTAAATAATCCAAGAATATCCTTTCTGTTGTCCTGTCTCATGGTCCACTCAAAATAATAGCCAAGTATATATCAGTTGTTCAAGCACTAAATCCAACATTACCCAACATTACAAGATTCAAAAGTTTCCATCCGATACAATCAGTCTTATATATAGCGTGCTAATTTTTAAAAGAGGTACTACTCTTGCTTGCATTCTTACTAATTACCCTTTCCTGCTTCTCAGACTAACTCTATGAACTATCCCTTATGGTACAGTTCCAGCCCTGATCTTTCATTTTACCACTATAAGTATTATTACTATTTGGATTCAACAGCTGTATCTCTAAAGCCCAGATCAAACTTCACTGGACATTATATTTCTTCAATCAATCAAAGATTATATTTTAAATAATTTTTCTACCTAAAGAAATGCAAAAAAAAAAAAAAGGTATGAAAAATACAAAACTCAATTTATAATTAATTACTTGTAATTACTTAAATATTTACACAGAACATTTAGGCATTTCATTTTTAAAAATTACATATTTTCTTAGTCTTTTATGATCTCCCTTAATCATTTTATGTTAACTCTACTCGAAAACCAGCAATTCTGTATTGTTTTCTCACCATTTTAATGGAACATTGTATGTGCCTTCCATTTCCTTTTCAAACGTGGAGCCCTAACAGATGTCGCTTGATCTTTTAATGCTAAAATAAATTATATTTCTGGAAATCAGAAACTGGAAAAACCTTTCTTCTTCTCTTTTTTGGAGATCTTCTGGGTAATGACAGTGTTTTGTAGAGAAACTAAAAGGAAAACCTTTTAAAAATGGTTTCTAGAGGCATTTGTCCTAGAAAGTCAGTTAATGTATGGAGGTTTCCTGTATCAGCTTTCTCTGAGTGCCAGCTACGCTGAATTATCTTTGCCAGAGTAGAAGCCAAGCAATTTGTTTATTTGAGATAAGCAGAACCAGTTACTTAAAAGCAGTCTTTCCCCCATTTGTCTGTTAATTCTTAGTGCCTAGCTTATACCTGACACTCTTACTGTAATAGCTAGTGTGCTATTGTACAACTGAGACTAACAATCAAAATGTGCAAAGCTTGTGATTTTGCTTTTTCTGGGGAAAAGAAAAGACACTCTAGAAATAAATCAAATGTTACTGAGATAAGAAAGGAGAGGTCTATTTTATTGCAATACAATTACCCTAGGAAGAGCATTAGTTTTCTTCAACCTTGCAAAAAAAACGCAGAACATAATCTCTAGAGAAAATTGAGTTTTCATTCTAACTATTCCAATATGATTCAGAAACTTACTTCTTCCCCAGGGAATGGAAACTGAACTAAATTGCAATAAGTTCATAATTTAGTCTGGTAATTTCCAAAATGTAAGAAAATAATTTAGCTCAGCATCAATTGCTACCGTGCTATATTACACATTTATGCATTATACAAAGCTATTGTTCTTTTTTAAAAAAATAATGATTTATTGCCTACCCTTAACAGCTACGTTATCAAGTTGCCATATATTAAACCATAAATCAGGGTTTATACACTACAATGTTTGAATTTTTCCATTGTAGTGAGCCAGAGGGAAAACATAGGTTGGTGTGATATGTGAAATCAACTTCTATTTGGTGATCCAGAGTTTAGTTTAAAAAGATTTCAATAATTGGATCTGAATTTTGAATGGGATTTTATATCACTGACACATATAGATGCAGAATGTCATTAGAAATTTACTTATCACTTTACTTCCATAATAGGACAAGATGTAATAAGCAAATCTGGTAGTATTTTCTAATAGAATAGAATAGAATTCTTTATTGGCCAAGTGTGATTGGGCACACAAGGAAGTGTGTAATCTTTGTAATTTTAATAAAACATTAAAACTGGAAAACCCCAAGCAATGTGATCGATATGATCACTTATGATAAAGACATATGAAAAATTTTAAAGGTGGAACTAAATGTGTTTTTATAATACTCTGTAACAGCCCCAACACTCTGGGTCCCCATTATACCGATCCCAGGAGGATGGAAGGCTGAGTCAGTATGTATGTTTCTCTGTTAAGATGAAATAAATTTTCAAAAGTGAGTTCCCCTCTCCTCCACATATACTAATGGATTATCAAAGAAATCAACTCAAAAGTTCTCACTTGAGGCCCAAGTGACCAGGCTCAAATTGACCTACTTTGAATACATTATGAAAAGATCCAGTTCTCTAGAAAAGATTGTAATAGTGAGAAATGTGGAAGAAAGAGAAGAGAATTACCAGCAGCAACGAGGATGGACTCAGTTACAGTGGTGATGGGGGCACTGTTGCAAGACGTGAAAGAACAGGTTAGGGAGATTATTATGAAAAAAATATCTGTTTTCGTGATCGCTAGGAATTGAAAACAACTTGATGGCACATAATCAATCAATAAAAGTTTTATTAAGTAGAATGAGACACAGTGTACATTCCTTACTTCAGATAGTTTGATTTGATTCTCCGTGCTTCTGGGACATTCAGAATAATACCCCTACAGGGCAATTTTAGAAAAATAGTAAAATTTAATCTGTACCATCAATTTTAGTAAATAAATATTTTACTAAACCAACTAAGCCACTAGATTCTGGATGATGCAGTTTATTCATAAATCCATTTCCATGGGGAGTATAAATAATGAAGACAAGGAGGCGTCCATAATTACCCTTGGTCCAGCACTTAATTTCTTTTAAATCAGCGTTTTAAAGACAAGATAAAAATCCTAGTCACATAGGTTCTTGAGATGAGCCAAAGTGATGTGGCAATGCAGAAGAAAGCAAATATGAAATCCATTAGGTGAGCAGCAGCAGCTTCCACTGCTGGACATGTTGTCCATCCTTGGTCAGGTGAAAAGAATACTTTGTACTGAAGGATGGGAGATTGCTGCATCTGTGGCATGGAAGAAGTAACCATCTGAGTGTTTGCCTTCTTTAATACACATTGTGTCTAAATTTGCACAAGTCTACATAACTTGGATTGCTTTATGTACATCTGCTCTATGAAAAAAGAATTAACTACAGCCAATGTAATCATGCACACTTTTATTTTTAATGAAACACCTTTATGTTCTATTCAGTGACTCTCTTATTCAAGGCTGCTAATTTTTTCATCGCCAGTAAATGACACTGCCGTAACAAAAACCACAGACGCAGAAACTTTTATCTACAGACACTTATCTTGATGACAGTATGGCAGCAACTGTAACAATGGACATTGAATAATCGTCTCTCTTTAAGTTAGCTATGCAGCACATCTGGAGAACTCTCTCAAGAGATGAGAGGAAACAAGCAAGTTATATTTAGAATACAGGCCGGTGTCCAAGGCAAGAAAACACTCATCAGAAAGACACTTAAATCTGCTTAACTCCTTCTTCCCTGTATTTCCGTAAGGCCTGTAATAAAGGATAACTAGTTTATAACTTCATTTTTTAAAAAGGGAAGAACAAATCTGCAATTCTGAGTTTCTTTTTTACTGCCTCTTAGGCCTTATGTTGGACAGCATTACTTGGTCTGTTGTGTGGATGTTTGGGTGGTTTAGGGGTGGGGAATTTGTGGTGTCTGGAGATGTGTTTGGGGATTGTTATGTGTGTTGGACCTAGTCTTTGGGTATTAAGTGAATTTTGTTTTATGGGTATACTATGTATACATGTACAATGATAATAAAGTTATTATTATTATTGTTGTTGTTGTATTTCCAACCTATTCCTAAAAGTTGAAAATTTTGAAGGTGTATGTGTGTTTGTGAGAGGGGGAGGGAGGGAGGGAGGGAGAGAGAGAGAGACAGAGAGAAGGTTAATTTACTCAAAATGCTTACTCTTTTGGACACTTGATAATAGTGGTTCAGCAAATTTTAGATTTCACAATTGAATTTATGAAAGAGCCAAAAAGCACTGTGCAGCCAGACTTATACCTACTACTTACATTACTTTGACTATGGAAAAGGGTTCCTCAACTATTGTCATTTATATGTTTAGAGATCATCCATATGAGGAAGACATTGGCTGAGCTGCAATCCATCATGGGATGAAGAACTCTTAAGAATGGATCATCATCCTCTAGGGATCTTGATAACCTTGATTCTGTCAGTTTTAAAGGCTCCCTTGGACCTTGGAGATAGGATGCTAGACAACTTTCCGATGTGTATGTACTTTGCAATTCATTTACATATTGTTCTAGAATAACAAAAATTACTCTATATAAGATATTATTTTTACTAACACAGATGAAAGTCAACAAAATATTTCTTTAATCCTATTGATTTCTAAACCACTTGTCTTTACCATTAGCTGTTATAGAAGTTTAAAAGTTTCTTACAGTAGGGGACAGCTCCAATTTTGGATTTTAATTTATTTTTTTAAGAAGATAATAGTAAAAGATACTACTTATTTTCATGGTTGCAAAGGAATTCCTCATCATACATAATCTATAGAATACATAAGTCTTGTCCATGTATGCCTAGTTTATTTGATTCTTTTTACAAACAACAAAAATATCTTCAGTAACAATATATGAGCCTTGGTGGTGCAGCAGACTAAAGCACTGTTAAGTAACACCAGCTGCCTGCAATTACTGCAAGTTCAAATCTCACCAGGCTCAAAGCTGACTCAGCCTTCCATCCTTTCGAGGTAGGTAAAATGAGGACCCAGATTGTGGGGGCAATAAGCTGGATGTCAGCACTTCAACCTGCATTTACTCTAGTGCTGACATAAGAAGGAGAAGAAGGGGCAGCTGGCAAGAGGACGCTTGACTTCTCACCTTATTTTCCCTGAAGATAATATCCCCTAGGAGATGAGATGGGAGGGGGGACATTCCTGGGAGCTGAAATAGTAGACATGGGGAGAGTTATTTGGAAGATAGCCAATGAGACGCAGAGAATTGGGGAACAGAAAGGGAAGGTTGGGGGTCAGGAAGTCAGTGTTGGCTATACCACGATCAGGGACAAATTGTCATGCTTCATAAAATGAAAGATTTCGTCAAAGACTATTTGTTTGGAAATGCAATTTATTTTATTTGAGATGACATCAAAAGCTGACATTAACTTTGTATAAAAAAGAACACTGCTTAGGGGGCCCCGAAAGCCCTACTAAGCAGATATATACAAAAGTATGAAGGCTATTGCTTAACGCATTGTAAGCCGCCCTAGTCTCCGGACAAGAGCGGCATATAAATCGAATAAATAAATAAATAAATAAATAAATAAATAAATAAATAAATAAATAAAACTTTATTTACTGTTACTGTTTAATAACTCCTATAATTCAGAATAGCTCTTATAATCCAAAAAGTAAAAATTATAATTCAGAAGATAAAAATTATGATATTGGATTCTGACTTGGGGAACTTGGAGGTTTTTAAGAAGAGACTGCTCAACCATTTGTCTAAAATGATATAGGGTCTCCTACCTGAGCAGAGGCTTGGACTAAAAGACCTCCAAGGTCTCTTCCAGCTCTATTCTGATTGATTGATTGATTGATTGATTGAACTGAAGCACAGCCAAAATGTATCTGAAATCATGCTATTACATTTTTTTTAATCTTTCAAATCAACAACATTACATCATTGTTTATGAAGATCAAACTGGACTCCTCTGAAAAATGTGTACACAGTGGCTAAGAGCATTCAATAGTAGCTTAAGTAGAGTCATTCTGTGATTGATCATTTACAAAGCTTATCTATCTTTGGATGCCTGTAATATTACCTCACAAGACCTATGCTTATCTAGCTAGGCAGGTGAAGCGCAAGAATTAAAAATTTTATATGGCATTCGATGTTTAGTAGTTCTGGATGATTACAAAAAAAATGAAACAAAGAATTATAAAATAAGCAACATAGACATGAAACTAAAATGCAAAATGTATACTTAAACTGGAGGAAAGAATGAAGCATTATGGAGTTTGTTTTAAAGTTCTTTCCTGAAACAGATATGCTCTTAGATAAATTTAAACAAGTTTACTTGTCACTGGGCAGGAGAATTTTAGGTTGTTTTGGTCATCAGTATTCTTAAGAAGGGTCTTATGCCTCAATAACAAAAGTAAAAGGAGGACATAAATAAGTTTATAAGATTATATATTGTGTGGGCAGAATATAAGGCTCAATGCTACGTGTATCTCTTAAAGCTTTGGATATAGATTCCTAAGGCCCCCTTTAGTGTTGCTAGTGTTATTGTTTTCAGCTACTAACTTCTATTACACAGAGAGTTATCACACTTTCTTTAATGCAATCCTTTAAAATCAGATTAATTCAAGATCCACTTTTAAGACTCTCAGTTTCAGAATTATTCCATATAATAACGTCTTGCTTCTTCACTGCTTCCAACTTGAGCTTCCTTCGTTTTGTCTTAAAGTCTACCTTTGTCTACCTCTACAATAGGTAGAAGTAAATCACTACAGTGACAACACATTAAAGAAAAGCAGCTGTTCTCTAGGACAGCATTGGGAGAAAATGAAGCTGTTGGTCATCACCTTTAAAGCGCTCCATGGCATAGGGCCTAGCTAACTTTGAGACCACCTGCTGCTACCGACAACCTCCCATCAACCCGTGCGCTCCCACAGAGAGGGCCTCCTCAGGGTGCCATCAGCCAAACAATGTAGGCTGGTGACCCCCAGGGGGAGGGCCTTCTCTGTGGGGGCACCTACCCTCTGGAATCAGTTGCCCCCAGAGATAAGGAGAATCCAAAACCTCAGTGCCTTCCGCCGTGCCCTTAAAACCCACTTCTTCCAGCAAGCCTTGATAGTACAGTGGTTTAATGCACCCTGTTATTAACACAGCTGCCTGCAATTTCTGCTGGTTCGAATCTCTCCAAGGCTCAAGGTTGACTCAGCCTTCCATCCTTTCTAAGGTAGGTGAAATGAGGACCCAGTTTGTGGGGACAATAAGCTGACTTTGTATAAAATATTCAAAAGAATGAAGGCTATTGCTTAACGCATTGTAAGCCGCCCTGAGTCTCCGGAGAAGGGCGGCATATAAATCAAATTTAAAAAGAAAAAAGCCGGGCTGGCTTAAGAAGAAATTTTTAAATGTTTTAATTGGTTTGTGATTTTTAATTTTTGGGCCAAATTTATATATATTTTAATTGTTTTTTAATATTTGTATTTCATGTTCTTAATTCTGGCTGTACACCGCCCTGAGTCCTCAGGGAGAAGGGCAGTATATAAATTGGAAATTAAAAAAAAAAGTAATTCTGTGGTAAACTATAGTTCTGTGAAGAGAAGCAATATACATGTATATTGTAGAGATTTCTTATAATGTTCTGTGAGAAGGAAATGAAGTGCACTTGAGTGTGCAAGGTGTATGTATCTTAGCTAGAACATACACATACACACACACATACACACACACACAATCTCACAATTGCCAAAATAATATGTCTAATAGTTTATCAGCATCCATAATAATTTTTCTTTTTTTACCTATTGGATTTGTTACTAATATTTAACATTTCTGTTAATTAAGACAAAATGTTCTAAAAACTTATCCTAGGTAGTTCCAATATCTTTTAATGAAATTCCTTTATTCATCATATCCCAGAGCATCCCAGAAGGACAAGGCCTATGATTTAATCTATCTACTTTGCTGTGTGCTGCATGTGTTGATATAGTTAAGATTGGACCACCCAGTTCTTATGCTAGGACATTTGATGGCCACAGAAGTATAGTACAGTTTAGTTCAGCTAAGCTTAGCTGAAAAACGTAACTTAATTTCAACTAGGAATCTGAACCTTATATGTTATCAACATTCTCTAAGGAAATGTTTCAAGCAAACAGACATAGAAAGGAGGACAGTTTTCTTCATACATAGGAACTGACTGGAGAATCTGTTTCCACCGCTCCACAGAAAATACTGACAACTTCTTTAATATAGATTTGTTACTTGTATAAAAGGTCATACAATATTTAATGCTAACAACAAAAGTACACATTTCATCCTCTCTTTTTTTTTGTTCACAAGCTTTCCAGGGGAGAGTATGTTCCTGCCATGAAAAATATGAAATGGAAGCTAGCTTAAAACTGCTGGATGAGCTGAATTAACTGTTGTTAACCCAGAGAAATGTATTATATTACTATCCAAAAGGCATCATTTACTAGAATTATACAGGTATTTTGAAAAGAATTCTTAAATAATTTTCATAATGCAAGAAATTAGATCCACCTACGAAGTTTTAGTATCATAAATTTAGGATTGCTTGAAAAATATAACAACCTCTGGGTTACAATATGATCCCTGTAGAGAGGCAGAGATGTTATGCCTATTGATGGGTACCACTGCTAGCTAAACAACTTACTTGCATTGATGACACAGGATTTTTTCCAGAGATCTAGAGACTGATCCTCTTCTAAAAGGGGAAATAAACAAGTAACCCAAATTATTGATCAATTAGTCTTCTGGATAGTCTTGCCAAATGTGAGATCAAGATGTTTTTATATAAATTGGAAGATTGGAAAGACGCTGATATAATAAATAACCAATAACAACTTGGTTTAGAAAGGCTCAAATCATCCTTGACTGCTGCAGGTTCTATTTTATCTTGCTTGTTAATGAATAAGCATCATTATAAAATATTTGTACATAGTACATAGTATTTCACTATTCCTTTTACTTATAAATAATGAGCAAGCTATGGAAAAACTATCAATGTAGAAAAGTCCCTACTATAGCAATTATATTTTAATAGAGATATAAGGGGGGAAAATTAAAGCAATGGTCTTTTCACATGAAGTTTCATGTCAAACATTAGCACTTCTTACTGACTCCAGATATAACAAGTTTTTGCTTATTGAAAAGGAGAAGTATTGTACTCTAGGGCCGCTTCATAACATTAACCAAAACAGCGATACTTGAATTAATACTTGATTTGTGAAGTGTTGCTAGAAATCTTATTTCTAAGATTCAGAGAAAACTGAACTTCTGTGTATGGATGTGTGAATGCAACTGTAAGTGTGAATCTGGCTATATATGAAACATCGATATTTTCAAAAGAGTTTTCCACAAAAGAGCTACAATTCTTTATGAAGGGGGGGGGGGAAGTACCTTACTATGTTTAACAATGAAACAATGTTACAGAAAAGAATATATATATATATATATATATATATATATATATATATATATATATATATATATATATATATAACAGAAGACTGACACATTTTGTGAAACATTGTTTTAATCCCAATTTATTGTCATACATTTTTACAACCTAAAATAAAGTAGGTATGGAGGATTAAAAAAAAAAGCAAGGAATGCCTCACTCAAATATATTTCCAGGGGCATCATCCTTGTTAAACTGATTCCAAATACAGATAAGGATCTATGTCCTTACTATTAGGCTGTACAAGTACAGTGATTGGTATTATTCATTTTTACAACTGAGGGAGGAAAAACCATATAGAAATTCAGGGGGGAAAAGAAAGTACTAACTGAAGCCATTTTGAAAAATATGCAATATAATACAGTAAATATGTATTTTGTTAGATTTCTGTACTGGCATTCCTCCAGAAGCTCAAGGCAATTGGATTGCACTCTTTCTCAATGAACTGCTTAAACTTGCCTTTGATATCAGGTAACATATAATAAACCACTCAATATATCTTTAACCCAGGCCTATAAAATCTGAAGCAAGAAGAAAAGGCCAACCAGATTGCAACTGTTTTTGTCTGTTTGGTTGTAATGCTCTGGTCATCAGAAATCAGAGAATCAGCTTAATAAATACACTCAGCAGCTAGCAGTTGCCCAACTAAAGATGACAAATCATTTAAAAAAAACTAAGAAAGAGAATAACACAGTACTGCCAGAGGAACTGTCTGTTTCATCCTCTTTGAGATGGTATATCGTTTTGAAAGACAATTGGAAATGGTAGCTTGCTTTTTGATCACTAACTGAAGAGTATTACATTAAAATGAGGAGAATGAGAACGGAGAGAAATGAATTGCTGGAGAGCAGACAGGATGAAAATCTCAGGGAACAAACCCAAGCAAAATCAATCTAGATATACGCTATGCATTTTAAGCAGAAAGAGAGGTATTTTGCTGAAAATGGTGATGGGCTTGATTGATTATGTCTATAGAACGTGGAGAAAACAAATGCCACACACAGCTTATTGCCCTGCACGATACAAAAGGAATCCCACTAACCTTTCTAAGGAAAATGCCTACATGCTTTGGCAGCATTTCTAAAAGCTGATCAGGGTTGAAAAACTGCCAAAGGCTTGGGCATGGCTAGAACGCAACCCTCTCAGATCAACCAGCCTTTCTAAACAGACTCCAGAGCTTTCCCATTGCCATTTCAATCCTTGCCTTGTGTGGGAAGAAGTGGGGGGGGTGGGGGGTGGGGAGAGAGACGGATAACGCGAGCTCATACTTACATTGCTTCTGATGGCTCCCGAATCAGGCTATTTGTCTGTGCCTGCTGCAGAGACTGCGACCCTCCCATCCTCAGGGCGCCCTTGTGTTGAAGTTCCCAGCAAGTGTAGCCAGCCTCTGTGTAAATCCAGCACCAAAAAGCCCAGAGAGATCGGGATGGTAAACGCTGCAAATACTGCAGTGCAGATGAAAACAGCTGCTTGTATCGGGGGGCAACAATCCAGAGACTTTAACAGCAGCTTCTTTCCTCTGAACTGTTGCCAGGTTCCTTCCTCAATCTCCTCACTCGCGGGCCCCCCTCCCTTTCTTTCCCTTCACTCAAATGAAAAATTGATTTCAAATAAATAAAATGTCCCGGCTATTGTAGCTATTGTGTCAGGCTACGTAACAGCCTGGGAGAATTGAAGCTAAGTCCTGAGTAAGTGCCTTGCAAGGTCTGTTGGCTATTCCAAGTGGCTTTGGGGGAGGGAAAAAAAGGAAAAGAAAAATTAAGACCCTCCCTTTAAGCACACATTGTCAGCTACTGTGCATCCCTAAGAATCTCCAGGCAGGATCATTACATTGTGTTGACTCAGCTGATTTGAAATGCAAATAGATTTGCATGCCACATCTTGCATGTGCTCTTTATTTTGGGGGCAAGCACCATATCTACTTTAAAACAGAAAACAATGCAGACCAAAGTATAGGATTTTTAAAAATTCACATTGCTTTTCCCTCCCTTTTCTTCAAACAAAAGACCCCATCCCTCTCACAGAAATGGAATCTTCCACTGGAGAAGTAGGGGGAATGTCATGGAAGAGCTAAGATAAATAAGGCAACAGGGCACTGCTGTATGTAGATATATTAGTAAATATATTAAAGGCAAGATGACAGGAAAAAGCAGGATGAAGAAAAGGCAATGACAAAGTCATTTGGGGGGTAAATTCAGCCAATGTACCAATTAGCTGGAAAGTCAAGAGGCTGTGATGCTTGAGGGTATTAAGAAAATAGCTCCACTTCTTGGAGAATGAGATTCCTTGGTGATTGTTCCTATATATAACTGAACATTTTTATTACAGGTCACAGATCCATCAATCACAGCAAATATCAACAAACTATACAGGTAGTCCTCAATTTATAACAACTGGAGTCAAGCTAGTCAATTAAGTGACATCATCATCATCATCATCATCATCATCATCATCATCATTATTATTATCACCCAAATTTAGTTCTTTTGCTTTGATTCTTAAGCAAATCACTGAAAAGAATTGTTAATTCAAGTGATTAAGGGGAATCACACAGTCCTTAAGCTAATCTGGCTTCCCCCACTGATTTATCGGGAACTATCTGGTAAGGACGCAAATGGTGATCACCTTGTTTTGGATTGCTGCCGCTGCTGTAAATACTGCTCAGTTGCCAAATGCCCAAATTTTGATCCTGTGATTTTGGATATGCTATGATAGTTGTAAGTGCAAATCAGTCGCAAGTCACTTTTTTCAGGGCTGTTGTAACTTCAAATAGTAGTTAAACAAATGGGTATAAGTTGACAACTATCTGTACTATGTTGTGGAACTGTCTTTGCGGCTGGGAATAGAAAATACAGCCCTATGGATTTGTCTAAAGGCCGTATAAATGCAATCGATTTTCCGATACTTCAACGTAGCAGAGATTAGGTCCACTGTGCAGCCATTGTTCTAAAATGCAGGTCAAGGTCAGGGGATCTAGGAAGAATTCCTGAGGACCATTATTCCCAAGGTCTACCATGTGCTATCAAGACAAGATATCTCAGTCCAAAGGAGGAGTTAGTTACACACAGTAGTTTTGCAATAGAACCATGGATATCAACTAGGGCTTCATATTCTTCCCAATTGGCAATTTTAACTTTTAAAAAACTTTAAAATAGAAGTTTGGCTTTCAGCTTTTTCCTCTGTTCATTTGTAGGATACTGCTGGGACCAAAGCATTCTTGGGAATGAAAACAGAAAGGACAGGGCAGGGCAGAAGGAAATCGGAGCTCAGTCATCTGTTAGCCATCCAGTTTTCTTACACACTGAAACTGGAAAGTTGTTAGAAACTTGGATCAGGGTAGTGATAGAAGAGAGCTGAAGGCTCATAAGGTTTTGTTATAATATATTTATAACAATATAAGGCATTTCAAAGATTCCCAAATCATAGCAGCATTAATGTGAATAAATCTGCCAGTATTGATTTCAATGCAGCTACACAAATATTGTCCACTGTGTGATGTTCATACATCTATTCAACATCTACATGAAACTATTGAGTGAGGTCACAGCTGGTTCTGGGTACATATTTTTCAATGCCAGCTGATAAAGCCATTGGAATTCTGTCCCAGGTCCTGAAAGCTGTGTGGGCCTGCATGGTTTCTTTTTCTGGGTACATTTATGACCTATAAAGTCTACATGACATATGGTCTCGTTATTTAAGGGGCTACCTAGCTCCTGAGGTGTCTGGCTGCTCAGTAAGCACATCTATATACTACTAAAACTCATGATATTTAACTCGGCGAAATGCTGCATCGCAGGAAAACAATTTTTGAATTAAGATATCTCAAATGGACTAATTTACAGAATTTGCCCAAAAGGGAGATTTCTGGTGTTCTCTGTAAGATGCCCATGAGGAAAGTCATTGATGAAGCCATCAGGAAGTCAGAAATTGCTCCTGATCCCACTTCCGGTCCAACTGGAAGTTGGCAAACGGGCTGTTTCTGGTCTCCGGAGGGCCTCCGGGGGGAAGCCATTTTTGCCCTCCCCAAGGTGCTAGAGAAGGTCTGGAGCCTGGGGAGAGCTAAAAATGGGCCATCGTGTACCAAAAGTGGGGGGAGCGCAGGGGGCTTATGTGCGCATGTGTGAGGCGCATAGAATTATGGGTGTGGGCATGCGCAACCCCCCCACACTCTCCCTGCTTTTGGCACGCGATGACAAAAAGGTTAGCCATCACTGGTTTAAACCTTTTATCTTTAATAACAAATTACAATGGTGTCTATTTTCATTGTAACAAAGTTTTAAATATTTGAACACAGTGATCATGTAGCTACCAAAACAAAATTAGATGAAACAGTGGCAGACCTAATCCTAACCCAAACCTATATGTTTTAAAGCACCCTGTGGGCTGGATCCCAGCCCATGGGCCTTGACTTTGACACCCCTGCTCTAGAACCTATATATAGGTAATCCTTGATTTATAACAATTTGTTTAATAACCATTTAGTGACCATTTGAAGTTACAGTGAAACTGAAAAAAGTGATTTATGACTTTTTTTCACACTTACAACCATTGCAGTATCCCCACGGTTACGTGATTAAAATTCAGATGATTGGCAACTGACTCATATTTATGACAGTTGCAGTGTCCCAGGGTCATGTGATCACCTTTTGTGACCTTCTGACAAGAAAAGTCAATAAGGGAAGCCAAATTATTAGAGCCCAAGGGCACATGAAAACAAACGAAGCACAATTCTCACAAAATCAGAAAGAGTTTTATTTACACTACAGTAAAAGATAAAGCTAGGATTTAATTATTCAATCGATGTAATTCTGTACTTATGGAGTGGTATCTACATATAAGTGAATCAAGCACCTGGAAAAGATTGTCTACTCAATGCAGTGTGATTCACATTTTATATTTCAATATGCTTCAACTCGGACATCCCCAGAAGTATGCATCAACTCCCAGAGTTACCAACAATTGCAGTGCTGGTTTGGGAAAATAGGGGTTAAAAGTTAACATATCTGAGGGTTTTCCAGGTTGAAGAAAGCCATTAGCAGCATTTTAAATAATTAAAAAAATGTATCCTGAACAGGCACAAAACAGTCTAATATTCATCACTATATAAATGTTAGATGGAATTGCTTCTTCCAATTCACCTTTAAAGTACATTGCTTAAAATGTAACAACGAATTCTGATAAGGATCTTTTTTGTATAATATAAATGGTTTGGAAAAGGTTACCCTTTTCACATAGGAAATTTTCCGAGTTCTAAATGTAAAACATATAGCTGGTATGTGATTCATATTGCTTATTTGGCATACATTCACATTTTTCTTGGAACTCTAGAACATTTTTCAGGACAAGCTTGATCACAATGGCAAACAGTCATTAAATAATAATGTATTTGCTTTTCCTGAGAATGTACAAGAATAAGCGTTATTGGATATTTTTGCCCTACAGAAAAGCCTCCCTAGGAATATTGAAATTCTTGCCTATTTTCTCTCATGCACATAGACAGAATTTTGTTATTATTGCTAGAAATTTAGTTCAAGGAAGAATATAAAACATAACTTTCTTCATTCAATGGTGCACTTCCACTGATGTTTGTTTTCCACTGAAACCTAGGTTACCTTGCTTTGCAACACATATATTTCACAGAGGATAAAAGAACCAAGGCGCTGCTGTTCAATACATATTAATATAGCTGACAATGTATCCCTTGTACAGAAAACCATAGAAATATCTTAGTTCTTTATGCAGGTGGATCCAGGCAAATTTGAGAGACAAGATGATTAAATAGGCTGAAAAAAACTGTCTTGCTTGCAAAGAAATGAAAGCCTTTGCTTATCAGCAACTGAAAGTTGCAAAGACAGTGTAAAAATGCCTCAAGGGACTTCATGAACTTGAAAAAAATATGTAGAGTCCATTTGCTGGTACATTGCAATATTTCTTACTGTTGGGTGATTTATTTCTCATCTTGTTCTACTCCTCAAATCATCGAACATAAAAAAGGATGGGATTTTCTTGATTATTAAAGAGCCTCATCACACTGAAGGTCTAGGTGGATCTTAGCCTTGTCAGCATATTTCACCTCTTTCTTCACTATTTTTTTTTAGCATCTCATGATGTTTTAAATAATTGCTTATCTGTTTCTCTGAGCTCTTTATGTGAGTCAGATTTTCAAAGTCCAGATGTTCTTTAAAGCACTCTTTGTGATCAATCTGATCTCAATTATAGATCATCAATCCATGTGCCTATGCAAATATCCAAACAAAACAGTTTCTGCTTGCTTTGCTAGTAAATCACTGATAACCACTGATAACAAGTTTATATTCTGATGAGAAATAATTGTCACTGGAGAAAGAGGGATGGCAGAGATGTAAGATGGCAAAAGAGGGAGTCTTGGAAACATCCAGGAAAACTCTAGGAAGAAGAAGCTTGGAAATGGAGATGATGCTTGACAGCTGAAATTAATAACGTGGACTTATAACAGCTCTAATATCAGTTGAGAATAGAGTTTTTATTTTAATTCAAAAAAGAATGGTTAGTGATCCAAGAATGGATTATGCAGCTTTTCACTGCTAAAGGCTCCATCATTGGCTATATCATCAGAGGATGTGTATATGTGGTGCCCAGTCATCAAAGATATTGCTGTTGTTTTATTTGGTTGTCAACTGTATGCCCCTTGTTAGGCTTAATTATTTAAAATCCCTACTTGAAATGAACAGCCTACTGGGACTTGAATCATAGACTGCTGATACAATAAGTTTACTAGCAAGGCAGTTCAGCTAAGAATCTATTATACTGAACAAATTAGAATATTGTGTAAAGGCAAAGAACGTTGATTATTTGTATTCAGCACGTATTTTATTGTTGTATTTTCTTTTTATATACTTAAACTTTGAAATAGACCTTGTATTTTACCTTTATTGCAAAGGCTTAATTGTTAGTGAATAGCCCAAAGTCTATTAAGTGTTTAAGGGAAGTATCTGAAGGAAAAGTACTATGGATGAAGAGGACCGGTGGGGGACTTACATTATTTATTGCAGACAAGTCTTGGTAGAGTTGGATGACAGATGAGAGAAGATCAAAAGTTTTTACTTGAAAAAGGGTCTCATCAACTAGATCAAAGCCATCTGACTGAACCAGAGAAAGGGGAAATCTTGTCATTAATATCTATAAGCACTTCCTTAACTGTAGAACTAGGAAGAGCAGGCAGAGGTAGGATTAGAACAAAGTACACATACGCCAAAATTATATAATAATTTGCATCTATTCATGCAGGGATGAAAGCTGGGGGTTCATAAAAATGCTTACTTTACTTTTGAAGCCCTGTCTTATCAGCAAAGGAGGCAAATAGTTTTGCATTGGCATGAACAGCAATCAGAAGCTATAAATCACAAGATTTAGCTGGAAATGGAACTGCTTTTTCTATTAGTTTCAATAAAATGGACAAAAAAAAATAGAATGATGCTTTTGCATTATTTCGATCAAATCCTTTGAATCCTTAAGTATATCCAATAACACACTTAAAACATTTATTTTGTACTGTTGTTCTCATCTGTTGTTCATTAATACTTGCCTTGTTCAGACTTTTCCAACATTTCATCCTTCCAATGTGATGAGACTATATTCTGGTAATTAAAATCCCAACGAATGTAGAGAACATCACATTGAAAAGCTAATCTTAACGTTTTTCTAATTTCTTTTAAGAAGCATTCTTAATGCTGTTGTTACCAATACTGCATAAATTTAGTCTGAAACAAATTCTTCTGAATTTTATTAGACGCCTCTACAACCTTGCAACTTTGATAATCCATCCATTGATAAAGGATTTTTTTCAGTCTCAATATCCTCTGATAGGTCTGGTTTATTTAGAATGTGCAAATACAGGTAGAAATAGCAAATCATGATTTTAAAACACGGTACGTGATAACACAATAAGTCAATACAGAGAATTTCTTTAAACCTAAGGCTGGAACTATTTACAAAAACATGGATGTTAAATTCTACCATTTGCTCGCTCTGGCTTGAATGTGTTGAATCATAAAGAAAAGAATAACACTAAACAATACTCTCAGAACAAAACAAACAGGGTGACAAAACAAACTGAGTTGTCAATTCTCATTAAAACGCTATGCTGGCAAACAATTACAGAATTCCCGTAATGATATAATATGTTTTACTGCTCATGTGCCACATTAGGCAAAATGCCAAGAAGAAACTACTGATGTTTTGGTTTTTCGGCAATGCATTTGCAGGGACATGTTTCCTGTAGTTTGCATCACATAAGCAGATTTCTTATCCCTCCTCTCTCCCGCTTTTATTTGCTGATGTGGAAGACAACATATCACTTGTCATACAACTTCCTCTTCTGTTAATCGATGTGTGTTAAATGAATATATTTCTTCGGGATTCAGGTAATGCATAGGACAGTTGCCCTAAGCTGTTAACTTGAACAATAGGGTGGAAGAAAACATGGTCCCCTGGGAAGGTGTGGCTCAATGAACTCAATTCCATACCATGACCTTATCATGAACAAGAATATAAATGTATAAAGCCACATACAGCAGCTGCTCGTTTATTTATTTTTTGCACCTGATACCTACTGTATGTGAGCATGTGTCTCATTTCACTGGGGAGGAAATGAGAAGGTTACATGCGAGGTAAAGTGCAACTATCTGATTGAAAATTAGATATTTCAACAAATTGTGGTTCATAGCAGGATTTAATAATTATATAGTTAATAAACTTGGTTAAGACTCTCATTCAAATGAATTGAAAGATCACTTCTAATCTAATGAGCTACAATACAAAGAACACATATATGCTGGTGATATCTGTTCTTCAATCTGCCTTTGCTAAGAGATTTGATGAGGTTGGAAGTCCTCTGAGATGAACTCAGATTTCAGATAATCTACAATTCTGTGAAAAACCATTAACTCACTTTCAGATTTTTGGGAAAGCTTGCATGTCTCTTCCCAAAGGTGGAACATACATACATACATACATACATACATGTATACATACATACATGTATACATACATACATATGATACATACACAAAAATTTTCCAAAAGATGGCAAAAGTTATTTCTTAAAATTAAATATTATATTGTGGGCATATTCCCACTAAATAAAAATGTTTTAGCTTGTCAAATTATTACTTTTAATATATATATATATATATATATATATATATATATATATATATATATATATATATATATATATATATATCAGCATATTAGCACAAATATATGCAGTATTTTTCTGAGCATATTAAAAGGACATCTTTTGTTTTTAAAAAGAAATCTTGCTTTGGTTTAAGAATGTTGCTAAATAATACATTCTCCATACTACAGCAACCAAGTATTACAAAATCAATACCAAACAACAATACTTGTACACTCAAATCAGATATCATAAATTATGTATGTAATCTATGGACTACAAATGAGATCTGCCCTATGACCTTCAGCTGTTTTTTTTTATTCTTATTGTTAAAAGGAAATAATATTGTGAATGTGTCAGTACACTATAGTTAATCTCCCAATTTTGGGATGTAAAACAGTTGTATGTTGTCCTGAAAAGCAGTCTTCAGAATAGAGAATCTGTTTGAAACAGAACAATGTAAAACTGGGTTTAGGGTAAACTCGTGGCATTCTGCCAAAATAAGCCCAAACTGAATAGTATTATATTTTTATAATGCTATGTGGAGGAACAGCTGGCAATCTAATCTACCCTTTATCTCACTAAAAAGCATGATGTGAAACCTTGATTAACTAGAACTATAACGGGAAGTGGAAGGTTAGTGTTTACGGGTCATTTGTTGACATCAATGGCATATGGGCTTGTAATCTAAGAGGAGTATTATAGTAAAGGGCATGAATTAATGAATGAAATCTTTTTTAAAATAGATACAGTGTGCACTGGTGAAACAGAGAAAGGGAAAGGGTGGAATAAATCTGAATGAATACGATCTGATTTTGTCAACTTGACTTGGTGAATACATTCATGGAAGTTTAAAATTGAATGAAAAGGATAAAATGTCTGTCAAAAAGTATAAGTAGTAGTTGTGGGTGCTCATCAAATATCCCTAGCTCATAGGTTAGTCCAGGGGTGGGTTCTACTTACCTTTACTACCGGTTTGTATTGTGCCTGCGCAGCACTTCTGCGCATGTGCAGATCACTTCTGATGTCATCCAGGCCAGTGAGCGGAGCCTCCCGCCGGTTTTACTACTGGTTCTTGCGAACCGGTCCAAACCGGGGGCAACCTACCACTGGGTTAGTCATAGCTGTATGTTACTGTAGCTATATGAGGAATGGGACTAATGAAAGAAGTAAGGATGTATCAGGCCTGTCCCAGCTTGGGCATTTAGGAAAGAGTCTGTTTGTAGCAAAAGGTATACTTTTACTAAAGCCAAAAGGTTACAGCATAAGCAAAGCCAGATCTGAATATTCCCACGTGAACCCAGTCCTTTTCCCTTCTCCTGGGCCCTCCCCGCTTGGTCCTTCCATAAATGTCCAATGGTATTCAAACTAGGTGTTTTGGTAACCGTCCTAAGTTTGACGCCTTTTGGTTGGTGTTTGCATTCCGTTCTCATGGTTATATCCTTGGATCTGCCAGGCTCTCTTCCAGGCCAGCACCTCTGGTTCCTCTCACTCTGTCATCCTCCCTCTCTATATCCCCTTACTCCTCCCTCCCCCCTTCTGATAAGATCTGACAGGATGAGTTTTGGGGAATGAATGCAATGTGGAAATGGTTATTATTCTTTTATCTGACATGGATAGATAGATAGATGGAAATGAGATGAAAGGATACAGAAACAGTGATTAGGCTCTTCAGAGACCAAAGATTGCTGAATATTTACTTAGAAGTTTGTTCAAATACATGTTTTAAATGTAAGTTTGTTCATGTCTCTATCAGTATTTTTGGCTTACTGTTTGTAATCAAATGTTGAGAAAATTGTTGAAGAATATTAGAGACTATCAATGTGAGACAGATATTATTTGGTAGTGTCAAAAATGGATCATGGGAAAATAGACATGAAAGAAAAGGAAAGAAATAAGAAAGAGTAAGATATAGAATGACTAGAGGAAAGGAACATATGCATCCTATATGAAAAAAATATTAGAAGATACAATTATCTTCCTATAAGATGAATAAAAATATAGAATATGTGAAAACTGCTTGGAACAAAGTGGAAAGAATTATGTTATAGAGTGCCAGAAAAATATGTGGGTTATGCTAATGGCATATTCTGTGTTTAGACAGAAAACATTAACTGTAAAGCTTCAGGAGCTTAATGGAAAATAAATATTAAAATAAATGTTGTTTCAAGATTTATATAAATTCTTAGAGGATTCATGTAATAATTTGTGTAAACACAACAGATACTGAGAAAATGTTTAAAGGATCATCAGATATATTTGGAATATATTGAAGGAAAATTAAATTCTCAAGTAACTCATTAGAATCTGATTTTATAGACTAATTCAGTTAAGATTTTAGCAATTCATTTTTATGGCATTCATGGACAAATTATTATTTTATACCAACTTATTACTAAATCAATTTTCCAAAATATCTGAAAAGATGATTTGGATTACATAAGACCATTAAAGCATTTCTTCACTTCATTTTGGATGGACTGTTTAAAAAATGAAAATAATTTTTTTAAAACTAAATAAAAAGGACTAAATAAGCAGTTTCCAGAAGATGCAACAGAATTGAAATAATGCTGCTAAAATAATTTAGGATAGAACTGCAGTAAGGTAATTATAGAAATAATAATTAAAGTTTTTGTATAGAAATGACAGTAATATAACAAAAATTGAAACAAAAATTAATGTTGACGGTTGCTAATGTTCAAGACTGCACAATAAAAATCAAGAAAAAAATATAATGAAAAATGATAAGGCTTTCAAATACTGGTAGTAATGAAGATGTTTAGTAAATGAGATTAAGAATGATTAAAAAGTGAATAAAAATATAAAATAATAACTAAATAAAAAGTGAACAAAAGTACAAAATATTTTAATATAGTTTTGTAACAGAGTAAATGAGTGTAGTTCATCAATTTTCAAAACAAATGTTATATACGAAGGAAAAGTTGATAGTGTGATAATGGAAAGGAAAAATTGAGGAATCATGGTTGGATATAATGGTTGAGATCCTCAAAAAGACAGATGAGAATTTTAAGAACAAAAGGCAGAGTATTAATTTTTGTTTAGATACTTAGAAGAAAGGATGGCATCAAAACAGAAAAATACGGAGACGTATACCGAATAGTCTTCAGGTAAACCATTTTATATCTTGCTTTTAATCTTTTATTTTCTTAACTAAATTTATGTACTTCATAAATTTGCCCACCATCCAGTCGATATATTCTAGGCAGCTTACAACATAAGAAAACCATTAAAAACCTAACATTTTCTCAAAGCTCATACATAATGCCGTTCTACCTGTTTCTAGGGTGGCCCCGCGGGCCAGATCTAAGCACCCCGTGGGCCAGATCTGGGCCCCAGGCCTTGAGTTTGACAACCCTGCTCTAATTTAATGACATCTTTCACTTGAAGACTTACTAAAAGAGACCAATTTTCACTTCTTATAATTCTTCTCTTTTTATAACACTACAGTACTTTCTCCAACAGCATGATGTATGTTTGCACGCAAAAAAGAAAATCCACAGTGATTTTATATCAAAATGCAAACCATCTGCTTGATCTGAACATATACAGGATGGAAACCATTTTTTCCATCAAGTTTGGCAGGAAAAAGAAGACAGTGTATTTGTGAAATTATCAAAATGCACCTTCAATTTTAGCCACTTGGTTTGTTAATTTGTAGCATAAACTGATTAGTGTATTAATTACAATAAATAAAATATGTTGTTGCCATGCCATACATCACTTATAAAATAGTGATATCCTAAAAAAGGGCTCACATGGAGCTAGAATTTTCTTCTGCCCAATGGAATCAACATACCTCTTGGTTTCAGATATGGGTTTTCCAGTCTCTTGGTCAGATTGCTTTATCTCAGTAGGGAATTCAGGAGCCAATGATCCAAAGTCAGGAAGAGATGCAATTGTGCTATCAGTCCGCTGGCTATCACAAAGCTGGGAAGTACTGCAAAATAATGGACAGTTATAAAAAACTAATATTAGTAAAGCACAAGAACTGCACATATGTTTTAAACTGTATTCAGAGACTAGATTAACTGCATATTTATCTCATGCTTGGCTCCTAGTGGGAAATCTAGTCTTCTACAGCCCACTTGAAATTAAACAGATGTAGACTTGACCTAGAAATTTCAGAAGAGCTCAATGTATGAGATCATTTTTAAAAACCAAACTAGGAATCCAACTGCACTCTGCAGTTTGACAATTGCACTCTAAATTTCTATTTCATTGTTTGAGTAAATCGAATCAAATTACAATAAAGCACAAGTATAAAATACACATGCACATAAATGCTCATAATTAGCAACATACATACCCACACAAATATTCAGCATTACTAAGATGTGTAAAAATAACAGAATGTTGAAACAGCAGAAATTCAACACCAAAAGGTTATGCCAATACGTTTTTGAAAGATGTTTAAATGCAAGAAGGTAGGGCTTTACTGAATCTCACCAAGAAAAGAATAAGGGCTGTGTCAGTGGTAGCTTCCAAACAAATATCCATTGTGGATCTGTAAGAAACCAGATTATCTAAAAGTGATCTTCAAGCCTGGCAGAATCATATGAAAAAAAATTAACCATTAGATATGGCTTTTTCTGACCATTTAAAAACTAGTGCTAGCGTATTACACTGAGCCCAGAAAGAAACTGATGACCAAAGTAATATCTAAGCTGTTCTAACCATTCTTGTCTTACATATCCAGTGACTGGATATTGTATCAATTCTGAGGGATCATTAAAGTTATACACCATATACATCATTCCAGTCAGGATATCATTGATGTAACATTAATGAAACTTCATCGAATCTTCATCAAATAGTTGAGCCAGGCAAAGGTTATACATGCTTCTAATACTAATTGGACTTGCAAAGGCATCATAACATTTGGAATCTCTTCTAACTGCATATTTCTTTATTCAATTGAGGTGTTTCATCGTCTAAGGGTTCCTGTGTGTACACCACAACAACATGTGCTTTTTCCATGCATTGTGCAGTTTATCTACCATCGTCCAGACCACAATAGAATTCACACACAGTGTAAACACATGGGCAGGACAACCTTTTGATGATACTTAATTTTGAGGACTTCCTCAAGAACTAAATGACTACGGCAGACAGAAACCGTGTAGTACACATATGTGAAACCTGAATTTTTTTAGAAAGTTTTCCTCTAAAAAGATTGCCAACTTCCACAATCTTTCTTAAAAGTGAACTCTAGCATTAGTTTAGCAATGTTTTTCGCTATCCGAATTCTAGTTTCTAGAACTGCCCTCAACTTTTCAGTATACCAAGAATTTTAATTAGTTCTATGTATTTGGAGATGGTCGTCTTTGGCAGTAATAATACTGATCATCTTAGGACAAGTCATTTTGGAGAGTGACTGCCAGAAATATCAATAGGAATAATCTCAGCCATCAACTGACATTAGAAGGCAAAAGTGTGCCAGGAAGACAATCATTCAATGAGCCTTCTACACTTGCAAAGATTAGAAATTTTCAGCAACTCAAACAGAGATAACTCCTTTTCCACTAAAAATATTGAATTAGAGGGATATTATATAAAAGATCATATGAAGATACTGATAGCTGAAATATTGACTTAAATTGCTTGATTTCAGCTATATTTTAGGAAAGTTTTTAGATTACAGTGTATTGGTGAAGTAGGAGTACTTTATTAATCACTGTCTGTAACCAAGCTTGTATATTCAGCATACAGTTCTAAAATATGAAAATAGCTATACAATAATCACTGAGCAGGTGAATGAACACAGGAAAATATGTTTGTTATAGGAGTGCCCTCTACTGATCAGAGATAAAATCACAACTTCAAAATACAGTAGCTCCTCTCTGAGGATAGGCGGTTCAGAAATTTGAAAAATAAAATAAAATACACTGACCACTGGGATACTTATAAAAAGCTGAACACTGGGTGGGGATGGGATTTATTGTTTATTCATTGGTTCGATTTATATGTCGCCCTTCTCCAGAGACTTAGGGCAGCTTACAATGCATTAAGCAATAACCTTCATACTTTTGTATATGCCTGCTTAGTAGGGCTTTTGCCCCCCCCCCCGAGCAGTGTTCTATTTTATACAAAGTCAGTTTATTGCCCCCACAATCCGGTCCTCATTTTACCTACCTCGGAAGGATGGAAGGCTGAGTCAACCTTGAGCCTGGTGAGATTCGAACTTGCAGTAATTGCAGGCAGCTGGCAGCTAAGTGCTACTTAACAGCACTTTAGTCCGCTGTGCCACCAAGGCGCAGCAGACTAATGATGAATGAACACACAAACCATCATTCATAAATCCCCCATTGTGGTTAAAGCAAGCACTCTTGAGTGGAAATATACTAATTAGCATATTAATGCTGCAAAAATTATTAGTCTGTAGCAGTAAAAAAGAACTGTAATAATTTAAAGACTAAATATAGTGTTTCTTGGATATTCTTAGGCAAACTTCTATCTACTTTTAATTATAAAAGTAAGATATAAGAGGCGGCGTAAGTGCTGTTAAATAGCACCAGCTGCCTGCAATTACTGCAACTCCGAATCTCACCAGGCTCAAGGTTGACTCAGCCTTCCATCCTTTCGAGGTAGATAAAATGAGGACCCTGATTGTGGGGGCAATAAGCTGACTTTGTATAAAAAAGAACACCGCTTGGGGGGGTGGCAAAAGCCCTACTAAGCAGGTATATACAAAAGTATGAAGGCTATTGCTTAACGCATTGTAAGCCGCCCTGAGTCTCCGGAGAAGGGCGGCATATAAATTGAACCAATAAATAAATAAATAAATAAATAAATAAATAAATAAATAAATAAATAAATAAATAAGTTAGGAATTTGAACAAAGAAAAGAGGTAGCAAACGAACTTGATTTATCAGTATAAAAAGTATATGCTCTGGAATAAATATACGTTTCACAATTTTCATAGCATTTACAGCAATACAGAGCACTACACAGATATATAATTAGCACATTATATATTGTTCAACATAAGAACAAAATCCATGACTTTTTTATCCTCTATTAATTCAACCATCTTATACCACTTATGCCTATGCAAATTCTTTAAACCAATGTTTCTTAACCTCAACAATTTAAAATGTGTGGACTGGCTGCAGAATTCTAGGAGATTGAGTCCACATATCTTCAAATTGCCACAATTAGACACATTTCCCTACATTACTCCATGAATAAATTGGTAGTCTTTTACTAATATTTAGTTTCAGTATATTGAAATTTAGATCTGTAACTGTATATTCAGAGCCTTCTTTACAATGGAAGGTCACCGAAACCACACAAGGTAAGTTGTGTTAAATTGTAGCAACACAGAAGACTTACACATGCAAGAACATTGGATTCCTAAAAATAAACCACAAAAATCAAGCTCTATTTATAGGTCTGCCTCAGGATTTATAGCTAAATTTCTCCTATCGTTCCAAGATCAGAATAAATTGGACTATTCTTTCCACAGCCTTAAAACTCAGGGACATCTGTTCACTATTATATTTAAGTTCAATCCGTCCTAAGAACATTTAGATTGTTATCAAACAATGATAAAATATTTTGCACAAAATAACCTGATCAAAAGTCCTGTATCTTAGTCCTAATCTATTGAATTAGCCACAGTGGTTTGGATTCATATAATATGCTAAATTAAGACTGCAATGAATGAAAACATATAAAACTTCAAGTAAAAGTCAAACAAGCCACAGTTTGGCTTAGTCCAATGTAGTCATATCTACATATTCAAAACACAGAGAGTGTTCTTCTTGTTGTTGTTAGTTGCAAAGTCGTATCTGACCCATCGCGACCCTATGGACAACTTTCCGCCTTCCTGTCCTCTACCATCCCCCACCAGTCCATTTAATCTCACACCGACTGCTTCAGTGACTCCATCCAGCCACCTCATTCTCTGCCGTCCCCTTCTTTTGCCCTCAGTTGTTCCCAGCATTAGGCTCTTCTCCAATGAGTCCTTCCTTCCCATTAGATGGCCAAAGTATTTGAGTTTCATCTTCAGGATCTGGCCTTCTGAAGAGCAGTCAGGGTTGATTTCCTCTAGGACTGACCGGTTTGATCACCTTGCAGTCCAAGGGACTCGCAGGAGTCTTCTCCAGTACCATAGTTCAAAGGAGAGTGTTCTAGAGTCTTTTAAAGATGTACTGGTTCTGGTCATGAATCTTCCATAGAGTTTGGTCTAGTGGTTAAGGCACCAGGCTAGAAAGCAGGAGACCATGAGTTCAAGTTCTTCCTTAGCCATGAAAGCCACCTGGTGACCTTGACCCAGTCATTCTCTCTCAGCCCAATTTATCTCACAGGGTTGTTGTTGTGGAAAAAAACAGGAGGAGGAAGGAGGATTAGATGTATTGTAAAAATAATAAAGGCAGGATAAAAATCTAAGAAATAAATAAACAGAGATGGTTTGGAGGTAGCAGGAAACTGTGCTATTAATAAACCTTAAGCTCATATATTCCCTTTTCTGCATATTCCACTTTTTGCTATACTAAAGATTAAAAAAACCCTGCCCCTTTCAGCTGTAAACTAGCCTCAGTTCTATAGTTTCCCCAAACTCTGGGAAACCTAAGTCACTCAATATCAAACCAAAGTTTATGAGCTTCAATTTTTCATCAGAATTTAAGCTAAAAGGGTTTGAACATACCAGTAAACAGTGGCTAGCTAAATAAAAAATGGCAGTTTTCCCTCATCCTTCTTATATAAAAATGAAGGGAAATCTATGAATTAGAAATTTGACAAACAAGCATTTTTTTTCTTACAAGGCCAGAGCCTCTGAAATAGAGACCTACCTAGAGCAAACATATTTGGATCCCATTCAACAAACTAAAACAACAGTACAGTTGTTGTTTAGTGATCTCAAATTCTTCTTTTTTTATTTCTGACATTTGCTGAACTTGTGTAGTCACAAGAGCATTTGTTCCCAGGACTTTCTCTTTCCCATGCCAAGATTTAGAAACTGTTTCTGAAATCAGGACCAATAATATGTATGGTCATCTATAACAATGTATAAAATTATTCCTATTACTATTTGGCTTCCCTCGAGCTCTCTGCCTCTTTCTCAGCTAAATTTTCCATCAACTTATATGGTAATAACATGTAACATAATGTAAACAGCCATATGCAGACTGTGCAATAGTAGCCTCAGGCAAAATAAATGGTCTAAAATTAACTGTAAGGGGAAGCATTCCCAAAGAACTAAGTCAAAAAAAAAAAAAAAACCAAATCAACATCAGAAAAGCCAAGCGTGAAACCCATATCAGATTCCCTATAAATAAGATTTTAGTGCAATATTCATATTGTTTTCCAAAGTCAATGTATCATAATTTCCAAATCATACAGATAGATAGATATACAAGTCTGTGGGGAAAATGATAAAGTGTGTTCAGAAAAATATAAAGTTAACAAATGTATTGCAATGGAATTTTTTGTCAGTCAGATGTAAAGCATAAAGATTTTGAAACAATGTTAAGAAAGCTACACTGTATTTATTTCCAGTATATTTAAGAAAAAATAAGATATAATCATTTATGCCAGGTAGGTAGGCAAATTGATGATAGATGATAGAAGACAGACAGACAGACAAACAGATGACTGACTGACTCTGACTCTCTCTCTCTCTCTCTCTCTCTCTCTCTCTCTCTCTCTCTCTCTCTCTCTCTCTCTCTCTCTCTCTAAGAATAGGCAAGAATCTGGATATTATTCTTAAATAATCTTACTCAATAGAGCATGGATTCTATACATGTCCATATATATGAAGCTGGACATCTGCCAACCAGCTGTTTGGTACCAAAATACAAAAAGGAGACAGCTACATCTAACTAGGCCCCTCTAACAGCTGGGCTAACTGACATCAAGCTTCCTTTCTTCTCTTCTCTTTTCTCTCTTTCTCCATTGTTTTTAAAAAACATTTTTGGCTTTTGCATGAAGCTAAATAACTTAAAATAAGACCGCACCCTGCTTCTAAGACTGCACAATCCTTATGTAAGGATTAGGTTGTTAGTCTTTAAGGTAGCATCTTATTTGCTAACCTTAATTGCAGCAAACAGCAAACCCTATGCAACATTACTGGTCTATACTTTTCTTTTTGATTTCGTGCTATTCAAATTGTTCTACAAGCCTGTATATATTTCAAGTCCCCTCCACAAAACGAAGTCCAAGAGCATTCATAATAACAACAACAAAACTATTTCCACATCTGGTTATAATATTATGAGTACACTCTCAGACAATACTTAAGTAGGAAGCTTATAGGAAAAATATTACAAATTAAATGAACTAATTTCTCGATTCCTATTTGCAGAAACGTCTTGAATATATCAGCGTTTTTCTACATTCCACCATATAAAGCATTTCAATGAATCCTGTGAGAAAATGCCATCGCCAAGATTTATTCCAAGAAGAAAAATAATGAGTTTTACATATGCTGAAATAAATTAAAATTAATACTTAATTCACACTGGGTGGTTCCAGATCAGGATGAGGACCATCCCTTCTGCTTCTTACTATGGTTGCCCATCTAGTTCCACTAATGTCAATATAGGTTATTTCAGTGAGAAAGTGTGGTTTCTCACTGAAACTATCGTATTTTTCAGAGTATAAGACGCACCTTTTTCCCCAAAAAAAGAGGGTGAAAATCTGGGTGCCTCTTATACTCCGAATGTAGCCCCGCCCAGCTTCTCAAATGGAAGTTTCAGAGGCTGAAAAAAGCATCAGAAAAGAAGCTTCAGAAAAGAAGCCCCCAAACAGAGCTTCAGAAGCTTTTTTTCTGAAGCTTTGTTTCGGAGGCTTTCAGAGGCAGGAAAAAAAGTTTTTTCTGAAACAGAGTTTCAGAAGTTTCAGAGGCAGAAAAAAACACCCACAAAAAAAGCAAAGCAAATTCTAAAAAAGAAATGGTGGGCTGGGGGGAGGTGGCTTTTAATGGCATGTGCATTAGTCAGTTGTGAAATACACAATTGACATTTTGTAACCCATGCTTATCCTTCTATGCATTGTTTATAAAAATAAATAGGTTTGCCCACCTAAAGAAAAAGAGAAATACTTTGGATATGCGTTATTTCAAGTTGGACTGGAGGCTAAAATATATAAAGAACGGTTGCTGCAATTGGGTATTTCTAGTTTAATGAAAAGAAGAACTTAAGAGTGACATGATAGCAGTGTTCCAATATCTCAGGGGCTGCCACAAAGAAATGGGGGTCAAACTATTGCTCAAAGCACCTGAGGGTAGAACAAGAAGCAATGGGTGGAAACTAATCAAGGAGAGAAGCAATTTAGAACTAAGGAGAAATTTCCTGACAGTTAGAACAATTAATAAGTGGAACAACTTGCCTGCAGAAGTTGTGAATGCTCCAACACTGGAAATTTTTAAGAAGATGTTGGATAACCATTTGTCTAACATGTTGTAGGGTTTCCTGCCTGGGGAGGGTGTTGAACTAGAAGACTTCCAAGGTCCCTTCCAACTCTATTATTCTTTCTATTCTATACCTCCAGGGTCCCTTACAACTATTCTATTTTATTCCTATCCCTATTCCATTCTAATAGCATCCTGATATGGAGTTAATTTCTGTTACTTTGAAGTTCATTCCATACATTTGAAGATAAGTGCAATTTAGTTTACATGGATATTCTTAATAAAATAACAGAATAAGCATGGGAAATGCTTACATTCCCGACCTACAACACGACTTTTGGGCATGCAGAAAAGATGCTGTGATAAACAGCATTAATGCTAGTATTGATGCTCGGCCATCTGCCAAGAGTCCCATCTTGTACTGTCCTCAGAAGAGCACTTGAAGAAGCTCAGTTATGATTTTCAGGAAAGGCCTTCCAATGGTGCTTTCAGAAGTCACTGCTAAAATTGATAGTAACAGGGAATCCCAAGAAGACAAAGTTTCTCATTCTGGAAATACTTATAGAAATGTTATAGAAATGTTGATCTATTTAAGTAATGATGCTCTTGAGTTGTTTACAACTCCTAGTTAATTCATAAACACATTTTTGCAATTTGCTTTAATGTTCAGGAAGTTGTTGTCATTGGCTTGACTTCCTATTCTAGTATCCAGCCTTAGTATTCCTTGGTGATCACCTATCCAAGAAATAATTAACCTTCCAAGCCCAAACAATGTTGGCCAGATGCCACTAGTGAGATTACTTTTTCCCCAATGTATGACACATTCAGATGAAATATCAGGCATGGCAATCCAAACAGAATTTGTGTAAGAGTAGATATATATTCAAATGACTATTATACTCTGTTTCCCTCAAAATAAGACATCTCCTGATAATAAGCCCAATCGGGCTTTTGAGCGCATGGCAATAAGGCCAAGTGCTTATTTCAGGGTTCAAAAAAAGAAAAAAAAAGAAAAAAAAGGGGTCATATTTTTAGGGAAACATGATATTACACAAGCAGCACAATACTCCATTATCAATGAAGAAAGAAGGTTCCTCTGACGTAACGTAAGAGTAGGAGAAAAAGATTCAGGCAATTTTTATTGAGATAATGATTTTAAAATGAAATCAGTGCACTGTTCTTTTTTAACCTTAATAAATCTTGCTAAAAACAATTTTGTGGGAATAACATTAGGAAAAAAATTCATATACCTTCATCTGGGTAATTTGTTAGTAATTATTAGCCCAAATGAGCATCCCCAGTTTTATCTTAATTGTTTCCATTTGCCACCAAATATCGGGGTGGGTGGCTGGACTAAATTCTTTGTATTCTTTGTTTGTTGTTTTCTAACTTATAGTTGCTGAACAGGATAGGAGCTAGTTTAGAACAGTACAACATACCAGGAAGAAGGGGGAAGTTGATTTGTTCTTCCTGTTTTTCCCCCAAAGAATTCATCTTTGGATTCAGACATGTGTTCAATGTCACAATCCCTTGGAAAAGAACTCTTTCAAAAGATTTTCATTTGTTCTCTATTAGAACCAAATTCAGAATATTACAAGTTACATAAAGAGGGCTTCTTGAATGGCTGGGAAAATATATTAAGAGAGTCTCTTCAGGACCAGAAAGAAGGACTTCATATTGATTTAGTCCAGGATTTGGACATGCAATTTGGACATTTAACATGCAGAATTTCCCTTGCCTTTCCTACTGTGCTGAATGATATGTTATTACTGGGATTGGGAAGCAGAATAGTTTACATCTTCACTGGATAGATAGAAGAAGGACAGCACCTGAGTCCTCCTAATATACACTTCCATTTAGCAAAACAGGACTTTTTTCCCAGACTAATACATATTCAGTACATATCAGAATTGCAGCTCAGCTTTTATGGATAAGCAGTAAAACACAACCATAAAAAAGACTGATAATGTAAGAGAAGGTGGCTGCAATTTATTATCAAAGCAGCTATAAATCAGAAATCGCTGAAGCATTTTTGGACAGCTTTAGTGTAGAATCAGAGAACACAGTAAGGAAAAGCCAATGGAAGAAACAGCTGGAAAATATGCTATATAAATAGGGCAATTTTAACTAGTGTTACAGAACACCTTCTGGATAATTCTTATACCACTGGGAGGAAAAAAACCACAAAGCAATGTAACTGTACAAGATAATGAGCTTAAACAATGACATAAGGATGATGAAAGTAAAAATGAGATCATTATTCCAGGAACAATATTTCTTAATATGTCCAAATATTTTCCCCCCAAAATCTTCTTCCTTGTTTCTACAGTCATAAGGTTTTCACTTTAGAAATGACCCTTTCCTATGCAAACAGTATAGGAAAAGTTCAGTAAATGCATGTCTTTCATCTTGAGTTCACTACATGTGAAAATAAAGTTTATTTGATCCGATACCTTGTTCAAAGCTGTGGCAACTACTGATTAATATTTCCAAATGAATAGCCTGCATTTCATTATATTCATTTGCAGAATGAAACTAGTGGTTCTTAAGTTATCAACTTTTTTTATTGTTTCTACTATTTTTAATGGGTCAGAAAAGCATTACATAACCACTCAGACGTACCAGCTGGTAACAATGCTTTTAAAATATCCATCTGCAAATACAGAATTGCTCAGGCTAATGAATGATGGATTAGTGTAAGTAGGGAATTGACCCACCCCAGGTTTCTTCTCTTTCCAGCACTCGGCTGGGAGTTCTTAGTTCCACAAATCTATTGTCAGGATAAGCACTACAACAGGGCAAAATTGCTTTCACTAAAACATAATGCTGACTAAAATGGTAAGTGCATATGACTGTAACTTTATTGACTGTTTATTATAATGTAAAAATCTGTTAAGAGTCCTAAAAGCCATCAAGTTTGTATTCAATGAATGAAAAATGTTCCTATTGCTTACTTGGCTCTATTCTTCTCTCTCACAGCTACATAGAAAAGACCATTCTTAATAGCCAATTCTTAATTGCCTTTGTCAAACTTTAGCACAGTCAACGGAGAAACTACTGATTTTTTTATGTGTCTGAAAGCCATAGTCCCATCCAATACAGAAACATGATATGAGATTATGGCCCTAGGGATCTATGAGCAGATGGTGCACATATACAATATGACAATACATTTGTGGGCTGTGATTTTGCTACTACTACTGAAAAGCATTATGTGTAGTAGGCTCTTACCAGGCTGTTAAGCTAGGAAGTCAAGGATCCAATCTATTAGAATTATTTCAAGCATTTTCCAGGATTAAATTACTTCTATGACAGTTTATCAAATACAGTAGCAGCAGTGTTCTCTAAATATTACTGTCTTTCCTACAAATCACTCAATTACGAGCTATGCTGAAGCTTGAGTGACACCATAAAGTCTTCAAAACACTGCTTCAGAAGCATTTCACTTATTTCAAATCTAAAGCATCTCTATAAAAGATTTCCCCTAGTTTTGCCTAAATCTTCTACTTCAGGTTTTAAAAAGAACAAAAATCCCCAAACCAGAATTTTTCTACAGCTACCCCAATTGTTTCTCTCACACACTCAGAAATAAAGTGTCATTCTATGTAGCTCTTCATCTTTTCAAGAAATACTGGATAAAATAGACTTGTGTGTCTCTTACCGGTAAAAACACATCTCCAAAGTTTTAATATTTTGTTTTGTTAAAATGGTAGTATGTTATTTTACAGGAATACAGGAACTAAGGAAGCAAACTACTGATTACCAAATATTTCTGTAAAGCTCCTTGAAGTTAATAAAACCACAGAATTGTTTTTTTCCGATTCAAATGTGTTTGATTTTCAGAGGCTGCCCGAAAAAGTCCCTGCAGTTTTATTGGGAAGATTTTTCAGAAGTGGTTTGCCATTGCCTCCTTCCTAGGACAATAACTGGCCCACAGTTCTAATGTAGGATTAGAACTCACAGCCTCCCAGTTTTGACCCTGAGGCCTTAACCACTACCCCAAATTGGCTCTTTCAGAAATTTCTTTTTTTAAAAAAATACAAATCTTTCTCATAACATTTATTCTGGAGAATGTTCAAAATTTTCCTAGGGAGTAAAATATCACTTCTACAAAACAATAAAGAATCAGAACTTAGGGAAAAAGAAAATCTGGGAATGATCAATTAGAATCAAACAACCCTAAAATATGATAAAAATAAAACATGGTAATTCAAAAACGCAACTGCACACAATGATAAACAAGAAGGGCCCATTGATAAAATGCAGGAACACAACATACTTGATGGGTATGAATCTGTGTTAATTTGACAAATTCTGTTTCCCTCAGGACAGTCCATAGCAATTCAGGACATGCTAGAAGTACCATGCTAAGACAACTCTATCACAGCTGCCTTAACTTTGTGTCACTTAAATAAAGACACTGAACCAATTAGCACATTCAATATATCCTTGTTCACACAGGTCTTAAAACTACAGTTAATATCTTATCCTACCTTGCTGTGATCAGCTCAGTAGCATCAAGAGTAGCAGCATCACAGAGGACTGTGGTCAGTGGTTTTTTGAAAGAATCCACATCAGGCTCCAATTTAACGGAAACATCAGGAACATAAGAACTGGGCAGAAACAAATGGAAATATATTAGAATATATTTTCTGAAAAAAGGTGTTTTTAGAATATCGTATCAACAGATGACAAACATTGCTGTCAAGGATTAGTACTAATAATTACTTCAGCGTGGTCAAAAGGTATTTCTTTTTCAATATGTTTTCTATTGTTAGCTTTCTGTATCCTTCTCCAAAAGCTCTCCTATCTGGTAGCCAGAGGTGATTTCCCAACAAGGTGTATCTCTTTTGTAGAAGGGTTTTCATAAATTTCAAAACCATCGTTCAGATCCAAAAGACAACCCGAAAATTTAGGTTATATTTCTGCTGTCTTTTCATATTGGAAAATCCCATTAAATTTGGCTGACAATGTAATTCTAAAAATATTAATGCAGTGCTCAAGTTTGTCTTTATAAATGTATGACTGGAATGAAGAAAGAAGAAAGTTTTCTAAATGAACCAGGCTAAGCAGATCTATAAATATAATTGAAAAGAGATAAAAATCCTAAATAAATTAATAAACCCAGAATAAAGATTTAATTTTAGGTTTCTTGAAATGCCATACACTGGAGGGATAACAGATAATACTGCTAGATCAAGCCAATATCAACATAACCACAGCAATCCAGGTTACAAGAAAGTAAATGTTGAAATAGACCAGTGATGGCTAACCTTTTTGCCATCATGTGCCAAAAGCTGGGGAAGTGTGGGGTGGTTCCACAGGCACGTGCCCACACCCATAATTCTATGTGCCCTGCTCCCCCATGCATGTGCGCGCAACCCCCCCTGCTCCCCCCGCTTTTGGCATGTGATGGCCAGGTGAGCCCGGTAGGGCTGTTTTTTGCCCTCCCCAGGCTCCAGAGACTTTCTAGGAGCCTGGGGAGAGCCAAAACAGCCTTCCCCACCACTCCGGAGGCCAGAAACACTTCCAGTGGGCCCAGAAGACCCAAAGCACATGCGTGCTGGAGCTGAGCTAAGGCAACGCTTGCGTGCCCACCAATATGGCTCAGTGTGCCACCTGTGGCACGCGTGCCATAGGCTCGCCATCACGGGAATACACCATGCAAACATAACTTTATTAAGAATTGTTTATAACTACCATGTTTTCCCGAAAATAAGGCCAAGCCTGATTTTTGGGGTGGGCATAAATATACACCTTCCGCTGAAAATAAGCCCTAGTGAAGGGGTGGGCGTGGCCAGCAGCCCTTCCCCCTTCCCCAGTCACCTCCTGGAGGTTCAATCCCATAATTGCTGCCCGTTGATCAGCTGAGCGAGAGAGGGCTGTGCAACTTGGTCCAGATCTCCAGAGCACCTTTTCCCATCGATCTTTCTTTATTTGGGATCACAGCACAGACCCACATCCCCAAAATGTTCCATCCAAAGCCTTCAGCCTTGCAATCCTGGCAGGGGCATCTGTGCTACAATCCCAAGTAAAGAAAGATCGGCAGGAAAAAATGGGGGAGGGGGATTTTCCTGCAGCCTGTCCTTTCTTTGGGATCATAGCACAGACACCCCTGCCAGGATTGCAAGACTGAAGGCTTCGGATGGAGCATTTTGGGGATGGGTGTCTGTGCTGCGATCCCAAAGAAAGGACAGGCTGTAGGAAAATCCACCACCTTTTTTTCCTTCCGATTGTTCTTTACTTGGGATCACAGCATAGACAGCCATCCCCAAAAATGCTCCATCCAAAGCCTTCAGCCTTGCAATCCTGGCAGGGGATCTGTGCTATGATCCCAAAGAAAGAACGGTGTGTGTGTGTGTGAGAGAGAGAGAGAGAGAGAGAAAGAGAGGTCCGATCCAACCTCGGGGAGTTATCCAGGGCTGGCAGCAATGTTCTCTCCATTCCCCCCCCCCCCGCACACACACAGAGGTCCCTCACCCCCCCAAAAAAAACCTCCCAAGGCAGCCACATCCCTTCACTAACCTGCATTCCAGCTCTGTTCTCCATGAACGTTCTTGCCCTCCATATGCAGGGCAAGAAAAGTCTGTGAGACTACAGTAAAAACACCTTCCAACTTCGCAAGATTTTTTTTTCTTCATGAGAAGTTGGAAGATCTGAACTACTGGTATTTTTTTTTTCCTAGTCCAACAGACTACTTTTCTTGTCCTGAACGCACAGCAGAGAATGGAGCTGGGAAGCAGGTTAGTGAAGGGATGTGGCTACCCTGGAAGGGAGGGTAAGGGTGAGGGTTGGCATGGGTGGACTGGCTGAAGGGCCTTCGGGTAAGCCGATGCGGGGCCTTGGGGCAGCTCTGCAGCCCCTGCCTGGCTTTGTCCTCAACCCCCTACCACAGCTTTGCTTCATTCTTCTTTGCAACGTGCAGCCTCTCACAGTAAGGAGAATTGCAGGCAATTCTCGTTACTGTGAGAGGCTGCACATTGCTTCTGGGCAGGGGAGGCTTGGTCCTCTTATCCGGTTCCCCTCCACCATTTCTCTTTTTCTCTCTCTCTCTCTGTCGCTCACACACACACAAAGAGATATTTGAACTCTTGAACTGCTGTGCACTTTTTGGCCAGAGGAAGACGAAGCAGGTGAAAAATGTTTGGGCGCCCGATAGGCACCGGCCTACATTGTCAAATATTTGGGCTGCTGAGCACCGACCAGTCTTGGGAACCGCTCCCTGGCTGGACATGGAACTCCGGCAGGAAAGCGTCTCCTTTGGGCTACTGAGCACCAGCCTGCATGCCTATTCGGTGCTGCAGGAGTCGGGCTACAGCTAGGCTGAGCCAGGCGCTTTTCGGGCCCTGGCCCTGGTGGCTGCTGCAACTCTCGTGCCAGCTCTGCACACAGCTGGCCTGAGAGCTGCAGCACCCACCAGACCCAGGATTGTAGCCTGGCACCTGCAGCATCAAGTAGGCATGCAGGCTGGTGCTCAGTAGCCCAAAGGAGATGCTTTCCTGCCGGAGTTCCATGTCCAGCGGTTCCCAAGACTGCCCAATTCTCAACCAGCCAGCTGCATGATAGGAGAGTTGCTTCCTGCCCACCTGAAAGAGAAGCTGGGTAAGGGTTAAGGGACTTTCCCACCCAAGACACTCTCAAGTGCCGAGCTGCAGGCTCCACCGCAGGGAGCCTCAATCGGGACCAAGCTCTTGGCAACCGATTGAGGTAAGACTGTTCTTGAAGGGGGCGCAAGATGCATGGGGCCGCTTGCTGCTTTTGCAGCCTCAATCAACTCGTTTTAAATAATAATTTTTAAAGAGCAACTGTGATCTTTGTCCCACAGCGGCTCCTCCTCCAACCTGCTGTTGACTCACCAACAATCCCAATATTGCAGAATATACAGCCTCATGCTACATAACTAAGCTCCATTTCATGCTGAATAAACTAAATTATTAATGTATCTTAAATAGAAAACTATCTTTAGATATATTTTTACTCCAAATGCTCTTTATTAAAATAAATTTAATAAAAATTTAAAAAATCCAATTTAAATAAAAAAACTGATTTTTTTTTAAAAAATCATTGATTTTCATCCACCCTGCCAATAATGTATCTCAGACTGAAGTGATCATAGTCCCAAACATACAAAACAGCTTAATAATCTATTTTTAAAAACTGAAATGACAGTAAATATTTTAAAATATTTGCATACAAAATGTTTAAAAATTAGAAGTATCTTAGATTCGCATTCTACTTTTCCACCAAAACGGTTACACATAGATTTCTTCACAAATGACCTCATTTGCTGTCTAGAAGTAGCCTGGTTAGTTCAAGTTAAAGAGTTTTCTAAAAACAGAATATAACTTTTCTTATTTTTCTGCTTGCTAGAAACATTGGGAAGTCTATCAACTTTTTAACACAGTTGACATTTTCTGACTCCAATATATTCTAAATTGATTTGATAGACTGAAATTGGGCAGCCAATACATTTAAGTAAATAATAATGGGGACATGGGGACTCATGTGGTTAGGATGCTGATTCAGAAGACCATTGGGAGGTAACAACTTGGCAGTTCAAAAACTCAAGAGTGTGAGCCTTATGACAGAATGAGCTCCCGTTAATTTGTTCCAGTTCCTGCCCACCTAGCAGTTCGAAAGCATGAAAAATGCAGGTAGATAAATAGGTACCACATTGGTGGGAAAATACCAGGAACATGAAAGGATACTACTTGGGTATCTCCCCTGAGCAATGGTGATGTCACCGGCTAATCCTTTCAATTTCAAATCCAACCAAGGTGCTTCTGACACAAACGTGGTAGCAGTAGTAACAAAAAAAAAATAATAAAATCATCAAATTTCAGTGAAACAAATATATTTTAAACCCTTAAAAAACAGATTAGTATTTGCTCACAGAGAGACAGGATGTACTACACAAATAGAATTTTTGGAGAGAAAAAATATAAAGCAATACTTGATCAAGGTTAATCTCTGAGCAAATGAATACCAAGGAAGAGTTGGTACAAAATGTCTTTCCAATTATGCTTAAGACTCATGAGACTGAAATAATCAGGAAAAATGTCTCAGTTTAATGACTAGCTGCTTAATGACAGTTGAAATATGCACAATATATTCAACAGATCAGTTGGTTCAACCTCTAAATCACTGGTGGCATAATCAACAGCAAATATCTGAGTCAACGTGGGATGATAACATACACAAAGCAATCTGAGGTAATTTTAAGCTTTTGAGAATACAATGAGACATAAGCTCTATACCCAAGAGGCTTCTAAATGCTATGGATTGAAGTTTGAATTTACTATATATTCACAAGATTATGGATAGAAACACAAATATGCAAATATGCTTGCAACACACATCACTCTTCCACATCTGCCATAGTAACCACAAGTCATTTTTTTCTCTACATACCATATTGACTTAAAATAATTATTAACACAAGATGGCTCCTTCCACATTTCCTGCTGTTGAAGTTGGGTAATATATTTCAGCATTCTAAACTATCCATTATTTGGTAGTTAAAGAGGTTTTAAAGTATACTGCTTCACTCAGTTCATAGTATAAAGAACATTGCAGGATCTACAGTAAGGCAACATTCTTATAGAAATAGATTTCTATGTTACCACAAGGCAAGTTAGAGGAAATCTCTAGATCCGTGATGGTGAACCTATGGCACGCGTGCCAAAGGTAGCACGTGGAGCCATATTAGTGGGCACGCCAGCTCAGCTCTGGGGCGCATGCGTGTGCCGGCCAGCTGATTTTCAGGCCTTCTGGGCCCACCAGAAGTAGGGAAACAGGCTGTTTCCTGCCTCTGGAGGGCTGGGGGTGGGGGGAAGGCCCGTTTTTCTTTCTTACCTGGCTCCAGATCTGGGAAGGGCCAGATCTTACCTGGCTCTCTGTTTATCTGGGAAGGGCGAAAACAGCCTTTCCCACCCCCTTGGAGGCCCTACGGAGGCTGAAAGGGCCCATTTCCCGACTCCCGGTGGGACAGGAAGTGACTTTTTTTCCTGTTCCCCAGCCTCCAGAGACTCCTAGAGAGGCTCCTACAGACTTCTAGAGACGTTCTGGAGGCTGGGGACAGCAAAAAATGTCACTTCCTGTCCCACCGAGAGTTGGGAAATGAGCCCTTTCAGCCTCCGTAGAGCCTCCAAGGAAGTGGGAAAGGCTGTTTTCACCCTTCCTAGATACACAGAGAGGATCTGAAACCAGGTAAGAAAGAAAAACGGGCCTACCAGGCCATCATGTGCCAGGAGCGGGGGGGAGGGGGGAGGGGGTTGTGCACGCATGCGCGTGGGCACGTGCGCATGCGACCCGACCCGCCCCGCCTTTCCTGGCATGCGATGGCAAAAAGGTTAGCCATCACTGCTCTAGATTGTGGCTATGTATAGATTGTCTTTTCCACAATGCTATTTTCCACAACGTTTAGTACATTATATAGCCACATGTTTTAGACTTCCATAATTTCCTAACAAACTGGGAAATGGTTATACTCTTATTTTTTGTGGTAGAGCATACTCAGAAGACTTGAAGAGCCATTCAGTCCTCAGAATCACTGTTTAAAGAATGTCCTAATTAGATTCTTTGGGCAACTATTTTTTCTTAATGCAAACTCTTCCCACGATTTTCTTGATCTAACTCAGTGAGATAATGTATTTTATGAAAGCTTGCTATTATGCCTTGCTGCAATGAAGGGGGTCTCCAGGGGTGTATTGTGCTACTGCCATAAAATATTATGTTGGACATATTTTGCCTTGATCAATCAAACTTTTCTTTGTAATGAAATCCATACCAAATGAAGCAATCGACCACAATCACCCCACCCTCGCTGAGGTGACGTGGGGCACCTCAGCGCGTCACCAAATCACTTTACCCCTTTCTTGTTGATCTGCAAAGATCTGTGCAGTCCTATGATTGATGATATAATGATGAAAAATTCAAAGATTAAAAAAAAGTAACACAAGGCATGGATTGTCAGGAAATATGGTTATGTAATGCTCATACTTTCCTTTTATAAATGTGCATCACTTGTTTAAATAAGGCTTTTTCCAAATGAATTCAGTCAGCGTGATCTAATATATTTCACTAAGAGCCATACTGATCTAAATGCTAATATTTATTATTTAATATTTTTAGTTTAGAATAAAAACTATTCTGGAGCTTAGGAATTCTGCTTAGAGTCACCAAGAAGATGAAGGTTGCAGATGAATGTTAAATTACGTAAAGTTATTTTCAACTTCTGTTTACATTTCTGTTTATTTAGACAACAAAATGTTTCCAGAAGTTCTAATGAGTTACCCAGGCTTAGATTAAGACAATGTACAATGTACTATTAGCTAAGAATACATTTAAGCAGCAGTAGCACAGCTGGCATGAAATTTTGGTTTAGTTAGGGATTTGCTGCAGCCCACAAACAGTTGTCTTCTTCACTCATATCTCTGCCATCTAAGGCTTAAAAAGAAATATCAGCAAAGGCTAGGAGTGTGCAGATTAAATTTAGAAGATCAGAGCAAACTACGGGGGTAGTAATGATAGCAGCGAGGAGACTCGCCCAAGTAATACAGTGAGCACATGGCCAGGGAGGTAAAAATAGTGGCCTTATAAATTCCTCAATTTTCACCAAGTTCTCTTCCTTAACTTTAAACAAAATGCTGATACTGATTTTGAAAATGTAAAATGCAATTTATATCACTATATGTTAAATACAGTAACTAAAACAACATGGAGATGGGGGAGGCGAAGTACTCATGTATTTTTTTGGTTCATTGAAATAATAGTGTTCAAACAAAGGAGATTTGGGTTCCAAAATCTAAACTCTGGTAAAGTGGACCCTTTCATAATCTATAACTGAACTACCCTGAAACAACTGCTAACAATCTAAACCAAGAACAGACTAAACTACACATAATTTTTCTTCGGTGCATTATTGACAGCAAAAACATATGATGGTGTGTGATGCTGCTTTGGATGTTGAATTTTTATTTGTCAGACAGCAAGCTTGCTTCTTTTTTCTTTTTAAAGACCCACTGTGCAGATTTTCATTTTTACTGTGAACTTTTTACTGTGTGAACTTTTTACTGTGGTAACATTTATTTTGATATTTTATTGACATTTTGTAAACAAAATGTTTTTGAGTGTCCTGTAGATCAGTGTTCTCTCAACTTTTGCTCATGATGGACCCCCTTTAAATATCTTTTGTGGCCATGGACCATGGCCACGGACTCCCAAGACTTAAGATTTAAATCATAACATTTCTTCAAGCCTTTGTGGACCTCCAGTAATAACATCACGACCCCCTCAGGGGTGCAGTACATAGAAAACCACTGCTGTAGATTCCTGGTGAAATAATCGATTGTCTCAAACTCTTGAACTTAATATACTGAAACACACACACACGCAAACACAAACTACAATTAAAAGAAGAAACTTGTCACTATCCTTGTTCTATGATGTATTCTCAGCCAACAAAGGAAAGCTAATAATATGTGGGGACTCTGTTGTTTAACCTAGCATGTCTAAAAAACAGAACAAAATAAATTCAAGCCCCTCTATGGCAGAAAATCTGCCTCACAGATACATGTAGGTTCAGACAAGGAAATGATCAAAAAGTAAGTTGGAGTAAAAATTACATTTAAGTCATTTTCATATATGCTTTGTTCAATTTTAGCTTAGCGCATGGTATGAACTTTGACCTATAATTTGGAAATCATGGTTTTTTCATATTATGAGAATGTTTTAGAGAATTTGAGGAAAAGCCTGAGAAAGAATATGTAGTTAATTCCCATCAGTTTATACAAAGTTATTTAAAATATGCAGGTATCTTAATTTAACTCTAAAGCCCATGTAATAGATACAGAGTATGTAAAATTTATATTTTTAAAAGTATTTTGTATAATATAGAACAGGGGTGTCAAACTCATGGCCCACGGATTGGACTCATCACGGGCTGGCCATGCCTACCCCCATTTTAACAAAAAGGAGATCTGAAACGTCATGTGATGACAATGTGTCGTCGCAAGTTTGACACCCCTGAGCTAGAACTTTCAAATGTGTTCAATTTCAATTCTACACTGATTTATGGATAAGGAAAGTTAATATTAATGCATTTGGAGAACAAGAAGTTGGAAAAAACAGGTCTCTATTTTTTTTTTCAGCCTTAGCTGTTAGAAAAGTAATAAGCAATCAATCCCAACTCTGTAAACTTTTAGCATAGCCTAGTGTGGCAGATAAAATAATTGAGTACGCACTTTAGAGATTAGATAATTTTTAAATAAAACATGTCTTAAAACTATCTGAAACTATTCAGAAAAGCCAAAAAAAGCATCAATTTTCTTCCTTTCTCCTATATGTGTGTTTTCATAATATACAAAGCATAATTGAACTCGTTCACTACAATTCACAAAAGTATCTAGTCAAAAACATAATGTTTATACCAATGCCCTCAAATAATACCTAAGGATTATTTTGTGAAAAAACAGCCCTGTCAAATTCAGTGTACAACATAAGAAACATAAGAAGAAATGCTTTTGTAGTGCAGACATCATCCTTAAGGGGCATTTGAGAAATCTCTGGCTGTCTCTGTATGCTAATAAAATTTTTGCCAACTATATCTGTACACAAGGAAACGGTACAGGACAACAAGTGTAGTTTATGGCATCCTGAAAAAGATTTCTATTTCTTATCAGTTTAATAAAATACACAGTGAATAGGCTTACAAAAAAACATGTATAGTCTAAATATACCGTGTTTCCCTGTCTTATATTTTTTTGAACCCTGAAATAAGCGCTTGGCCTTATTTTTGGGGATGTCTTATTACTTTGGGGTACGTGGAGCAAGATGGGGGTACTCTTGACGTCTTACCTGATTTTCAGCTCTGTCTCCCTAAGCCTAATCAGAGCAAATGGCAGGGTCCAGCTGTGCATGCGTTTAAATAGTTTCGGGGAGGGCTTATTTTCAGGGAGAGCTTATTTTTGGTGTGTGTGTGCTTATTTTAGCACATGCGCTCAAAAGCCCGATTGGGCTTATTATTAGGGAATGTCTTATTTTAGGGGAAACAGGGTAGAAAACTGGAAAATTAGGAGTGCATTTATCCTCTATGGATGCCACATACAAACCAAGCCATAGATTATTGTATAAACAGTGGTCATGTTATTTATGTTTATTCAAAATATAATATCAAAAACAATTCTTCCAATCAATAGTTGTTAATTTCATATAAGATTCTAGGGCAAAAACAAAACCAAATAATCAATATGCATATGTCCAGTATTTGAGTTCAATCTATTAATTTAGACTGTTTTTCTTCCTCAAGGAACAACAGTGAGTTTTTCATTTTTAAATTTACACTATTGTTATTTTAACACCTGAGGCTTCACTATAACTAAAGCAAACAAATTGTCCTCAACAATGGATTGCTATTTTTTAATATATGATTATAGAGTTAATATAAAGGCAAAGCACCATCCTAATAAGACTTATTATTGAATACAACCTTATAGGAACATAGTGTGCTGTCCTATTCACTTGTGAAACAATGACTATCTAGGAAGAGAGAAGAAATAATGAACCATTCAGAAAGGGGGGTAATATATTTCTGAGAAACTAGAAAAGGTTAGAAGGGAACTCAGAATAACCCCACCTTGATTTTATTTGGTACAACATAGGGCAGTGAGAAATTCCAAGCTTTCAACATTTTCTTAGTTTACACTACAATAACAAAGAGTATTCCTGAAATCCTCCTGTTTCTCTTTCTAAAACTAGCCTCTCCTGAAGGGGTGACATCACCAATCCCCAACCACCCAGATAAGCATAGGGGGTGGGGGTGGATTCACTAAGAGAACAGTCTGTCAATTACTGTATCTGCAGATGAAAATGGAATTTCATGACAGCTCATTGGAATCTTGGCAGCCTACACAAAAGTCTTGCCAGGTGATGAGATTATGCAGAAAACTGTATCTGGGGGCTGCAACTCTACCCCTCCTATACCTATTCCTTGCACACATCGTTTTCATTCAGCGGACGACAAGGAAAAAAAATCCCAAGTGAATCACTAAATGTAAGAGAGACATATGGTTACAGAATAACACCCATATGTTCGAGATTACACAGCCTATGCAAACCAATCTTCCTTGATGGCGGAAAAGATATTTGAATTATTGGTGAGATTAACCTGAAACAGCCTTATTTAATCCATGGGGTTTTTTGGGGGGGGAAGGTTAAAATAAGTTTATAATTCTCAGGTAGTATTTCTACAGTTCTTGAGAATCTGGTTGAGATACATTGAGGAAAAGCCACAAGAGCTTTCTTAGCTTTCTGTCACTTCTCAACTCAGAGAAACAAGTACACCAAAACAGTGAGGTATAATTCACAAACATTATTTGGATTTGAACCTATAATTTCTTATAACTTAAAGAACTTCATCTGGTATACATATTTCACTTTTAATATCTTCAATAAATTCAGCACCACACATCAGCATTACAAATGTTTATGTTGTTTAACCTTGTTCCTCAAAACCAAAAGAAAAAAGAAAAAAAGGGAAAAGGGGCAGGATAAAGGTGGAAAACAAGAATATAGTGCTGAAACTGTAGCAACAAATCAGAGCAACCCACGTTTAATAGAAGTAGGCAATGTCAAGAGCCAGACAACACATTCAGAATAATTGAAAGTAAGGGCAGCTTGGTATTTTAATTAGAGTTGGTTCAAAACTTCCTGTTGGAGTTTTGGTTAAGTTCCCAAAAAACACTCGGTGCCCTTTTTCACTTCATCTCAAATCTCACAGGATGTCTGAAAGGCAAATATACAGGGATCTCCTCTGGAATTAACAGGAAGCTCAAATAAATCTCATCACCTCAAACAATCCAAACCCATGGCATCACAACAAGACAGCAGGTGCACACAACCAACTGAATAAGACTTATTAGTGCATTTTCATCTTCAAGGCTCAAATCTTTCAAATTTACATGAAATATAAATGTGCAGGTAATACAAAGAAGGATCTATTGTCTCAATAGAGAAATTGCCTTATAGTCAGTTTACGCTGAAGTTAGTCCTACTGAGCTTAATAAAAGTTTCCAAATATGCACAGAATTACAGCACCAATGATACGTAAGCATCAAAATCAACACTGCAGAATATAACACAATTTTGAATATACTTATATAAAAACCAGCCAGGTTAACAGATTATAGTGACCCTATACACAACAATCCTATCAATAAATGGAACACAATTATACCTATGAATAACACAACATATATCATAAACCAAATGGTACCCTTTCATTTTAAAGGCAAAGCATTTTACTTCTATTTGTAGAAGAAACTCTAACATGTTTTTTTTTTAAAGTTTCAAAGTGTGAAAAAATTAACAGGACTAAATCTGGATTTTTACTCCTTGTGATGACAATGTAACTTATCTGAGGAGTTATGAGCTTAATTCATAACTAAACTCCCCCTAAACAAACATCATCCTAGCACAATAAACAGCCATCGGTATACATGTCAAGAATATCTGTTTAAAATCAAAGAGTGAAGCACTTGTCTTCCTTGTACTCTAACTGTAAAGCTGCCAATGTATAGCTTATAAAAGCAAAGCCAGAAGTTTCCCTGTATAATGCCTCTAAGGTTTCCATGCAACTGATAAACACATCCAACCAGTCAGAAACCTTCAGGCGTATTTTCAAGCCATGTGTACAACTTTTGTCTTCAGGGACCAGAAAATAAAGATACAATTTCTTTCCTTTTTTTTTCTTTTTCTTTTTCAAAAGAGCACCTAAGCACAGTCCCGGTTTAACACATGTAACAGAGAATGAGTCACACAAGGAAGGAGAAAAAATTAGAAGAAACCACTTAAAGGCCACTTTCGTCACACCATTATTTAAAAAGCCCTTCGCTCCTTCCAGACCTGAATTCAACCCATTCACACACCCGCCAGCGTTAAAAAAAGTTCACTGTTGGATCATCCTCAGCTCTAAAAGGTACACATCCAAGAATTAAAGCTCACCACGCAGTTTATTTAAATCTTGCCCCTCCAGCGGAATAAATCAATAAGCGCACAGTGACAGACAGAAATCAACATACCCACGCCGCCTTTTTGGTACATCCACCCGAATCGAAAACTTTAAAATTTTACAAACCGGTGGAAATCAGCCTCCGCCTGGTCGCGGGTTGCGTTGCCTATCTCCTCACCACTATCCGGAAAGCTGTGAAGAGTAGACGGCTCAACCACACAAAAGGCCAGTGGCTATTAAGAAAGTGAGGGGGGAGGTCCTGGTGGAGAAGCCCAACTTAAGAAGCTCCTCCCCGATTCTCCCACAGGGAAAGCGGGCGTCTAGCAACCGGGCAGCCGCTTCGTCAGGCATCCAAAGCTGCTCCCGGGTCGCTGGAATGTCGGCACGCCTCCCGCCCGCCGCAGCCTTCCCTTGTGGGTGGGGGGGAAACGCCCGGACGATTACAGATTTGAGGGGGGCGGACGGGACACACCGAAGTCCCGATGGTCTCTCTTAAGGGTGCCTGCGGTTCCCTCCCTTCTGCCCGCGACAGCAGCGCGTGTGGACGCCAGGAAAAACAAACACGTGGTGCTCGTGGAGCGTTTCAATTCCTCTCTCTCTCTCTTTTTCCAAGCAGCCCTTAGCGGAGTCCTGCTTTCCAGGACTTTTTGAGTCACGATCGACCGATCGCTGCCTTTTGAGTTTTCGGAAACGCTTTCCACTCGACGCGGCAATAAGGGCCCAAATAAACTTTTTTTTTTTTTAAAGATCTCAAGCCGGACTTTTCCTTTCTGAAGCAATACTTGAAATGAAAATATTGAAATGAAGTACTCCGCCGTACCCGCACAACCTTAGAAATGAATGAACGCAAGAAAAAGGATCACAACAACTTGTTAAAGGGTGTGGGGAGGGGAGGGGGTTAGCAGGCTTCCCTCCAACGATTCTCCTATGGCCTGAACATATTGGAATGGGTGTTTGAGGTTTTATTTTTTTTTAATCACTTTTCTAATGCACAGCTCAAGGATGCCATTGAACTGCAAAGTGTTTCACAGAAGTAGGCGGAAAACAAATGTGTACAGTGAAATCCTGAAAATGCCTATTCAAAAGTTTTAATTCTCTGATGTTCGCCAAACAGTCTGGTAATTGCCAGGATTCCCAGGCACTTTGGGGTATATTTTTATAGCCTCTCTTAAGAGTATCCCTCTGGACTTAAAATACTGTTAGCATGTCTAATACTGAAATACACAGAGTCCTTGACTTGCAGTAGTTTATTTAGTGACCGAAGTTAAAACAGCACTGAAAAAAGTCACATGACCGTTTTTCACGCTTAGGACCATTGCGGCATCCATACAGTCACTTGATCAAAATTCTGTTGCTTGGCAACAGACTCATATTTATGAGGGTTGCAGTATCCCGGGGTCATGTGATCTCCTTTTGTGACCTGACAAGCAAAATCAATGGGGAAGCCAGATTCATTTAACAAATGTTGCTAACAACTGCATGATTCACTTAACAGCTGTGACAAAAGTTGTAAAATGGGGCAAAACTCACTTAACAAATGTCTTACTGTTGGCAACAGAAATTTTGGGCTCAAGTGTAACATAAGTTGAGGACTCCTGTAGCGGCAGAGTTGGTGATCTGGAGGCCAGTGTTATGGAGGTTCATTAAAAAAAAATAGTTGCTATTTTCAGTTATGTAAACTTGGTTATAATCTTTAAGTATTCTGCAAATAATATACAGACTTTGGTTATGGTAAACTACTGAGTATGTTTGCAATAGAGTTCATTCCTCTCTATTAGATGAATAGGCCTGTGTGAATTTTGTTTATTCCACATGAGGCTATTTGCCAAGTTACAGAACCCAGCTGAGATGCATGAACACAGGGTGGACCAAAAGAAGGAGCTCAGATTGTCACCTAGCTCCAAACCTATTTGTTATGAGGTTGGGTCAGTCATTGCTTCTTTTTCCAACCCACCTCTGAATCACATCATGAGGATGCAGTGCATGCCACACTATCAGAAGAAAAAATGTATGTGCATGAAAACATCCATTTCTAAAGAAATAATCATAAAAAAGTTGAATGTAGTATATATCTGCTAACATATGATCTTCTTAAGCATATCTTTTAATTCAGCAACAGTTGGCTGAGTTCACAAACCATGATTTGCACATCACAGCAAAACAGAAGCAAATAACCTAACATGTAGCTCATCATAATATGAACCAAGTAAATAAGATCACACAAAGTGTCTAGTTGTTTGGAGCCAGAATATGATAAACTTTGAAGCACTAATCGAAAGGAAACATGCCTGCCTGCCAGATGTTACACAATGCTCTAAAAAGGGTTTGGGCAAAGGAAAAAAAGTTCATAAGGACTGAAGTATGCTGTTTTCTGCATATGATTTTTCTTGCCAGGAGCTATGTAAAAGAAGCAGAACAGTGAAATAGAACAAATGACAACGTTGTATATTTGCTCTTGTTCTCCAAATCCTTTCATCAGAATTTAAAAGAATGACTCTGATTTGAGAAAAGTTCTGTTGATTACCGAATTCAATATACCACCTTATCCTAATATTTTTGAATGAAGACCAATTTTTCTTTCTGAAAAGGCTGCCACAATATTATCCTCCAGAGGGACAAAGTTCTATAGAAAATCTGAATTTGAATGGAATAAATTTTTAGCGGTCTGTTTTGCTCCAGGTAAAATAAAATCTGTTCTGAATCACATTGTTCCCATAGTGTCAAACCAAATAAAACATACAACTTTCCTATACTACAAAACAGTGTTGTTTTGTAAACAGTAACACTGTTGTTCTCCCCTAACCTAAACACACACACACACACACACACACACACAGAGTGAGACACACAAAATTTAGACTAAATTCAATGGAATTAAATTCCATAAACAGTATAGAAAGGATTATAGCCCAACTACATATTTTACCTTTCCAGAAATATTGTAGCCCATATTACCATTGCTTATTCATCTGTTTTATTTCTACTAGCAAATTTGATATTGTAAGGTATTCATAACACATTTTTCATTTGCTATAAAGCAGCAATGTATATTGTTGCTGTATAGAATAATGAAGATACAATAAAGAAAGGCAAAACTCAAGTTTTGTCCCTCTCAGATTTAACTCTCCATTTCAAGATTGCTTATTGATTTAATCTTTTTTTTAAAAAAAAGCAAATAAAAATGAGCAATACCCAAATTTAAAAATGTCGTGAAAATGGGAAGTCTAAAAATGGCTCATGATCAAGTTTAGTTGGTCTGTTGATCTTGAACCAAGACCAAGGTGTGTTATGGTTAGATTTAGAATATCATCTACATGTGGCTGAGATAAAGGCTTTTTACCACAAACCCTTAGTTTTAGTAAGGCACACTGGTGCTATCTAAAGCATCTGGAAAGTTAATCTCATGATGACAGCAGTGAATTGATGATTTCCCAAAGACTCTCCTACACATTCCTGTTTTATGTAATTGTCCAAGTGAAAATTAGTTTGGACTTTTATCATCAACCATGAAGTAATTATGAAGTAGGCTCAGGTACTAAGTAATCTCTGAGTGGTTTGCTAGACTTAGCATATCAGATACAATTATAGTCTCTCAAAAGCTGGTTTACATATCCTAGAGATAAATGCTCAAAAAGAAAGGAACAAAAAAAAAGGAGCAAAACAAGACCAGCTAGCATCAGCCAATCAGGAACTGATGCTCCAATTATTCTCTCTAAAACCTCTGAGCAGGTGCTGAAGCAATGCAGTTAATAAGTAACTTGCTTTAGCTGGTAACCCTGGGCATGTCTTTTGGGACCCTCATTGTTTTAATCCATCCCCTTTTCCATATAATTTCTAGAAATTTGACTTCAATTATTTTCTAAGGAATTTCTAATTGAAACTTCTTCCATATGCAATACTGCACAGTTCAGTAATTCCCTTTGTGTTTCAGGATTGGTATCACATTACTAAGATCTTTATATTCAGACTTTGAGCAAGAAATTCTGTTGTAATTATCTATTTTTTAAAGGTCTGAGGTGAAGGAAGTATCTCTTAATGGAAGGGCTAAAAATTCTCCAGCTGAACAGACAAGAGTATTGGGAAGTTCAGTTGTGTAGATTTAGTAATTCTGACAGGAAGGTGTCCTTCAGAAATATAAGTGATTTCAGAATTTTTGTCCAGACAGCAAACATACTTTTTTTGGTTAACTTTTGATAAATTCTCTTCCTTGGACTACTGCACGGGTATCAAACTGGTGGCCCGCGGGCTGGATGCATCATGCACTGGCCACCCCCACCCCATTTAGCGAAGGAGGGGACGTCACGATACGTCACATGACAATGTGAGGTCATGAGTTTAACGCCCCTGGCCTACTGTATCATCCTGAAATGATCCTGCCTATGCCTCTTGTATTCCTCCTTAAAAATGGGAAAGTTTCCTTTGAATTGAGCTTGATTCTGGATAATATACCAGAATGTAGATTTTATAGCTACAACATGGAAATGATTTGCCAATGTTACTTTCTTAGATATTTTCAATTTCCCCCAAGTCCTGAAATTCTAATGGCACCCATCCATTTATCAGCCAGGGTTAGTCTTAATTTTTTTAAGATTAATCAAGGCATGTTAGGACCTGCCACTTGCTGTTAACGTACTCTCAACTAGTCATGCCTAATTTGGGAGAACTCACACCTGAAAATCAGTGATAGTTATCATTAATCTTTTATATTAATAAACATTTTGTTTGTAACAACAGCTATGAGATTTATAACTGACTTACCGGCCTATCTTGCTAGTACTTCAGAAACAAATGTAGCTTTCAATGCATACTTTGGAAGCTATTCTTAGCCATGGCATTTCTAGCAAGAGTAAATGCCTCACACTCTTATCACAATAATGAATTCCTCAAACCTTGTATAATGATTAATTGTTGGAAACTTGAATAATATTTTACTGATAGTCTGGTATATCACATGTATAGAGGGGAAGCAATTTAATTGAAGGCACCACACCAATATCTCTTGTGTCAGCTGGATTACTACATGATGAAGTTATAAAATGAGTACTCTGCATTAGCTTGATGTTTGTGGAAGTGATAATGCACAATTAATTGTAGGAAGGAGTAACAGCTAGAAACTCCATGTTAAAATGAAGAGTGCGTGCAAGAAGAAGAGACAAAATAGTATATTGTGCACTGATGTAAGTCCCATTGAGCAGGCACACGTAAAACTGAAGAGTTAATTGTATTGAAGTCCAATTTCCATAGTGAGTTTCTATTTATAATCATTTACAGTTGACATCATGCTTTTGTTGACATTAACATCATTATCTTCAAAAACAAGATGTTTTGAAATTTTTAGTTGTATATATTATCGAACCATACACTGACGATTCAGTATAAATCTTATCACATGTATGTAAAAACTCACAGAAGAAAATCATAAAAGTGAAATTCACTTCAAACACATGACATCAGTATATGTATCAATCTGGCCAAAGTTTATCAAAAGTACTTTCCCACATATCTCATACTTGTTATTGTTTGAAGAAACATGTAAAAGTGATCAAAGGAAAAAAAAAACCCCAAGATTTGTTCACTTACAATTAGCTTTAGATTCACCACCAAAGAAGCAAACTAATAAAAAGCAGATTAAAACATGACTGGAGAACAAAGCAAAAAGCCGAAATAATTATTTGAGAATGATTGCTTCTTTTTTACTACCTACCTAGACAACTAAAATAATAATAAAAAAATAACATATAGGAAATTTCTATCTTGTTGCTATACATTAGATATAAAAAGTCTATACCATATTTTTGTACTTTTTTATTTTTATTTTTTCCCTTAAAATATTTCCGTTTTTCAATTGAATTATATGTGTTATATTAAAGGTGGAAAAAATTCTGAAGTGATTTATCTTGATTTGATTTGTTTACATCTCAATTTGTTTACATCCTTTCGAGGTAGGTAAAATGAGGACCCGGATTGTGGGGGCAATAAACTGACTTTGTATAAAAAAGAACACCGCTTGGGGGGGCAGAAAGCCCTACTAAGCACGTATATACAAAAGTATGAAGGCTATTGCTTAACGCATTGTAAGCTGCCCTGAGTCTCTGGAGAAGGGCGGCATATAAATAGAACCAATAAATAAATAAATAAATAAATAAATAAATAAATAAATAAATAAATAAATACCTGGCATTTTAACAGGATTGTACAGACTTTTTTATATCCACTGCAAATGCAGATTCAAGGAATACAAGAACTGTTATTCCATAACTCACTGATATTATTTATTTTCTATCCAAATAAAATATGTGGAATATCAAATGACATTTTTGGTGAGTATGACGTCACAACACTAAGAGACCAGAGGGCTGCTATGTCCTTAGAATATCCCAACTTCTAAGCATGTACAGAATTACAACTTTTGACAAATAACTACATCTTAACAGAGGTACCCAAAGGAAATAAATCAAAAGCATTGTCCACATTGTTTTAAAGCTGTGAAAATATCTCATATTCACATCCAAAGACTTAAAATACAAATGGATTCACAAACAGACCACTAAATGGCAGTACCCCAAAGCTATTGGCTATTCCTATTCCTTTCACTACTCTGCATCATCTTGCCTCACTACTAACAGAATAACAGAGTTGGAAGGGACCTTGGAGGTCTTCTAGTCCAACCCCCTGCTCAGGCAGGAAATCCTTCACCATTTCAGGCAAATCGTTGTCCAATTTCTTCTTAAAAACCTCCCATGTTGGAGCACCCACAACTTTTGAAGGCAAGTCCTTCCACTAATTAATTGTATTAAAAGCACAAAGTTTCATATTTCTCTGAATAATAACATCTATGCTCAGTAGTTTATGGTCAGTCTAGTATTATGTTTCTAATACCATCCTGAGAAATTTGCTCAAGTCCCCATAATTGGAAGTAATCAAACAGATGGCCTTTTAAGTTAGGAAATCTTCATTTAAATTATCTCCTGGTGTCTAATTTTCTTTTAAGTACTTTTTTTTAAACCAAGGTCTTTTAGATACTGATCATTGCAAATAGTATTTGCTCTGTTAATTAAATTTTATGTCTTATGCAAGACAATACATAGTTAAGTAAACACTGAATACTACATTGCATTGGACATTTTTTATCTGACACACTAGCTTCTGCAAAATAACTACAAGCAGGGGTGAAATCCAGCAGGTTCTGATAGGTTCTGGAAAACCGGTAGCAGAAATTTTGGGTAGTTCGGAGAACCGGCAAATGCCACCTCTGGCTGGCCCCAGAGTGGGGTTGGAATGGAGATTTTGTAATATCCTTTCCCCAGGAGTGGGGAGGGAACGGGGATTTTGCAGTATCCTTCCCCTGGAGTGGGGTGGGAATGGAGATTTTGTAATATCCTTCTCCCAGGAGTGGGGAGGGAATGGAGATTTTGCAGTATCCTTCCCCTGCCACGCCCACCAAGCCATGCCAACAGAACTGGTAGTAAAAAAAATTGGATTTCACCACTGACTACAAGTATCATTTATTTTCTGCTAATGGGTACAATTTCATATGAAAACATTTACAAGGAGGCTCAAATTCATGAAACTCCTTTCTAAAATATGTATATTTGCTCTCTTCCTATTTTATTTTGAATAGGTTTAGAAATCCTTTCATAAATGTTTAGGTTCCTTGTAAGGCTCAGCCAGGAGCAACCTTTTATAATATACAGTTCCAATAGATACAAATAATTTTGCTCATCATAGCTGTGGTAAAATCAATCCTTATCAGTGAGGAGACATCCCAGTTCTCAGACAGACAGTAAAAAAGAAAATTACTGTCTCCTAACGTGTGTTGGGACAGATGCAGTTGTATGCTGGGAAATAGTTTAGTCGCTGGAACTCTTGTAACTCTATCCCTTTTAATAAAGCTTGCTAAGAGAGTCTGTGAATCATGTTTGGAAAAGGAATTAGTTCTGGTTTTATGCTGAAACCACTAATAACATTAGGTTGTATTTATTTTATTTGTTTATTTTAAATAATTATATTCTCCCCTCTCGCTATCTTACATGCAAGAATATTATCCTCACAAAACAACAATAAAAACATTACAAACAATAAAAATCACAACAAGAATTCCTGGCATTCAAAAGAAAGCAATGCCCCCATACATCCATATTCAATTGTACTGGGTTCCAGCCAGTGGTGGATTGCTACCAGTTTGCCCCCATTCGGGCAAACTGGTAGCAGCGGCGGTGGGAGGCTCCGCCCACCCGCCCAGACATCATCAAATACACTCTGCCCATGGGCGAGAGAACCGGTAACAAAGGTAACTGAAACCCACCACTGGTTCCAGCCTTACTGTACCCCAACTCTTAAAGGAAGAGTCAGCTCTTCAAGGCCTTCCAAAAATCAAGTGGAGGGAGGCTGCCAGATCTCAGGAAACATATATTTCAGGGGGTAGGGACTGCCATGGAGAAGGCACATTTCCCAGCATTTAAAGGAAGGATCTAGAGTGCACTCACTTAATCAGATTTGATAGAATGGGCATATACTTTTTGGGAGAAGCAGTCTTGCAAATAACCTGGCCCCCTGCCATTCAGCTTTAAAACCAGCATCTTGAACTGCTTTCAGAAAAAAAATTGGAAGCCAGTGCAGTTTGCACACCGGCATTGTAATATAGGCAAACTGTGGAACACTCAGAACTATGGGCACGTCTGGATTTCTTAACCAGTTGGAATTTATGGATGGCCTTCAAAAGCAGCACCATGTAGAGCACATTATAGTAGTCTAACCAAAAATACCATACTTTTTGGAGTATAAAACACACATTTTCCACCCCTAAAAGAGGGTGGAAATGTTGGTGCATCTTACATACTGAATACAGCCATTTTTGGCCTCCCAAAGCCCCACTTCACACATTCCATTTTGTGAAAAATGGACCCGTTTTTCGCAAAAACAGGGAATGCCGAGGCTTTGGGATGCCTGCAGAGTGCTCCAGGCAGCCGGGGAGGGCAAAAACTTTTTTTTCTTGCTTATCTCTTCGAAATCTTGGTGCATCTTATACACTGGTGCATCTTATAGTCCAAATAATACGGTAAATAGAATGTGAATGATTGTAAACTCTCGGTCCAGGAATGGATGCATTTGGCACATAAGACAAATCTGAATGAAGGCCCTCCTAGCCATAGCTACTATCTACTGCTTTAGCAAAAGCTGCAAATCCATAAGAATCCTAAATTGTGTACCAATTTTGTTTGCGGAAATGCTATCTTTTAAAGATACTCAATTTTTTCTGCAGATTTGGATTGCTGCGTAGTTCTCATAGGAATTAAGATCTGTTCATTAGAACTAGCACAGTCTTACACAATTTGCAGTTCTACAATCTACAAACGAAATAAGACAGAATAACTTGCCTATATATGCCCTTTTCAACATTGCAACTGTGATACAGCTTGCAATTCGAAGAAATAATTATAAGTCAGGGGAAAAAAATAAGGAAAACTATGTCCCAAAGCTATATATTAAGAAAATGTGCTCAAAGTGTTGTTGAAAGTCAGATGCCATACAAGGACTTTTTAAATACAACTACAAACTGATATGGAACTAAGTTGGAATAAATTTAAAACAAGAAAACTGAAATTGAATTCAATAGCATCAACAAAGAGATGAAAAATTCAAAAAAGTCCATATATCATACAACTTTGCAACAATGCTGTCTCTATGATTTTGTGTGAATATTCTTAAAGTGGGCTCTATGAAGTGCAAAAGCATGCAACAGGAAAGTTTAATATATATTCATTTTCTTCCTCCTTTAATTATACAGTCATATAATAAGCAAGTCTATACACATTCTGCTAATCCTCTTGGAAAGCTCCAAGTTTGGGAATTTGTTTTTCATATTATTCCATGTACGCAAGATGTATTTATCTGCAGGCATGCTGCTAAATAAAGTTTACAGTTCTGTAAAAGACAGCAGCTGCTGCCACTTGGGATAAATACTCAGACAGGAGAAACAGGTGATAAGAAATTCTTCAAGCTTATGCATGTATGAAGAAGTGGAGTTATAAACCAACAGCTGCTCGAAAACACTACCTTGTTTACCACAGGTACAAAATTATATTATGCTTTATCTACCCCAAACCTTCTGAGCAGATATAAAATGGATAGAATTATTCAAAAAGGAAATTCCTCTCTTCTAATAATATAGTGAAGAAATCAAAGATAGCAGAAGACTGCACACACCTCTGAAATGAACATCTTCTAAAGACAATCAGATGCCTCAAAACCAGTGGTGGGTTTCTACCGGTTTGCCCCGGTTTGGGAGAACCAGTAGCAATGGCGACGGGAGGCTTTGCCCACCCCACAGATGTCATCACGGACGCTCTGTGCATGTGCAGGTTCTGCGCATTTACAGAAGTGCCACATGCAAGCAAACGAACCAAGCAACATGCGTGCGCGCTCCCAGTTCCGAACCAGTAGTGAAGGTAAGTGAAAACCACTACTGATCAAAACACATAATTTCTCTTAAGTGAACCAAAAATCAAAAGTTACTCCCTTTTTCCTCATGAAGGGTGACAGCTTCTTCCTTCAAAAAGGAAGAAAGCACAAGGGCACTATGTTTTTATCATAGTTAAATTATGGTCTTAGTACACAATATAACCATATAGATCTATGTAAGGATTACTGAGTTGCTGCTTAAATTTCATCATTCAGAATTGAATCTTGCAGATTTTGACTCAAGCTTAGACCTTAACAATAAAACTCTTTTATGAATATATCAGGAAGGCAGATTATGTCAGATCAGAAATTGTCACTCAGAGGATAAATAAATTATTAATGCAGGCTGCAAGTTAACCCAATTAGATTTTAAGTTTGACGTTCATCTTACATGGTTCAATCTGAAGGATGAATAGACTTTTTTTGGACAGAATACAGAAACAAATATAATTGTATGATAGTGTCTTCTAATGATACCCACCCCCAATATTACAGATATTAAGATCTTGTCCCACTTAAAGGTAAAGGTTCCCCTTGCACATACGTGCTAGTTGTTCCCACTCTAGGGGGTGGTGCTCATCTCCATTTCTAAGTCAAAGAGCCAGAGCTGTCTGATGACAATTCTGTGGCCATGTGGCCAGCATGACTAAATGCCGAAGGCGCACAGAACGCTGTTACCTTCCCACCAAGGTGGTCCTATTTTTCTACTTGCATTTTTATATGCTTTTGAACTGCTAGGTTGGCAGAAGCTGGGGCAAGTAACGGGAGCTCACTCCGTTATGCAGCACTAGGGATTCAAACCACTGAACTGCCGACTTTCTGATCGACAAGTTCAGCGTCTTAGTCACTGAGCCACTGCCTCCCCTTTGTCCCACTTAGATCAGGGGTGGGTTTCAAAACCCGTCACTACCGGTTTGCTCGTGGGTATGTATGCACAGAAGCGTCCGGGCAGGTGTGCGGAACCTCCTGCCACTGCTGGTTCGCCTGATCCGGGGCAAATTGGTTGCAACCCACCACTGACTTAGATAGTGTTTATTCTTCCCTTATTCCTGTTCTCTGTAATTTTGAGATGCAGACAGGAGAATAACGGCAAAGTGGCAGCTCTTAGCACTTCTTAAACAAGATAATCAAATGAGTACAATACGATTGCTTTCCAGGTTTTTTTTAAATTCTACCATAGCCTCCCAATATAAACATTCTTTATATAATCTGGTATCTAAACAAGAATTTTATATACCTGTCAACAGACAACCAGTGATTGTGGAGATGACAGCCAGATTTTAGCCATTCTGTACTTTTCAGCCATTGTAATACTTTGTATGACTTTCCCCACACATTTGTTGCAAATCTACCAAGCTAAAGAGTTGTTCTGGCATCTGAGCAAACTCTAACTTGACTGCTGGCCGATTTACAGACTTGAGTTATCTAAGTTTGCTTTTTGATGGCTATGTGATATAGATCAGATCTGAAAAATGCTTGTTTTATTGATAAAAAATGCTTGTTAGGGAGACATTTGTTTTTTTTGTGCCAATCTCTGAGACCACATGATGTTTCCTTGATATTTGGGGACCATGTATAAAAACTGGTGGAACCTCTCGTTTGCAGTTGCTTGCTTTGAGAGCAATTCTCAAGATTCTTATTCTGCAAAGAATCCTAGGGCTGGAATTGACCTTATACATGTTCTGCCCAAGGAAAGAACCTGCACCATTTTGGGTAAATGGTTATCCAATCTTTTCTTGAAAAACTCCAGTGATGGAGCACCCACAACTCTGAGAGGCAAGAAAGCTGTTCTTATCTCTATCCTTAGTTGTGATTGATGGGGCTACCAACATTATTGGGACAAATAATGCTCTGAAAGGATATATCCACCAATTTATTAGATTAATTATGATGCTCTGAAAGGATATTTATATAAACAAACAAACAAATACTAATGGCTATTTTGGGGGATGTTAATTTGGGCCCTGGTTTAAAAATGCACACACATCCTCAAAAATGACAACTTGGACTATTATTTTATCTACCCTTACACTAAAATGATATAGAAAAGATTCATTTTAAAGTCAGAAATCTAGATTTCAGATCTATCTGGGAAAAGTACATCTGTCAAAATGTATTATATCAAACCTGTTTACACATGTTAACTGTATACCCTAACTCTGTGGTTTGAGATAGATGATCTCTCATCATTTAGTTTCTAGTCGATGCTTATTCAATGTAGGTATATTATTTACATATTTCATTTTGAACTCATTTTTCTGCTTTTGTCCCAATCTGAAGACATCCTTTTGCCTGATTTGTATTCCAGTTTTATATTCATGAGACTAGATCACAGCCCCAAAAGTTTATACAAATTAATATCTCACTTGAAAGTTACATCATATTCTTTTGGAAATAGTTTGTCCCTAGAAAAATAAGACCTGCTACATTTCATATGCTAAATAAATAATTAAAATATGGTCTTAATAATTTACCTGACCCAATGCTGAGTCTGAATACTAGTTCCCTGACTCATTTTTGGTCAATGATGGATATAATAAAGCAATTTCTTTCCACCTTATTATTTTGCAATTTTAGTATTAAAATCTATCAATGTTGAAATTGGTTTGTAATGTTGAGCTATGTTTTCATGGACTACACTTAGCTGTGTTTTGCCTAACTATAATTTATCAACTAAACCACAATTGGCTCAATTTACTACACATATATTGCCATAAAGTGGTTTGTTTTATTTTGGTTAAGAGTGTTGTGCAAATCTAAATGTTCAGTGTTCAGGTTTTTTTTATAAAGAAATTATTTAAAGAGCCTCCCCCTGCAAGCCTCCAATCGCTAACCATCAGGAGCAATTAATGTTTTTCTGTGGACCTTGGCTGAAGTTCCTCAGCAGCTACTCTGGAGTGCCCCTTTCAGGTACAGCAAGGAGAGATTGGGAAAGGTTATGACAAGGTTATGACAAGAATAGTTAATGCAGAAGGAAGCCTATGGGCTCAAATATGATAATTTATAGAAAATATTTTCTCAGATTCAAAGTTAAGATCAGGAAAACTTTTAAAGATATACTTAAAATAATAAAAAAAATGTTTGCTAAATCTTAGAAAAACACCTTTGGGACTTAGAATAAGTCATTGGTTACAAATAGTTTTAGGGTTAGAGATTAACATTTTTCTTCCATTTGATCCATAGTCCTTTGAATTTGGGAAGAAGAAATGAAATAATGACTAGATTCTTGAATAATATAAGGTTAAAAGGGAGATTCCTGAAAGAAGCCAGCCAAAATATGGCTACTTTACATCTTAGCTTGTTGTATGGACCCAATAGGCAATGATTCAGTTAAAATTTGGAAAAATTATGTGAATATAAACACTAGAGAACAGGTCTGTAGTATGCTTCATTTGTTCCTCAGCTGTGAAATATTAACAATTCAGCTGTGTGTCTGTGAGAGAATGATCTTGAACATGCTACATAGGCAAGCAACTTAGAGCTATATAAAATTTACTAAATAAACATGCAAATATCAGATCCCACACATCTGTATACCAATATTATGCCATATAAATTAAGATCTCAATCAAATCTCAATTCTGGAAATTCTGAAATAATATGACATATGAAAGGAAACTGAACATTTTGGAATACATTGGAAAATAATTTTGAATAATTTAGGTGAATTGTACAGTAGCAGTCAGAGTTATTCCAAGTTAACTTCTTCTTTACATATAAGATCTTGCATTAATAAACACAGCTAAAGCGGAGCTATCTGATTATAGCTATTAAGATATGACTGACAACCTAGAGATTATAATGATATACATGTTTAATCCTAAACTATATATCCAAAAATAAGATCCTTGACTTCAGTGAAGCATTTTTTTAAGGGGTGTGTGTTTCTCTCTTTGAGTCAGACTTTATTCTGAATATTGCCTGGACTAGACCCTGCAGTTTTCTTGGCAAGGTTTTTCAAAAGTGATTGGCTATTGCCTCTTTTCTAGAGCTGAGAGTTCTCTTTCAAAAGTATTACTTTCTAAAGTAACTGAACCACGTTTATCCAACTGGCTTTGTGCCCAAGGTGTAACTAGAACACATGATGTCTCAGTTTCTAGCCTGTTGCCTTAATCATTCCACAAAAGTGGTTGTATAGAGAAGCTTAATGTCTGGAAAGCATATATTGAATTGTAGCCTAAGAGTTAGCATTCAAAAAAAAACTATGACATTTGTACAGCTCTCAGGCTGTAAAAAGTGGCATTACTTTCTCAAAATTCAGTATTTTCATTATTTTCGGGTGAAGAATTAAGGTGTTATTCCTAAGTAGGTTGTCCTTGCTGCAAGATAAACCATTCGAAACAAAATTCAATTTAATTAAAAAATTAAAGATGCTTGATTCATACTCCATAATTGCTATCTTGCTTTAATATCAATATTCTAAATTCTTTTTAGAGTTAATTTTAAATTAAATACCTTTCAGGGGGTAATTCTTCCGTTGTCATGTTTTCAAGCAAACCAGGAAAGCTTTGCTCCAATTCAGAATGTGAAGTAGTTGGTATTATTTTCTGGCTATCTTGAAAACTTGCAGGTTCTTCTTTGGCTTGATTTAAAGAAGCAATTTCCACATCTGTACATAGAGTTTGTTCCATCCCTTGAAGTGTTTCTGAATGCCTCTTTACATCAGGCATTTGAATGTCTCTGCTGGCTTGCAAACCTGCTTCACAGTTGTTGGTAATTAGCATGATTGTAGTATCTGCTTTAGGAATATCAGTAGAAAAACCTGGTCCTTCTGGCGTGTTCAAATTGATGTCATTTGCTTTTTCTACACAACTCTCTTGAACACTGCTGGATTCCAATTTGGATTCATCTGGTGAATGAGGAGGACTTATTTCATTTTTAAAATAAGTAATTAACTTATGTGCTGCTGTGTCCTGTCTCTTCTCTTCTTCTATGGACTTTTGCAACCAGTTATTGCTATCTATGGTATCCAGAACTTTAACAGCTTTGTTTTGTAATGAATGTTCATTGGAAAAATTAGGATTTTCACCACACATTATCCTGGACTGATCTGTTTGGACTTTATGAGCATCAAGATCATCTATAAGAAATGGCAATATTGAGTCAGTGCTGTTGTCACCATTTCCCTTGTCGGTGTTTTTATTTTCATCATACATTAACTTTTCTTTAGGTTCATCTGTTTCAAAGTTACACAGACTAATTAAATTATCTTCTTTTACTTCAGCAGCAGTTGTGGCATCAAAATCTGGAACAACTCTTGTAGAGGCAGGAATTATTAAAGGCTCTTCGTTTTCAGGAGAAGATGGCAGATTCTCCATTTCTTGGTTTCCAGAACTTCTAGATGGAAACTCTACTTTTTCTGTGCAAACTTGGTTTTCAGCAGTATCACTGCTTAAAGAGCAAAGGTGATCATTAACCTCTGCATTTATTTCATGACTGCATAAGCCATCCACCTTAACTAACTTGGGGGAAGTTGTAAGACAGTTTTCGTTTAAGCAATATTTGTTGATAGGGATCTTTTCTGAAAAGACACTTGGCAAATCATACTCCTGACTGTTTGCCAGCATTCCTGTGTGTTCTTGTTCCTGTGCAATTTTCTCTTTAGTGGCTTTATTACAGACTTCGGTCTCCAAAGGCAACGTGCACTGGTTTGTTTTTGAGTCATTTTCTGGATCTCCATCTCCACTGCTGTTTTCACCTTCTTCCAGACCTTGCTTAACCTTTGTTTCTTTACCCTCTGGACTGATCTCCTCACTTGGACTCTGTTCAGTGGCAAGGTTAGGCAAGTTGGCAGGTACAACATTTGGTGCTACCTGTTCAAATATTTTGCTAATGTGTTTTCTGAAATCGAAAAAGCCAATGTTGAATGCCCTGGAAGATGAAATTTCTGGTTCTTTTTCAGATATTGCTGCAGGCTGCCTGAGAACATCTCCTTCCATCTTGGGAAGGTTGAATTTCTCTATCAAGTTACATTTGCTTTCTTCTTCGATCTTACGGTGCTTGTTATCTTCACAACTTATATTTGTTGCAGTGTCCTCCTTACAATTTGCTTGCTTATCAAGCGTAGAAAAGTCCAAAAGCTTCCTTTCTAAACTTGAAAGGCTGAACAGAGATTCTGCTGAGCTGTTAAGCTGCTGGGCTTTTACATCACTTTTATCCCCTTTTAGCTTAATTGTCGAGATCTCATCCTGCAACTTCTTGAAATTAAATGGTGACAAATTTCTTTCCGATTGCCTGATCTCAGAAACATCCTGCAAGGTTAAAACACGCTGTTCGGAAAGGAACTCTTGGCCTGGAATGTAAGATTCTTTTCCTGGGACAGCTTCTGAAGGAATATCATCTAAATTCATTACTTCTGGTTTCCTTTGATCGGTTGTGCTGTTCTCTACAAAAGCATCATCTAAGTCAATGGGTGTAGCAGCCGCAGTCTGGAGACTGGGAGTGGTGTCAAAGACATCTTGACATGTCACAGCTTCTGGCTCACTTTTTTGAAATTCACCTTTAGGGCCATGATACATAAAGTCTGTATGCTGGCAGCTTACTTGGCTGGGCCCATTATGTAGAAATGCCGATGTTGAAAGAGGCGTTGGTTTTGCTTGAGAGCTAACAGATAGGATGTCAGTCTTTTCAATGGGACAGGTTTTATGCCAAGCATCACTCAAAGGAACTTCTGGGCTATTAGGTAATCCAGGAAGATGTTCATCCATTCCTGTGTTTTCAGAAGGCAGGAAAGCTAAGTCCCCTTTGCAAGTTACTTGTTCATCTTTCTGAATAGTCTCATTTGCTAAACTCAGGTGTTCTTCTATCTCTACATGTAAACTTTGTTCATCCAATTCTGCTTCTTTGCTTGGTAAGTTAACATCAGTCCCATTGTCCTTAGAATGTTCACCTACACAGGTTAAACTCTCCTGCAGGGTTGGTGCCTGTTCAGTTTTCTGTGTCACTGGAATAAACTCTGTAATGTCCATATTGCTTGTGCATTTGCTATCTGAAAGCTCATCTAAGCCATCCAACTGTTTAACTGTAATAGTTTTTTCAGCAAATGCACCACTCTGGTTTACTCCTTCAAAACCACCATCTGAAAGCAGAGAATTAGAAATGTCTTGCTTTACATTGTTTAAGGTTTCTTTGCTAAGACAACTTTCTTCCTCCGGTGAGTTTATTACATTTGGCAGGTTGTTGTTTTGTGAGGCGTTTCCCAGAAATTCAGAAATAGGTGTTAAAGATGCATTGTCATTTGATAGATTAGTTGATTTTGTCTCTGGCCCACCAAGTGCTATTTGGAGTTTGTGTAGATTGTCTTCAGTTCGTTGTAGTTCACTTTTATCAAGCTCCCCATGGTTACTGAAATGATTTAATTCCAGTGGCTGTACCATTTCAGGAGATGTCTGGTTAAAGATCTGTCCCTGAAAACTCTCTACTGTTTGAAGACCACCGTGATCCAGGTCTTTATCTTCTGGGTTTGAAACACACTGTTCGTCTTCACTTGCCTTGCAGACAGTGCCAAAGGGCTTTGAGCTTTCTTTTGACTGCACTTTGGGAGATGTTATTAAAATGTCCACCATCTGTGGATTTTCCACAGTCTCTTTGGGATGAGTTTCCAAAAGTTCTTTGCGATCATTGCGTATGAATGGAGAATTGTTTGCCCTTAGGCTATTATCACCTAAGTCTCCAAGCTTTAGTAGCTGGGGACTGGTTTCTGCTCCAACTGCTGATACTAAAGAGCTGCCAGAATAATCATGTTTTATACTAAGGTCATTTTCTTCAGTTGCTTGTTCCAGCTGCACTTGCTGTGTGGAGTCCAATTTGATATGGGTTTCTTGTGCCAAAGTTGTGTCAGTTTCTTGTTTTTTCATTTCTGTTTTGCATTCCTCCTGCCTTGCTTCATTACTGTCATTCTTCCCCACAGCACTGCTTTGTTCAGCATTAGTCACAGGTACAGAGTTTGGGTCACTGCCAGCTGTTGAGGCACGTCTTTTACTTTCAGAGTGGGATTCATCCTCTAGAATGTTTGCCGTCTCAGTTGCAACACATTCAGCACTTCTAGCCTGTTCATTTAAGTTGTGGAACTCAAGTTCCGTTTTAGACACTGCAATTATTTCTGCATTTGAGGCATTAGTCTCTGAATTTATTTCATCCATCAACTGGTATTCCAATTCTGATTTGGTGTTTTGAGCAAACGGCTGTTCCCAGGATTCCTCTTTTTTATTTTGCAGAACATCATTCTCTTCAAGAGGCAGGGACAGTGACCCATCCGCATCCTCTATCTCTTTATTGACTGGAAAGCAGAACTGAATATCCTCTACACTGGACTTTAAAAGATCACAAGTGCGCAAGCTCTCTTTTCCTTGTAAAAGTAATAGTTCGGATGGCTCAAGACTGGCCACTTTTTTTTCATTTATGGTTGTGTTTTTTTGCTCCAAGTTCTTGCTTAATTCTGGTGAATGATCATTGAGTGTATTCAGATTACATTCCGAACTGAGATTCTTTTCTAAAATTTTGCCACTGATGTTGGTTTCTAAACCACTAACTTGATCATACAAAGCAGCATCTTGACTGATCTGTCTTGAATTCATATCAAAAGTTAGTGGTATCTCTTGGGGACAGTTTATATCTTTATGTATAACCTGACTTGAGGATGGCACCTCTTGACATCCGTGCTCTTCGTTTCTGGAAGAAGTATGTTCGTATTTCTCAGCTATTGTAGTTTCTTCTTTATTATGGTCAGCAAGGTCATTCTCACTCATGAAATCACCTGTTCTTCTGTCAAGTAACAACAGTTTATCCCCAACAGATTCTTCCTTCACCGTATATATAACATTTTCTGGGTCACCTAAGGCTGTATTTCCCCTGCTCAGAGATTCAGTTTGTGTGATTTCATTGCTGCTAATCTGTTCTGCTGTGTTCTGAAATGTATTTGCTTTTTGCACTTTGTTTTTATTTTCTGGCAACAAGGATGCATCAGACGTTTCCAAGCTGACTGGTAAATCCATACAATGGATGTTTGGTTCTGGACTTATGGCCTTTTCTAGCCATTCCTTTTCAGTCACCAAGTCACCAATTGGTTGTTCTCTCATGGTTAATGGTAACAGGTTTGATGTGTTTGAAGACAAACTGGATACAGTAGGAGGATCCTCAAGCACCTCAGTACCCTTTTCTGGAAATATTTGGAATTGATTGTCCCCTCGGTTCACTTCACTGTTGCAATCTTCGCTGATGAGACCTCTGAACTCAACAAGGCTCTGATCAATACCAGATATACCATATTTATTTACGTCTGAATTTCCTGTTGTGAGATTATTTGCAATACAATTTTCTTTTTTCATTACCAGGTTATCTACACCACCTGTGTTCAGTCCCACTGGTTTTATTAAAGCCTCTTCCTTGTTACTCTCTTTTAATTTAGTCTCCTGTATGATTTCTTTAGCGGTATAAAAATCACTGCCTTTCTCACTGTTAGGCAGCTGAACAATGTGTGCCTCCTTTCCCTCAATCAACAATTTCCTATGTGGCCACGAATCTAATTCACTGGAAGTGCTTTCCTTGGTTTCAGGTCCTGATGTCCAAGTAGAATCTGATGAAGGAATCTGTTCCAAAACAGTATTATTTGGATCTTTCTTATACTCTCTTGCAAAAGTTGTAGCATAATGGTCAGCATCTATTCCACTGACAAGAGGCACAGTTCTTGTGTCTTTGTTATTCACAATAGCAGGATATAACACCAAGGCAGGCAAGCCTCTAGGGATATTGTTAAGGCTTAGTGCAGTACATTCTTTACCATGCTTAGAAGGAACTGGCATATGTTGCCTTCGATCGTTTCCTTCCTCTTCAGTAGGTTCTAAGGAATCTTTCTTAAGCAGGTTATTCTCCAGCACCATCACATCGGGATATGCCACAACATTGTTTTCACTGGTTGATTTTCCAGCAGTGTTACTGCAGAGGCCTTCATTATTTAGGCTCAATTTGAATCCGGTCTCCTGTCTGATTTCTTTAGTGGTATAAGAATCACTGCATTTCTCACTCTTAGGCAACAGGCTAATGTGTGTCTTGTCTCCTTCAATCAATAGTTCACTCTGTGGCAATGAATCTAATTCACTGGAATTGTTCTCCTCGGTTTCACATCCTGGTGTCCAAGTTGAATCGAACAAAGGAATCTGCTCCAAAGCAGTATTATTTGGATCTTTCTCAGGTTCTCTTGCAAAAATAGTAGCGTAACAGTCAGCATTTGTTTTTGCACTATCAAGAGGTACAGTTCTGGTGTTTTTGTCATTCACAATAATGGGGTTTGACATCATGGCTGGCAAGTCTTCAGTGCTACTTTTAAAACTTAGTGCAGTGCATTCTTTACCATGCTCAGAAACCATTGGCATATGTTGCCTTTGATCTTGTCCTCCTCCTTCAGTGGCTCCCAAGGAATCTCCCTCCTGCAGGTCATTTTCCATCACATCTGGATCTTCCACAACAGTGTTTTCACTGGTTGATTCTTCAGCAGAGGTACTACAGAGGCCTTCATTATTTAGGCTGCCAACAATGGAAACATTTATTCATTTCAATTTGGCAATAAATTCCACATCACAGAAATTTGAAAACCATGCATGCACATGCACCAAAAAGCTATCTGTCTGCTTTCATGAGGCAAGAAGTCAGAGGCATCAATGATATAAAATCTCAGCAAGAAAATCGTTAGATGCAACTATATTCTTGTAGCATTTATTTATTTGATTTTTATCTTGCCTTTGTTACTTTATAAATAGCTCAAGGAGGTGACCATACATAGTACTCCTTCCATCTCCTATTCTCTCCACAACAACAGTATTTTGTGCTATTGTGTTGGACACTTGAATTTATGGAATTGGCTGTTGGTTCGCTTGATGTTTATGCTAGACTTAAAATTAATCCTGATTTGATTACAGAATATAGAAAATTTACCAGAACTGAATTTTAAATGAAAACCTATACTAGGGATTGACCACATGTCTCTGGATTTCAAAATTCTTCCAATAAATTTAATTTAGATCACCATTTCCCAATCTTGTACTTCTCAAATATGCAGTGACTGTAACTCCCAAAATTCTCAATGGCAATTCTGGCAGTTGTAGCTCCAACAGTCCAGAAATACCATTTGGATTTGTGAGAGCTCATTTAGACTTCTATATTGCAGCTTTCTATATGTACTAAATTACAGTTTAGATCCCAAACCAATTTATGATGGAATAAATGCAATACTGAATTCTGAACAAAAGTGTAGAATGCGTACCAATTCATGATATGCCTTTTTATCATATAGACAAAATACTAAGTATTTTCATGTACTAGAAAGCCTGGCTAAATAACATTCTATTGTTATTCTGTTTCTCTGACTTTTCAGTTCCAGTTAAACTGCTTTAAGCCACTATTATTTCCATAATTTGATAGCCCTTTTCTCTTTTCTGCTTACCATCGTCCCTGAGTGACCTTCCTTCTTAAATTGAAACTGATCAGTTATTTCTTGGCACTTCACATCATTTTTCCTCCCAGTTAGCAGATCTTGACTGCAAAAATGTAGCTGATCATTAGAGGGCAGCAAAACTCAGGATAACATTTTGCTGCAATCTTGAAGTCTGGATTGTTGCAGCCCAAATCTGGTAGGCCTATACTTGTCAGATGCTTCCATCTTGACTTCCACATAATCTGACCTCTCCATATTTGCTTTATGTCCAACTGTTTTATGAGTGCTGATGCATTTCAGTAGCTGGAAATGCAAACTTTGGACTACTGAAGCACTTTCACTAGAAAAATGGAGAATACGGCATTCTGCCCCGATAACAATCAAGTTCAGATTCAAGCAAGTTACAAGACATGAGATTCAATAGAGATTACTAGCACTGTAAAATAACTCACTAGGAATTTAGTAAAGTTTCCCTTTTCATTACCTTTCTAGAATTCAAAAATAGAAAAAGCCTTTAAAAGTAGAGTGCTGGCTGGAATTTGGCAAACGGGTTGTTTTTGGCCTCTGGAGGGCCTCTGGGGTGGTGGGGAAGACCGTTTTCGACCTCCCCACACTTCTGGAAAGGCTCTGGAGCCTGGGGAGAGAGAAAAACGGGCCCACCAGATGTTGGCAAATGGGCTGTTTTCTGCCTCAGCCAGGACTCCGGGCGGGGGAGGCCATTTTTGCCCTCCCCAGACTCCTAGAAAGGCTCTGGAGCCTCAGAAGAGAGAAAAACGGGCCTACCAGGCCATCACATGCCAGGAATGGGGGGAGGGTGTGTGTGCGCACATGCACGGGGGCGGGGCGCATAGAATTATGGGTGTGGGAACATGCACGTGTGACCCTCCCCCACACTTCCCCTCTCTTGGCACGCGATGGCAAAAAGGTTAGCCATCACTGACCTAGAGTGTAATTAGTGTGTACAAAACACCTCAGAACTTCAAGCCTTTGGTGAAACCCTTACAGCCACTGCAGAAATTACCACTAAATTATAATTATTAATACAACCAAGGGGAGAATTTAATTAACATGAAACAATCATATTTACAGTATTTAATTAATGTAATTTTAATTTAGCTTCCTTCTGGTAAGATCCATTTCCTTGGATCTCCACCTACTTGATGCATCATTGAAAATCAAGAGGAGTCTCCCCTCCAAACCCCAAATGAATCCTGAGTCACATGCTGAGACAGGACACTGCTATAATTGGCTATTTAATATGCTGGTGCTACTGCCTTTGGTTTCAATTTACTCTCAATTATTCTTACACAAACAGGAATCAATTTTAATATCTTTTTTAAAAATGCCCTTGCTGTTTTGATTTGAAATATATGCTACAGTTAGCAAAGCATTTCATTATGTGTGCTTCTTACCAATTTTAAATTATTAGAGAATATGTTTAAATACATTGAGGTGCCTCATGAGAACAAACACAAAACAAATTATGCTACACATAAAGTTTGATTTGCCATGCAAACATGCATTTATTTTCAAATATAACATATATCATTATGCCATTGGATCTGATATAATAGCTAGAATGATTAAAAGAAATTTAGTAATACTTTCAGAATTCCGTAAGACTATTAGCTTACTGCAACACAGATAAGAGAAAATATTCATAAGACCTCCAGCAATCGGTTTGCATTTTTCAAATGAATTGAGTATCATTCTTCATATTCAAACTTAAGAAACAATATAATACTAAGAAGCATCTGAAGAAATAGAAATGTCTATACAATCTGACTTCCAGAGAAACAATGGAGGACTTAAGATTGCCCTACAGAAAGCAGATACATGGGCCACGAAGAAAAGAGCTCTCCAAACTCCCCTCAGATCAGGGAGAGGATCAGATATCCTCACAAAGACACTTCACAGAGTCTTCCTGCAAAGAGACTATTAAAAATCTCTGGCAGATTTTAGAGTGTTAGAAGCCATGAAAAATTCATCTCACTTAAGCTGCAGTTTGACACCTTCAAATGGACATTGAGGTTGCTTAATCACTTATTAACTGCTTTAGGGATAGTAAGAATTTTCAGAAGGGCAAATGTCTATGGAGATTCTCAGCCATCCAGGTCATGGTTGTCCCAAAAGTGCTTTTTCAAGAGGCAATTGGATTTTCTGGTTTTTCTTCGAAGACATTTCGCTTCTCATCCAAGAAGCTCTGAAAAGCTGAAGAAGCTTCTTGAATGAGAAGCGAAATGTCTTCAAAGAAAAAACAAAAAGTCCAGTTGTCTCTTGGAAAAACCACCTTTGGTTCAGAAGGGCAAGTTTCATTACACCATGATGTAATTCTCCTTAAAACCTCAGCAAAAGTTTTGTGTAAGGTTAAGATGTTAAATATTTTTTAAGATGAAATAAACTGCAGAAGGGTGATAAAAACATTACTTTTGGAAAGTTACAAATCGACTAAGGGGCCAGACTGACTGGAAATAAGACTTTGAAATAATTATAAAAATAATTCCTATGGGTTGTTTATAATTCTATTGAGAATATATGAAAATTTTGAATGTAAGGAAACTTTCTATAGGAAAGTGTTGTAGATTAGAAAAATATCTGATAAGAGGAGACCCTGAAGGCTGGTCACAGGAACAAGGAAAAGCTAAAGATTGAAAGTGGCAGAGACATCCAATGATATAGAATAAAGAAAAGTATTTTAATTCTGGAGGAATTCAAGGCTATTTGGCAACAATATACTCAGAACTTTCTCCTAAAATTATCTGCTATTATAAAATGGGTTTAAAAGAGGAAATAGAAGATGATATTGACATGTTACATGAAACTTACAAATAATGGAAGTGTGAAGAACAATTTGGACATGTTAAAAAGAAAAAAAAGTATTGGCAAGTAACCTACTAAATTTGAAGAATATGACACTGTGATGCTATATTCTTCGAATAAATATACAGTATGTATGTGTGTGCATATGTGTGTGTGTGTGTGTATGTGTATGTGTGTGTATATGTGTGTATATGCATATACAGTTGTTGAAAAGCCCAGTAACAAGAAGATAGGATATAGAATATAGTCATTTATTTATTCTAAGAATTTGGTTTTATCTTTGAAAGAATGTTCTCAGTATCATTTTCAAATAAAATACAAGTTGTAATAGTGTCAGATATTAATAAATAGAAAAAGATGATTACAACAAAAGCCCGAGTCCATATTCATGATATTAATAGCACTTAGACTTTTATAGACTTATATACTGTTTCATAGTGTTTTATAGCCCTCTCTAAGCAGTTTACAGATTCAGTATATTGTCCCCAATAATATGGCTCCTCGTTTTACCGGCCTTGGAAAGATGCAAGTCTGAGTCAACCTTGAGGTGGTGACGATCAAATTCCTGGCAGTCGGCAGAATTAGCTTGCAATATTGAATTCTAACCACTGTGCCAACTGTATAATTTTGTAAGCCTCTGATTCTAATCAGTGAAACACACTGCCAAATGAAACCTGTCCAAGCTGAAATCTAAAGTTTAAAAAATAGGATAGGCCAGAATATGTCTGCTCCTAACTATATATATTCTCAGGTTTTCGCAGGTGTTTGTATGTAGGTCTTTGGTTATTTGGGTCTTCTCCCATGTAAAATTGGAAGTGTCTTGGCGACGTTTCGACGAAGTCTCATTCGTCATCTTCAGGCTGGTGTTCTCGGCTTCGTGCTTGGAAGCACGAAGCCGAGAACACCAGCCTGAAGATGACAAATGAGACTTCGTCGAAACGTCGCCAAGACACTTCCAATTTTACGTGGGAGAAGACCCAAATAACCAAAGACATATACATACATACATACATATATATATATATATATATATATATATATATATATATATATATTGGAATGTCCAAATACCTTAGGAGTGACAAATATATATTGAATTTAAAAGTTTGTGACCCATCTGGTCTCCCACACTAACTGCAATTTGATAAAGATTAAGAGATTTACTGATCAAATCAGATTTTGGGGTGAGGAGAGAAATCAGCATGCTAAACTGCATCACAACATACTTAATATCAAGAGTCCTTTTATATTATTTTTCGATCCAGTTCCTCATGTTTATTCAACTTATGAACATTAAACTAACAAAAATTTAGCAAGCTTTAAACATTTCACATTTTGTTAGGTGATGTCAAAATGTTGGAATATCCATGTGTCTGCTTTTAAATAATGTGAAAAATTTTACATCATCATTTGGGGATAATTTCTCTATTATATGCCCAGATTAACATTTTATCTAGAGAGGGGTTGGAAACTAGTGATTTCCAGAAGATACTGTATTTACTTCATGGTACATTTCAGTCTTAGCTATGCCAATATGGCATTATATTGAAAGTCACAGCTTCCCCTACATACTGTAAGTGAAGAATATGCACTATATATTTTAAAATGCGAAAGAGAAAGAACATGAATTAACAATTTTGGTTTTCTAAGGGTTTTTTTTTACTGTTTAAGAGAAGTTGGTAGTAACTCCAAAATACAAGTAACATCAAACTCAGCCATTGTTATGTACATTATGAAGTTCTACAATTGCTACCCAGTATGAATTTAAACCAAAATGGAAAACCTACAAGGAATCATGGTCTCAACACCAAAGACACCAAAATTTCTCTTTCTAAACATTTATGTTCAAACTAACTATAAGAAGGTGAGAGGGAGATAAGCTCTTCAATACGTTATCCCTACTTCATGCACTTAAGATGTCAAGGGGAGTTATAGTGTCTTTAAAAAATGTGGATTATTGAAACTCAGGTCATGACAAGTGGTTTGCAACTTGCTTGTAAAGGAAAAGTTATCACTGCTATTTTTATTTATCATTTTACGTAAACAATGTGTAGGAGAAAATATACACATTTATAAAATGTGAGCTTTTAAGAACAAGAAATCTTTCACAATTGAAGACTAACACATGTAACAAAAAACAATTCTGTTCCAATTGCAACGTTGCTTTATGTAGTTTAAAATAATGAAAGTGTGACAATCCAGGTTTCAGTAAGCTAACGGACTTGTTCTGCATTTCCTCATTAATGCATTTTACTTTTTTTTTATACCAGTGTTTGGACAAACAAAACAATTAAAAATAAAAATATAACAAAACCAAGACTGAGGCTTCAGAAACATGCAGAATTCAAGCAGCACTAAAGCAAACCCAAATCTAATAAACAGTCAAAAACGATGTAAGGAAGGCTCAAAAGGCCATAATAAGCTTATCAAAGGTTGTATTAAAAGAAAATCCATAAACAAGATGCAAATCCAAATCCATAACTACACAGAAAAACAAGGATATTTTCTTAAATTAGCTGTACCTGCTCAGGAAAGGATTCTGGGTCCTTAAATCTTCATTTATATCAATCCCAGCAAAAAGAAGATTATTTGGGGCTAGGGATTGGTGGGGATCCCTTTCCTCCAAGTCAGACACTAGAGGCCAATTTCCACTGCCAGAAAAAGAAAAAAGGTTGTAGAAAAAGGAACACATGCACAATTCTTAATACCAAATTAAAAATGGAAAAATCAATTTGGCATGCAGTCAATTCCCTTAAAATATTATCACACTAGAGTCAGACATTTGTGATTGTCTGACTCTACTGTGACATTTCCCATCCTTTAAAAAAAAAAACAATCTAGGCCTTGGTCTCTTCACACAGTGAAGAGACAGGATAAAGTGATAAAGGTATGGAATGGGAAATCAATCTGTCCAGCTTCTCATGCTGGACTTGGGATCTTATGACGCTTTGTAGTTTAGTTTGACTCTTTGGTTCAGTTTGGCAGAAGACTCAAATAGACAGCTTGACTAGATAGAACTTTTATTGCGAACAAGAATAGATAAAAAGTAAAGGTTCCCCTCACACATATGTGCTAGTCGTTCCCGACTCTCGGGGGCAGTGCTCATCTCTGTTTCAAAGCCGAAGAGCCAGCGCTGTCCGAAGACGTCTCCATGGTCATATGGCCGGCATGACTAAATGCCAAAGGTGCATGGAGCGCTGTTACCTTCCCACCAAAGGTGGTCCCTATTTTTCTACTTGCATTTTTTACATGCTTTCGAAGAAGCTGGGACAAGTAACGGAAGCTCACCCCCGTTACGCAGCATTGGGATTCGAAGCGCTGAACTGCCGACTTTTCGATTGACAAGCTCAGCATCTTAGCCACTGAGCCACGGCATCCCTTTTTGCAAACAAAAATAAGGCCATGCAAAACAATTGGTTGTCTACTGCTAGTGAGAAGATCAAAATTAGTTTTATACTACTAGAAGTATAAAAGATTTAAAAACTTGTGACTTCTTTCTATCCTTCAAACTGTCAAATACTTGGTGGATCCTTTTGGAATTCTTGAGGTAAAATGGTTCTTGTATATTTCCATAGTAGATATCTCTGGTCTGAGAATTGCTGGCTCCTACCTGAGCCCTCACAACAGTGTCCCCATAAATGGGCAGTTTTGCTCTCTAGCTGAAAAATCTGCTGATCTTTGCTGAAATTATTCATTCCCTCCAGTTCATATTCTGCCTCCTTCCTGAAAGAAGGCCAAATTTTCCAGGAAGGAAAGTTAGCCCAAACCCCCAAACATTGCATGCCTGAAATAAACTCTACAGTACAAAATGCTCCACCTTAACTAACTTCCAGATGGGAAACTAATATATATATAAAGGTATATTTTAAGTACTAGCGAAGTTTGTAGTACCACATAAAGCAGGTCATTATATGATTCTTTCTTAATTCAAAATAATGTGCCTTGTTCCTTAATTACAAGGTACTACATTGGATACGATACCTTAGATCATCATATGCATGTTCTGAAATGGTATTAATAGGATTCTGTTTTGTTCTTGTATTGCCCATGGATATAAAAAGGGAGTTAATTAGGTAATAAGTGACTTTTAATTTGTAATGTTACTTGAGTTACTGTAGTAGATTTCCCAGGCAACAACTTCCTGGCCAATAGACAACTTTAAATGTGTTATGCCTTCGAATTACTTACTTCCCCAACAAAGAAAAAAACATATTCTGCCTACCGTGTATCATCTGCAGTTAATGAGAAACTATCATCTGGCAGTGGTAATGAAACTGCAGAATCTGATGGTAACGTGTCCAAGTCATCTTGATTGAGTGATTTATCTCTGCTCTTCTTCCTTGACTTTTTAGTTTTTATTTCTCTCTCAGTACTAGGTGGCTCTATTGATTTTGGAACTGAAGGGCCCTCCTAGGAAAGGAAAACAAAACACGAGTTTTAATTAAAAAGCAAACAAGCAATAGAATGGATACTTGTTTTTTTAAATAGCAAAATAAAAATTGCATCCTTCATAAATGTCCTATTTTAATGTTGCTCATAGACAAATAATGAATCAGCAAATAATAATAAAATAAAGTTTTGGAACTGTGGTGTTATGTGGGAAGAAGAACAACTATATGATGCTTTTAGCTGGGCTCTAGAAATATATCCTTATCTCTTTTTCCAGCCCATTGACCATTTCCTTTTGATCAGGAAATCTATTAGTAGAGCAGAGAAGAGAAAAGGCTGTCCTTTTTAATGACAAAAAATATACTTCAGAATGAGGGTAACTTGTCAGTGGTACCGTGTTTCCCCCAAAATAAGACATCCTCTGATAATAAACCCAATCGGGATTTTGAGCGCATGTAATAAGGCCAAGCGCTTATTTCAGGCTTCCAAAAAATATAAAACAGGGTCTTATTTTTGGGGACACATGGTACTTACATAACAAAAAAATCATGGCATTTTAAAGATTACTTCATATAATACAAGACTTTTTATTGTTTTTGTTGTAATAGATTAGTGATTTTCGTATTTTCCTTCAAACTTTCAGGTATATCGATAAAAAACCCATGAAACAATGATATGTCAGTCTCAAAGAAAGCTTTCAGATCCAGTAGGGAATTTGTTAGCCATAGTAATAGTAATAACTGAAATATTAAGAATCATATGCATTCAAAATATAATGCTTAAACAGTATAGTAATACTATATTGGACCCAGTGCTTCAACATCTTATTTTGAATTGTAATTCCCATTGTATTATCCCTTTCATTTAGATTACCATAGGTTTATGATGTTTCTTCTTAACCATGGACAGCTGAATTAATATACATTTTTGACAGCAAGGTATCTGAGGAGCATTTGATTGGAATTTTCCCCTTTCAATATATCTTACTATTTTCTAATCCATATCAAACAACAATAATTTTGACTACATGCAATCCAGTTGCGAATGGCAGGTGACCATAGTCTACCTTCTCTGTGCTTTAAAGCTAAACAAGTTGAGTTTAGTTAGAGATGAAAGACTACCAGGAAATTCCAGGGCTGTAAATCAGACTGGAAAGGCAAAGAGCTTTATGGAAAAATACAATAGCTAACCTCTTCTGAATGGTTGTCAAGATAATTACATGGATATTACCATGTAGAGCTAAAGACACTCAACTAGAGGATGTGTTTAATCTCTTATATTGTATTCAGCCATTATGTGGTTTGCTTTGCTTTCATTTAGTGTCATATTGTCTATGAACTAAAACACGATTGTTTGAGAACCATGGACTAAGGACTTCTAAATTTATGGCAGACTAGTAATCTGCAGGTAATTTCTCCCTTTCTCTTATATAACTGTAAGTATGGAAAACATCCCTACCCTTAAAACAGAAGGTTTAGTCCACATTTAAGGTTTCAAGGACTAGGGTGAATATGAAGTTTGCTAGTTCATCACTCTCATCCCAACTTTTAAAATCCTAAGGAACTCCAAAATTAGACTGAAAATAATCACCCTCCCACATTGCAGAGCCAACAGCATGATACTGGACAGCTTCCTTTGTCACCTGGAAGGATGATAGATTGTCTGCAGCTCCCAAACTCTAAAATGTTACCCATCTATAACAGACAATTATGTTCTGTACTTGTATTTTAATTAGACTGAAATAGTTGGCATCATTTTAAAATTAGAAGAGAAGACAGATATGAAATTGCACTAACACATTTTAATTCTAAGCACATTTAGGTTTTGGAGTATGAATGTTTTAAGTTGCAAGAAATCATTCAAGAGTGAAAATGCAAGCATTGATGATTGAAGCTAATATTACATTACTGTCTTAAATGAAGTTTTAGAGAGTGATCTGAAAGAATAGTTTCTTTCATTTATTCTGTATTCTTCAATTATTGTATGTGTGATTATATTATACACAGATCTCTTATGTAACAGGTACCTCTAGTAATGAAAACTTATGAAAAATTCCATTAGATCATAAGATATCTAAAACCAACCTATTAGGTTAATCTTTGTCTCTCTAGTAATATGTCTATAAAAGTTGGTTTGTTAAATTTATGACCAAAAACATTTTCCTTTTCCTTGAGATGAAATAGAAAAGAAAAATTTGTTGGAAAGTTGGGTTCTTTTGAATTTCTTTGGAAAAATCAGATTGCTGAGGAAAGGACAGAATTTTTAAATTTGTATTGTGTTGTATATATAGATACACACACACAGACACACACACACACACACACACACATGTATGTATATAAATATGTATATAAATATACATAGAGCAGCATTAAATCTGATTTTATTTTCTGCTCAAAGTAAGTGCTCTGTTTCTTCCAAAGATAACTTTATTTAATCACATTTTACATGGATCTACCTACTGGTATCTTGCCTTTGTTTATACTTCTGAAGCTAATCTCTTTCTTTAAGACTAACACCTATCCCTTGTTTTTCATTGCTATTGCAAGTTCTTAATAAAATTAATAGTATTTTAAGCAATTTGCGACGTGTATGCCAAATTGTATTTTATAGGTATGATTGTAAGCTCATAATATGCCTTGGAATATAATGATTGACCTCTCTAGATTCTATCAGATACTGGGTTGAAAGATACTAGAATGTTCTTCAGATTGCAGAGAGGGGAAGTCATATTTTTTTTCTTTTGGACATACTATTACGACCCTGGTTGACCATGATTGGGGACACTTATGAAGATTGCCTGTTGTTTGGGCAGGCCCAGTGGTAGGCAAATAGAACATTTCCATTCACTACTCAATTTTCATAAATTTATAAGAGACACAGAAACAATGCACGTATATACACACAATACATATATAGTAAATGGTAGCACTCAAAATGTAAATATTTTAGTCTAATATGCTGTAAAGATTCACCCCATGTAGCTACTTTTATTATTCACTCTAATATGTGAATTTAGAAAACTGGATTAAGATACATGTTTTCATAATTCATGATTATGAAAACAGCCATAATCTCAAAAGCACAAATAAAAACATTACATTAAAGAGTACATAATGATTCCCAGAATTAATATTTATACTACCATTGTTTTATACCTGCAGTGCAGTAATATTAAATGTATTCTTATTTTATGAAGAAAATAAATAAATTGCTGTAATGTTCAATCTATCCTTTTGAGAACGAGAATAAAATAAGCACGAACAATCCAAATACTCAAAACAAATTTTCCTCAAAGGTTTTTTTTTTTTTTTTATTAAATAGAAATAACCTCACAGGCAAAGAGAGCAGGAATCTTGCTGATAAAATCTACTAGTGAATTGGAACAAATTCTGTTAAATAGTATTCAACAGCATAAGCTTTTCTCCATCAAAAGTTAAGTTTGTAATTCTTGTCATGTCATTGTTAAGACAATGTCAGTGTATAGAATGGCAAACCTCCCTGAAATTTTCCTGTTAATCATCAAGGATTTAATTGTCATTTAGAAAAGGGAGGGGAAAAAAGCAAAGGTTTTGAACTTAAGTTTTGCCTTTGGAAAGCCCTGAAGGATGGGTGGGAGTATTAGCAACCATTTTTAATTGCTTCAAGTTAACAGAGGTCCTTTCTCTCTCTATCCTTTCTCCCACCCATCCCCCAGTAGTCTTTTTCCTGCAGTACTTTCCTCATTATAAACACAGAGCCTTTTAAGGCAGTTGTTGCAACATGATATAGTTCTGAGTCTTGGCTGGAAGTCAGTTTAGATGAATTACACCAAGTTTCCATTCCTAATAACACTGTGCTAACAGGCAGATGAAGCCCTGGAAAAAAAAATCGTAGTAAAACTGACCTTAGGGGTTTTTCCCCCCCTTCATCTCCCATTGTACTTTTGTGCTACTCAGACAGAGCAATCTGTTTGGCACAGACATAAACCTTCATCTGTTAAATACATCAGTGTCCTCATTCTGAAGGACTCACTTCCTCCATAAGTGGTTGAAAGTGAACACTGGGAAGTTGACCAAAGGACATTCCCCTGGTGTCAGGAGTCTGATTTCAGAAACAATTGCTAAAGTAGCCAGCTACAAACACAAGACAGTTGTTAAAACGCATCCCCTGAATAGGCCATACTGCTTTGTAGTCAAACAGTCTGTACCTCTGTAGATAAATGGTTATCTAAGTAATAATTTGCGAACAAAGTGTTACATGATTGTTGTTTGCAGCAGACAATACAGTTATTGTCGTATATTAGCAATTAGAGTAATTCTGAAATTGTTTTAGTCAAGAGTTTGCGTTTCACTGATATTGATTGATAATGAGAAGTTTTTTTGCAAGTAGATTTAATAACTGGGTTATTTTGGGCCAGTCACTCTCTCTGAACTCTAGGGAAAGAAGCAATGGCAAACGACTTCCCAAATTCATGCCAACCGTAACTTAATTTTCTACAATATACTATAGTTTTAGATAATACTAAATCTTAGGATGAAGTTGTGTCGCAGAGATTGGCAAAGCTTCCAGTGCACTGCAATATTTTCTAAACACACCATTAATTTTTCCAGCATTTATGTATGTATGTGTGCATGTACGTACAGTATTTAATTATTCATTTGATTTCTATACCTGTCCATATCAGCAAATGACTCTGCAGCAACCTGAAGCTACAGAGTCTATGAAGCAACTTACTAAGCTTACTAACCTAACTCATTAATCTTTGTAAAAGAACCAGTCCTGCTCAATAATGCATAACCAATGCTTTGATGCAATTTGCAGCGTGGGTAATAATTTAAGTTCACAGCAACTTTGCCATGCTTTGTATTCTTGAAACAATTAACTATGTTTTGTGTTCTTCCTCTTCTAAAAGGTTCAGGTCCAATATTTTCACTGTCAACATTATAGAATATAGGAAGCACACATTTTGCTCCTTAGAGAATCCCAAAGTATTACTAATACCTTTAAAAAATGTGAAAACATATCAAATCTTTACAGATGACAAAGACTCGGGCAATTCTCAGCATTTTTCACATTCTCTATAAATTTTTTTGAAGCACTCTGTGTGGTTATATGTGGGTGTGAAAGAAAGATCAGTAAAACTGTACAGTTTTCTTAATTTCTCCTACATACTTGACATAGAAAATCCAGTTACAGAATCTGATGGGTGGAGAAAACATACACCATTTGAGATGTAGGAGTACGCAAACTGCAAAGTGAAAAGGGTAGGTCAGCAAAACAATGTTAAGAGTTGATGGGACAGAGCAAGGAATATTCATCACCCATTCTACAACTCTTTTTTTCTAAAGATCTGATTCCCTGTTACCAGATCCAGGTTGACTAATATAGATAATCCTTGATTTACAACACTTTATGTAATGACCGTCAAAGCTACAAGAGCACTGAAAAAAGTGGCTTATGACTCTTTTTCACACTGAACAACCACTGCAGCATCCCCAAGGTCATGTGATCAAAATTCAGATGCTTGGCAACTGATTCATATTTATGACAATCACAGTGTCCTGGAGTCATGTGATCACCTTCTGTAACCTTCTGACAAGAAAATTCAATGGAGAAGCCATATTCACTTAAAGCCATGTTACTAACTTAATAACTGCAGTGATTCACTCAACAGTTGTGGCAAGAAAGGTTGCTAAATGGGGCAAAACTCACTTAACAAATGTCTCGCTTTGCAACAGAAATGTTGGGCTTAATTGTAATCCTAAATTGAGGACTACCTGTATCTTGCTGGCTATATATTACTTAGAATCTTGAAAACGATCCAAAATATTTCCAAACCAGTAATCCTTCTCCTCCATCTGTTGAATATTACTCTATCCTAAACTGCCCGAATCATAGCATGGGACATTTCTAGCATTTTCTGAATTATTATTTTTTTCAGAGTTCAGAATTACTAACTCGTCTTTTTGGCGCACATAGTTTGGTGATATAGATCTCTGCCTTCTACATTAGGAACTTTTGCATAAACAGAAAAACAATTTGTCCTCTCTTCGCTCCACTCACACAAATGGTATTTGTTTATCCATTATGAATCTTGTCCTTTAATTTATAACATTTAGTAACTTTAAGAAAATGTTTTCTGTACTCACCTGACTTTCTTGGCTGCTGTTTTCATTACCCATTTCAACAGGAAAATATCAGAGTCAACTTTTGCATTAAGAATATCAGCTGAAAGAAACAAACAGTCATCAGGGATTTTCCAATAGTGAGGGAAAATAGCAACCCAAGAAGAAAATAACCTGCTTTGTGCCTCCCTGAACCTCCCTTTCCATAGAAATTTTCCCCAAGCCTAGCAGGTATGTGCTTGAAAAGATAGCTTTACATTACAGATTTAACTTCTGCCAATCATAGTTTTGAAGTTCTTGTTTCCTTAGCCCCATACTGCAGAGGGCAGCAATCAGAGACACTTTTAGACTTGTGACTATGCTGAGGATTTAGAGTCAAAACAAAAAAGAAAAAAGATGGGCCTACATCATTTCAAAACAAGTTTCCCCATTATTGCAAAATTAATATAAGCCCCCCCTCCCCCATACAACAAAGACTATCATCATGTGTCCTTCTCACAACTCTACTTGATCAGCTCTGTTGGGGAATATAGTGAAGTGACATACTTTTGACAACACTACAAAGGGGAAATAGATGAAAGTTGGAATCTTAAATGAATAGTTTGGCAAGATTTTTTGACATGACCCCTTGCCAGTATGGACTCCAGGCAACGCAATGTCTTAAGCCACCTCTGTTATTATGCAGCTTTTTAGCTACATCTGTCATTGCCAAAATGCAAAGGATAGATTGGACAAGACTAGAAGCTAAGACCAAACTGGTCCATTACAATAACAATACACATAGTTCCTTCCATTCCAAAGTGAGATGTGCTTTTTCTCCTATTTATGCAATATAACACAATTTTAATTTGATTATTTATATAGGTCAAGAACCTTACATTCTGTTATACTTGTTCATAACAGTTATTTTAGTTCTTGTTTTTGCAAAAAAAGCCAAATATAGCTTATCAAAACTCTCTTGAATTATTGTCTGCAATTTTTCTTGTTCAGTATCAGTTGGAAAAACCAGACACAATAGCTGGAAATTGCTTCTGATAACAAGTTTGTGGGAAACTGAGGTTTTCCAGGTATTGAAGTCTGTAACCAGTGCACAATATACATATAGATAAGTTCGATATAGCAGTAAGGTGATATGCATTCAAGAGTTGGGAGAATGGCCATTGAAATAGTATGAATATGTCTCGGAATTTGAAACAGCCTCCTATTTGAAATACAAATTCAGTCATAATTAAATTTAACATGGAAACCATGCTTCCATGATTCCAAATTCCACAGACTTCTACCACACCCAAAATCTGGGCTTATCTTAACTTTTTAAAAAATATTCAAGCCTTGAATGGTTCATTAAATAAAGATAGATTTTTTTGACCACATAGAAAAAACTGTAACTTTTTATGTTGACATGATTCATACCTAGCTGATTCTGTTGATACTCACTTATTAGCATGATTTTAATAATCTATAGCTTTAAAATTACATGAGGGTTAGGCTATGTGACTCCTTGCCAAACAATACATTTGCTGTGATTCAATTTATGAAGCAACTTTGACCACATGATCCCTCTTTAAAATCCATTATCTGATCAATGGCTCTTGAGTTATGCTCATGTAGATTCTGCTTGCCAAAGACTGGACTGGCTAATAATCCTGACCCGGCTCTTGGAACATTGGACTGAATCTGGACTATCGTTCTATGTGGTCCTGTTAAAGGCAAAACCATTCAGACAAGCCTTTGGGTTTGTTTTCCTTGTCCGCTATTACCTTGAGTAAACTAATAATTTCTCTTGCAACTATGTGTGTACATGTATAATTGAAACAGGACAGAAGCAGGACACTCTGCAACATTTCACCTTTCCACTTAATTCAAATAGAATTTTGGGAAAAATACAAAATCGGGGGGGACAGAGAGATTAAGTGAACAAACAAAGTACGTATGTGCCAGCCATGGATGCTATATTGAGGACCCACTAGACTAGAGAATAGTCAAAGCATATGATTGTTCTTGAGTTCTTTGGTCACATGCTTTGTTGAGCTATTTGTGAACAAAAATCAAATATAGAATTCACACTGCCATACTAGCTCGCATATTGATGATACTGCTGCCATTCCTTCTACTTTAAATTTCACTATTAAATATTTAATCCAGAGGGTCTGAATCTGACAGAAAGGAAATCTATGGCACATTACTATAATTCCTAAGCAATAAAAGTGAGCAACAAAACTGTTCACAGATCTGACAGAAGCCGTAACATATTATTATTATTATTAGCATTAAAGAGTTAAATCTAGTCCATAGATAAGTTTTGGGGAATCAAGTCAATTATCTCATCAAAAGATATGTGAATCTAACCAATTATGGTTCATTCAGCAAACCATAATTAAAGAAGCTATGGTTAAATGCAATATATGAACCAGATCATGCACATAAACATACAGTATAGGTCTCTTATGTGCTAAATGATTACTTCATCTTTTATTTCAACCAGAGCCAAAACTTCAGCATCTAATTCATTCCCACGTGATCTATGAATATGTATGAAGTTGATGATTAAAGTTGATCTCTTACTGTATATTTTACATCATTCACTATGTTGCCATGCTTTAGAATGTTAACAAGAAACTTCTCCACCTTTGCCCGAGGCTGAAATTCAGGGCTTACTGCATTACAGTGTAATTTTGTTTATTGAGAACATATTCAACTACCTAGCATTGATCTCGCTCCCAAGTGAAGCATGGATACACTTTCAGCCTGGAAGATATTTGTTTCATTTTAGTTTTGTATAAAGATTATACAACTGCAATGTGACAGTGTCAGATCTAATTATGTGTGACAGCAGAATATATTGGATGAGAAGTTTGTATTTTGTCTCATCCATTTTATGATCTTTTAGAAGTTTCTCTTTCCACATCTCTGCAGCAGCTCCTTCAACTAAATGTTTCTTGGGGAATAGGTAGCGAAAGTACCCTTGGTTCTTGTTACTTCTGCAGTCAGGTATTTTAGTGATTTACAGCTTCTCCAAGTAGTAACCTACCAAATGTATTGTTGTTTTTTCTTTTGTTCAATTGTTTCTCATAGATTGCCTGGAAAAGTCTTTGCCATTTTCTTGGTAAGGTTTTTTTTGAAATTTTTGCCATTGCTCCCTTCTTATACTGAGAGAAAGTGGAGTGAAACTAGCCCAACGTCATCCAACTGGCTTTATGCCTACAGCAGAACTAGAACTCACGGTCTCCCAGCTTCTAGCCTGATGCCTTAAACATTGCACCAAAGTGGCTGTCAGTGTATATGTTACTGCATTATAACTGACAAGCGGTTTACTGTCTCTGAGCTACAAATATGGTAGCAAATAGAGTTTTTTGTATCTCCTTGTTGCCATTTAGCAGTCAGTCAGATTTGGTAACCTGGGAGTGGCAAGTCTACAACTTCTACGTCATTGAATTTCTCTCTTATCTAAATAATTGGGCATTGTCACAATTTAGATTGTTCATGATGAGTCATTGTGAACCATTTTGCTTTCATATAAAACAACAACAACAACAGCTTAGTTGCATAGTGTCGAATTTGAGACTAAACCAGTTTTCATATTCTTTTGTATGATGAGAGATGAGGAAGATTTGTACTTGATTTAATAAATCATGTTTTAAGCCTGTTTTTCCTTTTAAATTGATAGAAATTAAATTTGTTAAACTTCTGTAGTTAAACTGTGTGAAATAATATTTCTGATCTAGTAACATGCCAAGTTTAGGAGATCATAGTTCATATAATGATCCTTTCGTACCCTAAATATTAAAGTGGTATAAAGCTTCATTTCAGGGTTTTCATTTGAAAGCAATTAGGTATCAACTTCATAAATTGGATCACCAATTTAAATTATCAACGTGAAAGCTCTTAATTTAATTGATTTGTAAAACTGAATCAATCTGATTTTACAAATTGACTCAAATTATCAAATTGTATAGAACTAAATTCAGTTTAAATTGGAATAAACTACACACATCTGTTTAAATTACATTCCAGCTCACTTTGTGTAAATTGAAGTATATGTGTGCTTTTATATCTGATTAAGGTCTTTACCTCTTAAAATACAAAAACAGATAATACCAGATCAACTTGAAAAACTTTGTATGTGCATATAGTATAATCTGATTAAAATGAGACTGTCATTTGGTAAATAAACTATAAAAGTTTGAGTTAATACATTTCTATAAGGTAGAAATCATGGCTTACCTCCTCTCTCTCTTTGGATATAGCTGAGAGAGGCAGCTATATCCAAAACAAACATTATGATGATTGAACCCAGTCAAAGCTATGCTAGTATCAGACACACACAGAAATATTTATTTTGGAGTAAACATTTAGGATCTATAATCAAAATAGGAGTATAAATAGCTACCGTTCATTTCTGAGAATATTTTCTCTGTTCAGTTCCTTGCAGTCCATCTTGCAATGTAAAATCCTTTGGACTCTTTCAGTCATATTCTAACACACTAGAATTAGAATATTGCTATTCTTTTAATTTACATATACAGCGATCAATTTTAGTTTCCCACTCTAAGTTTTAGACTTTTGAAGCATGCTGGTTTTATATAATTAAAACCATGTAAGCACTCTCTTTCCTAAATAATGCTCATCTAAATCTGAAACCATTAGAAAAATGGATCTCATAAGAAATTTTAGTACACTTACATGTGAGGGGGGATCCCTGGATCCCTTCTGGAATTCAAGCACTTCACTCTTTTCCAATTATAATGCTTCAGCTAGCTCTATCTGTTTTCTTTCAGTGCTCTGAATCACATGCATTTACCCTTCATTTAAATGACCCACCTTCAATTAAGCATAACCTGTTGAGCAAAGATGCTGACTCCACCCCAGGTACAGACTAGAAGCAGTTAACACACTCAATAATTGTTAAATAAAAATAAAAGTGAGAAATATCATTCATATGTTGGAGCTACAGAAAAAGAGCCAGGATATTTGGTTATTTCCTATATTTTTACTTTAAAAATACCTTTGAAATTACTGGCAAATTACTTTTAACTACACTGAGATGGACAAAGGAAGACTCTCCTACAGCCATAAACACTATATATCTAAGAACTGTGAGCTGTTTAATAAGAAAAGACTGGAGCTTTATTTTACACAGGCCATTATATCACAGGTTCATTATAGCACGGACAAAAATGGAAGACCAGCTAAAATTTGTTTCTAAGGCTGCTGCATTCAGAGAATTTACACCCATGTCTTCTGGATTGCAGTTTGGTACTTGAAGAACAAGTACAAAAAGAGAAAGAGTTTCAAGAAATCAATCTAACCAGGTCATGTTTCAGCTGTAGGCATTTGTGGAGTGTAAATAATAATTTGAAAGCTAGTTGAATGACTAGGTTGTGCATGGATTTGTTTTTCTTTTAATGAATTCGGCAATCCCTTCAAAAATGATTATCTTTTGTTTTGCTTGCTTTTGTCAAACCTTATTTTTTCTGCTGGAATTGACTTCCTGGTGAGTCACAATGGAAAGATGGAATATAAAAGCCAGAAACTCACTGAAATGTGCTGATGCAAAAAGCATGGCACCTGCTTTACTTGGTGACTTAATAGCTATTAATAACATTTAACATCATCACTAATGAATACATGGAATCTGGACAAATCTTGCTTGCAGAACCAGCCAACAGAGATTTGCAGCCTGGGAGGGGAACCCACATGTCATGGGTGTGCATTTATAATCCCTGGGATTACATAGCCAAAAGTTAGCAGCCTATTGACTGAATTTTGGTAGTGTGATTTTTCAGTTAAAATGGTGGGGGGGATGATAGCAAGGGGAAGAAGAGGTTAAAATACTGCCATTCCTATTTTAAAAACTATTACCAAATCTCTATGTTGTCCATTCAAATGAAAGAGGCAATCCAGTGAAACTTCCTTCTCTTAGCCAGTCAAGAGATTTAACTGCAACTCCGTGTTTTACACCAAGAGATTTACTATGATTCTTCAGTGACTTGATTTATACCTCACTGAAAAGCAAAAAGTGTACATTTTGTTTATATTTAATTTAACAATGAACCTAGTAGCCACTGTGATTTTAAGCCATGGTTTATATCTTAGCATTAAATATAAACAAAACCAATCACAGTTTAAAATATACATACAGTAGCTGTAGTGCTGTGTAGAATAAAACACTGTGCAGATTTTGGTACAATATGGTTTTCTTCTATTTTGCAAAGTATGGTTCAGATGATTTGGTTCTTTCTTTCTCTCTCTCTAATCAGTAATGTAATACACTGAAGCTGTACCAGACATGTGCCTGCAAACATAGCACAATTTGTAGAAACAAAATGGCAACTATACAACTCCATTGATCTGGGGAGTGATATTTTATTTGAAAAGAAAATCCACTAGCAAATCACATGATTTTTGCATGCTCAGGCATGTTCTTTCCTTATCACCATCTCTCAAGATGCTCCCTAGTGTTGCCTGATATGAATCAATTAAACAGATCAACCTTTTCATTTTGACTCCTTCCAGAAAGAATGTTCCAAATGTTACCAATCAAAAAGCTTTATCTTACTCTTCTTAAGATTTTTTCCTCTAGAAAATGCATGTAGGCAAATTATTATACTTATCTGCAAAATACTAAAATTAAGAATGCAGATAAAATGAATATTCACATATACATTTGTTTGAGCAATAACTGAAAGAACAATGACCTACAACTGAGCTGTAGTGGAAGGAAGATTCAGACCTATGCCTGCTCCAGAATATTTGGAAGTAATATATTCATGGCCAGTTTAAGATGACCAAAAGCTGGCACTCTCTTCCCTGAAGCTGTTGGCGTGAGAATTGTTAGGATGAATTTTCTTCCATGTCACTTCTTCCACAAGGCTAGCTTAGAAAACATAAGGTAGAACATGTGACCTATGCTGCTTTGCCCAGTGATAAAAAGGAATAAATATCTAAAACACAGAAGAAATCACCATGGCTGCACATCACCTATGTGATTCAGATGCCACAAATTGCTTAATAGTAGGTATGACCCTGGATATACTTTAATGCCTTCTTCAATTTTATGAGAACTGCTTATCCATTACTGATTCCCACATGACTGAGAATTATTTCTAAATAAGCTAGCTTGCATAGACCTGCTCTGAATGTTTAGGAAAACATTAGTGATAGATTTCTGGTTGGCATGACTTCAAACGTCATGAAGATCACAAGTTTTAAAATTCCTTATGTAAAAAATAAGTATTCTTTACTCCCTGCAGACAGCACAATTTTGCTTTTTTTCCCCCTATAAGAATTTGTTTTTCATTGCTTTGTTTTTCTTCCTATGATAAGAGTGAAAATTGCCAATATCATGAGCTTATGGTTCTCCAGAAACTGTTGAGTTGGAGTTGTCTGCTGTTCCAATCAAATGGTGAGCAACATCAGGATATCTCTATCCTGGTTCCAGAATAACAGTGCATTCTTCACTTACTTACAGTAATTATAGCTTTCTTTCATACTACAGGTCTGACCAGTTCATATCGGTATCTGCCTCATTATTGTGCTAAAGGAATAAACTAATTTTTAGCAATCAACCTCCAGAACATTGGGATATATAATTTCCAACCATTCTAACCTCAAATTAGCCATGTTGACTAGATGGAAACTATAATTCAATAATTGTTTATTTCACTGATTTGGGGAAGTTAAAAAAGGCTGTCAAACCAGGGTTCCAAAAATCTGCATGGCCACTAGACTGAGACAAAGATCTCTAGTAAAATCATATGGAATATGAGAATTTTATATAGAATCAATGAACATTGCTTGAAACACAATTTTTTAAAAGAATGTCCGTTCAAGTTTGAGAAAGAAGTTGCTTTTTCCTCCTCCAAGTGAGAATGTGCAGAGAAATGTTCAAAGATAAGTCTACATTTTACTTCCCTGTAACATATGTACATTTTTTTTCATTGTATATTTATCTTTCCAGCAGTCTAGAACTTCCCTGCTTCCCAGATGTCGATTAATATAAATTCAGAGAAAAAGTCATGGAAGAATGCTTTCCATTGAGAGGGCTATTTTACCCAGGCAGAAAGAACAACCAGAAAGGCTTGAGAGCAGTGGTGTCCAACTTTGGCAACTTTAAGACTTAGGAATTTCAACTCCCAGAATTCCCCAGCCAGCATGGCTGAGTAGGGAATTTTAGAAGTTAAAGTCTACAGTCTTAAAGTTACCAAGGTTGGATATGCTATAGACAGAAAATTTCCACCATCTCATGCCACCTTATTACAACCAAGTAAGTTCAAGATATAATGCCACCAAAAGAAAGTTGAAAACATCCTAAGAATAAGAAAAACCAAAGCTGCTGCTTCTTCTTCTTCTTTTTTTTTTCAGAGACAAAATCAGAAGGAATTTAGTTACACCCTTTCCAACTAACCAATTATATGAAAAGCTATAAGCTTTTGTGAGCTTTTGTGCCTATTCATAAAATTGGCTACTTGGAAAAGATGCTATCCTACACCTTCTGATTTTTATCACCATAGTCTGACACAGCTGTCCTACAGATTCCTGAGGAAAGAATGCTCAGGAAATGAGATGACACACTTTGCCACTGTATTAACCGAGGGCCGAATCACTTTGGGCTGTTTTACTATAAGTCACTTTCTGACAAGTATGCAGATGATAGTTTATTCCTCCTCCTCCATAGCTGATTCATTCAGATGATTTCATGGCTACATGAACCTGTTCCTCGACAGCTTAATCAGAGGTAATTATGATTGCTGGTGGATGGAGCTTTATAATTTACAGACAGATGGGTTTTGGTTTCCCACGAAGATCAGTTTTCCAAGATGCAGTTACCTTGGGAGTGCTGGTAAAGAGACAGAAATCTTTTTAGAACGAAAAAAAGAAAGAAAACGTTAGGCATTTAGTACTTAGGAGTTTTGTGTGGTTATTGTAGTGTACCTCCTATAAATAACACTGTACATCATTTAGAAAAAACAAGAAGTCATTTAATAAAGCAAAGTGCCTTGTGGTCTGTGATTTATTGCTTTAACGTCATTTGCTAAATAACATTATCACACTTTCTAATTGGATCATGAGGGTTATTTAAAGAAAAAGGCTGTAGCCTTGTGGGATGGAAATGGACAAAGCCAGCTTCTGTTGCCCCAGATGGCACAAACCTTCAGTGATTCAAAAACAAAATCTAATCTGCTACTCTAATGACAAAACTAATCTGGATCACATTTCCTATACCAGACCAGCTCTAGTTCTACTAATAGCTGATGTTTCTATCTTTCAGTCATAAAACTAAGTTGCTAAAAGGGTCAGGCCTTATCTGTTTTCAAAAGCTAAACACATTTAAGATTGGTATTTATTTTATTGCAAAAGTTTTACAGTTACATTTTCACCCCTTTTCCCCCCCCCCCACAACCCCCCCAATCTTCCCAACCTCCCTAACCCACCCTAACCCTCCCCTCCCCCCAGACTTCCTAGTATACTCATATCAGATAAAAGGAAAAAACCCTCCTTTGTATATAAAACTTGAACCCTTCCCTCCCCCTTACAAATTTTCATCTTCCTTACATTAACATTAATATTTCTATCTTAGTATAACATTTTCAAATAAATTTTCATCCTGATTACCTTAAAGATATTTCTATCTTGATATAACATTTTCTAACAAATTTTCACCCTCAACCTTAAAAATATTTCTGTCTTAATATAACATCTTCTAACAAATTTTCACCCTCGACCTTAAAATATTTCTATCTTGATATAACATTTTCAAATAAAAGCTATTTGGTACTTCCTAGTTTGGTATTTATGCTGAACATAATTTATCCACTTCTTCCATTCCCATTCATAAGTCTCTTGAGAACAATCTTTTAAATATGCTGAAATCTTCGCCATCTCTGCAAAACTGGCCATCCTCAAAGTCCATTCCTCAATCGTAGGCAGCGCTTCATTTTTCCAGTATTTGCCTATCAACAATCTTGCTGCAGTTATCATATACAATATCAATTTTGTTTCACCCGATGTAAAACCCTTAACTATACCCAATAAGAACAGTTGTGGAGAAAACTGAATTTTTTTCTTCAAAACATTCTGCATGACCCACCAAATTTTTATCCAAAAAGCCTTAACTTTCTTACAGGTCCACCAAACATGATAATATGTAGCGTCTAGGCAATCACATCTCCAACATTTAGGCTGCACATTAGGATACATACACGACAATTTTTTGGGGTCTAAATGCCATCTATAAAACATTTTATAGAAATTTTCCCTCAGGTTCTGCGACTGTGTAAATTTAACATTCTGAACCCAAATTTTTTCCCATGTTTCCAACATCACTGGTTCCTCAAAATTTTGTGCCCACTTAATCATGCAGTCTTTAACTAGCTCAGATTCTGAATCCCTTTCTAACAAAACATTATAAAGTCTTTTAATATGCATTGGTCCTTTCTCTTTTATGTGTCTAACTAATTCTTCCTCATACATCATAATACCAGTTTTTTGGTCCTCTTTCCGTCTCAATTGCAATTGATTATATTGTAACCAGGTTAAATTGATCCCTTCAGCCAACAATGTCTGTAATGTCTTCAGCTGCCATCTGCCCGCATCTGTAAAAAGAACCTCTTTATATAAAAACCCCCCGAGTGACATTATATTTGTATTCCACAAGGTATGACCAAGATCCAGCCATAGCGGTATTTTATAATTCCATTTGTTTCGGTGCTTCTTCCAAACTCTCAACAAAGAATCTCTAAGTATATGGCTTTTAAAAACTTTATCCACTTTACTGTCATAAAATAAGTAAGCGTGCCATCCAAATTCCAAATCGAAACTTTCTGCGTTTAATATTCCAGTCTTTTTTCCTCCAAACCAATCACTTACTAAAGTCAAAGCTGTTGCATCATAATATAATTGTAGGTTTGGAAGTTTGAGACCTCCCCTTTCTGGAACGTCTTGCATAATTTTCATTTTTACTCTTGGCTTTTTCTCGTTCCAGACAAACTTGTTCACACCAATTTGCCATACTTTTAATTGCTTATCATTTCTGAGCACCGGGATCATTTGAAACAAAAAAAGAAATCTTGGCAAAATATTCATCTTAACTGCTGCTATTCTTCCAAGTAAAGACAGCTGCAGTTTTTTCCAAGTCTCCATATCTTTTTGCACCTCTCGCCACAACACCTCACAGTTATTTTGAAACAATTTCATATTTGATTCTGCAACCTGGACTCCTAGATATTTTACCTTTGGTACAATCTCAAAACCTGCCCTCCTTTCTAACTCCAGTTTACAATCTTGTGTCATATTTTTGACTACCATCTTAGTTTTTTTCTGATTCAATCTGAAACCTGAAACTTTACCATAGTCTTGTATAATGTCCTTCATCTGGATTATCGATTCCATTGGCTGTGCTAGGGTAACAACCAGATCGTCTGCAAATGCCTTTATTCTGTAATCCTCTTGCCTTATCATTATACCTTTCAAAGTGTTAGAGTCCCTTATTGTATTTAACAAGACTTCTAGTGTTAGAATAAACAGCAATGGGGACAGTGGACATCCCTGTCTTGTTCCTTTTTCAATTTTAAACTCTGTTGTCAAGCTTCCATTGATAATGATCTGTGCCTTTTGCTCTTGATAAATTGCTGATACCGCCTGTATAAATTGGTCCCCAAAGTCCATCTTTTTTAAAGTCTTTAATAGAAAATTCCAATCCACTCTATCAAAGGCCTTCTCCGCATCCAGAAAAACCAGCACTGCAGGAATCTGTTTATTCTTCTCAAGATATTCCAATAAGTCTATTACTTGCCTTACATTGTCCTTCATGTGCCTACCCTCAATAAATCCCGCTTGGTCATCATGAATCACCTTTTGAATTACTGGCATCAGTCTGTTGGCTAATACTTTTGCATAAATTTTATAATCCGTATTCAAAAGAGATATTGGTCTGTAATTCTCCGGTTTTTTGGGACCTGCTTGCTCTTTTGGTATCAAAGAAATATAAGCTGTAGTCCATGATGGGGGTACTTTTCCCCCTTGTTGTATATTACAAAATAAGTCTCTAAGTTGTTCCACCATTTCTGCCTGCAAAGTTTTATAATACACTGCTGTCAGACCATCCGTTCCAGGAGCTTTGGCTGTTTTTAATTGTTTTATTGCCGCAATTATCTCCTCCTCTGTTATAGGATAATCCATTCTTTCCTTTTGTTGCTCAGTAATTTTTGTAACTCTTTTGTTGTCTAAGTATTTTTCTATAAGTCCATTCTGCACCTCCTCTCTGGCATATAGTTTAGTGTAATATTGAAGAAAAGCTTCTTTTATTAAATTCTGTTGAAAAACTTCTTTCCCCCCAATATCAACACTATCAATAATCCGTGCGCTCTGTTTCTTCCTTAATGTGTAAGCCAACCACCTGCCTGGTTTATTAGCGTTGCAGAATGTATTATGCTTCGCATATTGTAAATTTGTTGCAACTTGTTCCGCTATAAGCATTTGGAATTGGTCTTTCAAAAGTTTTATAACACTAAGTATTCTTTCATCTGTTGGATTTTTAATAAGTAACTGTTCTTTGTTCTTTATTTCTGCTTCCAGTTCAAGTCTTTTCTTTTGTCGAATCAACCTATGTTTGGAGTTCATATATATAAGCACCCCTCTCATATAAGCTTTGCTTGCGTCCCACACAATTTCCATTGGGGTGCCTTTATTCAAATTCATTTCAAAAAACTCTTTCAAATACTTTTTAAGTTCTATTATATTTTTCTCATATCTGAACAAGTTTTCATTTAATCTCCAAGAGCGTCTCTCATTCTTGCATGTCTCAATTTCTATCCACACTGGGCTATGATCAGTCAAAGTTCTTGGCAGAATCTTTGTTCTTTTTGTCCTAAGAAATAGATCATCAGACAACAAAATAAAATCAATCCTGGAAAAAGATCTATGTCTGTCAGAAAAGAAAGTATAGTCCAGTTCTTTTGGATTATGTATTCTCCAAATATCTTTTAATTCCAGATCTTCTTTCATATCAAAAAAAGTCTGTGGTAATCTAATTCTTGACTTTGCCAAAGTCTTTTTGTCTAATTTAGAGTCAATTACTCCATTCCAATCTCCCATAATTAAAATAGATCTGTAATCCCATTGGAGTATTTTAGTATGCAGCATTTTATAAAAATAGTCCTGTTGTTGGTTAGGAGCATAAATTCCTATCAAAAGAATTTGATTATTAGCAGAAAGCAATTCAATTGCTACAAACCTACCATCTTGATCAGCTTCTATAAGTTTGGCTGTTAGTTTTTTATTTACATAAATAACCACACCATTCTTTTTTTGGTTAGTTGAAGATATAAAATGTGTTCCTAATTTGGAATTTTTCAAATAGTTTTGATCTTGAGCTGTAATATGCGTTTCTTGTAAGCAGATTATATCATTATTATGTTGTTTTAAATATGTAAATACTTTCTTCCTTTTTTGTGTTACATTCAGCCCATTTACGTTCCAAGATAAACATTTAATCATCATCATTCTCTTTCTGGAGCGAAGCGCAGAACCTTAGGATTTCATCCGAAATCTTCTGTCCTGCATTCCCCACAGCCCCAGCTTCATCTCGCCTTTCCTGCTGTAACTTTTGTTTAAGTTCCTTGGCTTTTGCTCGGGTTATACGCTGGTCCTTAACTTCAGCCGCCCAAGCCAGCTCCAAGATTGGAGAAGGTTCCAGCAAGGGCTCATCCAGAAAACCTCCTTCAGCGCCCTTCAACTCCTCTGATTCCTGCTTAGATTGTTGTTGCAATTCTTGAGGTTGCTTCTTATCACTCTCTCTAATCTCCAAAACTGTAGATGTGCGTGGGGATGGTGTTCTTTCTTTAAAGATGTCAGTATAAAATTGCTCCGCCTTCTCCACAGTATTCAAGCGGTGTTTCTCTCCCTTATATCTCAAAATTATGCCAGTTGGAGCGTCCCAACGAAATGGGATTTGATTATTCTGCAGTTCTTTAACAAGAAAACCATATTCTTTTCTGGATTTCAACATCTTGGGTGGGAGCTCCTTGTAAACTGTAACCTTGGATCCGCTCACTTGCACAGAAGTGAGGAAAGATTTTTGCAGGATATCATTTCTTATTGCTCTGTCTGTAAAATATATGACCACATCTCTGGGCAATTGTCTTTGTCTGGCCACCCACGAGTTAACTCTGTAGATTTTATCTATTTTGCAAAAGACCATCTCAGGATCAGTTTTTAAAATCACAGCTAGGGCTTCAGCACAAATCTGTCTCAAATCTTGTCTCTCCTCTTCTCTAATTCCTCGAAGCCGTATAGCATATTCCATTGCCCAGAATTGCATCATAACAATGTCATTCTCAACTCTCTGCATCTTGTCATCAACATCAAAAAATTTATGATCATTATTTTTCAACTTAGCATTAACTTCTAATTTAAATTCATCCACTTTTGACTCAACTTTCATAATAAATCCTGCCAGGCCAGACGCCACATCCGTTATTTTTTTGGTCACCATCTTTTGGTTCTGCTGCATTTCCTGCATAATTTCCTGTTGTGACTTTTGGATTTTTTCATCTATTTTATTTATTTTATCATCCATGTCTTGAAATTTCTCATCCAAAATATTTGAAATGAATTCTTTTAAATCTCCCATGTCCAGATCTTTTTTTTGAGCTTGTGACTGCGTGTTCTGTTTACGTGGGGGGGATCCCCCCCCTGTTTTGCCTTCCTGCTTCTTTGAAGCCATCCTGCCACGTAAGCTGGCTTTTCTAAAAAGGGAGGTTCCGCCTCTTCTGCCACCTCCACAAAACCTTCTAAGAAAGTCCCCCAGATTTACTCAAAGCAAAACTATAGTGCAGCAAAAACAAGTAAAAGGGAGAGATTTTCCTCTTATTTCTGTTACAGCCGGAGCAACTTTGTAGCAACTTTTTAACTTTATAGAAGACAAGGTAACTTCATCAATCCACACCCACTGATTCATTTGCTGAGCGCCATATTTTTTTCAGTCACTTTCACTCATTCCGAAACTTTCACTTCAGCATAAAAAATCAGCAAAGGGCTAATACTTGCAGTTCAGAGTTTCAGGGTTCAAGTGGATTTCAAGTGTTTATTTGGCTTATTTCCTCGCTCTTTAAAGGTTTCCTGAAGTCGGCTTGTTCTGCAAAGGCAGAAGACGTCCCACGCCGCCCGGAGTCTCAGCAGGTTGTAAGGGAGCCGCGCCTGTTTCCTCCCCAGAAACAATTCCCTGGGGGGGGTTGCAGGGGCTCTACCTGTACCCTGCTGCCTCTTCTTCATTAATCCTGGGGATTTTGAAGATTTCAAGCCGCTTCACGATCGGGAAGCGGCTCTACAAGCGGCGGGGGTGGCGGTGCTAAAAGAAAGCACCGTCGCCGCCGAAGACGGGGAAACCGGAAGTCCCAAGATTGGTATTTATTGACCCGCACATATGTGATTTCAGATTTCCCACATTTTAGAGGCTGTAGGAAATGTAGAAAGGAACCAGACAAATTACAGTTCTTGAGGGACATTTATTGTAAATCAGGAGTGTCCAACCTTGGCAACTTTAAGACTTGTAGATTCAACTCCCAGAATTCCCCAGACTGGCTGGAGTTGAAGTCCACAAGTCTTAAAGTTGCCAAGGTTAGACACTCTGTTGTAAATCTTAGTAGTAAAGGGCTTTTTTAAAGTTATTTGTGGACTTGAAGCAGGATTGAGATGACTTCAGGTTTATGGGATCTATTCTGATTTTTACAGCATCCTGGGATCCACAAAATGGACTTAGGTAGTAAGTAGCAGCTGTGAGGGAAAAATTTAGTTTTAGATTTAAGGATCAGGTTGTCCCTGAATTCAAGTTTAATTTAAGAATTTATTGCCAATATTGAATTGAATTCAGCCTGATCACATTAAAAAATTAGTCCCTTTCCTTTTACCCAGCTTTCAATATGCTAATTTAGAAGGACAAAATGTTGTTATAATTGTTATTACTATATATGTCAATCTTTTCTATTTCAGACCTTCTTAGATCAGAAATATACCTATAGAACAGAGGTCTGCAACCTTAAACACTCAAAGAGCCATTTAGACCTGTTTCCCACAGAAAAGAAAACACCAGGAGCCACAAAACCCTTCCCGTGCCTGACTATTTCTTGAGTGATCACAAACTTAGCATATATAGTTGAATTAAATTTTCTGTTTTCTTCTGAAACTTTTCTTTTCTTGGATTTATCCATGGTTTGCCTACCAGGGGTTAAAAAGCTCAAAACATCATGTGCCGGCGGGTGTCGCACATTGGCTGTTCTAACGCATATTTTGAGTGACAGGGAGCTGCAGCAGAGGAATGAAAGAGCCACATGCGGCTCCAGAGCCACAGGTTGCTGACCCCTGATATAGAAATATTCTCTATATTCATCGCTGAAAAATCTATATGGAAGAATTTGCTGTATCATGGATACATCATCATACAGAGAAAAAAAAAATGTACTCAGCAATGTCTGCTCAAAACTGTTTCATATACAGTTGCACTAAGTTTATTTTGGGTGTTGTGCTTTAATTTACTTATTGTGTAAACTTAGAAAAACTGTTTACTAACCCTCCTTTATGGCTTAGTCTAACGAGTACAAACAGCCAACAGTGGCTTGTTCAAAAAGTATGGTTAACTTAAACTATGGCTAAACATAATCTGTGATCTCAGCCACTGTAATCTGCAAGTCTCGCTTTTCCTACAAGAGCTAATTTTAGTTCAGAATGATACTGGAGAAATTTTGTTGTTGTTGTTGTTATTCCTGTCCACTTTTGCTAAACTTGTCCCAATCAGTTTACCATATTGTTATCACATGCTCATCTCTGAGCTAATGTGGCTGGTTTCATGAAAATTATTCTATTGCTAAAACAGAGTAACAATAATACAAACGTTTTGTAGGAACCTGTAGTACACTGGACTAGAGCACTGTTATTAACAGATTAACATCTGCTGCTTGCAATTACTGCAAGTTCAAATCTCACCAGGCTCAAGGTTGACTCAGCCTTTCATCCTTTCAAAGGTAGGTGAAATGAGGACCCAGATTATGGGGGCAATAAGATGACTTTGTATAAATATACAAAAGTATGAAGGCTGCCCTGAGTCTCCGGAGAAGGGGGACATATAAATTAAAGCAAAAAAAAAAAAGTACTTTTTCTTTCAACTTTCTGAAAAATTGGCAATAATTGTGGCATTTCCTGCTTGTAAACAATACCCAGATTGTCCAGAAAAGCATCTCTTCCGCAATACCCTTCTCTTCTGCAGAAGAATTGTTCCTAAAAATAGAGAAACTTTATCCTCAGACTTTAATAATTTAATCTGAAGAGGAGCCAACAATAGGCCAGACGTATTGGCTCTAATCCTAAAATTATCTATACCCATGAAATCCCTATTTTAAAATAAGATTCCAAGTCTCCAATTTTGCAGAACTGAACGTGATCTATATATAAGGTTAGAGCAATGCTTAGGTCTTCGGTGTTGATCTATTATTAATAAGAATTATTTGGACTGATTTTTATGTCTAGCTTTTTTGAGGACCATTCACACAACATACATACATTAAAAAAATTCATTTACACCTATACTGCTTTCCTTGTTTTCTTTTCCTGGCAGAAGCAAGTTGTAAGTCAGGATTCTGTATAGTGTATAGAGCAGCTAAAATTGGCAGTTACATGCCAGTTTGATAGAATTAAATGCATACATACAATTTACATTTCAATCCTCTCATGGTTGCTGACATTTAACTTTCTCTTCCACATACCAAGACTTCAATTATTACATCTATTATGACATAAGTGGTTTTGTGCCATCACTATTTATATATTATTCTAAATCATGGGTGGACAAACTGTGGGTCTCATTGTTTGCCTGTTTGACCCACTATGGATGCTGCCCTCACACCAGTGATCTCAAGTTGAGAAATTATCCCACCAGTGATACATTCTTCCATTCTTCCACCAGTAACTTGGTACAAGCTACCAAGTAAAGTATCTGAGAGTTGTTGCAATCAAGAATCCAGCAGGAATAATAGCAGAAAGGGAAACGTCATTTGTATTTCTTGTGTCTCGTAGTAATCCTGGTCAATATTGTGGTTTGTGATGCCAGGGATCTCCACTTGGGTCATTGAAAGGAATGAAGAAATAATAAGGCTTTTTTTTTTTTTTTTTTTGCTGAGATGACAATTTATTGCTTGAAAGGGGAAATCATTTTGGGCAGTAGTGGGATTCAAACCCCGTCACTATCAGTTCGCTTGTGGGCGCGTGCACTCTCTCTCTTGTGGGCAATGCTTCTGCGCATGTGCAGAGACATACAGGCAGAACCTCCTGCCGCTGCCACTACCGATTCACCCAATCCGGGGCAAACCGGTAGCAACCCACCACTGATTTTGGGGAACCAGACTCAAGTGTGTAGAGGCATTAATAGGTACATAAATAGAGGCAACAATGGGTACATTAATTCCTATATGTTGGGTTTCTAAAAAACTCCGCACTTGACAATGAATTTGGCCCTGAGACCAGCATTTGGCAATCCCTGTTCTGGGATTGTTCTGAGACTTCTAATTGATATGACATGCCTAGAACTTGATATACTATGTCAGGTTCTAAATATAGTTTTCTCAAAAGCCTAAAGTAACCTTGGAAAGTTGTGGACTTTATTTACATTCCCAGAAATGTTACACATTGTCAAAAAGCTAGCTATGAGCTCCCATAACTATTTCTTGAATAAGAACTCTGTAAAGCACTTTGGGCAAGTGTTAAAGTTTGCCAGTGTTGAAAATAAAATGCTCCATCGTCTTTCTCTTAATAAATAAATGATCTTTTTTTCTTATATCTGTTTAAAAGAAGTTAAGCAATTGTTGAAGATAGATTCTATAAACTTTCTGTTCAATGGTCAGTTTTGGCCCAGGACATCTGGGACAAACACAGCCTGCAAATATCGTAGTCTAGATTTGTGAGTAACTATAATATTCTCATGTAGAAAGTAGTTCAGTATAGTTATAATCTTATAGTTTGGATGTTTCACAGGCAGTTTTCCCTAAAATACATTTTCCCTTCAATATTTGCTTTGCCCAAGCCATAATTCAAACCATCTGCACTAACTACATCAGTTCCATTGATATTTACCCAGCTCCAATTTTTCGCCAATAAGCACTTCAAGCTACAAAAATGATGACATAAGTGGTGATTGTAGTGCACACATGAAATAGCTACCATACAGCAAGTAAATTTGCCATTCACCTCAAATCAAATATTTTCACAGAAGCTGGTCCTATAAGCTGTTTTATTCAGTAACAAAACAAAACAAAAAACCACAGTTGCAAGATTGGAACTTCTCAGCATGCAACAACTAGTTAAGGAAATATGTTTTCAATCAGAAGGATACATGCTTTTTGGGCTAAAGACCACACATGGCTCTTGAGTGGTAAGCCAACAACCACACTCCAAGAAGACAAGAGGTGGGGGCAAGACAAAACTAATTTCATTTAGTTGTCATTTATATTTAAGTAAAATTACAAGGGGTGTGCTTTTGAATTATGAATTTTAAATATATTGTCTTTTTTCTGCCAGGTTAAAAATTATAACTTTTTGAGTTTTCTGAGTTTGCCCTAATTTCAGAGAGACATATGAATAAATACTTTATCACAGGCTACTTGCTCTAATATATGCCTAACCTCACAATCGATACAAAAGCTACGAGTGGCACAAAGAACCATGGAAAGATACAAGTTTGGCATTACAAGACAAGATAGAAGGACCTGCATATGGATTAGAGAACAAACGAAAGTATATGATATCAAGAGAGTTAAGAATTGAAGTAGAAATGGGATAGTAACATAGCAAGAAGAACTAATGACAGGTGGACCAAGGCAGTCAGAGAATGGATCCCACTTGATAAAAAGTGTCTGTGAAAGAGACTTAAAACAAGATGGATCCATGACATCAGCAAGTATTAAAGGCCCAATTGGCAAAGAAAGCTCAGGAACATATTGGTTGGATACATGTGGAAGATGCCTTCATCCTGAAGTGGATAGACAATGGCTAAAATGATGATGATGACTTTATCACAGTCTAGCTTTTAAACCAGCCAACAAGTGCTAAAGGATCAGGCATTATGTCCATTCTGCTGTGGTTTAGAAGAGCTATGAAGACCAGGCTCTTCACCCAGGCTTTTGGCAAGGAAGACAGAGACCAACTTTTTTTCCATTGCATTCCATCCAATAATTAAATGTAAGAAAAATATTAAAAAGCCTTTCCTACCTATTGCATCCATACCTAATTTTGCATAGCCATTCAAGATCTGGCTCTAGTATCATTTGCATCCAATGCCTATACAGGTCTGCTCTGTTGTTGAAAGATGAACTCATTCACTAGTGACAATATATAGGATTCACCCCTCCCCCTTGTGGTTTTTATGCAGCACCTTGTTCAAAATAGTTGTAGGGATAACTGAACACATGCAGTTTTCAGCTAGGTTTCCAAATTCCTGAAGTGGGATGTTAAATCTTGCTGAAAACACAGGACTAATATCTTACCTTCCATTTCATTTGCCCTTGATCAAAACTCAGAATTAGGAAAAGCACTTGTCAAGTCCCAACTTGTCCATCATGAGAAATTTAATTAGTCAAAGAATGTGTTTACTTTAGATCTGCTAAGCAGTGTTCCTGATGCCTAAGATATTTCTTTCAAAGCTATATAACTCAAGTGTTCAGATTCCCGAATGAAATAAAGGGTTTTTCTATAGATGACTTCTATAGAATGGTTTAATTACTTCATCCTAAACTATAATCAGTGGACATGTTTCGTTTGCTTTACAACAGAAAGTTCTTCAAAAGAAAGGGGAAAAAATACAAACATGAACTGGGAATTGCAAAGAAAAGAAGAAAAAAGGGGCATGAATGGATTTTTTGTATTACAACATATGGAAAGAAGTTCAATGGCAAACCTACTTGCCAAGACTATGCAGTCACCAGTAACATATTAAATAGTACTTTTGTATGCAGATGTCACTTATCTGGATTGTGTAGTAACATATCTTTAAGAGCCTTATTAATTGCACATTCAGAATGTTCTCATACAATATTTAAAGCTATTCAAAAATGTGTTCATATTAGCAACATTGTCTTGCATTTTTCACCCTATCAGTTCTTGTTCTGTTAATTGTATGTGGGAATGACAACGGGTGGGGGAAGAAAGAGAGAAAGGCTGCCTAGAGAATCATCGGATAAGAAAGGGCATAGCCTACAGCTGCATAATGGGCAGAGAAAGAGACTCATAAAGGAGCCTCCTTAACTTCTCAGGCTGTAAAAGAGATGGTGGGAGATTTGTACTATCCGATTTGCAAGGTTCTGTTAATGTAGCCTTATAATAAAGTACAATTAGCATATCTGGTTGTCTTTCCTGTCTGATCTGCCTGGGAAGACTGACATGTTCAGTATGATCTAGATAATATGTTTTCAAAATTGTTTTCAAAAAGGAAGTGATTTTACAATAAATTATCTCCTCTAAAATAATATATGGGAGGGTTTTTTGTTTGTTTCACGAGTTTTACATATTTCATTCCTTTACTAGGAATAAGGAAGTTTTGATAAATTTACTGTAAAATCAGTTGGAATATTAAAAGATAGAGCAAATTTATCAAATGTTTTGTTGGCACATTGGTTTAATGTGCCAACAAAACAAGAGCCTGGATAGCTCAACAGACAGAAGCACTGTAATTTAACACCAGCTGTCTGCAATTAAAGTAAGATCGAATCTCGCCAGGCTCAAGGTTGACTCAGCCTTCCATCCTTTCTAAGGTAGGTAAATTGAGGACCCAGTTTGTGGGGGCAATAAGCTGACTTTGTATAAATATACAAAAGTATGAAGGCTATTGCTTAACACACTGTAAGCTGCCCTGAGTCTCCGGAGAAGGGCGGCATATAAATCAAATTTTTAAAAAAATGTGCCAACAAAATGGCCATTCCCCACCATCCAGTCAGAGCTGAAAAAGCTTCTTGGGTGAGAAGGAAAACATCTTCAAAGAAAGACAAGAAAATTCAGCTGCCTCTTGAAAAAGCACCTTTGGGACAACTATAGCCTGGATGACTGAAAATCTACATAGATATTACCCTATATACTTGCAAAGGACAATTTGAAAAATTGTCTATTCCTAATCCCAATGCTTTATACAGAATTAAATTTGAAAAGTGTAACTGAATCAGTCTGTTTTATTCCAAAAGTTTTAATACATAAGAATTGAAATATATTGCAGTTCTAGTTAATTCAGTGCAGCTTTTATTGATATACTGGAATATTTCTGGGATATTCACAATAAAATTTATTTGTAGCTCTTTGTCTTCCTATCTTTAGTGTGTGCTCTTTTTGTAAAGGCAGTAATTAAGATATGAACTGTAACCCACTTGTAACTTTTCATGCAATTTAAGAGTTAAAATTTCAGATGCTATTTTAAGTTTCAGTCTATTGAATTCCTGCTCCTAATGCATAGTGATATAAACAAACATGGAAAATATTCTACAAAGCATTTTTAGAAAACAAAAACAACAAATGAGGTCCATGCTGATTTCCCCTCCTTTTACATAACTTCATATGAATTGTAGGATTCCTTCTGTTATTTTTCCTATTTCCATTTGCAGTTTGCTAGGTTTAAACTCCTGGGTTTCAAATATTTTTTAAAAAATTCAGTTTCCATGTCTGACATGTTTTGATAATAATGCAGCCATCCAAATGGAGGTACAATATAAAATGCTTAAAAAAATGAATATCCAATGATGTCACCAAGATCACTACATAACTCAGCAGTTTGCTATCATAGTTAGGGTGGGATGGGACTGGAAGAGTCCAAGCAATAATTCCTAATTCATGAAACACAACTGCTTTCTCTCATTGTGTTTTAGCCTAACCGATTTAATAGTGATAGGATGAAATGGTGGGAAAAGAACCATCAGTTGTTATTAAATATGATGAATGTATGTTATTTTAAGCTAAGAATGTCATATATTCAGGTTTTTGCAGATATATGACCCCTTTTAATCCTTATGTTTTTGTTCAATTAATTTTTTTTTTTAGATTTTGCTTTTCTTTTCTTTTTCTCCCCTAACAATGGGTGCACAAAATGGCACTCCAGTGTCTTGGGCATTCATCTAGCTTCAAAACATAAAATTGTTTCAAAAATTATGAGCGAGGTCTAAGTACTTAAAAGGATCATTTAACACCTGTCAGTTCAATAAACATCAGTAATGGGTCTTGTACTTTACCAAGATGAAAACCAATAATTATAGAAAGTGTATTATACCCTTGAAAGTGTACACATAATCTATTAATGGGTTTTTATTATCTCAAGTTTTCAATTTGAAAGAATAGAGGTTGCTTCCAATTTGAGTTTTTATTCTGCAGTCCCCTTGCCTCATTCATGATATGTTATAAGGGAGGCAGTTAGTAATTTCATAAACTAACCACATCATTTTCTGTGTTTTTCAAATGTTTTCCCATCTTTTTTCTTACCAGAAACATCCATGAAAAAGATGTAAAAGAATAGTATAGAACGGGGTTTCTCAACCTTGGGAACTGGATGGCTGAGGAATTCTGGGCGTTGGTCCACAAGCCATTACCTGATACAAAGAAGGTCATCCCTTTTGGGGTTAGGTCACCTTCACATCACACCACTCATCATTTCAATGGGATACAGCTCAACCTTAAAGTTCCCAAGGTTGATAAACCCTGGTATAGAAAAAAAACTTCTCCATGTAACATGATCCTTGTGACTCATTCCATGCATTCACACTGGATGAAGATACTTTTCTACCACATGACTTATCAATGCTGATACATATTTGTCCCCCTTTAACACAGTGTTTTCTTTTGTAAAGTTCACAAAGGGTATCAAGATCAGACGAACCACAGCAAGAAAGAATTGTCACCTTGCTGGAGACTACAGGTTGTCCTTGATTTATGACCACAATTGAGCTCAATGGCTAAGTGAGACATTTGTTAAATAAGTTTTCCCCATTTTACAACCTTGCTTGCTACAATTGTTAAGTGAATCACTGCAGTTGTTAAGTTAGCAACAAAATTGTTAAGTGAATCCGGCTTCCCCACTGACATTTTTTTTGTGTCAGAAGGCCACAAAAGGTGATTACATGACCAAGGAACACAGTAACTATCATAAATATGAGCCAGTTGCCAAAAGAATTTTGATCATGTGACCAAGGGGATGCTGCAACGGTCATAAGTGTTAAAAATGGTCATATATCCTCTTTTTTAGTGCCATTGTAACTTTGAACAGTCACTAAATGACTGTTGTAGGTCGAGAACTATCTGTACTATGATCAAAGTCAGTGTTTTTTAATCTTATTAACTTTAAGATGTGTGGACTTCCCCAGACTTTCCCAGCCAGCCATGGTTACTGAGTTGAGAAATACTGAATCTACGTTATTATTTACTTTGAAAAACTGAAAGCTAAACTAGATAGGCCTTTGTCTAAATTAGGACTATCCTTCTTAGGTAACCAAGCTGATTAATGCCTTGGACGAAAGGTAAATATAAATTTGTAACAAATAAAAAATAATGATAATGTTGAGAAAGACACCAAGTATGGGTAATCCTTTTCTTCCATGTATGATACAAAGATTTAAAATGTAGTTTGAATATTCTATATTGCATTGAATTGATTTTAATAAACTTCAGAGGTTATTTCAATTAATACAGGGCACAACAAAATTAACAAGATGATGAGATTTAAATATTGGGATAAAAAGCCATAGAGACTACAGGAATGTGTAAGTATTTTTATTTTTAGAAGTATTCAAGGTAAGAAAAAAGAATCATATATTTCTAGCACATACTTTGATGGATGGAAATAAAAAACACCAAGCATAGTACTGGGGTTGGAAATGTTTTCTAATATTTTACTATATTATGTGACACTGAGAGCCAACAAATAAACTCCTGAAAGTTGATAAATAACATATTTAAGTCTCTCACAAGTTAAAAAGAATCACTGGTATAATCCTACCCCTTTGGAACAGTTACATTAGCATACTTCATGTTACCATAACATTCTTATTTGACTTTATGACACATGGGACCATTACTCCACTTATATATGTTTTTAAAAAATTAAAAAGTACTTTCTGCTTTGATCATCAGGTGGGCTAGCAAACAAATAGTCTGAGAATGATTGTAAAATGAAAGTTTCAGTCAGAAATACAAAACATAAAACAAAGGTCTTTTTTTTTTTTTTGTTAACACTGCAAACTTGAGTTGATAACATGCATCAAGCTTTCTGTGGTCAAGGATTTATAAAAGTGTGATTTAGGATGTACTTACCTAGTCTTCCTTCCTTAAACTAAAAGAGAGTCTTCCTTAAACTAAACAGAAAGAGAGAAGTCATTTTCCCAAGTCCTTCACTGCCTTTCACTCCTCTGTGATGGGATCCCTTTCCCCTGGATCACATGAAAGAGTTCTATTAATGTGAATTGGCTTAGGTTTGAGAACACAGGACTGGATAACACCGAAGGGTGAGGAATCTGACCCGGGAACTCTAAGCTGTAATACGTCACTGTTCTACAGGAGCCACAGGAGCTGTCAGCTATTTGGATGAGAAAACATTACAAAGAAAAGACCTAGCTATCTTTTCAGGTTCTGCAGGCTAGCACCAATGTGCTGCAGAGCTAGCTCAGGTGCTGGTGTATCCTTTTTTCTCACATAGTTTTAATGGATTTTTTTTTGTATATTTCTGGTTTCTCACTCTCTCTCTGCTGTATACACACACACTTTTATAGGAATCTAAATATCTATATATTGTATCTCTAAGTATATAGAACAACACACACACACACATGGGATAAAGGTACAGTATTAATAGTTCTATTAATGTTTCTATGGAAACTAATCAAGGAGAGAATTAACCAAGAATTGAGAAATTTCCTGACAGTTAGAACAATTTATCAGTGGAACGACTTGTCTTCAGAAGTTGTGGATGCTCCAGCACTGGAGGTTTTTAAGAAGAGATTGGATAACTATTTCTCTGAAATGGTATAGGGTTTCAGACAAATGAGCAGGGCCGGGTTGGATTAGAAGACCCCCTCCCCAAGATGCCTTCCAACTCTATTATTCTGTTGTGCTATAAAGGTGTGTGTGTGTATGTGTACATGCATATCCCATTTTGTCTGCTTTAAAAACCCTGTCATTTCCTCATCAAAACTTAAAGTTTACATGCATAATATTGGGTAAACATATGATGCAGCAAAGGTATTCTCACCAAAACTCTTTTCTGGAGAATCATTTATATCAGTTATGAGAGCCAGTGTGGTGCAGTGTGGTTAGATGCTGTAACAGAGTTGGGGAAACCCTGGTTCAATTCTATCCTCAGCCATAGAAGATCACTGGGTGATTTTGGAACAGTTACTTTCTCTAAACCTAAGAGTGGCATGGTAGCCTAGAGGTACAGACACTTGCCTCATGTTCAGGAGTTGAGAGTTGTGATCCTAGGCAGTGACAGATGTTTCTCTATTTGGGTGCAAAGAGAACATATCTGCTGTGAAGTGAACTCCATATAGGTGTCAGATAGAGCATCCGGCCAGTAAATACTCAGCTCCATTCAGTTGCCCTGACTCCATCCCAATACAAGGGATTATAGGATTATAAAAAACAACAACAACCCCCCCACCTCTCAGTCTCTATTACCTACCTGAGAGGATTATGGTATGGAAAAATGAAAAGAGATCCAATATATATCCAATATATCCATGAGCTTACAGATAAAAGGTACAGTATAAATCTAATAAATAATTATTCCTAAAAGTTGACAGTACATGATTGAAACATCCCATTATTTTCTACAGAAAAGTTATTCCTCAAATGCCATTATTTCATTTTTTAAATTAAATTGGCCTGATACACAATCTGCATATAAACTTGATCCAGGCTGAATGATGTCTGGCTTCTTCTTGAGACACACTATCCTTTCTCCCATTGCATCCTTCTGATACTATCAGAAGAATATCCTTAACTTGTTTTTTTTAAATCCAGATTTGCAAATAGGAACAGCAACTGCAAGTCAAATGCATTTGTCAAGGCGTTTATCGAACCAGAATCAGATTGCATGCAAGGATAGCTGGATAGAACTGGCCTGTTTTTCTGAAACCAAGAGGCACAGAAAACCGTGCACTGTCGTGAGAGGAACAAAAGGAAAACAAAAGCACAAGCCCTTCAGAAGGGCTTGTGCCAGAAGCAAGAACTTATTGTCTTAAAAAAATAATAAAAAGACAAGCTTTTGGTCCATCTGGGAAACAATTTCACAGTGGAAAATTAGTACAGTTATTTTATTATTCATTGATGTAATGGTTAATTTATTTCATACATTTTAAACGTTATATCTCTGAAGAGTTGAGGGTTTTTAAATTAACAGAGTTTTAAAAAATGACAAGGAGATCAAGTAGCAATTAGAGTATAATTGCTAAAAATACACATGACCTTTCAAGCACTTACTTCTCACAATACTATGCTCTGGTATAAAACGCAATGCTTACAGTAGTTTTATTTTAAAAGTCTAGCTTTTCAGGAAAAACATCTAGTTGTGAAATCATTGTTTCCATAATATACATGGTTTAGTAGTGTAAGTGTAGCCCTCTATTGTCTGGTCAAACCAATTTTTTTTCTTTCAAGTTATTGAAACCCTCCTAGTCTGTAAACAGAGTATTTCTGGATAATGAGAACAGCTTCTCTGTTAATGCTTCAATATTATTAGCTCCTTTCCAGGCCTGGTACTCTGACAACTGAATAAACATAACCATGGAATGAGAAAGTAATTGTCTGTAGAGACTGGTAAGCCTAGGGGTGCAGGAAAAGAGATGTGGCACTATTAGTGCAGGAAAAACACTATTGCAAAATATTTCTCCATATACACTGCAGAGTAAGGCATTTAATTGCAGTAAAAAATAATTCATCTGGAGGCTCATTATGCACATTTGTAATAGAATAGTTAGTTTGCTTCTCTAGTTAGCAATGGAGATTCAGTCTCAAGTAATTAAACCTGAAGAAACTGCAGAAAAAGAAGGATTTATAGGCTATACTCAATCCTAAATATATCAGCCTTTCTCAACATTTTTGCGGAGGAGCACTTAAAATAACTTTCATCGAATACCTGTGTAGGCTGTGTGTGTGTGTGTACATGTGTATGTATATACAGAAAGGAGAGACAAATATATATAAATCTATAAAAAATATGAAACCTCACAATACAATTCACTTCTAACCTCCATTTTACCACATGTTCAAGAAATGCAATGTGGAAGGCTGACACCTAAGCCACAGCACATAAAAATTTCCATTACTGCAGGTATAGGCAATGTACAGCATGCAAAGTTATTTTTTTTAAAATTTCTTTTCAGTCACAACTTTTTGTGGAACCTCCAGCAATTTCTCATGGTGCCAAGAGTTCCATCAAAGCCTGGCTGAGAAAAGCATGTCTAACACATTGTATTATTTCAACCTACTTGATTAGTTGTTGATTCAAGGTATTGTGCAAATTCCCCCCAAATAGAGGATATAAATAAACTGTAGTTGAGTTAATCATGGATAATGAGCCTAGCACTGTGTTTTGCAAGTTCAGCCCATTTGAATAAGCTATAGTTCAGTGTGTCATGCAAACCAGACAATTGTATTAATTCAGAAAACCATTTTCAACGAAACCTTGGTTTGTATAAAGTGCAAACAAAGCCTTATTCATAAATCATAAAATCTTGATGATGATGCTCATAACCAAATTCAGAGACATTAAAATGGCATCACACAAATGCCAATATTAAACATTCCCATCATGACATCTGTTGTAAGCACATAGAGTAAATCACGCTGACAATCTCACAAGTATCAAAATCCCTCCCCACCCCCAGTCCTAGTAGATGCTGGTGGCTTCTGAAAGCACATTTAATCACTTTCCAGTATGAATCATCGAATGGAAACTGCACAGCTCATTTTTGTTGATGACCTATGTTAAGGTTGTATAGTAGCTGCTTAGAGCTGAAGGTGATTCAGAGTCTCACAGCAAGGTTAGCGAACTATAAAAAACTTGGTTCGAAGAATACCAGGAACTGAATTATTTTTAATTTAGAGTCAATATATCCCTGTTATATTAAGGCCGAGACTTTTCAAGACCATCCAGAAACTTTACTTGGAGCAAACTACAGTTGCCTACATGCTAATGGTTATCAACAAGGTGACAGCCCTTCAAGAAAGTGTCAAGAAACAGGACCAGCAGGACTTCCACAAGTGCTCTTTATTGGTTCATGGTAGAACAACAGAACCTAAAAAGCTTGGAGTTTCTCCCTGCCAAACAAAATCAAGGTTGGGTTATTTTGAGTTTCTTTCTCACCCTTCTCTCTTAGGATTGTGTAATCTTTTCTCCTTATTAAATTGCTCCCTTTCTTCTTCCCAATTCCATCTCTCTTTTTAACATTGTGTTTCACAACCTTGGTAACTTCAGGATGTGTGGACTGCTGGGAAATTCTGGGAACTGGTCCACATATCTTGAACTTGCTAACTTTGAAAAACACCGCTTTACACAATATTATCATACAACTTCCTGAAGCATCAGAGCTGCACTGATGTCACTTTGGTTCTGAGTGCAATTTAAAGCGTAGGTGATAATTTATAAAATCCTACAAAGGGTGCTGGTAGAATATATACTCAAAATTTCTTCCTTCCAAAGAGGGAAGGAAGTATGGCAGAGAAGGTACTTAAAGGGAAATAAGTTTTGCCAAAGGTCTTCTCTTGTGGAATTGCTTCCCATAAATATACCGTGTTTTCCCAAAAATAAGACCCTGTCTTATACTTTTTTGAACCCTGAAATAAGGGTTTGGCCTTATTTTCAAGGAGGTCTTATTATTTTGGGGCACGTGGAGCAAGACAAGGCTACTCTTGTCATCTTCCAGCTCTGTTTCCCTAACACTAACCAGAGGAAATGGCGAGGACCGGCTGCGCATGCATTTAAATATTTTTGGGGAGGCCTTATTTTTGGGGAAGGCTTATTTTCAGGGGGGGTTATTTTAGCACCTTCATTCAAAAGCCTGATTGGGTTTATTATCCAGGGAGGTCTTATTTTCGGGGAAACAGGGTACTAGAAAAATTATTTAATTTTTGAATTAACATTTTAATTTAAAAAGCTTAAACCATGATGAAATTGAGATTGAGAGTTAATGGATTATGTGTGCTGGTGCTGGTTATTGTTATTTTAACTGCTGAATTCGTGAAATTGCATAAAATCACGTGATAAATAAAAAAATAGGAAAATAAATAAACATAAATATAAATAAATAGGAACAAAAAGTTAGCCAGTTACACTATATGTGTACATGTAGTTTATGTAGCCTGGCTTGCTGGGAAAATGGTTAGATTATGGCTCTATGCATCACAAGAGCAGAATAATCATAGGAAACAAAGCCAGTTGTTAACCCCTATACAGAAAAAAAATTGCTTTGTATCTCTAAGTTGTCTGTAGTTTGGTTGTTATTGCCATCTGAAAATAATATTTTGATAGTGACTTCTACATATTTACTGTACATATACAGTATAGCGTCCAACAGTAGACCAGTACTTATAGAAGTTAGGAAAAATCTTATTACGAAAATATGTTAGCAGTTTTAACTAGATAATTGCTGTTTGATACATTTTAAATAAGAAAATGTGTTTTATGCACTTTAAAATACAATTGACCATCCTGAAGCTTGAAGAAATATGAATTTAAAATCTGTAAACTGTACTAAAAAGTGACTCCAAATAAACCTCAATCAAACATAATCAGTCTTTTTGACTAACACATTTTATGTACTGGCATAAATTTTCAGGAGCTGTAGGTCACTTTATCAGATTAATGGAAGAACTAGATTGATGAAGGATACAATCTGATTTTTTTTTTTTTTTTTTGGCCACTGTAGACTAACATTGTTCTGTTTTTATAATGACCTCCCCCAAGTTCCCACAAATAAGCATATTTCTATCTACTATGAGTAGAAATACTAAGCATACAGTAATGGTTCATTCTTCCGTTATTATTTTTTGTCAAATTTATATGTGGGGTAAACGGTTCATATTTTAGTCATATCTTAGTGTAGAAGCAAAGCAAAATACAGCACAACTGTTATGTCGCCATTGGAGGAGGTAACCTAAGTTTTTTCACTGCCAAGATCTAAACAAGACATCAGTTCTCCTAAAAAAAATACTGTTGGAAAAAATATCCTTTTGGGTGCAGTTCCAAGTGGGGAAAAAGACACTAGATTCATGGAAATTGCTTGGAAAGAAGGTTTATTGATGAACAGGATCACATAGCTTGAGTTCCTAAACAGAAAAAGGGCTGAGATGCTGAGAGTGCCTTGGTTTTATGCCCTCTGTTGGGCTTTGACTTTGAGCTTGTATTCTGATTGGTTGTCAGACTCCATATGGGGCCATACAGGGGCAACTCTGTAGTCTGTTCTGAATCCCAAACTTGGTTGAGCCTTGCTGGATGATGCAATCTTCCCAGGTGCCATGTGATGAGTTCTGTTGCTAGATAGGTAGAGGGTAGCTGATTTATAATCAGTGAATAGTTAAAGTATGTTTGCCTTTCCCATGCTGAACAGTCTTTTGATTGTACTGCAAGTCAGTTTCTTTGGTACAGAAGTCAATTGCCATGTGGCGAAGAGATAAACTTCAAAAAAATATAAATATCTGAAAATACCAAATTGAGTTAATACATGTAATTGCTTTTTTACCGAAATGGAAAAATCTATTTAAAAAAAAGCATTAAATAGCGTTTCTTGTTGAAAAGGATGCGACTTAAAAGCCTGCCACTATGTGGTGCTGAGAACCAATGCCATTAATAATTATCTTCGTTTTGAAAGGCAGGCATTTAAGCAACTGAGCACCATCACCCTGAAAAAATAGTTTATTTATATATCCAATAACGACCTGTATCATCCACCAGTATTTTATGGGGACAACAGCCCCAAACTGGCACGTTGGGAAAAGACACACAACTCCTTCCTTCACTCTTCCAGATGAGCGTTTCTCCAACTCAGCTATAAAATGTGTGGACTTCAGCTCCCAGAATTTCTCAGCCAGCATGTTGAAATTCACGTATCTGAAAACGGCTGAATAACTGATAGATGAATGGAGAAAAGACCCACTACTATCAAACATTGGAAATTGCAACCTTCGCGTTCTGACTTGAACCTTCCAGCTTGCCGTCAACGTTCAGAAACATTGAAGATCAGATCCATGGCCTTAGATATCTCGGCCTACTACAGTCATAGAAGCCCTCTTTTTCGTTAATTTAGAGCTCTCCTAACTTTTATTACCTATCATCGCAAGAAATAATATTATAGAGCAGGGGTCTCCAAACTTGGCAACTTTAAGACTTGTGGACTTCAACTCCCAGAGTTCCTCAGCCAGCAAAGCCAGCAAAGCTGGCTGAGGAACTCTGGGAGTTGAAGTTCACAAGTCTTAAAGTTGCCAAGGTTGGAGACCCCTGCTATAGAAAGATTTAAAGCCGACGTTTTCGAGGGCTGCTCGCCACGTCGTTATCAATTATCGTTATCAAAGCATTTCTTAGAGAGCCCCCCGCCCACACTTCACGGTTTGTTTCTGTTGCTCCCCTCTGAGAGGAGGTTTCCAAGTATTTCTAGCAGGACTTCCAGATTCTGTAATAGCTCTGTTCCCTTCGCCATCCTTCTGGCAAACGTCGTTTCTTTCGCTATGTTCCATATATACATCCGAACTAGACTGTGTTGTTTATCCGTGTCATTATAATATACGTGGGTATATACATACTTTTCTTTATTTTGTCATGTTGAGGTAGTGCATGTTGGAGGTGGTAATCCTTTTAGAGCCGTATGCAACGAAATTTCATTTTAATGCCGATTAATGTACATTTAAAGCCACAATAAACGGTCTATTCTAGGGGTGGGCAAATGTGGCTCTTTTACAACCTGTGGACTTCAACTCCCAGAATCCCTGATCCAGCTTGGCTGTCTCAGGAATTCTGGGAGTTGAAGTCCACAGGTGGTAAAAGAGCAACATTTGCCCACCCCTCCATTCCATTTCCATTCCTATTCCATTCTAATTGAAGACGGCCACATGATTCCGCCTCGTTCTAAAATCTATTGTGACAACAGCGACTTCCCTCTTGGCGTTGAGAGTTCTCTCTTCGTTATTTATCTCTATGTTCGCAACGCCTCTTCCAGCCTCCTTTTCCCGGCGTTCAATGCGCGAGGAAGAACAGCTGGTGTGTGTGAGAGAGAGAGAGAGAGAGAGAGAGAGCAAGAGGGAGGGAAAGAGGGGAGGGCGGAGTTCGAGGTTAGAGGCCCGGCCGGAACCGGGAGCGCTGCCTCATCTTGGCGCTCGCTGAGTTTCTAATGCCCTGCCGGGCTGTTCTAAAAACCGGGGATTGGGCCCCAAAGGGTCTGCCGGTTCCATTTCAAGGTGAAAACTTCCGGGGAGGAATTTGACGAAATGACGACGCGCCGCATTATCCGCCAACAGTACCGAGAACTGATTTCTACCGTTCAGCGTAAGTTCCTCCCCTCCCCACCACCCAATTAAGGAGAAAAATGGCGCGAAGTAATCCCGGTTGATCCAGGAAGCCGGTTTGGGTGGCCTTGGATCGGTCGCTGCCGCCCAACCCTGTCTGCATGGGGGCGGTGATGCGTGGGGATATAAAGAGGGAAGGGAGTGGCGCTGCAGGCTGTCTTTTTAAGATCGAGCTTGCTTGTTCTCTTGCAGGCATTTCTTTACCCAAACTAGGTAACATCAGCAGTATTAGACTGATGTGTCTTAGGATCGGGCGAGACAGGGATGCAGTACGTAGATATCTGCTCTTCTCCTGCTTGGGGATCCTTTTTCCTGTGGACGGGGAAGATGGATGGGGAGCATCTTTTCCGTCCCCACTTTGCTGTGGTTTGGAGGTGGTGGAGTTTGAGAGCTCACGCCATTCTGAAATTTCTTTCCCAAACCTTCATTCTTCTAAATGAATGAAGTCTAAATGCCTCAGTTGGGGATGGTGTGTGTGTGTGTCACAATATTTATTTTTTAAAAAAATACATATATAAAATGTATTCTAAATCTAAATCTTAATTGGAATCTTTAGGCATCTTGTGCTTCAAGAAGTGGAACTGTTTCTTATCTTGCAAATTGGTGTATATACTGGTTTTAATGGGGTGGCCTTTTTGGTTTAGGTATCTCAACGATTAAATATTGGTTTTGTTTTTTTTCCCCTCTTTGACTAGAAAACCATGAGCTGATGCTGAGCACCAATAACGATAAATTGACAGAAGCTCTAGAAGATGCTGATAAACTGTTCTCTGGAGGTAAGATGACAATTATCCCAAATATACTTAACAATTTTTCAGTGCTTGATTTCTTTCTAGAAATTTCTAGAAGCTTCAAATAAAATAAAAAGGAAAGAATATGTGTCTCATTGCCACTTTTATTTAATACATTCAACTTATTCTGGTGAGGAAAATATAAATCATTTTGATTACAAATAGTAGCCATCTGTATTCTTCAGAAAGCTTGAAGAAGATTAATTTTCTATGGGCCTGAAGGAACTAGAAGACAGCAGAGAAGAAAATTATTTTATTTCCCTAAAATTATTTCCCTGTAATTAAAATTAATTAAAAATGCAATCTCTTCTCTCTCCTCTCTTGTGGTTTCTTTCTTAATGATATGCTACTTTCTTTTTGATTGATAGGTATATGTCGTTTTTATTAATATTTCATGTTTGGTGGGCAGTAAATGTTACATCAAGTGATATGAATATAAATGATAAAGTATGAAACTCAGCAGGAAGAATAGTTCTTATTGTTTTAAGTATCAACAGAAACCCATAGCATGCTTTTACAAGACAATAATGTAATAATGAACATACTAATCACACATATATTAAGCAAGCAATATGGTAAGTGATACAAATGAAAAAAAATGTTACAAGTAATATCAATAAAGACATGCTGGTAATCTTTGTCGCCTTTTCAGTTATAAATGGCTACCTAGTTCTGATTGATAGTGGGCTTTGTTTTGGTCCCTTTTTAATGACATTTAATGCACTTTGGAGACAACTCTTGATTGGTAAACCTCAAAGCTTAAGCTTCAAGGAAGAACTTTTATTAATTTTCAGAATAAGTGAGGGTAAGGGAATTTAATCTTATTTCTTGTTGAAATCCAGTACTGTTTGGAGATAAATTGTCAAGAGATACAAATCTGTAATTTTTCAGAGGTGGTTGGGGCTCTGTGATTCTATCTCTTAATATTTATTTCATTTGGAGAAAAATGGCAGCTTCTAGTACACCTGCATGTTTTTGTTTTTAGCCAGTTAGCAACTGTGTTGCTAATAAAATATTATAAACACGATTGTGAAATGTAATTGTCATTCTTGACACTGCTCTTCATTGATTTACCTTGTTATCTTGAAAGGTTTAAAACTTAATTTCTGAAGTTTAGAAAATTTTTTTAAAAATATAGAGCTCGGTGTTTGTGAATATGAGGCCTGATTCTAAATTTATCCAAGATTTTTTTAAAGACATCTTGTAAAGAATCAATGCTGCATTGTCATTGCCACAATGTTCAATGTTTTTATACTGTTAAGCTGTTAGCATTATTAAAATAGTCACCAACTAAAATATGCAACTAGTTGACCCATACTAAATCAGTATTTTTTTTACAGATTATTATCTGTATGTAGGTAGTCCTCAATTTACAACCATGCATTCAGAGACCATTCTAAGGTAGAAAAATATGTCTTATGACTATTTTTTGTACTTAATACTTTTGTAGCACCTCCATAGTCATGTGATCCGAATTTGGATATTTGGCAACTGGTATGTATTTATGATAGTTGCAGTATCCCGGGGTCATGTGATCACATTTTGTCATCTGAGGAGCAAAGTCAATGGTTAATCTTTAGAAGCAAAGGTTCACTTAACAACTGTTATTGACAACTACAGTGATTCATTTAATAGCTGTGGCAAGAAAGGTCATAAAATGGAGCAAAACTTAACAACTGTCTTGCTTAACAACAAAAATTTTGAGCTCAATTGTCATATATCGAGGACTACCTATATTGCCAATTACCCTATTACCCTATTCTTTTATCAGATCATACAGCAAATAATTTGAATGTATATCTTGCTTAGAATTCTCTCCAAAAAATGCATTTTTCTTCTAGCCCATCACATTGAATTGTTAACTTACTCTTATTTAGTTAACTTGCGATTCATGGAAACAAACATTCATCAGAAACTGAATATTAATGAAAATTATGTTCTTGCCTTCAATTCCCTTTGAATCTAGCAAAATATTTTTCTTCTTTCAAAACAGTGTCCTGGGCAAGAGAGGCCGCTTTGGATGCCCAGTTCCTAGTTTTGGCATCAAATCTAGGAAAAGAAAAAGCAAGCCAGTTACATTCAGATATGACAATATTTGATCCATCTGCATTTGCTGAAGACTTAGTAAGTTTGCAATGATGAACTCTATAGTAATATAAGGCTTTTCTGTTTTATTAAATAGAATATGGGAAACAATTTTTTTAGCAAAGCTAATAGCAATATTTAAAAGTATACGTAAATATTTCACTCATATAAGCTGAAATATAAGTTTTAGAATCTGAAATCAAAAAAAGTATGCAGTGCACTTAAGGTTCTTCAGTTCATGGGAACCAGACAGTTAGCTTGCTGTTGCATTAATCATATGTTTTAATAGACGTTAGAACCCCATTGCTTAGTTTAAATGTAGGCTGTAACTCTTGGGCTTTATAACGTCTTCTCTGGTTTTATCACACTAACTTCAAATTAGTGAATTCTTGCAATATTGAAAATTAAACTATTTGGTACCAAAAATGTAGTGATCTAAAAAAAAATTTATCCTGTAGAATTATTTTGCTGTACTGGATAGTTAGAATTGTAAGCCATGTGTCATAGTTCATTTTTGCCCCATCATCAATCATGAACCAAAGAAAATTAAAAATTACTGCTCAGGTTTCTTTATATTTTCGTTTTTTTAACCTGGCATCACAGACCAGGCTTGCTGGTAGTTTGGGTTTGGAAAAAAACATATTTGTCTGCTTGTCTTGTCTGAAATCATATATTATAGTAGCTAAGGCAATTCAAGTAGCTCTTTGTACCACTTCAAAGAGAGAATGTGTGGCTCCACAATTTCAGTTATGTAAATAGTTCTGCATTTTTGGAGATGGTGGTGAGGGGAAAACAGTTTGTGCAATGAGATAACATGCACCACATATTTCAAATGGAATTCCCTGTTTAAAAAAAACTAAATTAAGATATTGTAATTTCAGATCAAAGTTCTAAAACACTGTATTTTGAATTATTTACATATGCATTTAGTATCATTCAGTATAGATTTAGACATAAATCTTAACTCCATGATATTACTAATACCTTCAAAATATTATGTACCTTAACATCATATTTGTTCTTGAATTAAATTCTAATTTCATATTGTTGTGTATTTTGTATAAAATGCAAATTGATACCATAATATATTTCTTCTACAGTTATCACTTATGGGTCTAAATCGTTTGGAAATAGAAGAAAGTGATAGTGAAGAAGAACAGGTTGCTAGTGGATTCTTACCTAATAATGCTTGGCATAAACTTGGTGAAGAAGCAAAAAAATACTTTAGGAGGGCACCAGTTTTCCATTTCATGTGAGTTTATTTATGGTATCCATCATTCAGTCTGGTGTGATAACTTTCACAGGAATTATGCTATAGATTTCTTGTTACTTGGGACTTGAATAACAATTAAAGAATCTTACACATTATAATTTGTCTACTGTTCTCTTTGAGCTTTGTTCTCAGCACTTTGGAAAGCCTTGCATATATTTTCTGGAAGTTTTCTGCAATGCCTGAACACTTGTTGAAGTGAGCAAGATACCTAGCTTCTATGTTTTTATCTGATTGGACTTGTAAGATTTCTGCAGATAAAGAAACCAAAGACTTTTTATTATGTTGTCATTCTTAGCTTCCATGTGGCATACATCAAATAGGTTTGGGGCAAGGAGGTTTCTTGGTAGAAAATGCTGTTGACCCTAATTTATTCTATAATTGGAACAAGATATTCTTTCCAACAGTGCTTTAAAGGTGTTCTATAAATGTTTCCTTTTGTTGCTCTTAGGTAATAACGTTTTAAAATTTGAAATAAGAGCAAAAAATGTGTATAGTTGAGAGCAACCAGACTAGGATTTTGCATTCATATGTATTATTCCGACATGACTCTAACATCAAAACTTTATTAGGTCTGAAGGCATGAAACTGAAAGAAATTCTAATCTCTCAGCAATTCAAACACCAGGTTCTTTTTTTTTTTTTTTTTTTTGAGGCTTCTATTGCTACATCCTTCTAGTTTGTTAGCCATGTTTGCAAATTGAATAACAGTGTTATGTCATCAAATTATTTGGAATGTTACATAAGGAATTGACAATGTTTTCGTTGTCTTAGGTTAGGCACATTTACTCCTGATCCTCCTGTTGAAAGGCCACGAATTGAAAGGCAACGAAAGAAGGCAACTTCAGATGGAAACAGAGCAATGCCTGCACAAGTGAGTTACATATGAGAAGTAAAGTCTAACGTTACTTTGGAGATGAGAAACTTCCAACTGAAATTGATAGACAGTAACAGAAGAGGACACGTGGAATAGATTTTTTGTTTTAACAAAGCTTTACGATGAACAATGCTTTTCCTGCAGATGTTGGTTCTGACTGTCAGGGTTCCAAGTAACACCCCCAACGAAAGCAGATGTTTGGTTCTACTGTCAGGGTTCCAAGTAACAACCCCAATGAAATCAAACTCCGAGGCTTGAAGTTCCTCAAAGCTAACTTTTATTAGGGATGTCATATTGGCACATCTGGGAAAACCCGTATCTGAAAGCTTCCGGGTTTTCCTCACCCACAAGAAAGTTCAAGACCTTGCCCACATCTCCCACATGTCCACACAGCTTCAATCAGTTCTTTCCTGAACAGAAGACATCTTCCAATTTCTTCTTTGCACAGCTGCCAGACACCATGGCCTTGAACTTCTCTTAGAAGTTTGTTTTGGCTATCTCTACTTCACTCATGCATCCCCCCTCCCAACTTCCCACGGTATGATTGTGGCAGGCCTGGATCCTCAAGGCACACAGATAACATGGCTTCCAGACATGACACTGACTTGTACTGAAGGAGGGTGTGATATTTGCCCAATAAGCTTCTAATATACATACATGGAAAAAAAATACTTCTGAAGAAGCTGATTCTTTATTGTAATTTATAAATGGTACATAAAACTTTAAAGTCAACTTTAAAAGCTTATTCTTCATATCAGTAGAATTATTTGAGGTCAGTTCTATTTTTGCACATTCTCCTATCTGTTAGATAGGAGAATGTTTGCATACATCACATATCTATTAGGAAACAGAAAGAAAATGTTTATCTCGTCTTCAGATATTTACTCTTTTAAAAAATACATTTCATTTGTCCCTGAAATCAAGTTTACATTTATGAAAGTATTGCTGATTATGAGGCACCATAATAAAGTATGCTTTAAGGAAAACTGCAATATTTTAAAAAGAAATTAATCTAAGAATATTATAATGGAAGGGGAAGACTGCTGTAACATTGTCATAAAATATAGCTATATTGACAATAGCTTGTTAAATTAATTCCTTTTTTAGTTAAAGAAAATGGAAGAATCTCATCAAGAAGCTACTGAAAAGGAAGTAGAAAGGATTTTGGGATTCTTACAAGCCTATTACGCAGAAGAGCGTAAGTTAATGGAATTCAGCATTCACACAGTTTCCTCTCTTTAAGTATTGTTATGGTGGCTAGGATACGAAGAGTATAAAATCAAGGATGCTATGTCAGAACAAAAATATTTGAGCAGAAAAGTTCAGTTGAAGTTATAAAGAGGTTGTAAGCTTCAAACATTTAGCTGTATATATATGTGTATGTGTGTGTATATATAGATATATATTTCTCTTTAGCCAGGTTCTACCTACGTAAACCAAGATATTATGCAGCCCTAGTTCAGTGAAATCACAATTCACTAGTTTTTGGGCTTTTCTTTTTCTTTTTCTTTTTTTCTTCTGGCAGCCAGCAGATCCTTTGCTGCCCATTGGGAGACTGCTGGCTGCCAAAAGGAAAAAAAAAAGCCCAAAAACTAGTGAATTGTGATTTCACTGAACTAGGGCTGCATAATATCTTGGTTTACGTAGGTAGAACCTGTCTAAAGAGAAATACACATAAAATCTACGAAAAAGAAAACACACACACACACACACATATAGGCAATTAGCTTAATTTTCATGGTGATATTTGTACTGGAAATGCTCAATTATATTAATTTGGCTCCATATTTACATATTTCTCAATCTGATGTTATGATAATACTTTTGTGTAGGAAGAATCATTCAGACAGCATATATCTAGGATTTGTTAAGAAAATTCAGTTTACATTTCTCATTCTGCTCCAGACCATGATTAGATCTGCCTTTAAATTGAAAAAAAAGGAATAGTGAAAAATATAAAATGTGGGTTTAGGAATTTTTTTCCATTCATAGATGAATGATAGTTAAATGATGTTGAACACAGAAACTAGAAATAGGCTGAATAGCTAAATGAATGTATCAATATTAAAATTATATTATGTTGTTTTTACATTATAGCTTCTACACCAATATCCTTCCTTGAGTTTGTGACAGACCCAAATTCTTTTTCACGAACTGTGGAAAACATGTTTCATGTCTCATTCTTAATAAGGGTAAGGAAAAAATTAAAAAAAATTTTTTTTTGATTTATATGCCGCCCTTCTCCGGAGACTCAGGGCGGCTTACAATGCGCTAAGCAATAGCCTTCATTCTTTTGTATATTTATACAAAGTCAGCTTATTGCCCCCACAACTGGGTCCTCAATTTACCTACCTTAGAAAGGATGGAAGGCTGAGTCAACCTTGAGCCTTGGCGAGATTCGAACCTGCAGTAATTGCAGGCAGCTGGTCTTAATAACCAGCTTAATAACAGGGTGCCTTAGACCACTGTACTACCAAGGCTCTTTGCTCCCTTAATTTGCTGCCTTAATTACAAAAAACAAATGTATTGTGCCACAAATCTATGCACAAGATTTGAACCATCCATGTTGGAGGGTTGCTAGTTACTAATTCTTTTCATCTCTTATGTAATAGAAATAATTTGATATATGTTTATAATTTACTAACCTCCCTTTTATAAACCAGATTTTTTTCCAGTTTGACAGTGGTAATAAATTGATTTTGAAACAAGCTTGATAATTATAAACAATATGGTATGATATTTAGACACTTGAAATATGGATCATGCTTTGTTTTTGTTAAAAAATCTGATTGGGTTTTTTCTTAATGGAAATAAGTTGGTTTTAAGTCCTACATCTATCTACTGTTTAAAAGATTAAAACTGGAAAACTAATTCTTGAATGACGGGGTTTGCTTTTTGTACTAAATCATAACTGAACCATGGTTTATTTCATATAACAATGTAATCATACAATTCATTTAATCAAAGTCAAGCAACTAATATGTGGCTAAATTTGTTTATCATTCTTATCGCTGTTGAGCGTTCAGCCCAGTAAATGTATTTCAGATTTCATAACCTGTTTCTGACAGATTTGCTATCTTGGGGGTAAATTGAACTTTTTTTTCCCCTAGGATGGACTTGCAAGAATAAAACTGGATCAAGATAAGCTTCCTATAATAGGTAATGTCCCTTGGGTCCCTTGGGAGTTGGGCAGCATAGAAATATGATTAATTAAATTAAATTAATGTTGCAATATTTCTAATACTAGGAGTTGTTTTAAACAAATTTCTTTGTCTCTTAATTTGACATATACTTGCGTTTATATTGTTTTAGAGAAATTGCATTTTTATTTCTTTAAATAAAAACATGTGTCCCAAAAATAAAATATTTTGCTAGAACCTTTACGTCCACAAGGAGTAGAAAATTATGAGGATACTCAAGCACGGAAGCAAGCCGTCATATCAATGAGCTATCAAGACTGGATGGTATAGTTAAATATTTTATTTCCAGAAGTTATTTTAAATATTCCTGTATTGCATTTCTGTATCTAAAATGCTATAACTAAGATTAGCATACCTTTATTATTTAGATCTTAAAAATATGGAAAGGCAAGGTCCTGGTTCTGTAAATTTGGAAGGGGAAAAATATATATTCTTCCTTCAATGTGAATCACAATAAGACAGACTGTTGATCAAAGTAGCAATGCATTTCATTCATGTATTCTGTAGTTTCCCATCTTAAAAAAAATTGTAGCACATATCCAGAATTTACATTGTAAAAGTATTGTAAAAATAAATGCTAATCAGAAGTTGTTAACTTGTAATATACATAACTTTGCATTTAACAGCTTAATATTTTAACTAGTGGTGGCTGAAAAGGTAGATATGTTTATTAATGCACATTTTATTTATAATACTATAGATTAAAAGACATAAATTTTTTATTTTCACATAGAATATTGTGGAGATATTTGAAATTTCAGAGCCAATGATTCCACCTCTTTCACAGTCACAGAAATGAGATGAAGCTGATCTGAATGTAAGGTACTATTTTTGTTTATTTTTTTTAATATCACTTTTGTTGTTGATATTCAAGCACAATAAATGTTAGTTTGGGCTAACTTGAATTCTATCTATCTTTTGCAGATTTCAATCTCATTCTTTTACACAGGTATCTATAGTTCTGTAAGAACCAGCCTGATCTTGGATGGAAATGAGCTAAACTTTCCTGTTTTAAGTATTGCATATTTGCTTGAATAAGAGGAGTGCCTGCAGGTTTTCTAAATAACAATGTTGTATTTTACAACATATTGTACATTATTTATTTGCTGTAACAGCAAATTAGTCTCGTTGTAGCTTTTATATTCTGAATGTGCTTTGTCTTATTACACATTCATTTGGTCAACATTATGTTGTTTCAATTTGTATTTCACCTTTTCATAAAGCAAAAAGTTAACTAACAATACCAACAAAATACGATACATCTCAGTAACAGAAGACATTTGATCAGTCTTCAAATGTGGAAAGAGTTCCCAAGGGAGTTTGCTCTGTATTTTTGGAGTAATGCAGAACATGCCTTCTTTTATGTGCCTGAAAAAGACTGCTTTAAGGATCCTTTTCTATTAATCTTTAATGTCCAAGGAGATTCATATTGAGAGACTTAGATAGTTGTGCTTAAAAAACCATTTAAATATTAAAGGATGGTACACTCTCAATTCCTTTATGTTGCAGCAGTATGTGTTAATTATATCTTAGTTTAGGAGAATATGCACTTTTATAGATCTTATTTATAGTTCCACAGATTTTGAACCTCATTATTTGTGAATGATGTAGAGAAGAAAAATGGGAAGTGGAAATGCAAGACCAAGAAGAAAGGCTGAGAAGAAAAGTGCATCAGGCTCTCTACATCATAGAATGTACTTACCTAGTTGAAATATTTTGTTTTCCTCCATCATACCATTTGGGTGTAATTCTGCATTTAACATAAGCATTCAAATGTTTATGGTGAAAAGAAGGATGAAGTAGAATGTCTTTGAGAAATGGCTTATAAGAACAAAGTAACTTGTGGATGTCACTCCATATTATTAAAACTTCAGCAGAAACAACCATTTGGAATTAAAGACTTTGATACACTTTTGCAATGGGCTGTGTGTTCAAGATTAATAATTTCAAATGTTTCTGTAGTCATTTTTAGTTGCGTAAGCAACTTGTTAACCTTTACAGAATAATGAATATAAATATTAAATATAGATCATAACATGGAGACTTTGGCTTTGAAAATACTATTTTTTGGACTAAAGGTGCAGTCTAGTAGATGCTGGGAAGCTGCCCTGCACCTTATAAATTACTCCTTTGTAAGTATTTTCTTGGAAAGTTGCATGCGATAACAAAGTGTAGTGGTATTATAGCTGATACAAAAAAATAGGTGAAGCTGGATTAGTTGTTAATTTATAAAATTCTATGGTGTTTCTCCATTCCTAGCATATATTGTTCCATCACTAGATTTCTAATATGCATATGGGCATCATACAAATCATACATAATATAAATGCACTAAGGAGATTTGTTTTTGAAGCCAAATGAGCAGATTTTAGACAATTATAGTCGGACTGCATTAATGTAAGAGAACATGTAGTCTTGTCAAACTAATTTTAGGGTCCTTGCTGGCAAAGTCCTGTGAATTGTTGATGTGATGGCTGGTGTTGCTGATCAGAAGAGCTGATTAGGTGGTTAGATATTTTGCAGCGGTGTAGGTGACGGAGTTGATGCTGCTGACAATCCATCCAGTCAGAGCTGAAGAAGCTTCTTGGATGAGAAGAGAAACGTTTTCAAAGAAAAACAAGAGTCCAGTTGCCTCTTGAAAAAATACCTTTGGATCATATACTGCTGTTTTTTAATGAATATAGATTGTCCTCAATTTATGACTAATTGAGAAAGGAATTACGATTGTAAGTTTTACTAGTCATTAAGTGGGTCATCACGTGATCATGCCTGATTTTACAACCTTTTTTGCATGGTCTTTAAGTGAATGGGTGTTATTTTGCTGGAAACTGGAAGTAAACACCAGTTAACAGCAAAAAATGTAAACTGATCATGAGTGGGTTCTGCAAACAGCTGTAAATGCAGGCCAATTGCCATGCACCCAAAATAACCTGGGGGATGGGGCAGTCAGAACTTTGAATCGGATTGTAAATACCTTTGGGAATGGGGCCTGTAAACTTTGGTTGTAAGTCGAGGACTACCTGTAATGTGCCAGGTTAGGTGGTATATACATTTCATCTCAGTCTTTAGTATAGATGTTACAATATGATTGATGCCAGCATCTTATGAATTCAAAGTACAAAGTATATTTCATCGCCTTTTGTAAATGTTGAACACATGTCTTAAATAACTTACTCTGAATCTGCAACGTTATTTCTTCACATCTAGAAAAGTATTCCACACCTATGAGTGGAACAATTTAAATAAGGACTAAATAGTGGATTAACTAAAGGCAATCAGCAACTTGATGGCACATAATCAAAAAGCCAGTAATTATTGAAGTACAAGTAGCCTTCACTTGATGCCAAGTGACCCGGTTGTTAAGTGAAATGTCACATGATTGCTCAACTTAGGGAGAGCAGTTCTGGGAATCTTTGAATGAATCCACATGGTCGTTAAGCAAGTACTCACCTGGCTTCTTAGAAGAAGGTATGGGACTGCGTCCAATTCTTTCCAGCAACCTCTCTCCCCCTCCATCTCCCTACTTTTGGCTTCCTTCTGATCCACCAATTACCCTGTGCCCTGGCCAGTGGCTGCACTGCCCACCACTACCACCTGGGTCCTTTTGTGTGCTGGCCAGGGTTTCCTTTCATAACTGGTGCAGCCAGGACTGCCATTTGGACAGCTCCTTTTTGCTGGCTGTTTTGTGAAAGAAGGACTTGGCAGGTACCTGAAATGAGGCCTGATCAGTAGTTTGATCTACCTGCCCATAGTTCTTACCTGGTGGACTATACTACCTTCAGGGATCCCTAATCCCCGGGCCACTCATACAAATGAAGTTGTGTGTGCTTGCATACACATGCCTACCACTCTCACAGAACCAACCCTCCGCCACCCCGCCGGCCCACCAAGCTGGAAAGATTGGGGATCGCTGGTCTATTGGACATTTCCACAGCATCTCCCCTTGCGTGTTCAGGATGATGAACCTAGCGGAAGGGAGGGAGGCAAAGAGAACAAAGGTCCACTGCAGTTGTAAACATGACAGGACTGAATTTTCACATGACCTTGGGCAACCACAAAGGCCAGAAGCTAGAGGTCTGCTCATAAGGCCTTTTGTTCAGCGCCATCAACTGAATACATGCTGAATGAAAGGTGGTTAAGCAAGGACTACCTGTATTTCTCATTCTCTTTGTGTCTGTAATTGCATTCTGATTGCATTCTATGACAAAATGAGAATATGTACTTCTGATCTGGCCATGTCCAGCTTCTGCAGCATGTCTTGGAAGTAGATATGCTGTCACTTTTTGTGCTTAATAAAAATTAACAGAACACATAGGAGTCTGAGTGTTGGGTTCAAATTATATGAATACTAATGCATTCAGAAAAGAATAGATGCAAAGAATCAGCTCACTATGCACACATAACATAGATGTATGTAGTAAGAAAAATAATGATTTAGGAAATGGGAAATCATTTGGGAAAAATGTGTAATTCCCAGGCCCCTGACACAAACATGTAAGGTTTTCTAGTTTCTTGCTTTTCATTGCTTTTATATGAACATATCTCTGAAAGGATGGGGAAAAAAAGTTTGGTAGAAATCAACCAGACAGTGCCATTTATTATGATTTATTGCTGCTATACTGAAATGGATAATATTGTTAAATTTAAAACAGTAGCAGCACATACAGTCAGGTCCAGAAATATTGGGACATCAACACAATTCTAACATCTTTGGCTCTATACACCACCACAATGGAGTTGGAATGAAACAAACACAATGTGCTTTAATTGCAGACTGTCAGCTTTAATTTGAGGGTATGTACATCCAACTCAGGTGAACGGTGTAGGACTTAACAGCAGTTTGCATATGTGTCTCCCACTTGTTAAGGGATCAAAGATAATGGGACAATTGGCTTCTCAGCTGTTCCATGGCCAGGTGTGTGATATTTCCTCATTACCCCAATTACAATGTGCAGATAAAAGGCCAGAGTTCATTTCAAGTGTGCTATTTGCATTTGGAATCTGTTGCTGTCAACTTTCAAGATGAGATCAAAAGAGCTGTCACTATCAGTGAAGCAAGCCATCAATAGGCTGAAGAAACAAAACAAACCCATCAGAGAGATAGCAAGAACATTAGGTGTGGCCAAAACAACTGTTTGGAACATTCTCAAAAAGAAGGAACACACCGGTGACCTCAGCAACACCAAAAGACCTGGGAGACCTGTGGTGGATGACCGAATAATTCTTTCCCTGGTGAAGAAAACACCCTTCACAACAGTTGGCCAGATCAAGAACACTCTCCAGGAGGTAGGTGTATGTGTGTCAAAGTCAACAATCAAGAGAAGACTTCACCAGAGTGAATACAGAGGGTTCACCACAAGATGTAAACCATTGGTGAGCCTCAAAAATGGGAAGGCCAGAGTAGAGTTTGCCAAACAACATCTAACAAAGCCTTCACAGTTTTGGAACAAACTCCTATGGACAGATAAGACCAAGATCAACTTGTACCAGAGTGTTGGGAAGAGAAGAGCATCGAGAAGGAAAGGAATTGCTCGTGATCCTAAGCATACCACCTCATCAGTGAAGCATGGTGGTGGTAGTGTCATGGCGTGGGCATGTATGGCTGCCAATGGAACTGGTTCTCTTGTATTTATTGACGATGTGACTGCTGACAAAAGTAGCAGGATAAATTCTGAAGTGTTTCGGGCAATATCTGCTCACATTCAGCCAAATGCTGCAGAACTCATTGGACGGCGCTTCACGGTGCACATGGACAATGACCCAAAGCATACTGCAAAAGCAACCAAAGAGTTTTTGAAGGGACAGAAGTGGAATGTTATGCAATGGACAAGTCAATCACCTGACCTGAATCCCATTGAGCATGCATTTCACTTGCTGAAGACAAAACTGAAGGGAAAATGCCCCAAGAACAAGCAGGAACTGAAGACAGTTGCAGTAGAGGCCTGGCAGAGCATCAGCAGGGATGAAACCCAGTGTCTGGTGATGTCTATGCATTCCAGACTTCAGGCTGTGATTGACTGCAAAGGATTTGCAACCAAGAATTAAGAAGGGAAAGTTTGATTTATGATTATTCTGTCCCATTACCTTTGGTCCCTTAACAAGTGAGAGGCACATATGCAAACTGCTGTAAGTCCTACACCGTTCACCTGAGTTGGATGTACATACCCTCAAATTAAAGCTGACAGTCTGCAGTTAAAGCACATTGTGTTTGTTTCATTCCAACTCCATTGTGGTGGTGTATAGAGCCAAAGATGTTAAAATTGTGTCGATGTCCCAATATTTCTGGACCTGACTATACGTCAAAGATAATTCATTGCCCTGAAAAGATCTTAAGAAATATATTTAGTGCTGGATGAATTTCAGAAACAGGGAAAAAAAGCACTTGTACAATGAGGCAATCAGTCCTCAACCTGGACTGAAGCAGGATGAATGTTGTGGGGAATGAAGTATGTTTATTTTTGTGGATCTGTTGAAAATACAGAAGAATCTACCCTACATAAAATGTGTAAACTGGAAAAACATTTCCTCTGAGGACAGAGAATTAGGCAGCTGGGTGGCAATGACTATTTATTTCCTAGGGATGAGGAAAGCTCCACATTGGATCTATATATGAGGGTGCAAAAAAGAACTCTCAAATGGCCATGGTTGGTTCTCAGCTATGTAACAATCAGCAGTGACTAGTGGAGCATGTACCAAACAATTGTCTCTTGGTTAGTTAATGTAGCCCAAAAGAAGGAGATGGCAAAAGCTACATTAATTGCCCATCTGCTAGTTGAATTCTTCCTCCTCACCACTTCATTTAAAAAAAGCCACCCAATTCCCAATAAGACGATGATCCTTATCAATAAAGAGGAAGTTTTGAGAGATGTGCTACCAATAGAGCAGAGTAGGCAATTTAACACTACAAAAGCCCATCACTCTAATATGCACTGTTTATTACCATAAAATTAGACTTACTCTCAGGACCTAGGGTGCTTTCCTGAACCGACTGGCAGGCTTTTTCAGACATTCACTTTTAATCTCTGCCTTTTGGGCAGCCTTTTTTGTGTGTGCCCAAAACACAAGACATGGCATCTCTTCAGAGTATCCTTGGCACCTGAAAGAAAATTCCTCAAGCTCTTTCTGGTCTTTAGAAGTAGAGCAGTAACATTACCTTTTGTTACATTTATTTGTCTGAAGATAAAGTTGACCTACTATAACCCTGCAACATTTTACTTTCTGGACCATGGGACCCTGTTGTTTCCAAAACACTGCAAAGAAAAGAAAAGATACGAAGAACTAATGATTCCTGAACTAATATATATATATATATATATATATATATATATATATATATATATATATATATATATATATATATATATATATATATATAATGTATGTATGCATGTATTGATTATGTATGTACATGTATGTATATGTATAGAATACATCTATATTCTATATTGTTACATTTAAAAAAAAATAGCTTGCACTTGTTTCTGTGGAATTCTGCCCGTCAGAACGTTTTTGAAACCAAAGGCCAGTAAGGTACCAGTATCAATCTGATAAAGGCTAACACTTTTACTATAGCTTCACCTTGGAAGGAGATGGGCGACAAATTAATTTAATAAATCAAAAATAAATGAAATCTGTCTAGTTATCTTGAATTAGGATACGAAGCTTCTGGAGGCCGTCACACCAAAGCAGAGGGATAAAAATAGGTAAGCCTTTAATAAGGTTTCCCCTCTTTTCTGGCTTCAAATAGTCCTATTCGGCCCCGCAAATGGAGGCTCCGCGTTCTGCCTTTGGCAACCGGAAGATGCGCTCGCAAGCGGAGGCCCTCCGTTGCTCAATCGAACTGCCTTCTGCCCTGGGTTAAAATGGCGGCTGCGGCCGCCGCTGCTTAGGGCGCCCGAGAGATTCCCTCGGCTGGACGACGGACACGGGGTTATCGGAAGGCGGAGGCAGCCGGCCGGGAGGCCAAGATGGCGATGATGGGAGGCGGTTTCTTGAGCATCGTGGAGTACTTGGGGGGAGACGGCGGCTACCGCTGCGGCTATTGCAAGAACGACACCGGCAACTTCTCCCACGGTACGAATCGGACGCGGGAGCAGAGCAGAAGCCAGCGCGGGAGAGGCGAGGAAAGCCGAGCCTTTCCATTATTTGCCTCAATGGCGAGTCTCTCGGTTGCAGGGATATGCCTTTTTTAAACGGTAGGCCGCGCTTAGGGTGAAGGACAGGAGTCGAAGCGGGACAACTTCGGGCTATGTTGGGCTTCAGCCGCGGGAAGAGGCAGGCAGGCAGGCGGCGATCGGTGCCTCCCACAGCCGGTTTCCAAGCGCCTCTCGAAGTTATCCTTTAAAAACACTTGACGGGACATGCCACAAGTCGCAAAAAGCCCATCTCTAATTCGAGCCCTTCTCTGCTGTTTAAATGACCAGAGTGGGGATTAAAAACTGAAAGAGGGAAGGAAGCACCTGTTCGCTTCTGACAAGGATCCCTTTACACCAGTGTTTCTCAACCTTGGTAGCTTGAAGATGGGTGGACTTCAACTCCCAGAATCCCCCAGCCAGCAGCGCTTTGAAGTCCACCCATCTTCAAGCTTCCAAGGTTGAGAAACACTGCTTTACACGTTATTATCTGATGCTTTTCTGTCTTCATTTTTTGCTCTCTTCCTCCCAATATAGCCCCTTTCTTGGCTACCAAAGGACAGTTAGTCCTTGACTTACAACCACAACTGAGCCCACACTTTCCGTTGTTAAATGAGACATTTAAGTGAGTTTTGCCCTGTTTTACGACCTTTCTTGACATCGTTGTTACATTCACACAATTTCACAGTAACCATGAGATAAATCATAAAACAAAGTTCAGGAATATTCCTTTATCCCATTGTTTTGCAAATCTATGTACACTACAAACTGTATGATTGTTTGCAGAGAAATGCATCTGTACCAGCAGGCTCTAAGTGTGAGGAGGAAGTGCAAGCAGTAAAAATGAAAGTGAAACCTTCTAAGCAGCTTATAATATTAAAGAGCACCTATCATTTCAGATCCATCATGGCAGCGCCTGTTAGCGGGCATCCATTCACCTGCTGCCTGCCACATCGCTCACCTTGTTGTGTCACTGCTGCATCACCAGCCATGCCATTAGAGTGAATGGGATTGTTGGTGAGGCAACAGTGGGTCAGATGAGGAGCTGCTGTGGGACAGAGATGACAGTTGCTCTTTAAAAATTATAATGTCGAGTTGATTTAAATCAATCCTTTTTACTAGTGATTTAAATCGACTTGGTTTAAATCAAATCCACCCTACTTCAGATATTAAAGCTTTAACCCACATTTTGTTCAAGCTGGTTGGCAAATTCTGGGAGTGATAACTGTCACATCTGGGAAGTGCCCTGCTTTAGGAAGGCTGATTTGAGGACTTTTGCAGCATACTAATCCATGACTTATTTAATAGATCCAATTTCCTGGGTCATCTAACATCCTGAACTATAAATTCACTGGCTGAAATCATAGAACATATTGATCCGATGTATTATATGAAGCCAGACATCATAAAAAGTAATCTAATGAATGAAAATAAGTACAAGATGTTGAGGAAGCCATATATGCTTGTAGCAGACTGTACAGAAGCATTGCTTTAATGTTAATTATGTGTTTTAACTATGATTTTGAAAAGTTTCAATAGTATTTTTAAAAAATCATTTGTGTTAAGACGTATGTAGGGAGGTTTCCATAGGGCATTTTTTCATTGTTTGAAGCAAAGTTCTCCCAATATTTTGTATAAATATTTTCTATATGAATATTTGTGCCAGGCATGTGGGCTCATTCACTGACTGTTCAAGACTACCAGGATCTTATAGATCGAGGATGGCGAAGGTAAGCGATTAATTGAATATTCCAGGGCAAAGTCTAGTATAAAAAACATGAGATCATAAGCAGTCAACTATTATTCATGTCCTATAAAATACATAAAATCATTAAGTACCCCCATATATTTAGAGTCTTAGACATTACTTGAAGTGATGACACCAATTGTCATCTTGCTACATAAAATAATTCTCCAAATATTACCTGCATAATTGCAAGAATTTTAGTATAAAATGCAGTATAAAATGAGAGTTAAGAAATTATACCACCATGTATTTTAAGTATTGATAGTAATATAAACAATTAACACTCTGGATAGATCCACATGTAAATCTACTGCTTTTTATTTCCAGTGTGTTCTAACAGAATGAAGAGGGAATACTTGATAGATCAACCTGACCCACCTGACCCACCTCCACAGGTGTGGGTATTACAAATACAGGTTCTTTTTAATTGCTAGTTAAAACATTTAACCACAACTTGGAGACCCAGGTTCAGGTCTACCTCAGCTATGGAAAATGGACATTCCCTCTGAGCAAAAGAAGTCACAAGGTTGTGATTGTGTTAAAATTAGAGGAGAGAATACTTATAGCTGCCTTTAGCTCCTGCAAGAATGTTGTAATATAAATCTACCAATAAATAAAATTTGGGGGCTTTTTAAGATATGGTACACTGGCACTCTGTATCTTTGGTTATCAGGGAATGAAAGTTTGGAACGAATCCTATCTAGATTAGTTTACCACTCTGTATCCTATATTTATTGCTGCATTCATCTTTAATTGCAAGGAATTTAAGTTAAAGGGAATAAGAATTTGAATATGCTGAACTTGTCACCTGCATCTTTCTCTATATAGTTTATTTATTTATTATTAATTAAATTTCTATACCGCTCTTCTCCAAATAGGAAAAGTTTGTAAAAGGTCCATTAAACTTACAGGGGCTAAATTGCTAGGATCTAGCATAACTAGCTAATATTTGTATAGCCATCCAAAATATTATAATACTAGTTATAAAGGTATCAGGAAAATGACAATGAAAAAAATGTTTCCATCAAAGGGATGATGAGATTGGTTAACATTATAAAGCTCAGAAGATTTATATTACATATGGTATATTAACACAGCAAAGATTTAATGAATTCTGTAAAACTTATAGATTATATAATTGATTATATAATTTGATTGTTTATATAGAGCTTTTTCTGCTCTTAAGATGTGATATTTATTATATATTTTAGCTTAAGAGCATTCTAAGAATTCATCAAAATATGTTCATCTTTTTAATTCACAGAAGTGGAAAGTATGTTTATAAGCCCACTATGAATCAGACATGTTGTCCTCAATATACATTAAGGTAAGTCTTGTGCAGTATTTAATTTTTTTTTCTAATTTAGTGCCTGTGTTATGCAATTGACAGATTCAAATGTCTGTTAAAGTGTTTAGCATGTCCCAGCCTAATTTGCTTTGTAAATGAGAATCAGCAATTATATAGCAGAGTGGTTTCTAATTAATAATTACCCTAGAGTGCTATAAGTAATCATTATAGAAATGCCTACATTCTTGACTAAAACCTTGCAAGATTTCAAGGAGGACTAACTGGAATATTGTTAGATTTGGTGATGTTGTGCGGTTATAACTGTTTTAATTAAGATAAATTTTATTTAAAACGGGGGTTCAGCAGATTTCATGTTAGGACAAGTGGCTGTGTTAGTCTATAGGATGGTTATCAAAGACTTGCTGTACAATGAAAGTTTGCATTAAAATCTTTATAAAGACATTTATTGTTGACCTAGCTAGTCAAGAAAAAATATTTAATTATTTATCAAATTTATATGCCTTTGAATTGTGAGAGTTACAGAACATTAAATGAATAAAAGCAATGCAAAATAAACTACAGTAAATCAACTACTGTATTAAGTAGCTAATTAAAAAAGTTAGAAATAAAAACTGGTTTAAATGGTGCTCAATCAATCCCCAAGGCTCTCTAGAACAGCATGATCTTTACTACTTCCCATAGCATCCACATGGAGAGCGCTTGACTAGATATAGGAAGATATATCAGAAAAGTAGCATTTTTTACTCCTTGGGTGGAACTGTCTTTTCCAGCCTCATTTTTTCATACTAATAACTTTTCTTATATTTACTGGTCTTTGTTGAAGATGCTGTACTCTGCCCCTCTTCAACAGTGCATTACATTTTGATGCTGAGAGCAGAGGAGGGGTATCTATCATCTTGAACTGTACACAATTTCTAGATTTTTAGAAGGTTTTGGCCTGGATGATTGTGTCTTCAATTACATATTGCATTTCATTTTGGGGAGATGGAATAAAAAACTTACTGAAAGAATGTGCATATTTCACTGGATTTTAATTCCAGAAAAAATGCAGTTGTTTAAACAGGACTCATAATTTCAAATTATGTACAGGAAATTACTAAATCATATGACATGTATTACTAATAACTATATCCATATAGCTTTTTACATTCTAGAACTAAATTATTAATTAATACAAAATGAAGCATACTTAATTACTTAGGACAAACCTTGACTGCAGTTATTCTTTTTTTCTTTTGAGGTGCCAGGCATTACACTTCCAACCTTCCAAATCACATAAAAAAGTTTTGAAGAAGATATTGAAATTTTTAATAAAAGGAGAACATTCAAAAGCAGATATCGAAGGTAATTGTTTAAGAGCCCTTTAAGAATTATTTGTTGGTGTATTCTGGATTTTTTTTTAAAAAAAGTAGGTAGTTCTAATTGATTCACTAATATAAATTTTTGTATCAGTTTCAAGTTAGAATTTGGGAAAAATTTTATAAATTTATTCCATAATTCTTCTATTGTTGTGACTTGTTTCTTTAATATTTCCATCCATTTGCAGTTTTTATGCATTCTGTCTCTGTGTCATATCTAAGTAATAATGTATACACACAAATCCTGATTTACTATATGCCATTGTTTTTAATTCCTAGCGACCATATAGATAATTTTTTTCTATTCTATTTTTCTTTTTTGTTGAATATCTTTTATTATTATTTTTATTTATTAAATTTATTTGTTGCCTATCTCGCCATGGAGCTACTCTAGGTAGCCTTTTCCAAGGCCTTCGTGACTTTCTACCAACTATTAATCTTTGGCATATTTCTTGGCTGCTTGTTCCTTTACTGTTGATGGTTGATACTAAGCAATTCCTCTGTCCATCCACCCACTGATACACTTCTTGCCAACTATTTTTTAAAAACCTTTGTATCAGAAATATTTTCCTAATGTAGAAATTAAGATATCTCCTTATTTTTCCAGTTGGGACTTTAAAAGAACCTTTGCTGCTTCCTGTTTTTTAAAAGAAAATTAGAGTCCACTTTGCTATCTCAGTTGCTGTATTCAAAATGTTGCCATGTTAAGAAGGCATGTATATGAATATGTTTGTGGAATTCCACTTTACAGGTGGCTCCTTTGTTACATCAGGTTATAGTTCAGTCTACTAATGAAATGTATGAGGTGTCACCTAAATCCATTCTTTGTGTACGTAGCATGGGTGAAATGATTGTATAATTTCTCTTGACAACCGTATATTCTACTTAGAGTCTTGGGGGTCATTTGATACATAAATTTAATTAATTTATTTTGAAAGCTCAATTATTTAAATATTGTAGGATTATCTATGTATGCTAGAATTGAGGTTAAAAACATAATTTGTTCATGTTAAAGTAGAAATATTAACCTTTTATTGACATGAAGTTTGCATTTTCCCATTTTTTATGTGTGTTCTCTGTATTATTATTTGTAGTAGATTCTGTGGAGTCTCACACCAAAGAGGCTGATGGCTGTAGTTTTTCCTTAAAAAACCCACCTATCAGAAGCCAATCTGAATTGCTACCCCTCAGTACTGATCCCACAGAAGAGGAAGAAATGACAGAAGAAATAAATGTAAAGGAAGTAGACTCCAAAAATTCTGAATTGTGTAATGAAAAATTGAATACCGATTCCAGCAAGCCATTACAGATAGCTCATATTGGACATGTTACTCCTAAGCCTGGTAATGTTTTTGTTTTCTTTTTCTTTAACTCAGCAAACTAGATTTATATCTGCCTGCATTGTATCTCTCTCATGATTGTGAGAGCCATCTGAGAAAACCAGAATCAAATAACTGCACAACCCTTTCATTCCAATGATTTTTTTGCCAAAGTTGTCTAAAAGGACAGGCTTAGAAAATCCTCTTTTCCCAAAAGGATGTATTGACATTGTTATTTTACATGGGTCTTTACCCAGTATTAACTAACTTTAATTTATGGTAGCTCGCTCTCAGCCAAACATAAGAAAACGTATTTCATTTTTTAATTCATTTTTTCTCCTTTTGGGGCAGGTTTTTCTTTTTGCCAGATAAAAAGACACTAGAAATAGTGTCTTCTTAGACTAATTTAAGCTCTGCTTAACTAAGTTCTAACATTAAATGTATTATGACACTTTTAGTTATCAGGAAACTTGCTAAAGATAAAGGTAAAAAAAGTTACAGTATAGCTGGCTATCTTCTCCATTTTATTAACTCCTTCATGGTAATGGTACTTGTAAGCTTGTTAGTTCACAATTCTCAGATTTATTTCACTATATTGGATACATAAATTAGCATATTTGTCTTGGTTCAATAAGTAAACTTTGTGTTTCTTTACTTGTGTTCAGCAGAAGTTCTGCTAAAGCAGTGTTTCTTAACCTCAGCACTTAGAGATGCGTAGAATTCAATTCCAATGCTGGTGGGGAATTCTGGGAGTTGAGGTCTGCATAGCTTCCAAGGCCAAAAATTGAGAATCGCTTTACTAGAGAAAGGAGGAACGTTTTCATTTGCAAAATAATTTTTGAGCCTGCCCCAGGAGTGCTTTTTTTTTTTTTTCATCTGGCGTAGAAAAACACTGATGTTTTTTTTTTTAGTTCTTCTGATGGCTGTGGTGTTGCTTCTTTCAATTCCTTCTTTTTTTAGGAATAGGGATTTTATTATTCAACAGTTATGTAGTTCATTTAATCTGGTGTATGCGTTTTTGAACATAAACCTGGCTAATTAATGAAATAACTTAGAGAAGAAAAAAATTCTCATCCTCTATCAAAGTTTCAATATAATCTTGTTCATAAGGTCCTTTTTTCTGGATGATAGAAGGCAAACTTTCTGTTGCATCTAAGTCACAATCACTATATAGCAGGGGTGAAATGCTCCCGGTTCGGACCGGATCGCCTGATCCAGTAGTGATGGGCGGGTGGTTCGGAAACCGGTAGCAAATATCCCTCCCCCCACATTGCCCAGCTGAGCCGCGCAATCATCAGAGGCTTTTATTTTATTTTTAAAAACATTTTTTCTACAACTTCTTTGGCCGAAAAAATGCTTTTAAAAGTAAAAAAAAAGCCTCTGATGATCGTGCGGCTCAGCTGGGATCATCAGAGGCTTAAAAAAAAAAGCTTCAGCTGATTAGGCAAGTCAGCTGGGATCGTCAGAGGCTTTAAAAAAAAAAGAAAGCCTCTACTGATCAGGCAACTCAGCTGGGATCGTCAGAGGCTTTTAAAAACATTTTTACAACCTCTTCAACTGAAGAGCTTGTAGAAAAAATGGTTTTAAAAGTAAAAAAAAAAACGAGTTGGCCACGCCCACTCAGTCACATTACCCCACCACCACCAAGCCCCGCCCACAGAACCGGTAGTAACAAATTTTACATTTCACCACTGCTATATAGTCCATTTTTCTGTATAGTTACGTCGCTTACAGTAACTTGCAAATATAATAATAAATAAGAGGACACTAGAACATTTACATTTCAATGGATAGGTGGAATCGCAACAATCAAAATGTTACAGAAAGCTTAACTTTTTAAAAATAACACTTGCTTTATAGACACTCATATTAAAAGTAAAAAAAATAAATGAATGTGGCTTCCTTCAATATATGCTTTTCCAATATATTATTGAATAATATATTGGCATTCTAGGCAGAGGACCTGACTTGAATAAACCACCATGTCGTAAAGCAAAAGTCATACGGAAGGAACAAAAGTTGCAGAAAAAACTTCAGTGCCAGACACGGCCAGTTTCAGTTGAATCAGGGTCTCGGAGTTTGACCAGTCAGAACTGTTCTCCTAAAACAAACCAACCAAAATCAATTGAAGACTTCATTTTTGCCACCTTACCTCCTGAAGCTTTGCACCAGATAGAGGTATGAAGATATTTCTATTGCTTATGGCAAAGTATTTTTGCCTTGTTTCCTAATGTTAAGCAATACAGTAAACAAAATATGATTTTTTTTAAATGCAAAAGCTTTCTTGAATTAGAAAAACATAGAGTGTTACTTGTACAGGTAGTCCTCAACTTACAACCACAATTGAGCCTAAAATTTCTTTGCTAAGGAAGACAGTTATTAAGTGAATTTTGCTCTATTTTACGACCTTTCTGGCCACAGTTGTTAAGTGAATCACTGCAGTTGTTAAGTTAGTAACAAATTTGTTAAGTGAATCTGGCTTCCCCATTGACTTTGCTTGTGAGAAAGTTGTAAAGATGTCCCCAGGACACTGCAACCGTCATAAATATGAGTCAGTTGCTAAGCATCAGAATATTGATTACATGACCACGGGCATGCTGAATGGTTGTAAGTGTGAAAAATGATCGTGTCACTTCATAACTTCAAAAGTCACTAAATGAACTGTTGTAAATCAAGGACTACCTGCACTTGAAAAGTTTCATATTCTTTGCAGAAACACAAGGGGGTGCTATGGTTCCATCTAAATGAACAAATATATTGATGTGTATAACTTTAATGAGAACCTAAAATGCAGCATCCTTGGAACAAAATTATAAAAATGACTAGATGTTTAGATTTTTAGAGAGCCAAAGAAAGGAATAGAAGTATATTTTCAACTATTTGATAAAGCCTGGAATGAAACATTTGCCTATGAATGTAGGCATTTTTTTAGGTGATAATGTCCTAGCTCAACTAGATGTGTAAATTCTGTGTATTGTATATCCATTACTTTTGAAGCAATTGTTAATCATCCTGTTTATTTAATTAATTTTTGGTCAGGTGCCAAGTTATAGCTAAGAGGCATTTTTTTTTATCGCAGCTGTTTTGTTATTTCTTTGAATGCCAGAAAAACAATGATTGTGGGAGAAGGACTTTCTACTTTCTATTAGTGATTATACCCAAACATAAATATAATACTGATAAAAAGAGGTAATCTAATTGTAAAGAAAGAGATGTGACCAGTAGCTAATGGAAATTATCCATTTTTACTAACATGGCAGGCATTCATTAATGTTAAATGTGCTTTATTTAAAGAACTTTTTAAAGTGAAGTTTCCTTAGCAGTTATGCCAAAGCAGTAAATGTTCAAAGAACATAGCTTTTAAGACTCTGGCTTAAAAAGAGTGTCTTTTTAACTTTCAGTCTCAATTTAATTCTTATTTTCTTTTAAAAGATTTATATAGCCACCCATATTGTAACAATAACCATGGGTGGCATTAAAAACATTAAAACCAAGTAACTGCCTCAAACCAAAAATAAACTGATATAAAACTCAAAAAGTCATGGCACCTTTACCATATTGAGTGTACTTCCATTTTTAGTCTTCTGTTCCTTCCAAGAACTTCTTTCTTGCCACATTATTTTCTGACACAATTCCATTACCATGTGCTGCTTCCTGGATTTAACCTATTCTTGTTGTTTATTCTGTCTCTGAACCAAAAGGATGCTTAACCTGAGCTTCTTGATTGCTGCGAAACATTAATGTGACCTCTGTGTTACTTGCTATGTTGATTTCTATCTTCCAGGGCATTGGGACTCACTGTTCAGTGTAGTACATGGCAACAATAACATGTTTGCTTGATCTTTTGAACCTTCATCATCCATAGCCAGTGCCATGTTTTCCAGTATCAAAACATTACTTTTGATAGAGTGCAGATAATCCAAAGGGCACATTGGTTAAACTATATATATATATATATATATATATATATATATATATATATATATATATATATATATATATATATATATATATATGTTTAAAAAATAATGTTTTAGGAATAGCTGATTTCAAGCATGAGGGGGTTTTTTTGTGCTTCTAGGATAACACAAACCTAAGCACATGAATTAGCTCAGGAGTGTCAAACTCATGTCGTCATGGTGGCATCAAGTGACATATCGGGACTTTCCCCACACATTCGCTAAACCAGCCATGAGTTGGGAGTTTGAGAGTCCTGAATTAGCTAATACAGACCTAAACAAATTTATGTTTACTTACCACTGAACTTGGTGACACTTCAGATTAAACATGTTAAGGAATTCACCAATATTATATTTTACTACATTAAGAGTTGAGTAGGTATCCTTAAAATAAATCATCACAAATATAACATACAATTAGATTTAATAAAACCTAAAAAAATCTTTTAAGTGTTTCAGAATAGCTTGTAAATCTTAATTGACCACCAAAATCCAAACTAATGCTAATATGACTATGCGTATGTATGTATGCATGAACCTATGTTACATTTACTTTACATTTGAACATCACATGACTGCTTCAAATCAGATTTTGCCTATAGTCTTTTGAAAACATTGAAATGTAGGGCAATGTGATTGGAACTTGGGGTTTGAATAGTGAAACAAAAGAAAGCTAAATGATCTCTTTGTGAAAAATATGTACACAATATTGGGTTAAAATATGAAGAAGAATGGTTTAAATGTTATCTGTATTGTTTTCAAACTTTTAGATTTCTGATGTATATTATTGCTACAATTGTCTTTAATTCTTTGGAAGGTGAGGCTGGTGCGATCATCTCCACAAAGTTCCCAGTTCAAAGCCACATTTCAGGAGTCTTACCAGGTTTATAAGCGTTACCAGATGATTATTCACAAGGACCCTCCTGGTAAACCGTCCGTCAGTCAGGTCAGGCAGTGTATTGTTTTAGTCTACTCTGAAAATCAAAAGCTATTTTTTAAAAGTATCTTAATCATAGAAATTATGAAAACAATCTCAATTATACTAAATTGAATATCCAGAAAACACAAGCAGCCTTCCAAACTCATGAGTGCCACAAAATACATTTCGAAGGAAAAAGAAAAGCAATAATTAATTTGTCATAAATATTAGTATTGCTTAAGTATAGTACACTGTAGATTTACTAAACAGGGAATCTAAGATTTTCTAGACAGTATTTATGTCACTACTGTGAGCTGGAATTATATTTTAACAACATTAATACAAATGCAGAATGCTACCATTGGAAAGTTTCCTCGGATTAAAGTTGTGATGAAGGTCCTATTTATAAAGTACATTTCACAGTGGAATGAGATGGATAAGGAAATCGTTAGACAAAGTGAGGCAGCAAAGTCTGAAGTATTATTGTTCTTTCTTTTCTTTTATATCTATATCTGTCTGTCTGTCTGTCTGTCTGTCTATCTAATCTCAAAGAACTGACTCTGGGTGGATAACAACAATTAAAAAAACAGCAAAAAATATCTCCCATAAAAATGCAAAAATAAATAGATAGTTGACAGCTGTGGTTATAAACAACAACATATCCAACCACCAATACAAATACAATACAGGTTGTCCTAGACTTATAACATTCATTTAGTGACTGTTCAAAGTCACAACGGCACTGAAAAAAGCGACATGACATTTTTCACACTTATGATCTTTGTAGCATCCCTATGTGATCAAAATTCCGATGCCTGGCAACGGGTTCATATTTATGACTGTTGCTGTGTCTCAAGGTCACATGATCCCCCTTTGCAACTTTTTGACAAGCAAAATCAATGGGGAAGCCAGATTCACTTAACAACCGTGTTACTACCTTAACAACTGGAGTGATTCGCTTAACAACTGTGTCAAGAAAGATTGTAAAATGGGGGCAAAACTACTAACAAATGTCTCACTTAACAACAGAAGTGTTGGGTTCAATTGTGGTTGTAAGTCGAGGGCTACTTGTCCAAATATTTCAATAAAACTAACTCATTAGGCTCTAGCAGACATTTCGACCCCAAGTTCAAGCCCATGACTTTGAAAGATTAAACAAGTTGGGGACAATCTGATCTCCAAGACAAGTGCTGTGAAAGGAAAAGCTTTCTGTATCCTACCAGGTAGCACTCTTTCATAGCGTACCTCTTCTGTCAGGGGTAATCATGATTGAGGAGAAAAAATCCTGCATACAACCTGTCCCCATATCATGGAGAATTTTATAGATAACCACCAGGATGTTGAATTTGACTCAGAAAGATACTGGAAATAATGTAACTTATGGAGAAGCATTTATAAAACTACACTGCTGCATTTTGTACCAGTTGCAGCTTCTAGGTATTATTCAAGGGCAGCCTTGTGTAGAATGCATTCGAATAGTCCATCTGAGGTGACAAAGATGTGAGTGATTATTAGGAGAGCCTTCTCATCTACTAAAGGGTGCAATTGGTACACACTTGATTTTTCTGGTTGCCTGCATTTGATTTTTCATTCAAATGCTATTTTGCTAGTTTTTCGTGGGTGCTCTAAATGTTTCATAAAAGTCACAAATTAAGCCAGGCAAAGTTTAGTATCTATAGTTAGTATTCAGTACCTGTTGTCCCTGAGTTATAACCATTCCTTTAGTGACTGTTCAAAATTAACAAGGGCACTGTAAAAGTGACTTACAATCATTGGTCCTTGCACTTATGCAGCATCTCCGTGGTCGCATGATCAAAATTTGGGTGTTGGCAATTGCAGTGATTTGCTTTACAAATATTACAAAAAGGGTTGTAAAATCAAGCATGACTCAATGAACAATCCCCTTGATTAGCAATGGAAATTCTGATATTATTGCCACAAATTGAGGACTACCTGTATTCATTCTTAAGAATCCTGCTGGTACTAAATGATGCTGGTTTGCCCATAATGCCACTTATTATTGTGTTTCTTTCGTTCTTTAACTGTTTCTTCTTCTTAGTAAAACTTTCAGTCTTTTTTCCCCCCTCATTTCTCAGTTTTCAGCCCATTTTCATCTCTCTTCTCTTCTCTCGTGGCAGAATATGTAAATTGACAAAAAAAAACTTTTTAAAAAAGTGACCTAGTAAACATTTTATAGCGTGTGGAAATTATTTGGAAAATGTTAGTGCTTTTTAATGTTAGTTGAATTAAAACCCTTTTAAGGTAATGATTGCTATTGTGTTAATTGTATGATAGGCGAGGGTCTGCTAGAATGACTGGTTATTAAAGATGTGTCACAGATTATGGATAACTCCTTTGGCATTAAGAGCATTCATTATCAGCTCTTATTTTGGCACATGAATGGAATAATGGCAGAGGTTCAGAAATTACTAGAAATTGGCTCTGATAATTAGAATTTGGACTGCTGCCCCAGTTACATTTCATATTTTTGCTTATAGTTTGTTCATACTGTACAGCTCTACAAATTAAGAAATAAGGATTATGTCTTCTGTTCTGCTCAATTAAGATTGAAACATTCATTTTCCTTTGGAAAAAGAAAAAAATCTTTTTTGAGAAACTTTTTATGATAGCAGCTTTGATTGTTGGAAAATTTCAGATAACCTCAGTATATCAATAGTAACAGACTCCTTAAAGGGAGAATCAATTCATGGAGAAAGTACCCTTTGGTAGATGTTGTTCTGTGTGTGAACAGAAGATTTTCCTTAGAACATATTTACGACTCATTGATGCAGGTAGAGAATACTGATCAGAGTGAATTCAGATCACAACTTGAAAACGGAAGTATCAAAGTAAACTTCAAATACTAAAACTCTTGGCTTCCTCAGAAGTGTAGATTATTAAATGCCACAAAGTTTTACAGTTTCATCTATGTACAAATTGTATTTTATCATTTCTGTGTAGTATTTATTTACATTTACACAGATATTTGTATGCTGCCTGTTCTGTGGAGTCTGAGCATAGACTATTAACATGGTAGAAACAAGTTAGCATGTAAAATGGTGGGGGTTTTTTTTGTGTGTGGTTGATATGGGTTCCTTGTGTGTCTTCTTGGCAGAGGCTTTGAAATGGATCTGAGGAGATGATAGCCTGGCCTACCCTTCAGGAGTATTAGGACAAATTTAAATAAAATATTGTATTTTCCCTTGCTCTGAAGGTGAGGTTAGTACCAGTTTCTCTTGAGGACCCACAGTTCAGTTCATCTTTTACTCAGTCTGCCACTTTATTTGCCAAGTATCAGATGACGATACACAAGGACACTCCTCTTGAATGTGACGAGGACCAGGTACAGTTTATTGCATGTATTTTTTTTGTCCATATTATTAATGTTATAAATAAACATGAATGGACTTATTTCCAGTCATTCAGATCAATCTAATCTTTCAAAGCAATATTTTTCCCAATCTTGTTTAAACTAAAAACAGGAGCCCAAATAAATCCTGATAAAAGAAAGAGTCCATAGAGCTTTCAAGAGTCAGTCCATCAGTCCCACCTTGTTGGAGCTAATCAGAAATACTTTGGTTAACACCTGGATGGAAGATTGACAGGGAAACCCAGGATTCTAAGTTAGAAAAATAACTCAGAAGGAAACAGTGTCACAATATTTTTTTTACTGTTACTGTTACTAATAAAATTTATGGTTGTCTCTATGAAATCATTAGAAGCTGAATTTAAGTGTTCTTTACCTAAAACAATATATGACAACATCTGAATTATTTTTAGCAAAAACATTAATACCTGTCAACTGTAAATGTTCAAATCAATTAAATTAGATATATGCAGCCCTGAATCTGCATGCACATGAACTAAAGAAGGAAATAAAACAAATATTCAGACTGCAGCTGAGGTAGATCTATTCAAGAGATTACTTGTGGTCCTATGGAATTAATAGAAATTATTTCTGAATAGTCATATAGATGATTGAGGAAAATTGTACTGGCCCAGATGGTTAAAGCAAGCAGGTAACTCTGAATAACAATTCTAATTGCAAGAAGTAGAATGGTGATTCCTATACTCTGTGGTTAGATTCAAATTAAATGAGATGCTCTGAGATTTCAATAAATTTTATGCAATTTAAGTTAAGCTAATTTTATATTTACACACAGTCCCTACACACAGTCACTCATGCCCTCGTTACCTCCCGCCTGGACTATTGTAACACTCTCTATATGGGGCTCCCCTTGAGGAGCACCCGGAGGCTCCAACTGGCGCAGAGTGCGACTGCGCGGGTGGTTATGGAAGCAACATGGCGCTCCCGTGTGACACCTCTCCTGCGCGAGCTGCACTGGCTCCCGGTGGTCTTCCGGGTGCGCTTCAAGATTTTGGTTACCACCTTTAGAGCGCTCCATGGCTTAGGACCTGGATACTTATGGGACCACCTACTACCACAAACAGCCTCCCACCGGCTGGTACGCTCTCATAGAGAGGGGCTCCTCCAGGTGCCGTCAGCCAAACAATGTCGACTGGCGGCCCCTAGGGGGAGGGCCTTCTCTGTGGGGGCACCTACTATCTGGAACGAGCTCCCACCAGAGATACAGAGGATCCCGGATCTGCGCACTTTCCGCCATGCTTTGAAGACACTCCTATTCCAGCAGGCCGGCCTGGCCTAATTTTTTCCCCTTCTTTTAAATTTTTAAACTCAAATTTTAATTCGTTTTAAATTATTGGGAGTTTTAAATTGTCTCGGGCAAAAATTATTTAATTGGGTTTTAATCATGTCTTAACTTTTGTATTTATGTGTTTTATTTCGTGCCTGTTCACCGCCCTGAGTCCTCGGGAGTAGGGCGGTATACAAATTTAATAAAATGGAAAAAAAAATATTTCAATGGAATTTAAATGTAACTATATCACTTTTTAGTAAACTGGAATCTGGAAAAGTAAGCTGCAAGTACATGATAATCCTATGTGGATTTTATATGTAGCTGAAACAATAAGTTATTAAGAAACTTCTACCAGATGGGTGATAAATAGACCAAAATTGTTCCATATAGGATGCCCTTGGTTAATGACCAAAAAATTTTTTTAAAAAAATTTTTTTTAGCTAAACCAAAATTGGATCTGGAATTGCTGTCACTAAGTGATGTGGTAGAGCATGACACCACATGACTGTGCTGTTTAGCAGTGGAAATTCTGGCACTCCTGGTTGCTGTTAAGCAAATCATTGTGAGTCATTAAGTGAGGACATCATATGGTCATCATTTGTGATCTCTTGTCAGCTTCCTCATTGATTTTGCTTGTCGGAAGCCAGCAAAGAAGATTGCAGATGGCAATCACTTGTTGCAGAAGCCAGAACTCCGAGGACCCGTTGTGTAAATACCACTTGTTCAGCACCTTGCAAGTTTGATTGCCGAACAAGTATTGAGTGAAGACCACCTATAATGCACTTATTTTAAGAACTGACAGCTGAAGACTGGTTAGATTGTTTTTCATAGATGTTTCATATCATTATTAGAAATTAATTGAATTAATAGGAACAACTCCATCCAGTCACCCCTACTCAACCCCGAATAGGGACTATAGGGTTGTAAAGAGGGAGGTAATTGAATTAATAGGAACATTTATAAAGTACACATGAACAGCTACAGTACATCAGAATTTTGAAATAGTTCTACTGTTACGTATCCAAATACCTTCCCTGTTTTCTTAGGCAACCCATGCCTGTTTTAGCTACCCTCATGTTGTCCCTAGTCTTTCTCTTCATTGATCTTGGAATTCATGTACTAAGTAACATGAGCAAAAACCTTTATACTGTCCAGGCTCCTTGATTAGATCTATTCTGCAAATAACACAGAGTTTCTCCCAGGTAAACTTCTAGTCTTTGTTATAGTATTTTAATGGAATGGAATTTCCTCTGAGATGGTACTGCAAGCAATCCACAGTTACTGCACAGTGCTTGGTGTTTTTTACAATTATTTACTATTCATGTTTGAAAGGATTGTACTGAATGCTATACATTTTACCAAAGGTAGGTGTATTGTTCTGTGGTTTACTATTTTACTATTCTGAATGGTTCATTAATACCATAGAGATTCTTGGTAGTATTCAAAGAACATTAAGGTCGCAATGCTAAGTGCATCATCTCTGTTGGACCTCTAGATGATGATAATTTACCATAGGCTTCCAAAAGGAAAATGCGTTTAAGGTATTTTGGAGCAAACATTGAAGATTTCCGGTATCTGAAATGAGCTCAACTTTCCTTCTCTTTCTCCCCGCCCTTTTACTTTTTCAATGAAAATATGATCAAGGAATTAACATTAAAGGAGTTGGGCAGGTAGAAAATTTGAATTCTTACAAGTTTGGATTAATATTGTGTACCTTCCTTGCCACCTTTGTTAATTTTAATATTTATGATCTTAACTGTTTCATGTTTTATCTTGCTATTTTTATTATGTGGTAAACTGCCTAGGGCCTAGGCCCGCGATGGTGAACCTACAGGTGGCATGTGGAGCCATATTGGTGGGCACATGAGCTCAGCTCTGGCCAGCTGATTTTCGGCCTTCTGGGCTTACTGGAAGCCAATAAACATGCTGTTTCCGGCCTCCGGGGAGGTGGGGAAGAACGTTTTCACCCTCCCCAGGCTCCTAGAAAGGCTCTGGAGCCTGGGGAGAGCAAAAAACGGGCCTACTGGGCCCACTGTGCCATCACGTGCCAAAAGCGGGGGGAACAGGGAGGGGGTCATGTGCATGCAGAGGGTGGAGGGTGTAGAATTATGGGTGTGGCACACACGTCCGTAACCCCTCTGCACATACCTCGCTTTTGGCATGTGATGGCAAAAAGATTAGCCATCACTGGCCTAGGCAATAAGGGTGTCATATAAATTTAATAAATATTAATAAAGATATTCCCCTGCAGCTGGACAGGGGAAGTAAGTATGATCTTAATTTTAAATGTTTGTTTCATTCTGGCAAGTCAACTGAAAGTTCTGACACCACCAACCATGTTCGTTCTCAGAAAGCCCAAATGCTTATTAAAGAATACTCTACAATTTGCTACGACTGTTTGTAATTCCATCTTCAGACAAAACTTTAGCTGGTGCATATAAACAGAATGTATTTAGTATCCATATTGCTATATTGTAGTGCTGTTTCTTAATGAGATTTTTAATATGGGATGAAAACTGGGCTCCTGCTTGAGCTAATTATGTGTGCTGAAAACTTGTATCTGATTACAGATTTTTTTTTAACCTTAAAATAAATTTCTGTCTTCTTTAACTGCATTTGATAATATAGTGTTACTATTTTGGGCCTACCATGCACAGCTCCTATAATGGGGCTGGTTATTAAGACCCTTTATGGTGTTCCAGGTCTTCTGAAGAAACAGTTTACATCTGCAAGGTAACCAAAGCAAACCAAATGGCAATTGCACCAGTTAGAAAACATTTCCATACATGATCATAAGTTGGTGGGTAGTTCTCTTAAATAGCTACAGCAAACTATTTTATTGCAATACTTACTTAATGGAGCAAACATTTTCACCATTACTTTTGGTATATTTCATAATGACAAGTTTATAGGAAAAAAAAATACTACGTAGCTCAGTTTCCACTGCAAAACTGGACAAGCTCCTTACCTTGAGCTTAGTCAAATATTTGTTTTGGAAGGAAATTTATTTAAAGACCTGAAAAATATTCTCTGCCGAAAATGCTGCACCAGTGTGACTGAACTGGTTATGAATAGTCCTTTCCTTCCTTCATTACTCTACTCCCACCCCCAACATACAGTTGAGTGTTTAAAAAGGGAAATGGAACGTAAAGGAAAAGAAAGTAGTTGGGAATAAGAACAGATATTTTTCCCCCTTCCCCCTTAGAGCATAAATATCTGAAACAAATCTGCAGTTTAAAACATTCTTTGTGAACTATTAGCAATTGGTCCAGATATTTATTTACTATGCTTTGATTCTGCTAGATTCATTGCAGGTTAATGATGGTATATAAGATATAATGATACCACAAAACCAATTAATAGTTACTTAGATAAGTAGTTGTAGTTAAGGAATCTCTCTTTAGGAGAAAGATCTAATCATAGTATTAAATCATTTGTGTGCTGTCAAGAACCACAGAACAGTGATTGGTTGTTATAGCTTTCATATAGTTATCTTAATAATAAATAGTGAAAATACTCTTAAAGGAAAGAATATAGTGTATACTCTTGAATATGAACAAATATTTAGATAATGTAATATTTCTTGAGCAATAGAAATCTAGAATTAAAATTTTGGAAGGTCCTACAGTGTGAAAAATATTTCCAATGGAAAAAAATGGTATTTAATTACACTCTATTTACCAATTGATCTTATGTATAATTAAGGAATTAGCAAGTTTACATAAAAGCCAAACAGGCAGTTCCTATTACAAAAGACTGTTTCTCAGATCTGAATGGATTTTCAGCAAGCTACTTAACTACTTTCAAATTCAGGAGTATAATTAGAATAATGAAACCAACAATTTTCTCCTAAGGTTTATAAACAGCTTCAATTTATTCAGTCTTTGGAACAGCTTGGTTGTGAATAAGTGAATGCTACATTGTTTCATTGTCTTCAGGACTGATTTAAGTTTATAGAAGTCTTTCCTTTAATTGCTAAATAGATTGTAAATATTTACTGTTCTTTTGTGGATTAATTATACTTTCTTTGAGTTGAATTAAAAATAAAAAATGGCATCAGAAAAAAAAATACAGGTAGTCCTCGACTTAACGACCACAATTGAGACCAAGATTTCTGTTGTTAAATGAGACATGAATTAAGTGAGTTTTGTCCTGTTTTTATGACCTCAGTTCGTTTTTTTTCTTGCCTCAATTGTTAAGTGAACCACTGCAGTTGATAAGTTAATAACCCGGTTCTTAAGTGAATGGCTTCCCCATTGACTTTGCTTGGCAGAAAGTCGGGAAAGGTGATCACATGACCCCGAGATATAGCAACAGTCATAAGTATGAACCAGTTCCCAGGCATCTGAATTTTGATCACATGATCATGGGATGCTACAAAGGTTGTAACTGTGAAAAATGGTCCTAAGTCACTTTTTCAGTGGTGGTGTAACTTTGAACAGTCACTAAATGAACTGTTGTAAATCGGGGACTACTTGTACTGTTCATGGGAAAATTTGATTCTTTAAAATCTGTCTTGCAGTGCAATAAAGAATGGTAGATGCCATGCACTTGTGTCAGTTCCAACTGATTTCATGGCAATTGGGATTCTTTCAGAAAAAGTGGAGTGACACCGGTACTTTTATCCATGTTTGTATCTGTCTTTTAGTATATCTTGGGGGTGGGGGGGTGGGGGGAGTATTTACCTGCATAGTTAGGCTTCCTTTGATTTTTTCCCCCCATTTCTTTTGTCTGTTTTGTATCATGACGTTGATAGCTAGTCTTCTTTTGCTTACTAATTACAATTTCTGTAGTATGAACAGTTGTGTACCTTGGCTTCATATGATATCTGCCTTCTGCTCACAGTACTGCCATAAATAAAAGTGAATAAACAAATGGGATTTTCCATATTTTTTAAAAAACCTTTTCTATAAAGACACATCACTATCAATTTATCTGACAATGCGACATTTGAATTGGACATTCTTTTGTTATAACAATATATATATACACACGCATACAACTATATATGCACACATGCAATGTGACATTTGAATTGGACATTATTTTGTTATAACAATATATACACTCACATACAAACAGAAAACATTTAGGTTATTATATGCTATATCCTAATCTTCATGAATGCACATGGCTGCTATAAGAATATTTTGCTGAAGTAGCTTTCCTGAACATATCTGTAACTTTGTTTTCTTTGTGTTCTTATAAATTATTCAGAACTATTTCTGTACTCAAGTTAAATTTGAAACTTCATCTTTTTTTTTAAAAAAAAAATGTTTCTGAGTGGATTATATTGCTTCTGTCTTACATTGCTTCTGTGTAGAGAGCCACTTTGGCTTAGAGATTAAGGCACCAGGTTAGAAAGCAAGAGACTGAGTTCAAGTTCCCCCTTAGCCCTGAAAGGCATCTGGGAGATTTTGGGCCAGTCACTTTCTTTCAGCCCAACCCACCTCACAGGACTGTTGTTGTGGGGGAAATGGGAGGAGGAAGGTATGTTAGACATGTTCACCACCTTATTTGTAAAAGTAATAAAAGTGGGATACAAATAAATAAAAAACAAAGAAAGCAGGATAAATAAGCTATTGAGATCAAGGCAAGAGCATTTTAATTAGTACAGATACCATAGTTGCTTAACAACTGTCCACATTTACGGTGGACTTTTAAAGTGCTACTTACTGATACGTTCCATCTCAAAGCTACAACTGCCTAAATATCTTATCTTGACAATAGCCCTTATAGATTTTATGTGGTCCTAGTTTGTCCATCTGACTGCCCTACAGCAGGGGTGTCAAAGTCAATTTCATTGAGGTCCGCATCAAGGTTGTGTTTGACCTTGTGGGGGCTAGGTTGGGTGTGGCTAGCTCAATGTCACTCGTGTAGGGGGTGCCTGTGGTGGCCCGAGTGCTCTTCCAGAGAAAACGGGCTCCAGAGCTCTGTTTTCGGCTGTGACAACCTCCTGAAATCCTCTGCCAGCAAAAACAGGTCAGGAGAGCCACCTGCGGCCCTCCTAAGCTCCATTTTCACTGGCAGAGACACTGCGGGCCAGTCCTTTGCTGTTTCAAGGGTGGCCCCATGGGCCAGATCTAAGCACCCCGAGGGCTGAATCTGGCCCCCGGGCCTTGAGTTTGACACCCCTGCCCTACAGTTTTAAATTTGTAATATTAGTATCTTAAAATCTTCTATCCACTGTATGAAATAAAAGCCACTTGAATGCTTAAAGTAAAAAAATAAAACATAATCTAGTTCATTATACATGAATCACACAGGCAGGCAACATAGTAACAGTTATAGATTTTCAAGAGCTAAATTTACAAAAATATTTATTTATATATCTGCCTATCTCAACAAGTAACTCTTCCTATTAATATTAAGACATGAACTGTCTCTATTATTGCTATTCTCTGTATTGATACAAGACTTGAAATAAATTGTTTATTTATTCCATCAGTTCACAGTTAATAATAGAAAAGCACTAAGCATTAAGATACTCTTTTCAATAATATTGTATAATAATGCATTGCAAATAATATTAACTTATTTTACTCTATTTGTGTGTTTCATTGTTTCATGTTGATCTGACACTTCTGGTGATCTGAACTTCTGATAAATACATCAAATACAGTTTACGCGGTTTCTCTGTGATTCACCACTTGAGGTATGAAATTACCTTTAACACTACATCTTTGTATTATTTAAATACAACATATAGTTTCTTTTCAGTATCTAAAGTTTGCTACTATATTTATAATAGAGAAAATGAAATGTTCTCAGTTCCACTAATTTAGCATTGAATTAATTTTGTTATTGTTGATTTAATTCTTTGAGTTTCACTAGAAAAGGATTGATGAGTTTTATATTTTTGTTTATTTTATGAATACATTACTTAAAATTGAAGTGCACATTCTTTAGCTTGATATTTCTGTCTATTTGTAAACAGTTGATGAGCTTTTTGGTACTTAATAGATCTTCATATACTAAGATCTATTAAGCAGCATGTTTTAACTAAAATATTTATATTTATTTATATAATTCATATGTCATCCATCTTAGTGCCAAACAACTTTGGGCAGCTTACAAATACAGGCTAGTGATATGTTAATCTCACTTCAAAGTTAAGCAACATTTGGGGTTTTTTGTACAATATGTGATATACGTGATTACTAGAAACTGTAAACAGAATTCTATGGCATGTGCAAGTGAGGGAATGTCAAAATGAATATTCCATCGGTGCAATATGAATTTTGCCCCTTTTGCATTTATATCATGAAATCACAAACACATACATAAAAAGTGAAGCTTGTACTGTGATATTGTCAGACTATGCAGATTCTTCTGATTAGGGAATCTGATCAATGCATGTTCAATAAATTGTATCTACTTGAAAATACAATTCAATATAATCATAAAATAATAATATGACTTCATGCAGCAGCATGACAAAGTAACAATGGAAGATCTTGGAAGATATTGGAAGATCTGCAAGAAATACCATTCGCCTGTAGCAAGAATTGATGGGACCACAAAACAAGCCAAAGTACCGTATCTTTCAGAGTATAAGACACACTTCTCCCCCACCAAAAGAGGGTGAAAATTTGGGTGCATCTTATACACCGAATGTATACCCGCCCACGCACCGGCCGCCACCCTTCAGCCATTTTCGGCCTCTGCGCGTTGTGTTTTAGACCTGTTCCAGGCTGCAGGGATTGCCACAGACCATCGCTGCCTCTGTGCCTCGCGTTTTCAACATCAGAACGCCTGGTTTTTGGCCTCTGTGTATCCCATTTTCGGGCAATTCCAGACAGCAGGGATCAGCGGCGATCTCTGCTGCCTGGAACTGCCTGAAAATGTGATGTGCAGAGGCCAAAATGGGCGTTCAGAGGCCAAAAACGCAATGCGCAGAGAAGCGATTGACTATGTGCTCTGGCAATACCCGCAGCCTTGAATGGGTCTGAAACGGAGCGTTCGGAGCAGGGGTGAAATACTCCTGGTTCGGACCGGATCGCTCGATCCGATAGCGATGGTGGCGGGTGGTTTGGAGAACCGGTAGTAAAAATCCCTGTGCCCTCCCCGCTATGCCCAGCTGAGCCGCATATTCATCAGAGGCTTTTTTTTACTTTTAAAAGCATTTTTTCTACAACCTCTTCTGATGAAAAAATGCTTTTAAAAGTGAAAAAAAAAAGCCTCTGATGATCGCGCGGCTCAGCTGGGATTGTCAGAGGCTTTTCAAAGTATTTTTTTCTGCAACCTCTTGGCTGAAGAGGTGGTAAAAAAAAATGCTTTGAAAAGTCTCTGACGATCCCAGCTGAGATGCCTCATCGTCAGAGAGGCTTTTCAAAGCATTTTTTAAAAAGTCTCTCTGACGATCTTACCTGAGTTGCCTGATCGGCAGAAGCTTTTCAAAGCTTTTTTTTTTTTAAAAAAAAAAAAAAGTTGGCCACGCCCACCCAGTCACATTACCCCCACCGCCACCAAACCACGTCAACAGAGCCGATAGTAGCAAATTTTACATTTCACCCCTGGTTCGGAGACTGAACACACAAGGCACAGAGGCCAAAAACACGAGGCACGGAAGCAGCAATGGTCTGTGGCAATTCCTGCAGCCTGGAACAGCTGATTGGGGGTATTCCAGGAAGCTGATCCACTCCTCAATCAACTGCTTGTGCTGAATCAGGCTGCAATAATGTGTGAATAATAGTGAACCTGGCTGTTCACTATTTGCTGCAAGGACGTGTCAGAGTTTGCAGCAACAATCACATCCAGAAAGCACATGCAAGTAACTAATTCAGCAGGATTCAATAACTTCTCTTTATATATAATATAACCCATGAAGTAAATATACAATACCAAAAGCAGGTTTTCCAATGTGGTAATAAATACAAGCAAAACACAAGCAGAGGAGAGGAGTTTTAGTTTTAGTTTCAGAGCTCAGCACAGTATGCAGCTTTAGTACAGAATAGATGAACAGTCTCCTTGTTGGTCACACAGCAAATACTGTTTCCAAACAGCCCTCATTGGCTGACTTAGTTGCTACGCCTATTCATTGACTGACCTTGTTACCATGTCTTCCAAGTCATGAACTCTCTCTCACACACTGACAAGACGCTAGCCAGATGAATACCGATGGATGCTTGTAGGCAGAGGCAGAATTTTTTTTTCTTATTTTCCTCCCCAAAAATTAAGGTTATACTCTATAAAATACAAATGTAGAAAGTGCTCTGGGACTTTAGAATTCAAACAGATAAGCCTGGATATTGGACATTGCAATAGTTGGAGACTGTAGAAGAGAAGAGAAGAGAAGAGAAAGAACTGAAGAAAATCACAAAATACGAAGATCTACAAATTTAAGTAGAATGACAGTGGCAAAATAAAGCAAAAAGAGTATTAGTAGGCACCATGGATGCAATCCGAAACATACGGAACATCATTGGCATTGACAAAATCACCATCAGTTAATTGGAAAAAAGAGCTTTATTTGGAACAGCTTACATCCTTGGACAATATCTTTACACCCTCAAACCACAACATCTGCCTATCCCAAGTCTTTCACACACACACACACACACACAGAGAGAGAGAGAGAGAGAGAGAGAGAGAGAGAGAGAGAGAGAGAGAGAGAGAGAGAGAATGAGTATTCCTATACAACCATAAGTGGCTAATTTAACGTTTGGGAATAAATTGAGCTTCTTAAAGCCTCAAGACCTTTACTTATTTTTTCAGATAAAACTGAATAGGTTATATCGGTTAATGACCACAAATGAATTGAGCTGAGTAGCAATTTAATCCATCCCAGGATTCATTGCTATGGAATAAATGGTACAGATGGCTATATGTGATAAATGATAGTGGAATGAATTTACAAGGCAAAGCAAAATGAGAATTCTTAGGCTGTGGTAAGATTTCTTGTGGACACACACACACACACACACACTTGTATTAGTAGGAAAAGTAGCTTATATTTATAAAAAGGGAACACTTAGGGATTTCATTGTATCTACATATTATAGTGATTTAGCTCTCAACTGTTTATAAGAATATATACATATATTCAGATGGCACAGTCTTTGTATTGCTTTATTGGGAATAATCTTTGGGGGCAGAAATGGAATGTAATTTTGCAGATGACCTTCAGGATCTGTCTTTGAAGTCTTTGGAACCATAGTTGCCTGCCATGTTTTGGTAGAAATTCAAAAACATGTACAGAGGTATTTATGGAAAGAGGGGTTCAATATGCTGTTTGCATCTATGTGATCAAAGCTCTACCCATTTTATACATGTATCAAGAAATATGCAAAAAAGAGGAAATGGAGGAAATGCAGAATTGCAGCTGCCATTTTGACTTTCTCAATCCCCCTATGCCTGTCTCTGCCAAAATTTTATTTATTTATTTCCATTTGAATGCTTCTGATTCCAACCAACTCTGGGCAGTTCATAACAATAAACACATAAAAAAAGAATATAGAATATTAGCCAAAAAATGTGTAAAAATTACATAAAATAATAACAATCCTGCACCTAAGTAAAACATACCTAAAACATCACAATGTCTGATCCAGCCTAGCTCAATGACTGGATAAACAGCTAGATTAGTAAGGCTTTCCAGAATATCATTACAATGGGAGTTGAGAAGATATTGGGGGACCTCCTTCCAGAGGGTCACATCATAAAAAAAAAAAAGATTTCCCCAAATCTTTAAAATCTTGGGTTAGCTATTCTTCATTATCACTCTACCAACTGCAGTATCTGAACAGCCAAAAATACTAAAGTGCAGTTCTCTAGGCATTAAAAGGCTGTCTGGATCTGCTTCGGGGGCAAGTTGTGGACTCTGTTTAAAAAGCATTGTAACTGTTTTTACAATGTTGTGACCAAAATTCTTGGAGACATATACACAGCAAAGAATAAAGAATAAATAAGGAATACATTTTGTTCTGTTTTGCAAAAGATAAATCTGAAGTTCACAAAGCCTAAAAGAATCTTATGCTTGAGCATTTTTTAAAAAACACAAATATATAAATCAAAGAAAGCTAACAGTTTCAACATTGTTTTTTGCTTCTTAAAAACAGAGAGCCCGGCCTGGACAGTTAAAGCTAGTTTAAGGTCAAGGTTCCTGCTGACTTAATATCTAGCGGTTAAAATAACTTTTTTTCAGACCTTAAAGAGTTAACTACCACATGAGTATAATGAAATTGTCAAGTTACAGTAATTGCACCAGTAATTTGAGATTTTGCATTTTGAATGAAGCCATGTGTGAAGAGTTTGTTGTTTTCCTTTGCTGGATTTACCCTTACCTTTTTTTTTTTTTTACATTTCTCCAAGCTATGAACGCTAGTCAGAATCATTAGACTTAATAAGAAAAAAGTTTTTATCACTCATCAAGTAAAACAGCAGATCCCCATTATTTTTCTTCTTTTGTATAGCTGTATGCTTGCTTATTTCTACTTTGCTCTATGTGTGTTTTTAACTTATGAATCTTGAATTGAATTTTGTGTGGCACTGCTTGCATATGTTTCTGATTAGATGACTAAATAAAAAAGGGTTGAATATTCAAGGCCATAAAATCTTTTGAACAAACTACATATGCCAGTTAAAAAGAGTACATCTCCCTCTTTTTCAGTATAATACATGTACGCATATTCCCAAAAATAAAAGCAGATTTGAAGACTTTGGGAGGTACAGCGTCAAAATATTAATTTGACCCTCCTTTATATACATCCTATTTTCTTACTGCATTCTCTGTTAGGATCATTGTTTTTAGTTGTCAGTAACCCAGAAGACTTTGGGACATTGTGGGGGAATCCAAAATAAAAATAATCATTGGAATTATATTTCAACAGATTAGTTTTCTTACCTTTAATGGAATATATTGACTTGTGATCATTTTGCATTATGACATTCAAGGTAGTGTCACATACTGTAGCATTGTTTGTCATGTACAATTGTACCAATTATGTGTTTATGGGACAGGAAAAGTCCAAAGTGTTAATTAACTGAAGGGTATTTTTACTGTCCTCCTTTCTTCAATTTAATTGAAAGCTGGTCAAAAATTGTTTTAAACAAATGCATATTACCTTCTTAACAATTATCAAGTGGCCAATATAATGCTATGTATAGTAGCCTTGGAAGTAAGCTCTTCAGCATTTCTTAGAGCTTGCATCCAAGATTTAGTTAAGACAGGCTAGAGTTTCACCGTCTGATAGAGATGTAAGCAGACTTTAATAGGAGACCAAAGGGCAATAATATCAAAAGAAAGACAGAAGCCTTCTAAGATTAGTGGAGGAAAGGAAAGTGTTGGGAGGATTGAGGACAGTGGCTTGGTAAGATATGTTTATATCAGTGACTAAGTATGGAAGAAAGGGGCTGAGATGATTGTATTCACTGTGCTGAATCAGTTGACAGTTGCTGAAGGAAGGGGAAAAAGCTACTTGGTTGTGGGTGAGTTGTTGGAATATATTGCACTGGAAACACATAACAGTTTTGCTCTACATGCCCTGTCCAGATTTTATTTTATATGAAACCTCACATCAGAATCTTCCAAGTTTTAGTTTCCATCAAATTGGCTGACTGAATGGTTGCTCTAGGTTCTGAAACAAATAATTTTCACAAGTCTTAAAAGTTATAGAAAGGCAGATTTCAGTTGAATGTTAAAGGAAACTTTTTAATGTTAAAAACAGTTGGGACAACAGAACCAATTCCCAAGAAAAAGTGGTAAGCTCACCAATAGTTGGATACATTCAAATAAATACTGACCACCCATTTGTTGGACATTCCTTAATTTGGACCATTTTGTTAAGTATGGAGTTAGATTCCATGAGTTGGATTCAATAGCCTAACTGCCTTTAGTAACTCGGTTGGATTACTGCAATGCCCTCTACATGGGGCTGCCCTTGGGGTGCATCGGAGGCTCCAGCTGGTCCAGAATGCGGCCGCGTGGGTTGTTATGGGAGTTTCCCGCTACTCCCGTGTAACACCTCTCCTGCGCGAGCTGCACTGGCTGCCAGTAGCCCTCTGGATCCGCTTCAAGGTGCTGGTACTTACCTATAAAGCCCTTCATGGCATGGGCCCAGGGTACTTGCAGGACCACCTACCGGCCTCCCACTGCCCAGTGTGCTCACATAGGACTGCCCATCTCCGGGTGCCATCGGCCAGACAATGTCGACTGGCAGCCCCCAGGATGAGAGCATTCTCTGTGGCCGCACCGACCCTCTGGAATGGGTTACCCACCGGACTCCGAACGGCCCCTGACCTCCGCATTTTTCGCGCTGAGCTGAAGACATGGCTTTTTCAGCAAATTCCCTGATCTGCAGCGGGGTTTTTAATTGTCGAGGGATTTTAAATTGACTAATTTTTGTATTTGGATTGTTGTGTTGTTTTTATTTTGTGAGCTGCCCCGAGTCCTATGGGAGAAGGACGGCATATAAATTTGAAAAATAAATAAATAAATAAATAACTTAATCAGATATAATTCAAATTGTAAAGATATTGCCTGATTTAATACGTAAGGAATTTTTGGGTCAAATAGTATCTTAAGTGTAATTGGATTTTTAAAAGAATGGCTTGCTGATGATTCTTAAAGGCTCTCTAAAGACAGTGACTCTCTGCAATAAGTAATAGTGGAGGGATAGAGGAATTCAAAGGGGAACTTGAGTTTTTTTATTCTCATTGTGTCTTAGTTGGAGGTCTGCAAGAAGCAAGAATCTGGAGAAAAGGATTTCATATGTTTGTGCCTAAAAATCCCCAGGGGAACTGGAACTAGTACAGTTGTCAGGGTTCATTTAGTCATGTGAGGGATCATTTATTTCTTTTATGTGCTGTTGGCTCAGTGGTGGCTGTTTTTTTTTTTAATCTGTTCCAATTCTGCAATTCTTACCTCTTTGTTTCCTCAGACTACTTACAGATTTCTGAGTGCTAGCTTTGGGGCAGATCTCAACCTTATGGAACTTGTTACAACCAAATTCTCTCCAATCCTTATTTTGTTACCTTTTATTTTTTAAAAAGCATCATTTTTCTACTCTAGTAATGGGCACTATATCTAGCACTGTATAATCCAAGACTACTTAAATCTGGTAACCCTGGTTAAAATTGGAGCTGTCTACTTAAAAGTTTATTCTGATGGAAGAGAGATATCTTATTCTGATACACCCAGATTCTAGGTAAAGGGGCATCTCTTCATATGACAACAGTGGTAGTAGGATAACTGTCTAAGTCAGTGGTTCTCAACCTTCCTAATGCCGCAACCCTTTAATACAGTTCCTCATGTTGTGGTGACCCCCAATCAGGGGTGGGTTCTAAATTTCTTTTACTACCGGTTCTGTGGGCGTGGCTTATTTTGTGGGCATGGCTTGGAGGTCATGTGACTGGGTGGGCGTGGCTATGTGTATAGGGACTACTCAGAGGGCTGAAAAAAGTCATTTCTGACAGGGCCTCGCACTTTTGACTGGTCCTCACACTTATGACCATCCTCACATTTATGCCTGTGTAGCATTCTTAACAACCATGTCATTCATTTCACAACTGCTTCTCTTCAACATGGTATAAGATAGGGCAAAAAACGTAAAATGTGAGGACGGTCGTAAATTCGAGGACTGGTCAAAAGTGCGAGGGCCAGTCAAAAATAACTTTTTCAGCCCTCTGAGTAGCCCCTGTGCACAAAAGGACTACCCAGAGGGCTGAAAAATGTGATTTCTGACAGGTCCTCGCACTTTTGACCGGTCTTCGCAGTTATGACTGGTCATCATTTATGCCCATTGTACCATTCTTAAAAACCGTGTCACTCATTTCACAACTGCTTCTCTTCACCATGGTGACAAGATAGGGCAAAAACATAAATTGTGAGGACAGTCGTAAGTTCGAGGACTGGTCAAAAGTGCGAGGACCAGTCAAAAATAACTTTTTCAGCCCTCTGAGTAGTCCATATGCATAAAAGGATACAGCAATAGAGAGGGATGAAGGAAGGGAAGGGAAATTAGAATAGAAGATAAGAGAGGGAGGAAGAGAGGAGGAGAAGGAGAAAGAGGAAGTAGGGAGAAGAAGGGGGTAAGAGAAAGTAAGTAAGAAAGAAAAGACAGAGGTGGTAGGTTTGAGGAGAAAGATTTCTGTACAATAAAAAAGATGAAAGGGAAGAAAGCCAACCCCAAACAAATATAAAGATATTAAGATAAAGAATGAATTGTTAAACTTTAAAGAATAAAAGAGAACAAATAGGAATAAATAGCAATAATTAGAAACACACATACAAACATACAACGTATTTTCTTTGAACAGAGTATTTGGCCGGTCCACAAATTTAAACAGTTGTAGGAGTTAGTACCCACCGCTTTCCTAGAAGAATGAAATATTTTGGGAAATATTAAAAAGGCAGAATATTATATTTCCCTGGATGAGAAATGGAGAAGCATATTTTACAGACAAAGCAGCTCCCACCTTCCTGTCCCCCCACCCTTTGTTAATGGGCCAGAGGCAGAAAGTCAATCCTTTGTCAAAGGACATTTGCAACACAATAGCAACAGAAACTAACACAATGGGCCCCATCAAGCCATGTGATCCTGTCCACCATTAAAACATCTTTCCAAGCAGTCTTCATGTTTCCAGTGTCTTTTTCCCCACTTGGAGCACAACCCAGAAGGATATTTCTTCCAACACAGTATTTAGTCATTTCAATTAAATTTACAATTTCTATATTTCCTTTTTACCATATTTATTCCTCATCTATTTTTTAAAAAAACCAATATTACCCTTCATCCTCATCTCTAATCTTAATCAAATTCAATTTTTCTCTTCTATTCTATATTATACCCCTTCGCATTGTCATCTATTTTTATATCCATCCTCACATTGGTTAATTATGTAATACAGTTGTTTAATACAAATTCAACATTTTAATATAAATCAATTAGTTATATAACTATCTTTTTTGTATATTTATCAATATGAACATGAATATTCCAATTATTTCCATGCAATCCAATTTCTTACAAATCAATTAATTATATTTACCAATAATAATAAACCAAATAATTTCCCCCGTATATTCCTCCAAACCACAACTTAACCATTTCTGCTTTCAACACAATACACAATTAATAGTATCTCAATTATTACAATTCCCTAGTTAAATAGAGCTTTTTTTCTTTGGTGTTTTAAAATCTTGAACCTCCTCTTGCCCTAAATTTCCCATTGTTTGCAGTTTTGTACCTACCTTTTTTGGTGAGGAAAAAGAAAAAGAAATCTCTCTGCCTCATTTTGTCACGTTGCACCAAAGACCCTGCTTTCGCTTTCTCTTTTCAGCATAGCTAGGGGGAAAAAACTTGCTCCAGGAATTTACCTCTTTGCAGCTAGCTCTTTGAAGCCCCGTGGCAAGAATTTAAAGTTTTTTTTCCCTCTAGCCATCAGCTGGGACTCCGGAGGCAGCAATAGATTGGGAGTGGGCGGGGTAAGCGAACGGCGACCGGGCGATCCAACAGAGGCAGAGGGTGAGGGTGAGTGAAGGCGTGGGGGGGGGGAGAGAGGGCTTTGGCGACCCCTGTGAAATGGCCGTTCGACCCCCAAAGGGGTCGCGACCCCCAGGTTGAGAACCGCTGGTCTAAGTGAAGAAGAGCCACATTCAGATACCCCAGACTAGAGGGCGGTGAGTGTGATTCCCAGGAGTTGGCTGATGGCTTAGTATAGGCATCCCTTCAACTGGTTTAATTTGCATAATAAACTAAAAGATTATTGTGAACACATTTTCCTGGATGGCAAGCTGCTTTGGAATAAACACATATTTTCCTGGAATGCATTTTTAAGGAGGAGCCAGTAGGTACAACAAGTATATCCATATATCCCCTGAAGTATGGTTTCTGAAAAACTTCTGATCATTATTTGGTGATGAAGCTAAGAAAATTCAAATTATTTGAATATACTTGCTGGATTAATTAAATCCAATTAATTAAATGAGCATACTGATTTTTCAACATTGGTCCAATCACAGTATACTCAAAACAATTTAGATAAGCATAATTATAATATAGGATTTACAATGTTAGACTCATCAAGTCCATTTAAGCCAGGGGTGTCATACTCCAGGCCTGTGAGCCAATCTGTCCCATGGGGTGCTTAAATCTGGCCCGGGGTGCTTAAATCTGGCCCGTGGGGCCAGCCTGGAAATAGTAAAGGACTGGCCAGTGGAGCCTCTGGCAGTCAAAATGGAGCGGGGTGGGAGAACGTGTGCGACTCCCCCGTGCTCCCTTTTTGGCCTGGGCGGCCTCCTGCAGCCCCTCTGCCGGTCAAAATGCAGGAGGCCGTCTGCTGCAGGAGGCTGTCCAGGCTGAAAATGGGGTACGGGAGGGGGGGCATTTTTGTTGGCAGGGTGCTGCAGGAGACATCCATTCCATCTCCCCCCTGGCCGGCCCGTGAAGAACTACAGTGCTGATTTGGCCCTCAAAGAAATCCAGTTTGACATCCCTGATTTAAGCCATTAAACCCAACCTTAATACATTTGTGAGATAAACTTATTAACTGCAGATGATTATTCAAGGTGATTGCCTTGAATGTTAATTTCTTAAAACAAACAAGAAGTAGCAAAAAAAAGGGTCAGAAATTGATTCACATACTGCATTACTACTGCAGGTTTTTGTGAAAGAACTCACTGTAGGCTTTGTTATTGATTAAGAGTCTTTTTCTCAATATGTATTTATGTGTTTTTCAGAATATTTGCCTTTTTAAGTATCATTGTTTTCTTGTCTGATAAAACTTTTCCCCCCCTACTTGCTAACACCAATTTTAAAAAGTCGTACTGAATAAAAACAAGATCCGTCTATCATGATCTTAATTTCCTAGGCTGAACATTTACCAAATGGTCCAGATTGTGGCTATGGTTCTTTCCACCAGCAATATTGGCTTGAGGGAAAACTACTTGCTGTTGGTGTAATTGACATTCTTCCGAAGTGTGTATCCTCCGTGTATCTCTACTATGATCCTGATTTTTCTTCTCTGTCTTTGGGTGTCTACTCTGCTTTAAGGTAAGGAGATATGTACAAGACACTTGTCATATTTTTGCACTTAAAAGTATTCAAGTCTAATCTAATGTTATTTCTAATGCAGGTAGTCTTCATTTTATGATCACAATCAGCAAATCATTTGCTAAGTGATATAGTCGCAAAGTGGAAAAATCATGTCCTAGTGACTGTGCTTACAGATTTATTTCAGTTTTCCTTTGTTTTAGAGTGACAGAAGGATACAATCTCAGGCTGAATGAGCCTAAATGGCAGGGAAGGTTTCTTGAATTCAACTAAGAGCAAACTGGGTCAAAGGGCACATGTTATAACACTTTTTCCCTACTCCCCTAGCCTTTGGAATGCTCATCCCAGGACTGGAAAAAATTAAGAGAGCAAGGGGAAAAAAATAATGTTTGTATTTGCTTTTATTGGACAGGAAAGGATTACAAGAGAGTAAGCAGGGCATAGTGTAAAGTGAGGAATACACATTAAGAGGAATGTGCTGGTCCTGTTTGTTTGCCTAGTGCAGGGGTGTCAAACTCAAGGGCCGAATCCGGCCCATGCGATGCTTAGATCTGGCCCGCACGCAGCTCTCCCGAGCTCCATTTTCGCTGGCAGAGAGTTGCAGGAGGCTGTCACAGCTGAAAATGGAGCTCGGGAGCCTGTTTTTGCTCGTAGAGCACTTGGGCCACCACGGGCGCCCCCGACACAATGACATTGAGCTGGCCATAACCACCCTGGCCACGCCCACCCACCCCCACAAGGTCAAACACAACCCTGATGTGGCCCTCCATGAAATCAAGTTTGACCACCACCCCCCCAGCCTAGTGGGTTCTGGGCTTCAAACCCTGAGCCTCTTAGAAGGAAAACAAAAAGCATAGTTGTGAAACTGATTAAACTCTTTTCAGTTACAGGCAGCAGTTGCCACTGGACTAATCAGGTTCATGAGTTTGTTAATTTGGACTTCACACATTTTAGAAATCTGGAGCTTTGGAAAAAACCACTCAGAAGAGATCACTTGTTTAGGCAAGCTCTCCACTCTGTGGGAGGACAGAGGCCAGTTAGAGAACATATGACTGTTATGGTGAAAACATGACTAAGATGCAGTTTCCTGCAAGCTTCCCACAACCAAAACATAACATAAATCAGGGAGGCCTCAACAGGATGTGAGAGAGGTGTGGCATGGATGGATGTTTGTGCTCCAAAGGGGTCATGAAAGGTGTGCAGGACAGAGGGGTTGCAGAATAAGAGCAAGACACAGAAGTTGGAAAAGGTACAAGGAGGTTGCGAAAAGCACAAGTTGGGGGAAGAGCATGAAGAAGCAAGAGAGGGTTGGGGAAGGTACGTACAAGTCACAGAGGTTGCAAAGGAGCTGTGATGAAAGCCAGGAAAGTGTGAAGATGTGTAAGTGGCCACTTTGCATAAGCATAAAAGGGCTCAGGGAGCCTTACCCCAATGAATCAGATCAATCCCTTTTCTATTTGTATATGATATTGACACATATACAAAAGGGTAAGACTTTGATTTCCATAGTTGTGCCTATCATCTTAACTTTCCTGACCAGCTTTCTTCCACAGATACAGAAGGGCTTTTTCCCCCTTCTTTGAAAAATGCTCTTCTGTTTCTTTCAGTTTCTCATTAAAAAAAAATCAGATGTGTTTATCTATATAGATAACACTACAGGTTGATACAACAAATTATGAAGTATTTGGTGATATTTAGGCAGACAATCAATAAATCAATAAATGTCAGTTGCAATATCAAGTTCATTTAATGTAGCTAATAGCTGTTAACAGTTGCAATACTTTTTTCCCCTAATGGAAAGAATGTATTATTTGCTGATAAGCAATATTTGGAGTATCTGATGTCTCTCTGTGTTTAATAATAAGCTATAAAGTTTAGCTAAGCTCAGTGTGCTTTTATGTCTAAGTTACTTAAGAAGTCAGCTTGTTAAACCATCAATATATAAGGGTGAATTCATTTGAGGATTAGTAATTCTTATGTAGAATTGCACACATAAACTAATTGAAGTTGCTAGGATTAACAAACTCTTAGGAAGCAAAGAAAGCATTGGATACATACAAGTTGTTACCAGCTTTATTCCATGATTTTTGAATGAGCCTTAATTCTACATTGGCATTGTTGTTATTTTTTGCTAAGGATTTAAAGAATGCTATATAAAAATATCAGTAAACTTTTAAAGATTAATATGGTCTGTCAAAGATTGATTGGCAGTTCTTGACTAAATTGATCAGTAATCAAATAAGTAGTCAATTTGGATCTTACTTCCTGCTATATGCTTAGTTTTAAAGTCTCTTGTGCCTCTGAGAATGCATCTGTTTATTTTCTTTTTCTAGGGACAAGTGTATAGAAGTTGATGTGGGCTAAATGAATTGTTTATTTTCTGAACAGTGTTCTTGGAAACAGAAATGACACTATTTCCATTTGCAGGAATACTTGAAAGCTTATAACCTTAACATATTTGATCCAAGGGAAATTATTTTACCTCCTGCAGAACCATCTCACAGATTTTCAGTGTTACTGTTCTTCTTTGATGCAACTGTTGAACTCAGTAAAGATCTACCAAAGTTTCCCAACCAGACCCACATCTTTGTATAATATTGGATATGATAATAGTAGCCTTCCTTGTACTGCTGTGTTCAATCACCACATTGAAGATGTTTTACTAGTGAAGAACAACATAGCCTCTTCACAATATTATAACAGAGTTAGAGGCCATGTAATTAGGTATAAAACTTCTCTAATCCAATCTATATATGGTAGCACTAAGAAAGAGCTAGTACTTTGTAAGATGCTGTATTTAATGGGCCTTTTGTTTGATCAAGCTCACTTTCATTATATCTCACTCCAGGCCATTGTAGTTAACTGTGGCTTCATGTGGCTTTCTGCTCCTGTGCTTGCTATTTAATAGCTTGAAAACATGATCTGATTTATAATGGCATTGAATTTAAGAGTTATTTTTCAATACAGGAAAACAGGGCAAAAGAAATAGTAAACTAGATTAACTAGTTTTGTGGCACTCTGAAATGTCATTAGTCTTTATACATTACTTTGTGGGCAATGAGAAATGAATTGGAAATAATTTGTCTTTGGGAAACAATAATTAAGGTTATTTTCTGTAACAATTTGATTGACTCACACAAAGAACTATGATATTGTTTACAATATACCAGTGAGATTTTTTTATTAAAATCATCTAACTGCTTAATTTTTCAGTGTTTGAATATTGCTAAGGAGAATTAGAATGATTATGCCTTATAGTTTGGGTTCATTCCAGGGATGAAATCTAAAATTTTTTGCTACCGGTTCTGTGGGCGTGGCTTAATTAGTGGGCGGGCTTGGTGGTAAGGTGACTTGGAGGGCGTGGCTTGTTGGTCAGGTGGGCGTGGCCAAGTCAATGTCACTTCTTTGCCCTTTTTTAACCTACAAAACACAACACAACACAACACAACTGACTCACCCACAATATAAAAGCAGCTGTGCTAGACCGAAAATGGCCCCTGCAACAAGCAGGAACCCCACACAGCCCAAAAAGGCCAAAAAAACAACTTTCACAGTTTACACACACACAATACAACACAACACAGCTGGCTCACCCACAATATAAAAGCAGCTGTGCTAGACCCAAAATGGCCCCTGCAACATGCAGGAACCTCACACAGCCCAAAAAACCAACTTTCACACTTCACACACACAAAATTCCACATACAGCTTTGTGAAATTTTGTGTATTTTTGTAGTTAGAGTGAAACACTACAGAAACACACTAAATCTCAGAAAGCTGCACAAATATTATTTTATTTTAATTTATTTTTATTTTTATATAAAAGCAGCTAAATTTAAAACTTCCTAAACTTTAAATGGCTAGGTCTAAAAAAAGAAGAACTAAAAGAAACCCCAATTAACTATTTTTTTAAAGCTCTCAAAGGGGAAAAAAACTTACCCAATAGAACAGGGGCCTCCAACCTTGGCAATTTTAAGACTTGTAGACTTCAACTTCCAGAATTCCTCCGCTTACTTTGCTTTGCTGGCTGAGGAATTCTGGGAGTTGAACTCCACAGCTCCCTGCCTGCTTGATTGCAGGCAGGGAGATTCAGTTGCTTGCTGATGCAATGGATTGCAGGGATTACAGCAAGGCGTTGCGACCAGCAGCTAAGGTAACCAAGCTGAGGAGGGGGGGAGGGATTTTTGCTACCGATTAGCAGGTAACTCAGCTGGGATTGTCAGAGCTTGGCTCATCAGAGCCATTTAAAAAAAAAAGGCTCTGATGATCGCGCGACTCAGCTGGGCATGGGGGGCAGGGGCAGGGATTTTTGCTACTGGTTCTCCGAACTGCCTACTACCATCGCTACCTACTTGCCCGAGCCGGTACGAACCCGGAGCATTTCACCCCTGGTTCATTCCCATTTCTGAGTGTTGCTGGCAATAAAATCTGTAATAAATAGTAATATTGATATGATAGCTATTGATTTCTTACATTTGAATACTATAAGAAGTTGTAAATAGTACAATAACTCAGATTGCATAGTTAAAAGCTATTATGTGAATTTGATGTGTAACATTCAGAATATATGTGAAACATTTACTTATTCCTTGCTTTGAATTTTAGTTTGGGTCTTGGACTGAATTTATGCCAAATCTGTATGTAAATTTCTCTTAATTTTAAACATGAAGCACAATAGTTTATTACCGAAGAACAATGATCTACAACAGATTAGATATCTATATCTTCTAATTTAAGTAGTCAGTTGGAATCGGTATGAAAAATCCACTTTTTTCTATTCTTTGTATCTAATAAACATAGGTGTGGAAGGGAAATACTTGCTTTTTTTTTGTGTACAGAATTGCTAAGACCCTCAGGATGAAAAGCTAGAGAGCCTGCTCTCCTTTCTTTGTATCCCTCTGGGACCTTATGTATTAGTCCTGCCTTTTCTTTGGGAATGTGGTTGGTAGTTCCTGCTACCACTTAAATTTAAGGTGGCTTCACCTTATGTCCATCCTGTAATCTTAATGGGTAAAAAAAATTAAGGTTCTCATACACAATGCTGTCTCTTAAGGAGATTAAAAATTCAAAATCAGACAATGTATCGGCTTCTGACTGTGTAGCATCAAACCTCTTTTAAAAACCTCCCGAATTACTCCTCACCTTTGGACTTTAATAATAAAAATTTAAATATTCAATGGAGAGGAAGATAAATTACAGAGTTTAGCAGATCACAGTATATAGCAGCTCAGAAATTACAGCGGAGACAAGAGAAGAGCAGGCAGTAGAGAGCTGATCTACTACAGATGAAGAGCTAGTTTACCTGGAATATTATAGATCAGAAGAAGAGAGTTCAGAACGTTACAAGAAAATTCTGAGAAAAAAAATTATATCTTCTTACATCATATTACCTATAATATGGATAAAATTGAAATTATATATTCCTTAATGTATATAGAGAATTTAAATATAAAGAGACTTGCATAATGTTGAAAACAGAAATAAAAAAACCTAGCAAAATTCCTGGTTTTGTATGTTAGACTTTCTGAACAATGATCTTTTCCTTTAGGGTTCTTGGACTTCTCCAGCTTCTTGGAGGTTCCATACTTTTCTCAGAAGATCTAATATTGAAAACCTCTGTTTCTTATTCAACCTCTTTCCAGAATTTTCTCTTTTGTTTTAAACATATCAAGGGTTTTTTTTTCCCTCCAGCAGAGGGTGAGGCTAGATAATCTGAGTCTGTGATAAAGAACTGTATTTCATGGGAATATGGTTGAGCCTTCGATTTTATATTCAGGAACATTTATAACACCCCTATAAAATGTTTATCATCTTGCCAGCTGATTCTTATTTCCATTAGGAGATACCACTTATATCAACTTACTTTCATAATCGCTTCAGTTCTCCATTTCTTTATAGTGCCTGTATGAAGATGTTAGATTCTTAACCCTTATGTTTGTTGGAACAACTTAAATGAAAGTTAGAAAGCTAAATGGCTTTCTAGTACAAAGAGGACAGAATTTGGTAATTTGTTCTGGTCCACCAGCAACCTGCGGAACTGGCAGCAGAGTCAGACAGTGAGGAGGCTGGGGAGGAACATGGGCCAGTTCTGGAGTCTGGGGAAGGCTTGGACGAGGGCTCTGCGTCGAAGGCAGAGAAAAGGCCATCTGGGATGTACATGCTGCCTCCGGAGCCTCCAGAGTCGGACCTCAGCGAGGCACTGTTCCGAGTGCGTTCATTAGCAGAGCTGCCAGAAGGCAAGAACAGTTAAGACAAAAGGGACGACTGGAAGTAGGGCTTGGAGATGATTGGCCCCTCCCATAAGACATAAAGGAGGAGCAAAGGCACATGAGCCTTTGCAGGAAGCAATGTTGTTAATTCTGTTCAGTTTAAAGTCTGAAGCTCTGGATTCTGGACTCCGTGTGGCTTTGCCAATTAGGTCTTTGGTAGCGTGTTAAGGGAGATAAAAGTGACTGATTATCAGCCTTATCCCGAAAGACTCTTTACAATTATTTGGAACTCATCTGTGAATGAACAGAATTCACAGCTGTTGCAATAAAAGAAGTTTTTGGGACTAATATGTTTTACTGACTCAGGAAGTCAGAACACAATTGTGCATCTTTTGTCCTTTTAAGCAGAATAAAAGCAGCTCTCTGCAAGTGACTAATGTAATTGGCAAAATTGCAGAATGGCCTCCAGGTTGAATAAGAAAAAAAGGACATACTGCACATTTTTCATCAAATAAAAGGATGAAAAATAAGTTAATGCAGACAATAATATTTGCTGCTCATATGCAGATATTTGGATACATTTCTGTAACTAACTAAAAAGTTCTTTAAAATCATCTGATTTGATTTAAAAAAATATCTGAAGTTGCATTTAAATTATTTAAATCTTATTGAATACAAGGATTGGGTTAAACATCCATTGTTTTATGAATAAAAATAACTTTTATTGATATTTTATTTTTTAAACTTTCAAAAGTTTCCTATTAATTACTTCACATTTGAATTTCATATTAACATCTTGCCAGGACAACATGCAAAATTGTTGTTTTTTTTAAGTAAAATATTTGGGATTTTTAATGTAGAATCCCTTACTTAAATGTAATAAGTTCTTAACAGAAAGAAAAAATTAGGTCATTTTATTTTATTATATGTAAGTTTATTGTAGATTTATTTGTATTTCTGAACACAGCCTAGTATTATATTTTGATACATTTATCAAAATGTATTTTTATTTTACAGGGAAATAGCTTTTACCAGGCAACTTCATGAAAAGGCCTCTGATCTAAGTTATTATTACATGGGATTTTATATTTATTCATGTCCTAAAATGCGATACAAGGTAAGATACAATTTTAATTATTAGAATTCAGCCTGATATTTTATTTTTCAATACAATTAGGACAGATTTGTATATTCTCAATCTTTCCTGCTTTGCTTGGTCAAAAAGAGAGAACTACTGTCTGCCTAGTTATCTATAAATTGGCTCGTGCTGGATAAATGGAGAATAAAGACTTTATGTTTCCCAAATAGTTGTCCCATGCCACCTATCAAACTTTTCTTTTTTTTACATGAGGGTATTTTCAAAACAGATCATAATAATGGATAAGGATATCCTATTCAAATGAAAAAGAAAAAGAAATCATGAACACACACACACATAGACACACACACAGACACACACAGACACACACACACACACACACACATATATATAAACCTTCAGCATACTTAAAATAATTATTTGGATTCTGGATTTGATAGGTCTTCAGCCTAATCTAACAGGTACATGTTTTTATAAGTAACATTTGAATGTTGAATAAAGTAAGGATGGCAATTACATTATTTTATTACTGTAGACTCTATTTTCTTTCACAGATCCTAGGGTTAATGTCCTTTGAGAGCTCTTTGGTTTGGCTAAAAAAACCCACATCCTTTTAGTGTTAACTGAGCTTTTCTACAGTTGTTAAAATGCAGTGCTGTTTAAAAATGGGTTAGCATCTGCTGAGCAAGACAGAATATTGCCCTGACAAAATGGATTTTAGTGGTTCTCTATTCTTTCCATCTACAAATATATTTTTATGTAATTGTTGTAAAGATCTGATGACCCAGTTTTTGGCAAATATTGTTAGTTGGAATACAGTCTTCCTAGTTTTGATTTCCATGAGTCTACTGAAATTATTAAAACTAATAAAATGTTGGTGAGGTATTGAAACATGGAGTATATTAGTTAAGTCCAAGGGATTTCTGTTGGATTCCCTACTCTGCAGGAAGATGCTTTTAGTAGATTAAACTATTTATCTAACTAGCTCCACATTGCCTACTCTGTTCTTTAATTCACATATTCATAAATACTCTTCCCAGGTTTTTTTAAAACATATTTATGACATACCGTGCTAGTTCTCAAGCTAATTCAGGGATACGCATTTTTCTTTAGTGTCCTTTTCTCCTCTAAGTTTTACTTTGTTAATACAATTCAATAGATTGAAAGTATTTTATAAAACATAAATTACTTTCTTGTCCTTTCGAAGAACAAATTTTGGGAATATAAATATCTTGTATTAATAGAAATAATCCATAGCTCTGTAATAGAGAAGTAGGCAGATAACAGCACCAAGTAACTTACACTTTTGTTTATTTACTTAGAATAGTTATAAAGCATCTTTTGAAAATTAAAAGCCATTTTGAGGTCTTTAAATTGGATCTCTGGACAATGACAGCACAGCATAACACCGACCAGACTAGATTTTTATGGTCAAGGAATTTTCCAAGATTTATTAGCATTTTGTACATTTTCATGCAAATACATTTCAGTTTCATTCCCAGTATTGCTTTCGTTTAACCAACTGTTTATCTTTTAAAAAACTTTTACATTACGTTTGTATTTTTAGAACAAATTATAGCTTACGTGAATATAGTAGAATTAAAATTTTTGAAAATATATTTCAGCATTCTTAAAAAATGATATCACTTCAACAGAACGATTTAAATGAGCTTAATTTAGAGTTGTAGAAAGACAATAGAAAATGTAATTAGTTTAACAGATAAACCCAGGTTATTGTCATGAGATAGTTTGATATCAGATGGAGAGAATGGATTCCAAAAGATTAACGAAGAAATAAAAGGCCAATTCATCTGTGATTAATTATTATATTACTTTGGATAGGCTGTTGTCATAAGCAGAATGTACTTTTTGATAGTGCTTGAGAACCAATTTCGGTGATTGGAGCTTTGGGAGATTCAGCAGCTTGAAAGGTTGTACAAAGGAATTTTAGCAGTTTTAATCTCTTGAGCCCTGGCTCCTTCATAGTTCCATGAGTGTGGAATTTAGTTAACCTTTTTCAGTAAATTAGCTTTGCTGCCTAAGCAGAAATGGAAAACCACAGCAGAACAGAATCCGTACAGGATGTTGTTTACCTACGATCTTCTGCTCAAACCTACAATTGTGAGCTTGCCATTGTAACACTGAAAAGATTGCAAATCTTTTGCAAGCCCTAACACAATACAGCTTTCACTTTGTATCTTCCTGAAGGATTATTTGGTCAGCATAATTGCATTTTATATTTTAGCTGATTTAAGATGAAAATCAACTGCTTGGCTGATACACTGATACGTACTAGCAGTGCCAGAGTCCTGTGGCAGCAATGACCAGTTATTGGACTGCACAAACATTTTTTAAATGAAAAACTACAATAATTGTTTTGAAATTGTTCTTGAATCACACAATCGGGTGGGTGAGAAGACTCAAATATACAACTATTCTGTTGTACAACCCAAACCTTACAGACTTAAAAATTACAATTATAAAAAATAAAGTCTTAAATTACAGCAAAGGAACAATATCCCAGTGTCCAATTAACTGATAATCTGGGTGTGGAGAAAGTGAGTGTGGCCCTGTGGTCTGCCAGAAGTCATTGTTTTGAACAGGAAATTATTTTGGCAATGCAATCAAGTCCGTGTTTTGTAATATTTCTTGCATGCATTTTTAGTTAAAATGGCTATGATCTGTCCAACCGATCATAGAGAGAAGTGTGTCATATAAATTGAATAAATAGGTAAGCAAATTGTAATCCCAAAGGTGCTGTTCGAAAGGCAACCGGACTCTTTTGTTTTTTTCCCTTAAAAACGTTAAGCTTCTCATCCAAGAAGCTTCTTGGATGGGAAGCGAAATGTTTTCAAGGAAAAACACCAAGAAAGTCCTGTTGCCTTTTCAATGGCATCTCGAGACAACCATGAGCTGGATGACTGAGAATCTCCATAGACAAACAAACTGCAGGGTAAGTGCAGTAGAAATTTTGCCTGGCCCTTAAACTGACATGGCTTGAATTCTTTTACATATGAAGAGTAAATGAAAAGTGATGCTTCCACCACATAACTTTAGATACAATTGGCATATTTTAATACATGAACCAGGAAAATAATCCTGAAAGTATCCCTTATTGTTACCTGTATTTACTTATCATAATCTTTACCATTAATTATACACTTCTGTGAATCACAGATAAGCTTCTAAAACCTGAATGAGAAAACTTTGTCTCTTCAATCAGATCCTGAAAGTCCTTTTTGCTTATTTGAGATAAACATATGCCCTCTCCAAAGTATTCCTTTTCTTTTGAGAAAAGATGGGAAGTTGCATGTAGTAGAATGTAAATTGCATGGAATGACTGCAGTTGTCTGTTAGAATACATGTGAGATATAGCGTTGCCACGTGGCAGCGAAATTTCCTCTTGTGCTACTGATCACAGCTTATTTTTATTTTGAGTGTTGCAGTCTAACAGTCTGAGTTAATAGTGGTGCCAGGTTTAATTCCATGCAAATAACACCATATATCAATAAAAACCCTATAACGATAACATTTCATGCCAAAGCCAGACCATTGCATATTTTTTCCTCAAATTTATTTGTTTGTTTGTTTGTTTAAAATATTGATGTAGCCTCCCATCTTCTAATCAACATTGGGTGGCTCCCAATCAAAGTTAAAACAACATACAAAACCATATTAAAACTATAAAACTAAACAGAAACTGCCATGCCAAACTCTCTTCCCAAAGGACTGTGCTGGGGTGGCTGGCCATTATGCAAACCTTGAGGCAGCACTAGAGAGTGGCAGCGCCAGTGCCGCTTGGATTGAAGTAGAAGTTGGGGTAGAAGCAGCCGGTTGAGACTGCTGTGGATGGGTGGAGTTCAAGAGGAGTCAGTCCCGTACTTTACTAAAGCTTGGATCTGGGAGGACTAGGTCAGAATTGATTTGGATTGGGCTGGGTCCCTACCTAGCCAACTGATGGGATTCGCCTAACAATGGCAACTGGGACTGCCAGGATTGCTGTTGCTAAGCAGTATGTTCACATGAATTGTGCTTGAATCACTTCTGGGCGGGGACGGGGAGAATGTAATATATAGTGTTTTGGACTAGGACTATAGAGATCTAGATTTATGGTCAATTTCAGGCATGGAAGCCTAGTGGGTCATTCTGGATCATTCATTATCTTTTAGCCCAACTTATCTATGCAGTTGCTTTTGGTTTAATTGTGGAAATATACATAAAGCATCTTAGTGCCCCTGGGAAATATCTATGCAGTATGTATATCTATAGGAGCAAAGATCTTGAAATCTGATTCTTGCTTACATGAAAAATATGTGGCCATGCTATTATTCATGTTTTATATGTGAATGTCCTGAGGGTAATATCACTTAAGATAAAAAATAAAGTTAATTGAGAGTGTTTGTATGATGAATATTTCTGGTCTGTGAATGCCTGAACCAAATTCTTGGCAACTTTGTGTAATATAATACCAAGTATTAGGTCAAGATTGCTTAAGATGGCTTGTTTGGTTGACCTGGAATTATAGGATGAAAACTTCAGTTTTCTGACATTTATGAGTAGAATCTGCACTATCTTAAGATAGCTGTAAAGAAGACAGAAGTATTTGTCTTCCGAAAAAATATGTCAACATGTACTTCTGATTAGCTTCGGAATGTAAATGCTGTTTCTATTTTTTTCGGCAGACAATTCCTGTTTAGGTCAGTTTGGACACATCCTTATAAAAGGTTATACAATTTAGCAAACATCTTTCATTTCAAATGTGTGATATTTTCTTAATAAGATAACATAAAACATAGAAATAATAAATTGGCCTTTTATTTTGACCACTTAAATATTATTTATTTCAAAGTTTGAATTCCAGGGCAATTGAGAGAAAAGCAAAGGAAGTTAACAGTCCCTGACTTGTTATGGGAAATTTGACTGCTGCTGTCAAAAAGAGAGCTGCCAGAAAGATTAATTCCAGATTCACATAACATGCTAGAAATGAACTATTCTAGAATGACACACTAGGGAGACATTTATCATGACTAATTCATGCCCTACCAAACTAAGCTAATCAAGGCAAAATGCAAAGAAGTTAGTTGTGAATTATATCAAAACAGTGAAGACCTGCTATAATGCTTGTGATTGGTATGATTTACATTACTAAAACACGAAGAGAGATGATTCCTGGAAACTTGTCATATACACTGTATAATTACGATTTAGCTTTGGGAACACCAATTCTGTATGAATCCATCTTCCATTATATCTTAGAATCTATTTTGTAAGAAAATGCAAAGAAGATGCAATTCTGTTTTTTAGTGTGAACTGAACTAATTCTTCATGCTTTCACATCTCAATAGATGTTTTTTTAACTGACCTACGATCTTGTAGTTAGTATACAGTATGCTTTTATTAAAGCTGTAATGCACTTCCTTATGAACCTATTCAACTAAATATTTCCTTTTTCACATCAACAATTTGATTCTCATCTCTCATATAAAAATAGTTTTTATATAATACCATTTAATTTAATTACCTTAGATAATATGAAAATGGTGCAACATATAGAATCTATAAATGTAAGGAGAAGTACTGAAAAGGACACATATACTTCTTTGGAAGTGTGTCTTATTTTTTGTGCTAAAAATTTGTACTCCAATGTTTTTAAAAGCTCCATTTTCAGAGTCATTAGATCAATTTTGCAATGGTGAAAAAAAGCAGTTAAAGGTAATAAACATACAAAATGTTTAGAATAATATTGATTATTTTCCTTTATTTTTATTATCCATGCTTTTACTGTTCGGCTGTTTAGAATTGTGTCTATATATGAAATCACTGGGATATTATTATTTTAGTTATAAATAAACATTCAGAGATCGTACCTCAGTAGAGAAACCATAAAACGTATTTCTGTCATCAGCAGTCTGGAGCCAAAGTACAAAAACTGCTGTAGACTAAATAGTATTTATTGGTCTTGAAAGGCTAATTACATAATCTTTTTATTACACGGTTTTAGCATAGGATGAAATACTAAAGAGTCTTCTGAGAGCTGTGACCCTTTTCAGGGCCTTGTAATTCATTCAGTAATGTTTTATTATCATATGTTGTGTTTATTACTCTTGCACATTGAAGTTGCTAAACAATGTTGATAAATTGTCACCTTAGAAAATTTTGGAATATTAATGAATACTTTTATCTAAAAAAGTGAGAATTTTCTTGATAGTCAAAAATGTAGCAATAATTTAAGATTGCTTTCTTCATACCAGATCAAACTTGTAGTTGTGAGGTGTGTTCTGAATTGAATGAACCTAAAACTCCTAATCTTTTTCATTCAGATTTTGCGGCCAATCAGAAATGAAAACCATAAGTAACTGTAGTTAATTATTTCCAACCAGTCTGTCTAGGTTAATTTTCAGAACTTATATTAAAGAACTAAAATGTTCATATACGGTAAATTATAGTTGTAATAATTGCATTGCCTGGCTATGAATTTTGTTCTTTTTGGATTTTGTTCTAAATCAAGAATTTATGGGACTTGTTCTTAGCTCGTTACCTGTTCTTACCTGCTACCTAAGTAAGTTGTTCTTCTTACCTATTACCTAAATGGATAGTGTTACCTACTAGGGTAATGAAATGTCTACAACCAAACAAATAAGCTCACAGAACATCAAGGATTTCACAGTTCAACCCTAAGCTACATATATTCTCTTCTATGGGAGTTGTATTGAGTTCATGCATATACGCCTGAGAATTCACTCCTGCAGTTAAATATGCATCTATAATGAATGAATTTTTTATTTTTTATACAGAGAATAATAATCGGCAACCAATTTTTGGCTCTCCTTTGTTCTGTGCTGATTTTCTAATGTAGAAAATGTTTCTGTCACTAGAAAATCAGTGTCAGATAACGTAAAATATATTAAAAGATGCTTTAAGTTGCATACAATTAGAGGATATTTGGAAAAATACAATCACCATTATAAGAATGGTAGTTCTTGTACTGTTCAGTTAAAAATAGGGATTTTTACAGATTGCTAAACAAATGGTGTGCACACCATTGCAGTGCCATTTGATTGACAATAAAAGAACCCCTATGTTTTAATCTGCCCTATTTCTTTTTTGGGGGGGCACAAGTTTGTTAGGGTCTCTAAAAAACCAGTTTAATGTAGTGGTTAAGGGTGTGAGTTTTACCCCTGCCTTGGGCACAAAACCAGCAGGGTGATCTTGGATCTCAGCCCTAGGAAGCAGGCAATGGCAAAACCACTTTTGAAAGCTTGCCAAAAAAATTGCAGGGAGTTGCATAGGCAGTCTCTGAGAATCAGACACAAATGAATGGATGAAAACAAAACACACACACACACACAATCTACTGAGCTATTGAAAAGAGAAAATGAGAATTTCATTATCACATTTCTGCCAATAAGAGTTCAGTTTGACTGAATCAAAATTAATAGCATCTTCGTCAGAATAATAGTTAATCAGTGCTGGGAGCAGAGTGTACCTTTAAATATTTACATCCTTAAGCAGGTTAAAGGAATTGAAGGATGTACAATAATTTCTCTGGTTCCCAATTGGTAGCATCTCCACTAACATAACCCATTTACAATATTATATTTAGTATACTATTTTCGTTTTTCTTTTTTTTTAAAAAAAATCTGGAATTATATATCTTCAATCTTCCCCTTTCAGCATCTGTAAATATCCTTTATCAACTCACTGCTGCTATAACAAAGTTTTTAAAATACGTTTGACTGATTTCTGGGTTAGCAAGTGGATATGTGGGTTAGAGTGGATTTTTAAAAGTAAATTATCTGAGTAAGGCAAGATTGTAATGTAATATTGAACAAATGTAATATTAATTGTGATAAGTTTCTTTCACATTAAACTATACTTTATGTGTGGAATTATTTTTAACAATAGTTTATTGTACAACTGCATAGATTTCCATTTCCAGCAGATCAGATTTGATAATTTGCCACAACCACATTCTGAGCCTTTGTACTCATTGCATGAAGTATGAAAGAAAACTTAATCAAAGAGAGCAGGGGGTTGGACTAGAAGACCTCTGTTATTCTGTTATATCTGTTATAACTGTTAGAAACTAGAAATAGCCTGGAAGAGAATAGGCTGAATATTTTTGTCTGCCACTTTCAGGCTTCCATTCACTTGTGTAGACTAGGAGCCATCTGACAACTTGAATTATTCATGCTTTAAAAAGAACTTACCACTTAAAATATTTGAGGTTTTTGAAACAGGAGCTTGGAAAATACCAGAATGTACCAGAAACCTGATTTGTATGTTGATGAAGTAGGAATATAATCCAAGTTGGCTATTTGGAACTATACAAAGGACTTTCTTCTTTTCCCCTGCAAATTTGTCCTTTTCTTCTTTAGTCAATTATATGAATTCAGACATTAATGTTAACCAAAGATTAAAGATGGTTTAATCATTAAAGATGGGCCTGAAAAGGAACACAAATACCTGGGGGAGAAGGAAAAAAGGTTTCCTATAGATTTCACCTATCATTTTTAACAAATGTTGATCAATAAGATTTTACAATAAAGAGGCATGAAAGTTTGTGTCATATCCAGTTGTTCTGAAGAATTGAATTAGTTGGTCCTATAAGCACTACATAATCAAAATAAAGAAAATGTTTATACACGCTTTTAACAGAGATTGGCAAAATGGTAGCAATGCCACAATAATCTCAGGATACCTACATGGGGCTCAGAGAAATCTTTGGTAAGCAAACCAACACCACTGCCAGTATAGAAGTTGGTTTTTAGTGACTTGTTGCCAAGCTCCCTCTTTGAAGTAGCTGTTGGCCTCTGTCTTAATCACAACAATGTATCTGTGCATATACATTTGTATAGAAGTCTAGTCTGAAATATTTCACTAGAATGAATGTAGTGCTAGCTTTCCAAATAAAAAATGATCAGCAAAAGGATCTGTTCTCGTTCCTGATATTTTGAAACAATAAAAACATCCTAAGTCATCAAAATAGAAATATTAGACAGGGTATTTTTGTTGTTGTTCTAGGCCCAAGTTTAAGTGTGGCCGGGCTTTCCAAAAATATAAGTTCTGGAATGTTGAATGTGAAGCCAGATACTGTAGCTCTTTTGCCCCTTGACATGTGAGAATAAATTATATGTAAAAAGAGGCTGCAGAATCATACTAGGCCTTGTCCTTAAGACTGCCTAGCACTATTTCCTAGCATCACTGTATAAGGTATGGGCATCCACAAAGAAGATCCAATGCACGGAAACTCTCCCTGCACTCTGGAACCTTGACCATGCAACAGCCAAGATACACCCCAAATAGTTGGGTTTTTTCCCTTCCTACTTCAGCGTTGCTTTATCCTGTGTGATGCTATCTAAACAGAGTTTGTGAAAACAGAGTAGCTGAACTTAGTTGCAAAGACCTCTCTTGGGGTGGATAATGCATATCTCTGTTTATGTAATTAAATCAGGGAGCAAGGGTCTGCTGTTGTATTGGGCTGATGGGATTCTGCTGGTGTCCTCTTTCAAGGAAAAGACTGAATTTCAACAACAAAACAAAACATGAGAAAACGTGAGCCAATTCAAAGGTTTTCTCATGCCTTTGCCTTAATACATTGCTGTTGATGATTTTAGGGTATTTTGTTTATGTAATGTTAAAATTCCTTTATAAAGCAGCTGTCTGGAAACTGAGATGAACACTTTAATTCACTTTTAATAAAAGATCAATGGGTTTATTGTGGAAAAATAGAACACAGATGTACACTGTACCTGATAAAAGAATTAAATGTGTGTTTAACCTTCTCTGTTTGTTTTGTGCTACTGGTACTTGACCTCCTTTGTTTTTTTGGAACTATTATCTTTCTCTGGAGCTTTTACTTTTCATATATGGCTTAGTCTGTAAAAACAAACCCCACTAACATACCCTCATCTCAAATACTCACCAAATCCTTTAGATTTTCCAAAATATTTTAAAAGTAAATCTTCAGACTTAAGTTTCATTAAAATCTTTGGGCTTGTATTTGAACAGAAGTCCAGAGATGCTTTTAGCGCAGGAACTAGAATACAAAGGCTGGCAAAGTGAGAATACTTCAATTAAAGACACCTTAAGGCAGAACTGCCAAGTTTGCTTCCAGAAGTTTCCAATTAAATATCCAGCCATGCCTGAATGAATGTCATATGTAAGGTTTTCTTTCAGTGTATCTTTTACAAGAGGAAACTAGTGACGAGAGGTTGGTTGAATGTCTTTTTGGCTGAAGACTAAAAAAGAGAAATAAAGAAGAGACAAAATAATTAATACAGCTAAAATTTGCCTCTAGGATAAATCTGTGTGAGATATTCTTCCTCTTCATCGGGAATATTTTGTCGTCTTTGTCTCCTCATAGTGGAATGTGTGGAATGAAACAAAAACTAATGCAAATGTTTTGCATACTTCAAAAGAGCCATTTAGAAAGAGACAAATTTATAGTCAGAGGATATCTCATAAACAGTAAGATGCACACATTATGCCAGATAATTGTGGAGACATGGTGTTCTGTTTCCATTCTGCTGCTTGGCCACATGATAAGCTGTTCCATCTGCCAAAAGCAGAATTGTGATTTGGTGCACCACTATGATTTTCTCTAAGTGAACACATATGGACCGAGTGGCACATAAAGAGGAGTTTTATGATTGTCATCACAAATTGAAACCGTGGCAATGGGCCTTCAATGTAACATGACTTTATTTTCTATCATGAGAGAAAAGAATAGCTGAACTGTGGTCAGCAAGGCTTCTACCCCAGCCTCTTCCTCCAACTTGGTTCAGAGAAGGGGTTTAATACCTATAAGAATTACAGTTCATTGTTGCTGAATGTAAGGCAAACTAATTTTTACTAACGATGGTTTGTTGAAATAAGCCAGCTGCATAAACTACATTGTTACATCATAGCTAGATGTAATAAGGAGCTGTGGTTAAAAGTATGAATGAAAATTTTCATACCCATTATGATTTTGTGGGGATAATGAAAATAGCTTGTTTTTTTAATAGTATGAACATTGTTTAAATGTTAGTCTTCATGTGAAACCACCTGAAAAAAATTCCTAAAATGTAGAAAGCAAAATTTTCATTGATCAGATAAAAATGTAATAAATATGTTACTGATATTTTTCTTTGAAAAAATAATTTAACAGTTTAATGGGACTTAAAGTATTTCATGTGTTAAGTCCACATGTTCTTAATATGAAAATCTTAATATTAAAATATGATGATTGGCAGGTGATAGTTTCCTTCAATTCTTTTTCTTGTTTCTTTTCTTCCCCACTAGATATGTGGATATGGAATTCAAACCATATGTAAGGTCATTGCTTAATATTTGTTTGCATCTGCTGTAAAAATAGCCAGCTCTCCAGGGCCAAACTTAAATTAAAACTATTATAAAATACAGATAGTACTTGACTTATCATTATAATGGAGCCTGGAATTTTGGTCACAAGTCATTGTAATCAGTAGTTGGGTCATCACGTGGGCAGATTCAATTCTGCAACACTTTTTACGATGGTTGCTTTCGTAAAGTGAATTGTAATCATTAAATGAATATATCCAATGGGCATTTCTTGCCAGAAAATAACAAAACAGTTGTAAATCATGGTTACATAACTGCAGAACTCTGCAACTGATCATAAATGCAAGTTGGTTGCCAAATGCCTGAAATGCAATCGTGTGAGAGCGTTGAGGTGGCAGACAAAGCTTTTTAAAGAGTCCATTGTAATTCTGAACACTCATAAAATGACTACTCATAAATAAAGGATTACCTGTCAATAGGAGTTGTCTTTGATTCACTATACAATAATGAAGTTAATATTTATTCCATATTTAGTTCTTGCTGCACTTAAGTTTGCTTGCTTGATTTGCCTAGCCTCAGCATCTGTTAGATTTGTCTGTGCCTGAAATCTTCTGTGCTGAAAGGATATATATATATCACCTAAAATTTGGCATTGTAGTTTGATTTTCTTCAAAATATTTTTTTCATAGATTCTGTATAAATGATTATCCTGAAGATATTTATTTGGCTCAGAGATTTTCTCCTCCAGATTTAATGACTAACTTGATTGGTAAAATATGGGCTATTTCAGATTTTATTTTATACAAAGAAAAATGTTCCAAATGTTTAACGTTGAGGTGGCATTGTAGAAAGAGAGCCATCCTAATCCTGGTAGGAAAAAAAAATAAAGAGCAGAAGCTTCTTTTCCAGATAACAAATTTTATTAAAAGGCATAAGCTTTCATGAGCTTCACCTTGCTTCATCTACTACATGGAATGGCTAATACAGCTTTTATACAATATAATGTGTTAAAGTCAGAAAAGCTGCTACCAACCTCATTTTCATTAAAGTGGCAATGTCTGTGATCTGTCAGAAAAGATTTAATTTTACAGAACTGCTTTAAGATTTACTTTCATTAACAGCTTATGTATCACTGAAGATGTTGGTTTCTAGAGAAGTTTGGAGCTTTAGTTTTGAAGGGACACAGTGGGTTTGGAGCAAGTAGTAGTCCAGATGTAGCATCTCTCCTTTTAAAGAAGCTGCATCTTTTCCTAAGATCGCACTATTGCAGCATCATCCTCAGAAAAGACTCATTTGGTTTAAGAACTTGTTTATAGGTGCTAAGCCTGCACCCTTGGCACTCCGAAACACCCTTTTGTCTTTGAATCCAAACCTGTGCCCAGCCCTATTAATTTCATTACCTTTACTCATCTTGCAGATGACTATGTGGTTGAAGTATATGTTGTTGATATAGGTGATTGCTATTTTCATTTTATATACATACCCTGATTTTTTGTTTGTTTTTAAGTCCTTCAGCTAGAACTAGTTTCCATTTGGTTAAGACAGGTGATGTAAAGGAGCAGACTTGATTGTTCATTCTCCCGATTTTCTTTCCCCAACTTGGTACCCACCAGTTGGGTTGGAGTTGCAGATGCTAAAATTCCTAGCCAGCATGGTGAAGCTGGCAGACATTCTGTGACTTGTAGGTGAGGGCTCAATGTGTATTTTATTTAGTATTGGGTTTAATTCCGTTTTATCTTCTCAAAACAAAAAAACTGTCAGACAAATTGTTCTTAATGTGCAATATCTCTTTGCTTACAGCAGTTGCCAGTCAAATTAAGATAATTGTAATTAATGTTACCGTTGTAATACCAATTGTTTTTAAAAAGGAGATGCAGTAAAAGATAAAGAGATCGTCCAGTGTTCATATAGATATTTTCATTTTGTCTTCTTTCAAATGCACATGCCATTCTTCGTAAATGTCTTCAAACTTCCTGAGTGATTCTTGGCACTTTCATATCCAAGAATAAACCAAGTATTGGTTTTGTTTTTTTTAGATTGGCCAAAGCTGGACATCCCACAGAAAATCTACATACTTAGAGAAATTTACATTTGTCTATACATACTGTAGCAGGATTGTTTTATTAAGGTTTCATATCTATATTAGGCAGGAGACATTTTGGACAAAGAGATATTTGAATTTGATAAATGGCATGCTGTTATTTTCTTTACTTTGCAGGGACAATATAGACCTTCTGATTTACTATGTCCAGAGACATATACTTGGATACCCCTTGAGCAGTGTCTGCCTTTTCTTGAGCGTTCAAAATATTCTCGCCTCAATCAAGACTTAAAAATAGGTAGGTACTTAACTTAAGTCCATTGGAACTTTTGCAGACACCTTCAGAGTGTCTGTTATCAGTCTATATAATGTATAAGGCTTCTAAAATTCCTTTAGAATTTTTCACAAGCTTTTATGTTACTTAAGAAAAAATCCTGTGGTCCATTTCATATATTCACCGGTGTCAAGCGCTCAAATAACATGATGGTAATGAAGTAATGGAAACATATACATATAGTCTCGGCGAGCAAACCCTTCCATAGGAATGCCCTGTGAAATATTTGTATCCTATGCAATGTGACATTTTGTGTAAAGATAAAATATTTGTAAGAGGTAGTGTGAGGAAGTGGGAAGAATTTATGCTTTCCACTATTGCACTATTTCATTATCCTTTCCTGAGGAATATATGAATTAGGGTACAGTCTCACATTATATGGTATTATAGATCTAAAGAAAAATAGGCTTCTCTTTGAAAGGCCCTGTTTGTGTCCTACACAATAGTTTTATGCTTCTTTAAAATGTGAGGCTTTTCCTGGCATTGATCTTTAGGCAAAAACCTATTGCTTTCTAGATTATTTTGTTATAGAAGTAAATGGTTCTTTTTATAAATATAAAAGTGCTTATTTGTGTCCGAATACTTTATCCAGAAGAAAGTAAATCAATTTATAATTGGTCAGAGTTGTTTTTCATGCTGTTTTCCTTGAACAGTACAGCATGTTATGAGGAGCTTTCTGACTTTGGCTGATCTGTAAAGCCTGAATTGAGTCTGAGATTAAAACAATGCCAAAATACGCCTTGCATGTAAGAAGAAGATTACACTGCTTTATAAATTGAATTCAAACAAAACCATCTGACTATGAGACAGACAAAATGCTGCTTTGAATAGGTGCTCTAGAAAAGATTGCTAAAATGAAGGAACTAATACCCAAATAACAATAGTGACCTTAGCTTAAAGAATTTGAATGTTTCTACCAATTCCACTTCAATATAATAAATAAAAAAGTCTGCCTCTTTATCCATAGTGAATACATAAATCCAGATACAATATGAATTCAAGCTTGGGTCCTGTGGCTTAAGGAAATTAAAATATAATGCCTGCTGTGAATGAGAGTCATCAAGGTTTGTGCAGCTACTAGCATGAAGGAAGCAGTTCACCATTCCAGAGCTTGTTTCCTGCAGAATACCTTCTTTACAGACATCAGTTTTTTAAAAAGGCCTTTAATTACAATTTAATGAATATTGGCTTAGACAGACAGTGATATGCTCTGTTTCACATGCTATAGTTTGCTATAACAATTTGTGTTATGCAATTGAGTTTGCATAACAGAGTTTGCTAGACCACCCAATTCATAAAATAGTTGCCAGAATTGAACAATGTAAGAGGACAGAGTTCATATGTTCCTATTATCAATAGCTGTAAATGTAAATGACCACCAGCTTACTTTGTTTCAAAAATAATGTATCTTTTACTGAATCTGGTGAGATAAAAATATTATTTATTCTAATAGTGATACTTGTTAGCTACCTTTGGAAAAATTCTTTAGCAATATTCATTTATTGGTGATCATTTCTTCAGACCTATCACACCATAATCTATCATGCCAAAACTTGATTTTATGGATGTGTATCAGTATAGCAGATAGTGATGAAAATCTATTGCTGTAATGGCTAGCACAGATCTTCTCACTTTTTTCAGATTGGAAATTGATTTGACTTTTTAGTGGGACATAAGAGCTAGGGAGTGAAGCCAAGGTCTGGCTGGCTGGCTGGCTGACTGACTGTCTCTCTCTCTTTCTTTCTCTCTCTCTTTAATTAAACTTTTTAAAAATTAAAGATAATTAATATGATAACTCGCATAAATTCATGTTGAATAATTGGCTCCTTCTATCAACCTAAAATCAACCATCTCGAAATACATTTTAGAGAGTTCTACTGCCTTATAATTTTCACAGGTATCATGCAACTAGAGATAGTAGACTTCTTGTTTAAGCAGTTCACATACACTTCCTTGTTCTAGTATTAAAATGCCTTTTAAACAGCTACGTGCTGGGAAAAAATGAAAAGGATTCTCTCTATAACACAAAGCAAACATCATCCTCACTAGTTTGGATTTAAACACCAGTTATTGTAACATAAATGTAGCCAATTGGTACTAATTGTATTTTGCTTTTTACTTTGCAAATTGCAAGACATATATTCATAGAAATCAAATAAATAAAATAATTTTGTAGTCCCAGCTAGTACTGAACAGACTGTGCAATGTTCCTCAGACTTTTAAGATGAAAAGAATTATATAGTGGTACTTAACCTTTTAAAGCTTATGTGATTGTGAAGCAGACATGAGCATAATGCAGGAATAAGATCTATAGAACAAATAGTTCTTTATGCTTGTAAAAGATTGGTTATGATTTTCTATCATTGTTTTATTTGCTTCTCTTTTATAAAGAAGCAAGTTACAGTTGTCCATTGAAAAGATAATATAGGCTGCATGATTGTTACTATAGTTAGAATAATAAAACATATATGTTCATATATATTGATGTAACCAGCAAGATTTTACACGCCCTTTAATAAGCCAAGGTATATCCCAAAGTACTTAAGAATTTATTGTAAATAAATTTTATTTTTAATAAACAAATTTTTAATAAACAATATATTGATACTGTATTTGTAATGGATAGGTTTGAAGCAACGCTTTGAAAGTTATGAAGCAGACTTATTTTCTCATAGTTGTTAACAAAACGTAGAAGGTTATTGTTCCATGAGTTACAGAAGACAGAAAATGTGTTGATTTATTCCCAGAATTGCTTTAGCTTCTTACATTTTAGATCTTGCATCTGTTCTTAATTAACTTTATAAACACTTGAAGGCATTTGAAGTTCACAGTCCAACATGATTCTTGAACATAAAATATGTTTAAACAGTACAGATAGTGCTAATGAGCTGTATCCAAATTTGTCAACTGAATTTTAGTATATGCAAGGAAACCCTAATAAGTAGATGAATCACTGATGTTCAATAATTCTAGCTATGCTGTGATATTAAAAAAAGAAAACATTTTTATCTGAACAAAGAATGTTTGTTATGTAAGCAGAAATATGTTAATCTTTGCTAATAGATAATTCTTCTCCAAATAAATGGAAGCATGTTTATGATGATTATAATTTTGTAAGATTTCAGTTTCCCATCAACTAGAAGGGGGGGGAAAATGGAATTAGTTTTAGAGTAACTTTTATTATGTTCATAGGATGAAGTCTAAAACCATTTCTTAGGAAACAAAACTATGTCGAAAGTTTAAATGTCACTTCAACATTACAATGCTATATATTCCACGGGATGATAGATGACTGACTTTAGCCTAATGCTCCTAATATATATTCTTGAAAACTCATTCTTTAAAGACGTATTACACAAAAGTGGTGCTGGAACTACCTATATTGTGTTTTGCATGTACAGTACTGATCGTGCAGGATGGTTTTCTCAACAGCTCTATATTTTGCTCCTTGCTGACTTGTCATGAGCCTGATAATCTGCTATCCAGAAGCTATATTCAATAATATAGTACCATGTTTCTCTTTAAACATAACCCACCCCAAAAAGAAGGGCCAGCACTGTTTTGTGCCCATGCATTAAAATTAAGCCCTACCCCCAAAATTTGGCCCTAATTAAGTGCATGCGTGGTCAGGCTTGCCGGAGTGGACGACGGCAGGGGTTTTCGTGTAGACGGCTACCGGTAGTTAGAGTGACCGTTACAGGTAGGCAAGGGTGTGTGAGGCGTGTGTCGCGTTGTTTGCTCTTTTCGGCCGCGAAAGAAGTGGCCAGACGAGCGCATGGAAGAAATGTAACACATCTCTTGAAAAGAAGGTCTAGCCGTTTTTTCGGGGGTCAAAAGAAAATAATACCCAGTTGTATTTTCGAAGAAAAACAGTACTTATTACATATCCATATCCAGCCCACGGGACGCTTAGATCTGGCCTGCAGGGACACCCTGGAAACAGCGAAGGACTGGCCCGTGGTGCCTCTGCCAGTGAAAACGGAACTTTTAAGGGCCATGTGTGGCAGAAGGTTGTAGACGGCCATTCAAAAATGGAGCTTGGGAGCTCGTTTTCTGGCCGAGCGCTCGGGCCACCAAAGGTGCCCCGACACAAGTTATGTCGAGCTGGCCACACCCACTCTGGCCATGCCTATCCTGACCCCCCAAGGTCAAACACAACCCTGATGTGGCCCTCAATGAAATCGAGTTTGACATCCCTAGTCTAAAGCATATTATCCTATCCTGAGTCCACATAGTAAGGCAAAAGGAATGAACCAACAACTCAGATTAAAAAATCAGCCAAGAATGCTTAAAAGCAGACAACAGCATAGCTTAGAGTTCAGTCAACAAAGTGCAATATACAAACTAGTCAGGCTCAAAGAAGAGTCAAGAGTTTGCAACAATATTAAGTAAGGTTTGGAATCAAATAACAAAATTGTTTCAGGATTTGACTGCCTCCAGACAGAGGCTTAATTGCTGCAAGTTCAAATATTGGACTCTTCATTAGTTATATTCTATAGTACCTTCATCCAAAAGGGTTCTTCCAAGCAGTTAAGTATTTCTTTGTTTCTATCCTTTGCTTTATATGCCGTAGTGTCAAAGTTCCCCCAAATTTAAGAAACCATCTTTTACTGTCCCAGCTTGTTAACCTTGAACTTCGCCAGGATTGGACAGATGAGGATAGTGGAAGATAAATTACTGATGTCTCAAGGTTAGCCTTTGGTGCCACCAGATCTTAACATTCCTTACTCTTTCTCTGTTCTAACTCTTTTTCCCTGGACAGAGATTTATCCAGACAATGTTAACTTTCATATTATTAAAATATATATATTGTATAAAACATCTATCATGAAAAATGATTAATCTGAATTTAAAAAGTAGTATAGTATGCTGTATATATACTTCATGGTAAGTACTTGTAAAATTGATCCTGACAGATCAGTATTATTGCCTGGAAATGCCAGAACCATTTATACGGTAATCAAGAATTATATCATTTTGATGTGTCATTCTTTAACAGCTGTAAAGGGTTTTTAGATTCCATTATATTCAGTTAAAGCCATTCTGTTTAAGGGTTACAATAAAGTGATTTTTTTTCTTTCGACTGGTTCTTGGCATTAAAACAATAACTGAATTCAAACTGACTAAATAACTAGTACTGTTGCTGTGACAGGAACTCTTATTTGCTTTTTTGAGATTAGTTTATACATAAATCTATATTAAAAGAGTGTGGTAGCATTATTTAACTTGAGGGGGGTGGTTTAGTACTTTTCGATTGCTTTTTATTCTGAAATTTATAGTTTTTTAAAGACGAGCTAGATAGCAGTCTTTTAAAAAGGGAATAATCTGTTAAAGTTCTGGATTAAAATTATTACTTTTGTATATATGTATATATGTTTATCTACTAATTGCAAATGTTCCAAAACTTTCGACATGATTTCTATTAGTCTGTTTTTTATTATTATGGATCTACTTGGTTCTTTTCCTGGAATTTCAAGATCCAATAATTAAATTCCAAATGTAACACCACATGACTGTGCCTGATTTTACCACTGTTTTTTTTTTTTTACAGTAATGGTTAAGTGAAATAGGCAGTCATTAAATGAATCAATTGTATCCAAAGGGGGTTTTTTTTGTTTGTTTTTTGCCAGAAAACAAAAGTAAATGTTAAAAACCTGTAAAAAATGTATAAATCACAATCATGTAACTGCAGGATGCTGCAAAAGGCCATAAATGAGAGCAAATTATCACATGGACAAAATGTGATCACATGACCATAGGAAGTATGCAGCCATTGAAACTTCAAAATTGGGTTTTAAGTAACCCGGGGGGGGGGGCTAGAACTACCTGTAAGTGATATACATACATAAACAAACAAATAAATGTTGCACTGGGTATGTTGAATGGAGAACACAAATTACTTTTTGAAATTGACATATGACTCCTGGAACACTTCAAGGAGAGCAGAATGAACTGCCACTAAATAGTTAAAGCACAAAATGTTTTGTACATCTCTATTTTTAATGTTTATTTTAGTATTTTAACTATTCACCTATTACAATTGCGGCTTTAACAAAGGATAATTTTGTGAGAGCAGCATAAAACATTTTTTGAAAAAATGAAGCCAGAGGCTTTCACTGAGGACCTTCTAGTGTGAACTATTTGTGGTCTTAGCTACTATCTGTATGATCTTTATTAAGTGATAGTATTATACTCAGAGTGGCTGCATTTACCCATAATGCTGACATAATCCTTTAAATTATGGTTGCTGGAACAAATGGTTTATACTAGTAGTGCAAACATAATGCAAAGCCACAATGGGGAGTTAATCCATTATTTTAACTAAACCCAAATAAATTACATAATATAGAAATGGGTTGTGTTATAATACTGACTCTTTGTGTAGTCAGCCAGTCTCAACTTGAATGGACTTTGCACTGCAGTTCTAGAATTTAAAAAGTGTATCCTATGGGCATATATAGCCTGCCAGTGGCTATTGTGTGATTATCGGAGCTCCCATATAATGTTGAGTTTTCCTACTGTATATATTTGGATTGGACGTCAAGTGTATTTTATTCATGAAAAACACACAAAAATGAGTAATATTTTAAAGTGTGGCTCTTGACATAGTACACAATCTCGTGCAACCCTCCAGGGTAGTATTCTGACTCCCTTCTCAGATAGTTTCTTATGAGGTAGCAAGCCTGATGATCAGTTAGTTGCTTAAGTATGGCTAATGAGGAGCCATATGGACAAGGCTCTGGTCTAGTTACACAGTTGTGACTAAATCTATCTTAACAATAAGAATACAAAATTATGATTAAAAGATTGAAGGAAGCAGTGGGGGGATCTACTATTAGTCCATCAACCAATTCAAACGAGATGCTTGCTGTTCTTTACAGTATCTTGCTTACTTGATGTAAGCTACTAGCTCATATTTATACTTCTTTCTGTCTTTGTTTGCCATATAAATCCTGGTGATGAAGTATTAAGGCGATAATTAATTACTTTCAGAAAAGCATTTCCTGGCAAAGTCTTGCATGGACAAATTTAAATAAGTAATACTTCCTTCATGCGGTTAATGTATATTTGTAATTACCTTGTACATGATCCATAAATAATTAAGACACCTGAACCTGAATTGAAATTATAATTTGTGCAATTTTAATTTGACACAGTCTGTTCTTTAGAGGTTGTAACACACGAGAGAGGGGGGAAGAGAGGGAGAGAGAGAGAGAGAGAGAGAGAGCACTACCTGCATCAAAAACAATTTCTTAAGGATTTGGAGCGTATAAGTCAATTTATACTGATATTAACTGAGTATAGCATAAATTTAATTAATAAATAAATAAAAATAACATTTACACCAGGAAATAGTGGAAACTAAAAAAAAATAGGCAGGTGGAATTGGGATTAGAGTTTTTGCAACTGGATAGATGTGGATTGCAGATTTAGCAATCTCATTTTCATTTTATCTTTGTTCATTTCAATGGTTTTTGTTTGTTGTCTTAATTTATTTGGTAATACTTATGTGAAAGATTTCTACTTATTATTCAGAGAAGTACCCAGAATTCAATTGTATGACATACAGACCATAGTTAAATCAGATTTTATTGTAGTAGACATAATTTCTCTTGCTTCTGATGAAAGGTAGACATGCAAGTTTGAAGAACACAGGCAAATTCTAAAAAATAGTTATATGGCAGCATCTAATAAAGTCAACAACATCTGGATCAAGGAGCAGTTAAAATAAGAAAGAAATGCTTCTCCAATCTCCAATTTCAATGTTTGGTAAAAGTAATAGGATTGGAAAATATGAGTCTTGAATTAGGGTGGGATTTTGTGGGTGTTTGTTGGTACCAGAAGTATTCAGGTTGCAGCTCATATTTTACCTAAGGTTAAGTAACTCTTCTGATTCTTTCTAAGAACTTAACCTCATTTTATGATGAACCTATATTCCAGAATTGAACTTGAAACTGAAATTCTTTGCAGAATGTCCCCAAAACTTTTAACCAAAGGAATCGAAATACACAAACCTGATAGAACATTAGAAAAATATTGTCTTCACAAATGGCTAATGGTTCAAAAAGCCACTAACAAGTAAAGTCACTGTTGAGGATTTGATTGCATTTGTCAATATTAAAGAAAAAATAAATTTGGACTTGTTGAACAACACACAAGATGGAGCCTTATGTTCCTTTATGTTTTGTTATGTTTGAAACAAAATGAATAAGTAGTGATTAAAGGATGCTGTGCTTTGCACATATATATCCATATCCTGAAGCATTCTCAAGGAGAAAGGAGTCTCAATTCTACTGCTATAATGAAGAGGCTAGAGAAAGTTGGCATATTTGACAATATCCTACTGATATAGGCTGCCAGTTTCCCATAACAAACTTGTACAATAATTTGAGATTATCAAGTGTTTGGATTCAGTCCACTTTCTGTTGATTTGTGTGGTTTTATAAAAACATGGCTTAAAAGTAGGAGGCCTTTCCATTCATGCTTTATATTATTGCATCAATTCAGCCTATTTTATAAAAATGTCTCCAGATAAATTGTGAAATAAGTTTCAAAGGTCTTAAAATCCTAATTATAATTTGTTTAAAAATCTATTTTTTTCTTAATCAAATATATAAATATTATCTTAGTAACAGATGTTTAGTGTTAAATTTAACAATGGAAAACATCATGTTTTGGTTATTGCTTGTTTCTTTAAATCTCTTATACAACTATTTAAATTTTGTTCTGCATTATAATCCATTTTATAAACAATTGTAAAATGGCACTGATACTATAATTACTTTATTCAGTAATAATAAATAATGTTTTGACATAAAAAGTGCAAGCCTACTATGGTTTTATAGTAAAGGTAAAATAAGACTAACTCCAAATGGGAAGGTTTTATGTCACAGGGTAATGAGATATCACCAGTAGTGGGCTCCAAATTTTTTAACAACCAGTTCTCTGCCCTAATGACTGACTGGGCGTGGCTGGGCGGGGTGGGGTCATGTGACTGAGTGGGCATGGCCACCTCTACGGCACTTGTGTGGGTGATACCTGGATGGGACAGGTAGGATTGGGGAGGGAATCCAGGAGTCTCCGGTGGGGGGTGAGGAAAGAAAAAACCAACCTGTTTGTGTGTGTGCATATGTGTGAGTGTGTGTGTGTGAGAGAGAGAAACTGCGTCAAACTAGACTGGGAAAGCTGGCTGTGAGAGGAATAGAAGCTGGGTAAACTGGACCCAGACGTTTCCCATCTGGGTCCGGCTCACCCAGCTTCCCTTCCTCTCGCAGCCAGCTTTTTGGGGCCGTTTTTTGGGCCAATTTCAAGACTTTTGGGGGGCCATTTTCAGGCTATTTTCAGGATGTTATATGGCTTCCTATATTTAAACTATACTTTGTAACTATACAAAGTAGAGTTTAAATATACATTACTATATTTTGTAATGTGTGTGGTTTCCTATACTTATACTGAATAGAACTAATTCAGAGAAGTCCATAAGGCTGTGATCACGCTGCTTACAAAAATCAGGCTTGAAGCTGAAAACCAAGATTAATTCACAGGTCCGGTATTTTAAGTTTCTTCCATATGATACACTTTCTAAACATAAAATTGCTGCCCTGCACAGTTTGATGTCATCTCAAAAAAAAAAAAAAAAAAAACCCTAACATGTTCATTTTCATTTAGCCATTGCAGTTTGTTAATATTTCTGTTTTCTTTTTCAGCTGATGAAGGGATGATAAAGGAACTTGATCAAGTTAAGGTTCTCCATAAGAGATCAGTTATGCCTTACAGGATGTATAAGAGAAATCGAAAAGGACCAAGCGATGAAGAAACTGTACAGCAATATGCAGGTCTCGTGGGACAGGCATGTTCAGAGAGGATGTTGCTTTTTCGGAGCTGAATATCATTCTGTAGATGTTCCAGAATGACTTTTTATCATATTAATGCAAGATTACATATCTGCTGTTTTCTGTTGTTATGCCTATTGAATACGCACTGTGTACCTTTTTCTGCCTGGGAATGAACATATTGACAAACTTTAGCATAAAACATTGATTTTGAGTCTTTATATTAAGGGTTTGTCAGAATATTACAATGACTGCGTTCATGAGTTTAAAGTCCTTACATTTTCAAATAAGTGAATGGGATGAGTATAAAATTGAGTGGAACATTTGAAGGGTGGGGGGAGTAGCATTTTGTAGGTATTTGGTAAAGATAATATTTAAAATCAACTGGGTGATGAAATATAAGTTGTTGTGAAATGTATAAATATTTCAGAAATTTTATATTTTTTTTGACTACTGTCAGATAATTAAATATTTTGTTCTAGTATTATTTCAGAATTCAGTTAACCAGATACTTGTAAGTAAGCAAATGTTTTGCACTATGCTTCAGTGGGAAAACCCAACCTCTGTCTAGTACAGTTGGTTCCTAGGATTGCTATTATATCATATAATATAAAGCCATCTAATGTGTATCTATGCACTGCATCTTTCAAATTATTCACTGCAATCTTTTAAATGTTTGCTTTAAATAACATATAATTGTATTGAAATAACCAGGAAGTTTGATGATTTAGGGTGTTTTTTTTTTGTAATTGATGCTTTGGGAAAGGTTGAAATTGAAATGTTTATCAAATTACCAAAGAAATGAATTTAAAAATGTAGATTAAAACTCCATTGAAGTACATCCCATTTTTTGTTTTGTTTTATATTCTTAATGTTTATATCGATTGTAGTACTCAGAGAATAAGTTTGCAATACACCATTAAAAATCCTTCATTTCACACTGAGCAATGTTTTAACTAAGTATTCAGAACTTTTGATGTTATCCATTCTGTATTTTAAGATGTAAAATAGAAGGCTATGAAATTCAACATTCTGCGCTCAGTTGATGTTTTTCAGACAACTTTGATCAATATTTGTCTCATTATCTAATACAGCAGGACAGCAGAACGTAAAAACCCAGTTATGTGCTTAGATTTTTCCTCTAGTTTGGGATGAAATAATAGTATGCATGGAAACAGCCTTCATTCAGAGATTCTTGCAAGCATGCAGTAGTGAATGCTGTATGTTCACTGAAATGCATACATGTTTAGTTAAATATACTGATAAGTTGTCCGGTTGTAGTTTTAACATTATCAGCCATTATTTTGGGAAGGAGAAATATCACACATTTTCTTAATTTTATTCCTGCATCCACACAAGGTTTGGCATGATCATTGAACCTAGTACCAGCCAGTAGCAGTGTGATCCATGAAAGTATGGATGCCCTATATGATTATTCTTTCCTTTGAAAGTAACATTTCTTTTTTTCCCTACATAGTTATTTTTATACATGCAGATTTTACCCAGAACAAATTATTTGTCTCTTATAATTATTTTGAATGCTTTTCAGCTGTGTCTAAAATAAGATCTTTTTTTTTTTGAAGTTCAGTCAGACTTAGTCGTATGTAGAATAAATTTACTGAAATCAATACAACATTAATCCCATTGCTGTTTTATTTTACAGATCACAGAATACAATCTGATAGTATTTGATCAGTGGTGGGATTCTACTAGTTCGCACCAGTTCGGGTGAACTGTTAGCTCTGACTTTCAGCCATGAGCGAACCGCTTCGCTCCGACTTTGAAGTGGGCCCACCTGCCCACCCCTGCGTTATACTCACCTATATTTCCGTTTCCGAAGCCCAGCTGATTGGCGCGGCAGAGTGGATTGCCGCGCCTCATCTGTTTTCCTCTCCGGCTGCAATGCAGAAGGTGACTTTTCTTGAAACTGCGCAAGCATGCACAGTGCATGTCTGGCGCATGCGTGCTCAGTGAACCAGTTGTTAAACCGGTAGGATTCCACCACTGGTATTTGATCTAGCATATAGAGTTTAAATAACATACCTAAATGTAAAATATAGGAAGCAAAATACATATTATTAAGGTAACATGTAATCTGACCTGGATTAATTAATCTTGCATGGATATCATACTCAGAATTTCTGGTTGGAAGATTTGACTGTCCCTTTATTTCTCCCCAAACAACCAAAGGACCCATGCTTTGGAGCAATTAGATAATTACAATTAGGCTGCGTATTTTTTATCCAATAAAAATAATTAACTACATATTCAATTGCCACTAGGGGGCATATTCCAACTTCAAAATCAGTAATATATTGTTTGCCATTTCAACAGTATTCATTATTATTCTACATCTGGTTTCCTGCCACTTTTTTTTTTTAATCCTGGAAATCTTGATAAAGAAACCATTATTGGAGTCAACATGTACAGTCATAAAATAGTGGAGAGTCAGTAGAATAAAAATATGTAATTGATATAAAAGCTAAATATTATTTTGTTTGAACAAAACAACAAAAATGTTTGAGCCACCAAAAGAACACTGAATAAAGCATGTCAATGTATCTAGGATTCAATGAATATAGTACTTCCATTCTCTTGCTTTTGTTTATGCTTGTTCATTCAAGTATTTCAGTTTTGTGCCACAGTAGTTCCCATTGATAAAAAGGAAAGCTGGTTATTTTTTTTTATTTTTTTTTTTGTGACATCTCTCTAATGCAATTAGAGGAATAACACTGAAATGGAAAAAGAGTATTCTCAATAGTATCTTTATAAACAGAGATTATACATTAATGTGGTGTTTTGGGTCATTGTTGGCAAACTGGAATTGCTTCTGTGAACATGGTGTGATGATTTAAAAAACTGCTCCTTACCTAAATGAGGGATTCATGCTGGCTGGGGGTGATAGAGGCTAGTTATAAAGCCATAATATAGAACAAAATTGTTCTGTTCTAATAAATAGGCCTGAGGGATTATTTCCACGACTAAACTGCTGACAACACATATGTTTACATCTTGTACTATTTGAAAACTAAAATGAAATAACTGCTTAATAAACAGGAGTATGTTGGACTGGGGCCAGAATATCTGAAAGACTGCTAATTCTTGTATGAGCCTGCTTGTAAAGTATGTAACAGGATTATGATTCTGCTACTATGAAACTCCCAAGAAAAAAAGTCAGACTTCCTTTTTCCAATATGTGGTAGACACGTTGCTTTACTCCCTTCCCAAAATCAAATTTTATTAGTTGGTGAGGGTCTTTAATTATTACTGTTCCATGTTTTAATTAAAATTTTATTCTACTTTAAGTCTATTATAGAGTTATACTTAAAAGTGTGTGAGAGATGTATGTTTAGTGAAGAGAGTGTGTGCTTGAGGACTAGCTTAAATAGAATATCTATTTTTATTGAATGTTAACAAAAGATACAGGACCTGTCAAGACATTTAAATAGAAGCTATTATTTATTTTTACTTCACTTGAACAGAAAGATGAGAACTGTCAGCTAAATTGTAATTTAATATGTGAGGTTCCCATTAAATGTTATTTTCGAAAAAGAACTTTGAAGGTGAAGACTTGTAAATATCATTTGTGGTTCATCATTTCCATTAATGTTTTTCAAACAATATGGGTTACACATTACCTATTAATCAAAGCTGTTGCTCAAGTTGCAATATAACCTTTGTCCACTCTTGCTCTTAAACAGAAAGATATCAAGTATACTCAGTATTTTGGTGAATTCCAAATATTAAAAAGCCATAAATTGGAGATTTTGCATAAACATTTAATGTGGGTAGGTGTTAAATATCAAATGCTTTTCCACTAAATCTAGTCAAAAATTGCACACAGCCAATATAACATAGCGTAATATGTTTTTGATCTCTAAATCTCATCTCTCAAATATCAAAATCAAACTGTATAGTCAGTACTCACTCTCAATGTAAAGCATTTGTCAAACAATCAGAAATATTTTAAGATATGGATTTTAAACAATTTTTGTGAAAACACATGCCAAAAGGAAATGTTTCAAGTAAATGTACTTGGGGACTCCCTCCATACCAACAATATTCATAAATATATACTATTTGCACTTTTTTCTGGTTCTTTGGAGATTATTCTTATACATCTGTAATTACCTAGTGAGATTTGAAATTGTCCCAGTAAAGAAAAATCGGAACTGAAAACACTCATAAATGGATTGATATATATTTTATTGTCTACTATCATTATGTATACTTATAGAGAATTGTAATATGCTAAATCATGACAAATGTCCAAAACAAGGATACTTAAGAAAATCCATTAGATAGCAAGCTGTGCTATTTTGCGTAAAATGTTCTAATGGTGACTAGCAACTTTTTCTGGAATTTGAAAGTGTGAAAATGTTTTCTGTGAACTTGAAATCATAACTGGGACTGATAATAAAGTACATCATATCCCCAACTTCTAAATGCCGAGTAAATACAACTGCTTTACATTTTTTCTTCATCTTTCCTCTAAAATTTATTTGTTTGAAGAACTGTGAATGTAAAGCAAGATTCAATAATAAAATATGCTTTAAACGCTAATTGAGCAAAACAAGAAATCAAAAAGAAAAACCTCAAACAGTTCAGTAAGAATTGAGCAAATGCTAACAATTATGTAGCATTTGTATGTGGCATTATATACCACAAACAAGAAATATGCTACAATAGTTCCTGAAAGCACCATTTGCAAATTAGGAAAATGTAGGAATTAGGAAAAATTAGGAATTTGGAATATTAAAAGAGAATTCTCTATGAAAGGTCCTTCTGGGATACTCAAATCAAAAACCTGAAGCAGTGGGGGGCATTTTGCTATTTTTCTTACATAATATTATGAATCATACATTTCCAAAAATAAAGCTATTTCTGTGAATTACTCTGATGTTCAGGAATAAAGAATGATACTTTAAAATAAGGGATGCAGTTTCACATGAGGAAAGATTGGAATGCTGGGGCCTGGTGATATTAAAACTCGTATGTTTTATGGCATTTGACAGAGTAATGTACACAGCAAGACTGAAATTATTTTAATATAACTGTTACCATTGGATGAAATAACAGATGGAAGAAAAAGCAGAAAAGCAACCATGAATGGATGTATCTTGCAGTAGACTTATAGCCTGCAGGGAATTAGTTAGAATTGTTTTGCAGGTGAAAGAATACTGCAAATTATTTAACGGGAAGAAGAGATTGTCTCATTTGTGTCAGATTAAAACGAGGGCATCTGGGGCTCCTGTTTTTTATTGTTCATGCTGATCTCTCATAGCTTATAATTGGAAATCTATTCTTTATTACAATTCATACTGAGAAAGGTCTTGAATTTACATTCTGCAATTCTGTGCCATTAGTGACTGAAGTCTTCTTCAGGCACTCAAAAAGTAAAAAGATTATATAAAAACAAGCATTTTCTATCCACACTACAATCCTCATTCTTATTGCTTATTTTGCATATGTAACAACTGAAACTGAGAGACTCTGACCCTGGAGACTCAGCAAAAACAAATTTTGTTACTTAAAAATAAGCTGTTGGAATCTAAATCTTTCTCTCTACAGGACTAAATTATTCATGTAATGGTACTTCGTAGCATTTCCTGTCTAGATGGCCTCCTTTTTCTATATTTATAGTCCCAGACCAATAAAACAGTTATAAATGTTAAAAATACAGAAAAACCAAAGCCAAAATAAAGAGGGTGCAGACTGATTTCTGCATGCCATAGCTATTGATAAAAACTTGACACGCTACTTAGGATCTTAGGAAATTTGCTAATATACAAATAAGGATTAAAGGTAAATGTAATAGAGACTTCATCAAGACACAGAAATCTCTGAAATTTCTCTATAAATAAGGAGTATCTATTTCCCTGCTGTAAGGAGAATAAGCCAAGCATAAACACAATTGAACTGTCATATTTTAATGTTTGGATTTAATAAGAGAACATGTTTTCCTCCATCTACCATTTAGCAATGCTGAAGTCTTTGCTTGAATCTGGAAGACAAGCCGGGAAGGGCAGTGTTTAATTTCTTTTAATGTAGATTTTTTAAAAAAATCCTTAGATTTCTCAACAATTTTAGTTGGAATTATTCATTTTTTCTTTCTCCTTATTTATATATAGTAATCTTATAGATGAATGACAAGATCAATAGTTCCTTTTTAGAAACTATGGCTAACACCAAGTTTCTACTGATTCAGGGAGCTATCGGTACTTCATTATGTTAGAAATTATTATACCAATGTTCAGACTTATTTGCCTGAAAAAAAGAAAAAGTGACATTTTTAGCAGGGATTTGAAGACTGTCCAGCAGGGATTTGAAGACTGTCCATGTATTGTGTACGGTATTATAGATTCCATGAGATATGATAGGCAAAGAATCCTACATTTTAGTTACTATCACAGTGGCAAAATAGTCTTTATCAGCAGAACCTCGAATAGCTCAAAATTAAAACGCTTTAGAAAAATATTTCATCCAGGTTAAGTTTATTTGTTAGGATTTATGAATTATTTGCAAAATTAAGCCCTGCCAACCTCTTACCATCTCTGTAAAACATGAGTCCTTTTGCTGAAAACAGATTAGCATATTAGATTATCTATAGATCTAAATGTTAGTGGACCAAATCCAATATGTCCACCATCTTTTCACTGAGGTAGTACACAAAGCTGCCAAAGTTTATGTTATCTTTTTATGGGCCACACAGTTAAAAATTATAGTTGAGCTGTACTTCATACGAAGAGATGCAACTAAAACCACAAATGGTTTGTTGATATTTATGGGCTGCTTTCCATATCCCCCCTTGGGGCAGTTCTCTAGGCTAGTCATTAAATTGAAGCCAAATGATTTCATTGCTGTGTTTACTTTTATAAACAAAGAACACATGTAATGTGTACTTGGCTGTTATCGAGACGTTCCCTCTTATTTGGAGGAGAGAGCAATTTGTATTTACAGAGCCTTTTCTTTCTAATGGCAGCTTTGGAGGATTGGCTTTAATGAAACTTTAAGAAAGATACCAAAACCTGTGCAACTAGTTACCGGTATTTTATTTTATATTATATAATTTAAAACCTTTGTATAGTTTCCCATCTTAAAATTGACTGGGTGGCTTATGATCAATAAACAATAAATACAATTGTAAAACAAAAACAGGAAAAAAAACTTGCTGCAGCCATACTTTCCTGATACAAACACATTTTATCTTGATCGCACTATATCCTAGCACCTAGAGAAAGAGTCTTGAGTGCTCTCCATAAGGATAAATGATAATGGTATATCTGATCTTGGGGCGGGGGTGGTGGTGGTAAATATAGAAAAGGGCACCAATAACACACGATGTAGAACTGTGCAAAGCCCCCACTACCCAACCATTTATTTATTTTTATGTATTTATTTTGTTGAGTATGTATTAGATAATATATATAAGCATGAATTGAATACATAAAATGAATACAATTAAAGGGAACATAAGGCAGGGACTGTAGGCACGCTGGTGCTCTTATGCACGCCCCTTACAGACCTCTTAGGAATGGGGTGAGGTCAGCAGTAGACAGTCTAAGGTTAAAATTTGTGGGGTTTTGGGATGAAACCACAGAGTCAGGTAGTGCATTCCAGGCATTGACCACTGTTACTGTTGCTGAAGTCATATTTTCTGCAATCAAGTTTGGAGCGGTTCACTTTAAGTTTGTATCTATTGTGTGCTACCTTCTCATCAAGCAATAGCAGTGAGTCCAGGAAGAGCCCAGATTTCACACCATTTCTTTCTTGGAGGTACAGTCACATCCAGAGTCAAAGATGGCATATCACCAGAGCCAAAACCCCCAAGCCCCCAGCTACTGTGGCTTGCCAGGGTTGAATTGAATTTGATACCTCACCATCCAGACCCTCACTATCTCCAGGCACTTGGTCAGTCAGACCAAATGCTTGGTCATTTGGGATAGCATCACATGACCAGTCAGGGTTGGCGATATATAACGGCATCATCAGCACATTGATTGGTACCACAACCCATATTGGTAAATAACCTCATTTGGTAGTTTCATATAAATGCTAAAGAGGAAAGAAAAGAGACCGAGCCCTCAGGCAGTATTTAACTTTTCTTCCCTCACCAGCATTGGCTGAAACTGGAGAAAGGTGAGAACCACCACAAAATGGTGTCTCCCACTTCCAGTCCCCAAAGCCGACTCAGAAGGATACCATGGCTGATGTTTGTCAAATCCCTCAGGTAAACCAGACAAAGAACAAGAGGGACAGTTTGAACTACTGATGAAGATTAGAAAGTAGGAGGTGAGTTCTAGTCTCATCTTAACCATGAAAGCCAGCTGGATGACCTTGGCCCAGTCACTCTTTCTCAGTCCAGCCCATCGCACACAGTTGTTGTGGGGAAGAATAAGAGGAGGAAGGTATGTTGGATAATTTGTTGCCTTGAGTTATTTGTAAAAATAGAAAAGATGGGATACAAACAAATAAGCAAAGCAAAACATGAGAAGATGAGTTTCTACTTTAGTTTAAGGCTACATTAACAGAGTTTTGTAAGTGCGATGGCACAGACTTCCTGCTGTCACTTTTAATTGTTTGATCCATTAGATTCTATTACCATGGTATTGAAAGCTGCTGAGAGATGCAAGAAGGCAAAACACTAGCACCATTCCACACTCAAACTCCCCAAGGTCACCTGCAAAGGCAACCAGTGCTGCCACACTATTGTACCCTGTCTTGAATCCAGATTAAAAAGGGTTCAGTAGATGGCACTTAAGAATTAGGTTTCTGTATGTCATTGCTTCCATGTCGTGCTGGCCAAGTCTAGTAGTCCTACCTTTTTTATATTAAGACAATACGTATGTTAACCCTTGTACAAATGTATTAAAGCTACATCTTATGATGCTATGTAAATAAAATGATAATGGTGACAAGATGTTTAAACATGTTGGATTGGCTTTTGATGACTTGGTAGGATCTGGGAGGTACCCACCATCTATTGTTGCTTCTGGCTGCTCAGAACATGCCACCTCTTCTCTAATTTTGTTGACTTCTTCCATGGGCAATTTGGCTTGGTCAGTAGGAATGATCAGGCACTGAGATGTAAAGTGCCAAACACTATATGGGCTCCTTATCTACATGTGTACATAAATGCCTTGACAATCTGTTTGTGTGGCAGAGATTTCAAATTTCTTAAAATGTATAATCTTAGACCATAAATAGAAAGAACATCTATGGGTTTAGTGGAAGCTACAGTTCCTGATATCTCTCCAATCAAATTTTGACCAATGGCTAAAACCCTCAATCAAAAACTCTCTTCCTCAAGCCTTAGCCCCACCTTCTTTATTAGGAGATTGATTGGCAGGTGCTTTTTTGATGGCATGGAATCTTGTCATTAAAACTGGCAGGACAGCACCACTTGTTGGATTCATTACTGAAGCAGGATAGAAATAGGCTACAGGGGCAGAGCAAATTATGCAGCACACTTTGGTGCTGTATCATGAGTAATAGGGAAAGGACAACCTTTGTTTAAAGGTTGAACCATGGCAACCTGAAACTCAGATTAACAAAGTTTGGTGTTGCCATGATTAAACCTTTTAATCATCTTTGGCCTGGGTAATTGAGTCTTCATTGACATATTGCAAGCCATTTGGGAAGAAACCACTGAAGTTGGTTTGGCAAGAGTTGGTATATTCCAACGACTCTCTGACTTTGCCTAACTAAATTTTGCTCTGATTGATGAAGTTGCTTGGATGAGCAACGAAATGTCTCAGATTAACAAAGTTTGGTCCAGTTGCCATGATTCAATCTTTAAACGTCTTTGACCAGGATGATTGAGTTTTCATTGACATGTGACATAGAGTTTGGTCTGAAGGTGCCTAAACTGTATCCAAAACATTGCTAACAGCCATGCAAATCCTAAAGAATGACAGAGTTCATTTATATATTATAAGCTAGCAGAGCAATATTTATTTATTTATTTATTTATTTATTTATTTATTTATTTATTTATTTAATATAACTTATATGCCTCCCTATCTCCATAGGATTCAGGGCGGCTCACAACAAGTAAAACAAACCAATAAAAACATAAAATACATACATAAACAAATATTAAAACCCGTTAAAATAATCGAAACCCCCCTCAGTCCAGGCTAGGCACCATGAACAGCCATGTTTTTAATTCACGGCGAAAGGTGCGGAGGTCAGGAGCCAACTGGAGCCCCAGGGGAAGTTGATTCCAAAGGGTGGGCATGGCCACAGAGAAAGCTCTACCCCTGGGGGATGCCAGCCGACATTGTCTAGCTGACGGTACCCGGAGCAGGCCCTCCCTGTGGGAACTCACCAGGCGATGTGAAGCTGTTGCTGGTTCCAGATGGTCCGCCAAGTATCCTGGGCCTAAGCCATGTAGAGCTTTATAGGTCATTACCAGCACCTTGAATCTCACCTGGAGGGCAATCGGCAACCAATGCAAGCTGCGCAGGAGAGGTGTTACATGGGAGTATCGGGATTCTCCCATCACAACCCGCTATATATTATAGCATTCTGCATAGTTTTGCACAATAGCATTTAACTCTCCATTTATTTATGTTGAGAACTTTTCCTCTATGTATCTGCACATACATTTTTGGCATGCTCTCTATAGGTCTTTAGATCTCTGGTATTTCATTGGGTCAAATGCAGTGGTGGTGCAGTGGTTAGAATGCAGTATTTCAGGCTAACTGCCCACAGGCAGGAATTTGATCCTAACCGGCTCAAGGTTGACTCAGCCTTCCATCCTTCCGAAGTCAGTAAAAAGAGGACCCAGATCACTGGGGCAATAGGCAGACATTGTAAATTGCCCAGAGAGTGCTATAAAGCACTATGGAGCGGTATACAAATAATTCTCAACTTACAACAATTCAAAGTTACAACTGCACTGAAAAAAGTGACTTATGACCATTTTTCACACATGACCATTGCAGCATCCCCATGGTCACATGATTGAAATTCAGATGCTTGACAACTGACTCATATTTATGACATTTGCAGTGTCCCTGGGTCATGAGATCAGCTTTTGCAATCTTCTGACAAGCAAAGACAATGGAGAAGCCAGATTCACTTCATAAGTTCAGTGATTCACTTAACAAATGTGGCAAGAAAAGTCGTAAAATGGGGTAAAACTCCCTTAACAAATTTCTCACTTAACCACAGAAATGTTGGGCTCAATTGTAGTAATAAGTTGAGGACCACCTGTATAAACCTAAGTGCTGTTGCTATTGCTAAGTGCACATTTGCTTTCATATGCAGTGCTCTATGGTCTTATCACATTTGAGCTTCTAACTTCTTTCTTTCTAAGTTTTGTCTATGAGAGAGGAGAACTCACAAGCATCCTTGGACTAGATACAAATGAGAGATTAGTCTCCAAGGCAAAGAGTGTGCCTATTTCTGCCAAGCCAAAGAATAAGGGAAAGTGCAATGTGAAATGTGAAATGTTTGCAACGGGTCCCTCATGCCAAAATAACCAAACCCAAATCAAAATAACAAATCAAAAATAAGTCAATCCAATAAATTCTTAAGTCTGTTAAGAAAACATGAGATCCATTTTTGGCTTTGTATCAATATTTATTGTGGTCTGAGATTGAAACTATAAATTAGGGAAGGGGAGAGAATAGGAAAATACACTGCAATGGTTTTACACCTTAAGGTTAGAAGCCAAAAATAATAGGATTAATTTATGTTTTCTCTCTCATCATTCTTCTCTGCAGACTTTTATTAATATCATGTCTATTCTTTCTTATTCTTCCTATCCAATGCTTTCTCTACCTCTGCCCTCATTTTTTCCTTCAACAGTCCCAAATTTCTTTCATGAAAGACTTTGTCCCTAACATTTGTTCTCTTGAAAGTTTGGGAAATGCAAACGTAAAACTATAAATAAGCAAATGTTATGAGAGCATAATTTTCTAAACCTACAGTAATGCTTTCCTTATGTTCTACAAACTATTTTACACATTATTTTACATCTTAAGGCTGAATTAATTCTGAATGTATCCACTTGCAATCTGTAACTACTAGCTGAGTGATGCTAGTTTGTTTAGGATTAACTACATTGTCTGAATATAGGACACTGGCTATAACTACTCATAACTTACCGAAAAACATAGCATGACTTGTTTTGGTTTGGTTTATGGTTTGGTTTGGTTTATGGTTATATTTTTCCGTCCTTCCCTCTAGAATAGCCTGCATCTTGCATTCAGGAAGCATAATTAATACTTTTTTTTCCAAAATAGAAGTGAATTTGAGATAAATTTTCATGGGTGTGTTGCAATAATTCGAGGATCGGACTCAATAAATGATTCAGAATAGTAGTATTCAAACAAAGTATTATTTATTTACAGTAGGCATTCTATATTCTCTGGGTGATTGCAGATAGAAGCGAGGAGGAAGAGCATATATGCCCTTTTATATCAATAAGGCGGGGTTAGAGGTAGGAGTGGTTACATATGAATACATTAAGAAAGGAAGAATAAATTAACCCTTGATATTCTATGTACATACATTTCCTATATTTAAGAATAAGGCATTTACCTATGACAAATCCCCCTCTAAATGCCGATTCGACATACAATAGTAATTACATTCAGATTCAGAACAATATAAAACTTATAATTTTGAAGTCAAATATTTATGTTGTTTAGACTGCAAAGGCTTAGTCAATATATCAGCTATTTGTTCCGTGGTTTCGCAATGAATAGCTTTAATGAATCCATCCTGAGATAATTGTCTTACATGTTTGAATTTGATATCTATGTCTAGATCTCTGACCAATAGCATCTGATCTAGATATCTCTATCACAGCTTTGTTATCTTCATGTATAACAAATGGCAATGAAGGGCTCTTCCAAACGTCTGATAATAAATCATTGAATCATACAAGATTATTAGAGGCTTTTGACAAACAAACATATTCTGCCTCAGTCGTTGATGTAGCTACAAGATCCTGTTTTCCAGTATACCAGTAGACTGGACAGTTGTTAAGAAAGAATACATAACCAGAAGTGCTTTTCCTGCACTTAGTGTCACCTGCCCAATCTGCATCAGCGTAACAAGTGAGAATAGGCTCTTTAACATCGTTGGATTCTAATAGTAGGGAGAAATCTATGCTGTGCTTCAAATACCTTAGTACTCGCTTAATGGCTTCCCAATGATACATTAAAGGTTTACTGACATATCTGGATAATAAATTAAGGGGTAGAGCAATATCTGGTCTGGTCCAATTAGATATATACAAAAGGGAACCAATAACTGATCTGTAAAGTGTATTATCAGTAAACTCAGGAGATGATTCATTCATGTTTCTTAAAAAATCAGCTTGCATTGGAGTATCACAAGGCTTTGCATCACTCGTATTACATTTGTTCAAGAGTTCTATAATTTTATCTTTCTGAGACAATCTAAATCCTTTTTTAGTCTTACTAATTTGAACTCCAAGATATTTATTTACTTTCCCTAATGATTTTAAAGAAAAATGTTCATTTAATTTTGTTACAAATGTATCCCTTTTTTCTCTATGTTTGCCAATATACAAAATGTCATCCACATAAATTAACACAAATTCTATTGAATCACCATCTTTTCTAACAAAGAAACAATTATCTGCAGTTGTGGCACTGAAGTTCATAGATTTGAGAACGTTGACCAAACATTCATACCAGCGTTTGCCGGATTGCTTTAATCCATACAAACTTTTGTTCAATAACCAAGTTTCATTCCTATTTGTATATTGGCTATGAGGAGCTCTTACATATATTTCTTTATCAAGTTTTGCATGTAAGTATGCAGTTTGTATGTCATATTGAAAGACTTCAAGATTAAGGGCTGATGCTATTACTAAAGCTGTTTTGACACTTTCAGTTCTTACAGTGGGGGAATATGTGTCGGTATAATCCTCAGGATACTTTTGAGCGTAGTTCTGTGCAACTAGTCTTGCTTTATATAATGAGTTGCCTTCTTCCATATTTTTAATTTTAAATATCCACCTAGTACCAATAATTGTTTTGTCTTTTGGAGCTGGTGTTGGAGTGAATACGTTTAGCTCTCGCAAACTGTCCATTTCTTTGGCCATGGCTAATTCCCATTTTTTTCTTTCTTCTGTGGGGAGTTTTAATACTTCGTCATATATATTGGGTGTTGATGTATCATCATTTATGTGCATTATATAATCCTTATATTTATTTGGCGTTTGGTTCCTGTTACATCTAATTGTTCTCTCTGGTCTGCTATCATTATCGTGTAAATATCTTGCTTCCTTTTTTGTTAATGAATCTGTTTTGATTTTGGGACAATTTCCTATCCATGTTTTATTGTTGCTCTTTTGTGTATTGTGGTCATGTTCTTCTCTTTCTGTTATATCTTGATTTTTAATGTTTGGTTTTGTACTTGGAAAAATCTCATTAAGATGTATCTTAGACCAATTGGCTTGTTCGTGAAATACAGCTGTCCTAGAAATTATGAATTTATTGTTATTGTCAATAAATCTATATCCTTTTGTGCCTGTTTCATATCCCATGAATCTGAGCCTTCTGGATACATTATCCCCCTTACGTCTCAATTGTTTTGGTATATGTACGTCTGCTGTAACACCAAATACATGCATGTGGGCTATCTTAGGTTTTTTATTATATACCAATTCATATGGTGTTTTATTTACACCATATGAATTGGACACTAGACCAAATTCTGTTTAGGGTATAATTGAAATATAATAGAGCTTCTGACCAAAATTGTTTGCCTAAACCAACATCTTCTAATGTGCATCTAATCATGGTTTGTAGTGTTGAGTTCTTTCGTTCTGCTACTCCATTTTGAAAAGCAGAGAAAGGGCTAGAGGTGAAGTGTAACATTCCTTTGTCTCTTAGCCATTGGGAGAATTCTTTTGACATGAATTCAGATCCCCTGTCTGTCATGATTTGTTTTATTTTTACATTGTGTTGTGTTTCTACACGTTTATAAAATTCTTTAAACTTTTGAAATGTTTCATCTTTGTGTTTCAAAGTATAGACAAATCCATAACGACTATAGTCGTCTACAATAGTAAGGAAATATCGTTTTTTGTATGTAATTGATGGGGTCAATGGACCAACTAGGTCCATATGTACTAGGTTAAAGATATGATTTGATGATCTTGTTGCTTTTTTTGGTCTGGATTTAGTTCTGAGTTTTGAGGACTTACATACTGAACATTCCAAATAATTTTTGCAATCTTTTATTTTAACACCTTCAGCATGTTCAACCATTTTTTGTATTACAGGAAAACTAGCATGTCCTAATTTTCTGTGTAATATATGTGCACATTCATCATGAATTGGTTTTCCAATTATTGGTCTTTTGTTATTATGTGTATCTTTAACTGATGTGTTTTCATGGTTATGATTTGTTTCATGTTCCTCATTGTCACTGTCACTGTCATTTTCATTTTCTATGCTGGTGTCATTTTCCATGTTTGAATCAATGTTGTGTAGCCATCTTTCTTCTGTGACTAAGTATGGTAGATCTCCTTTGATAACTATATTACCTAAGTTTGTTTTGTTTTTCTCTAGAGTTGCTTTTCCCTTTGAGAACACTATATTTATGTCAGAGTCTCTGCTCAACTTTATCGCACTAAGAATGTTATGAGGTATTTCGGGTATTAATAAAACTCCCTCTATTTTCCCTAGACTGGGTAAATTTACATTTCCTCTTCCAATGACTTGAACTTCTTCTTGGTTGGCTACTTTAATTACAAATTTATCTTCTATGAAAGAAGATAATATTTTCTTATCATGTGTTGTATGATTTGTTGCCCCAGAATCAATGAGCCAGGCATTATCTTTTGAGTTTTGATTTTTGGTTATGGTATATTTATCTAATCCATTTAATGATCCAGACTTTTTCTCTCTTGAGTTATCTCTGCCCCCTCTACGTTCTCTAAAATTTGGTGAGTTTCTATATCTGTACCTGTCAATAGATGATTGTCTGTTATGGTATCTGTTTCTATTGTCATGGTTTTGTCTTTCTCTAAGGAATTTTGGACCATCTCTTCTATAGTGTTCTTTGGATCCACAATTATAACATTCAATTGGTTCTTGATGCCTGTCTTGAAATACTACCCTTTTGGTCTGTCTGTGTTCTTTGTGTGTGCTGTAGCGGCTTCTTCTCAAATTATCTTCAGCTATTAGTCTATTTGATAAACTCTCTATAGATAGATATCCTAAATTAATTGTGTCCAAATGTGATATGTAATTATCCCATGATGAGTCTAATGAATTAATGATAACGCTTTTCATTGTCTGATCAGATATTATTTCTCCCCTTAAATGGAGTTCTGCTCTAGTTGTGTTTAGTGATAGTAAATGTTCACTTACAGTAGTTCCAGGTTTTATCCTGGCTGAGAAGAAATTTTTAGACATTCTTGTTGTGGTTGCCACACTTTCACTATGAAACAATTTAAACATACAATGAATTATTTCTGAGACAGTCAGATTATGCTTAATACTATGATAGATAGCAGGAGATATACTAGATATTAGTAAATAGAATGCTCTGTGGTGCAGGCAGTCCAATTTTAGAGTCCATGGTCTTTTGGGAGGGTTAGTTATGAAAAACAATAAATTCTCTTTTAAGAAAACAACCTGGAGCTGTTGACTCCATTCCTGTAAATTAATACCGTCTATTCTTAATTTTGGAAAATCACTAGGTAAGTTTTCAATGTTATTTGTTGCATTACTTACAACTGGAGGCTGTCCATGATCTTGTAAATGCTGATAATTGCAGAATGGTGAAGGTATGCTTGCGATCAGTCTGAATGGTTCTCTCTGTTCTTCACTGTCTCTATACTCGTCTGCGTGTATTCGCGCATGCGCGTTGCTCATTTTGTTTCTGGAGCTGTCGGGAGAGGTTCTCGTCGCTGTAGCTCCCTCGTAGTGCTATTCTTCTGATGATTCGCTCTCTGGCTCGGCTTTTGGTGTCCAGGTGGGGATCGGAGCTTGCTTCACTCTATCGTAGTCGTCTCGGTTGAGGCCTCTGGCTCCCGGGATTGTTTGCGGTGTGGGCGAGTACTTGCAGGGTCCCCTGGGTTCGGGTGTCAGCGCTCTCGCCGTTTGGGCTGGAGTGGATGGAAGTAGGGACGCTTGTCCGCTTGCTTCTGTGTCCTTGAATTGTGTAGTTTGCTCTTTCTTTGTTATTTGATTTACAGTCTTTGGTACTTTCGCTGATTTCTTTGTGATTTTTAGATTCGGGCCGAAGGCTGCGAAGAGTGTTTTCATAGCTGTTTCGATTTGTATTTCAGTTGACTTTTCTTCGGTGTCTGTATCAGATTCTTCTGAAAAGTAGGATTTTTCCTTTTTATTCTTTATGCTGGATAAAATCTTTCGCGCCAGCCAGTTTGAACTCTGTCCTTTGATTGGTTCTGAGCTAGCCATTTTGGCGGGCTGGCTAAGCCAAGATGGCTGCCATTCAAAATTTTGTGCGGGACCATTAGTCTTCCTCTCGGTTATGTTTTCATCTGTAGGTAATTTGCTCACCATTTTGTGTTCTTTAGGTTCCGGTGTGTTGATGTGTTTTTCTCTCGCTGCTCCGTTGTCTTTTATAATGTCCTGGAGGTTCGCGATGAGATTTTTGTCATCTTTATGGTTCTTCAGCAGTCTTAATATTTCTGATCTGAGCGTATCGTTTTCTGTCTCACTCTCTTCTTGATCATCGGGTTCATCGATTACCTCTTCTTCGTCTGTGGTGTAGTTTTCAGGTTCTCTTGTCGTTTCAGCTGTAGATTCATGGATCATTTCTTGATCTGTTTCTATCTCTTTGTTGTGTGCCCTGGTGTTGGGCCTTTCTCTTTTGTCTCTGGAGTTTTCTTTCTTTGGCATATCTGTTTCTTATTGAGTCAGCCAACCATCCTCTGCTACCAGATTGTTGCAATAATTCGAGGATCAGACTCAATAAATGATTCAGAATAGTAGTATTCAAACAAAGTATTATTTATTTACAGTAGGCATTCTATATTCTCTGGGTGATTGCAGATAAAAGCGAGGAGGAGGAGCATATATGCCCTTTTATATCAATAAGGGGGGTTAGAGGTAGGAGTGGTTACATATGAATACATTAAGAAAGGAAGAATAAATTAACCCTTGATATTCTATGTACATACATTTCCTATATTTAAGAATAAGGCATTTACCTGTGACAGGGTGGGATGTGGGATGCCTGCATTTACTTAGATAAAAAGATATAAGACACTTACGGGCAGTTATTTGTTGTGGTCTGCAGTTCCCTGGCTACCCTCATTTCAATTAAATCCCATGAGAAGGAGAGGACAATTGTCTTTCATGATGATGCTACTGTCACTACTAAGTATAGGTAGTCCTCAATTGATGACAACAATTGAGCTCAAAATTTGTATTGCTAAGTGGGAAATTTGTTAAGTGAGTTTTGCTCCATTTGATGACTTTTCTTGCCATTTGTTAAGTGAATCACTGGAGTTGTTAATTTAGCGACATGGTTAAGTGAATCTGGCTTCCTCATTGACTTTACTTGTCAGAAGATTGCAAAAGGGGATCACATGACCCCGGAACACTGCAACCGTCATAAATATGAACCAGTTGTCAAGCATCCAAATGTAAATCACATGACCATGGCGATGCTGCTATGGTCATAACTGAAAAACGGTCATAAATCACTTTTTTTCAGTCCCATTGTATCTTCGAACAGTCACTAAATGAACTGTTGTACGTCAAGTACTACTGTAGAACACAAATCACTATTGGAGTATTTTTAATTTCAGTGAGCTAAAAAAAAATGTTCCAGAAAAGAATTCATTTGTTAAATCTATCCTTGAATGTCACTGAAATGTACTGGATTAGTGAGAACCTTTGTGACTAAGATTAAGTGCAAGAAACCTGACATTTTCTTTTCTGGCGTGAAAAACTGGCAGCAAGATCTTTTAAAGCAGTTTTTCTTTTGGAAAAAAGCACTGTTTTTCATAAGAATGCTTGCTTTTCATAGCATTCTCCTGTTTCTATTGCTACCTGTCAAATTAATTTGACAATATGTACAGAAAAGGTGTGTTCATCATACCAAACCAGCAGAAGGCTCCATCCTGTGCTGGAAAATGTGATTAAAACCCAAGTGATGGAATTTATCTAGTTTAAGCAGGATACCAAATTGATCAAATGAAAGACTTCATCTTTCTTTGGTGAAACATGTAGCTCATCTCGAGCTTTTTAAGAGTGATGCCCGGAACTGCCCTACTGTAGAGATGTCACCATGGTAACAGGCAGCTGGTCTGTTGAAAATCCCTGTGTGATGCAGGGGGTGGGGTGGTGGTGGGCAGCCAACATGACTAGTGGGGATGTGTTTGAGTTTCCCCCTTCATTGTTTTGCTGGCATTAATATTCTCAATAGGATTAGCATCCTGAAGAGGCTAAAAACTTTGTGGGAAAACATTTTTGGGCCACGTTTATTTTTCTTGCTCCTCTCTCAGTGCTTCCACTGGCCAAAAGAATGGCGAAGGAGAAAAAAGTAAAATAAAGCAGCTTTTGGCGAGCACGGTGTCTGTGCATTGTGAGAACACACAAGATACAAATGTAAGATTCTACTGACTGTTTTTTCCTCAGCCGCACTACTCTTTATTTAACAGGGTAGGTTGGTGAACAAGAAAAAAAAAAGAAAACAAAAACCAAGTTAAAAATCTGGGAGGGATATTAAGGCCTCATTAAGTGATCTTCTTGACAACTGACAAAGCAGCAAGGAGATTTTCATGCCTGCTTGCACACAACCCCCAGAAAAAACAAGTTTCTACTTGAGGCCACCTTGCGGGAAGAAAAGTTTTCTCGTCCCTCTTTTTCTTACTCTCTCTTTTAATTACTCCCAAGTTTGGCTGATTTTATCCCATTCCCTGATTATCTCCTTTTGGCTTGGTTTGGTTTTCATGCACTGTTTGTTTAAACAGCATCTGTAGAATAATCCTGCACGCAGCTTAGCCTTTCATGCTTTTCTTAGATTGCAGATTTTTGAACCTGCCTGTCATGAAGAGAGGGAGCGAGAATGCTGACATGGCTAGCTTAACCAAATCATTTAGATGCTGAACTGTCAGTGGAAGTGCCTCAAACCTTTCCTGGCTCTCATTCTGCCCCAAGGCCTGTACCTGTCACTGATTCAACTCTTTCTTGTCCTATTGAAGAAGGGAAGGGAAATGATCCATCAAAATATCAGTCTCATGAAGTCATTTCATCAATTTAGGAGGGACTGGATTTCAAAAAATACAAAACTAACACCCGGGCATGCCTTTACCACCCACTATGGCACCAGGAAATTTAAAAAAAAGGGTTGAGGTTAAGACCCCAAGAATAAATCTAAGTTATGCCACCAATAGGTTAGTTCACCTGCCCAGAGAAAAATAATCTTGATTCATAGGCATTGCCCTTACTATAGGATCCTGAATTCAAAACTTTGACACTTAGTGGCATTTATAATATTAATATGCTTACTGCATTGTAATGTTAATTCATTAATTATTATTTTTTTAAAAAATCTTCATTCATTCTAAAAGAAGATTTTACTTATATTCTAATGGATATAATAGAATTATATAATTCTTATAAAAGAATTATAATTCTTAAAAGAATATAATTCTTTTAAAAATCAACTTATTTTCAATCCCTGGAAAACATGTATATATTATATATTCCTAATAAACTGCAAAAATAGGATAACTTATATTTGATAGTATAGATTTGTCTATATTTTTTCTGAATTACTACTCATGGAAGTGCATAAGTAAAGTTTGTATATTAGTTTTTGATAGTTTGCTGCAGAGAATAGAAAAAAAAATTAGTACGACCATAGGGTTGGCATTTATAGTTCAGAAAATATGCAGTCCATATTTATAGTTGTTAATAAGAAGAATATTTTCCTTTTACAGATTTAATCATTAATATAGTTGTAGTATTGATTAAGAGAGCCAGTTTGGTGTAGTGGTTAAGACAGTAAATTTTAGTCCTGCTTTAGGCATGAAGCCAATTTGGTGAATTCGAGCCAGTCACTTTCTCTCAGCCCTAAGAAGGAGGCAATGGCAAGCCACTTCTGAACAATCTTGCCAAGAAAACTGCAGAGTCCTGGCAGTCTCTGAAAACACACATGACTGAAGGGAAGTGAGGAAAAAAGTTCCTAGATGACATTTTCTATGTGTAAGAAATGTGTTCATCAAATAAATTGGCTGTGTCAAATCCTCTTGAAATGAATAGCTGTTGTGACATCCCAGATTTAAAGTAATGGGATTTGGAGGGAAGAGGAAAAACAGGCTGTATGTGCAACATTTTCTGCACATCTCCAGCCAAATTTTATTTTACATGGCTACGGGAAAATGGCAAGAATTTGTGTATTTTTAAAACACAATTGTGAGATTCCACAGTATGTATTGAATGCTCTTGGGATAAAAAAGAGAATATTTTTTTTCTTTAAAATATTATACTTTTAATACAATTTAAAGTCCTTACTGATTTTTGTGTATTTCAATGTATTATATTAATGTTTGGTCACTTTTGTGCAGGTTTTACCATATTTGTCTTGATCCATAGTCAAAATAATAAATAAACAGATTGATTGTTAAATACTGTTTAGGTGCTCAAAATAATGGCAACTAAATTTCACACTGTAATTCACATTTTTGAAAGAAGAGGAATTACAGACATGGAATAGAGTATGCATTGTATGCATTGTATAACAATAGACTTCATTCCTGCAGCAGACTAAAACCACATTCACTATGTACTAATAACTTATAGCATGATAGATAATTAAACTTTAATCAGTAGCCAGGAAACAACAGATGCCAATTACTACCAAATTGAACAACTATGCTCCAAAATGAGCTACTATGCAGCATATTACTTTACTCATCATTCTAGTTTCAAAAACTTCAGAAAAGAAATTATTATGACCTCATGGCTTACTCTCTAATTGACAACTCAGAGTCTAAAATTTTCCTCTAAAATATTGCCAAGGAAAAGTAGTCATAATTTTTTCCAAAGATCACATTTTGAGCATTTCCTGATGAATAGATTCAAATACTAGTTCAGCAAAAAAATAAAATAAAAAAAAAATACTGAAATATGCCTAAAAAGTATCGTGTCATAAACATCTAGAAATAAATCCTCTGAGAGAAGTCAGCAATTTTAAATATCTCATCTTCCTCATCCAACTTTGAGCATTGTTTCCAGGTAACACCACTGAAAATCAATTTGTGTTGTCATGTATTTTTGTGTAATTGTTCTGGCCTAGGCTTCCTGAGACAGTAAAAAGCACACCATTAGTCCCAAAGACCCTCTTTTTATTTCAATGGCTGTGAATTATGTTCATCCCCAGCCCGTAATGAGTCACCAATAGTTTGTAAAGATCCCACAGAAGTCTGCCACAGTAATTCGGGATAAGGCTGATAAGCACCCACCTTTATTTCCCTTGACATGCTTCCAAAGGCTTGATTGGCAATTAGCTTTGCAAGGCCACATGGAGCATAGAGTCAAAACAGAGCTTCAGAATTTAAACCGACTAGAACAAACAAAGTTGCTTCCTGCAAAAGTTCATGTGCCTTTGTTCCTCCTTTATGTCTTATGGGAGGGGCCAATCATCTCCAAGCCCTACTTCCAGTCGTCCCTTTTGTCTTAACTGTTCTTGCCTTCTGGCAGCTCTGTGCATGCACGCACTGGGAACAGGCTCCCCCTATTCCTCTGCCTCACTGATGTCCGACTCTGGAGGCTCCGGAAGCAGCACATAACTCCCAGATGGCCTTGGCCCCCTCTCTGCCTCTGATGCAGAGCCCTCATCCGAGGCTTCCCCAGACTCTGGGACTGGCCCATGTTCCTCCCCAACCTGCTCACTGTCCAAGTCTGCTGCCAGCTCCGCAGGCTGACGGCGGACCACAACAGTAATCTCTGACTATGCTACTTCAGCAAAATAGCCTACTCATTGTAAATAGAATACCAGAACAAGATGGTTACTATTAGTCTGTTGTCTTTCATACTCTAATGAAGCAAAGGCTGTACAATTTCCTATTCAGCACCCAAAACCACAGTCAATAGATTTTAAAGGAGGAAAAGATTGGCTAGAATAACCAGTATTGGATATGTAGTCTTTCCCACTTCTCTTCCAATTTATAAACCCTGCTCTCCTCCATGGAAGGTGGCCAGTGAGTTAAAGTGAAAGGAACCTATTATTCAATTAATTATTTATTTCTACCCTCCTGATACATAAATGCTAATTGGGGTATCTGTCACCACACCTGCTAGAGTGGATTCTGCTCTCCTCCTTTCATTTGTTTTTCTTACTTTCTAAAGGTCAAGAATCGAAAAGTCCTGGAATCTTTTAAATATTGAAATATGAAATATTCTCAGCTTCCATGATGGCGAACGTATGACACACCAGCCCTCGCCCTAGCCCAGCTCCACCATGTATGTATGAGTGCCTCCTGCCAGCCAGCTGGGGGGTGCAGGTTGGTGCAGGAGGCTTTCCAGGCCCAAAACAGGGCACCGGGGGGATCTCACGCAGTGCCCCTGGGCCCCATTTTGGCTTCCAGGTTGGTGCAGGAGACTTTCCAGGGCCAAAATGGGGCGCCGTGGTGCTGTGAGAGGCCCAAAACAGGGCGCAGGGGGCCGGGGTACATGTGTGGGGTGGTGCTCACATTGTATTTTGGGAGATCGTTAACTGTTAAGCATTTGATAATATCATAACTTCAATAATTAAATAGCCACCTCAAACTAAGATGTTTACATGATACAAAAAGTAAAGCTTCAGTTTAAAGAAAGGGATGGCTTAATTTGTACAGTAATTCTTTTTTATCTTATGAAAGCCTTATTGGGGAATTATATTCACAAGTACATACTTTTTTTTGGGGGGGGAGAAAGAAACTTGCTCGTGGATAATTGATTTTAAGCAGAAGTGGGCTTCTAGGCTCAAGCTAACAACTTATCTGAACTTTGAAAAAAAGGAATAAATATGGAACTACATACAATGTAAATTTTCACCTTTAAAATTGGTAATCTTGTTGTGAGGTGTGTTCTGATTGGATGGGGGGTTTGGCTGTGCTCTGATTGGATGGGGGGTTGGCTGTGCTCTGTTTGGCTGGGTGTGTGTTCTGTTTAGGTGGGGGCTTGGTTGTGCTCGGGTTAGTCTGAGTAGCAGGGGGATTTGAGCTGGTGAGCTGTTTTGCTGTTGTTTGGCTTCGTATTCGTGGCTGTGCCACCTCTTCATGGTGGGTGTCAGTCTGCTTCATGTATGGATTGGAGGCGTTTAAAGTGGCTAATGATGGAGCTGTGGTCTGGCTTCTGGTCTGTGGTCATGCCTCATCATCAGTGTGGGTTTGAGTGCTTTCTGCATGGATGTGTGGAGGTTACATCCTGTGTTGCTCTCGTGAGTGTGGGTCTGGTGTCATTCTTTGTGTTAGGGACTCATTTGTCAATAAGGGCGGGTTTCCAAATGGCTGGTAGGTAGGAGGTATCATCTGATTTATTCTTGCTCGATGGCTTCTCTGATTATTCTGTTGTTAAAGTGTTCAGTTTTGGCGATAGTTCTGGTCTTTTTAAAGTCAATATCATGTCCTGTGGCTTTGAGGTTTTGGACCAGGGAAGAAGTTGGTTCCTCTTTTCTGACTGAGTTCTTGTGTTCTTCAATGCATGCACTTATTCTTCTGTTGGTTTGTCCAATGTATGTGGTGGGGCAGGCGGTACATGGAATTTCATATACTCCTTGATTTTCTAACTCAATTTTGTCTTTGGGGTTTCTTAGGATGGTGGATATTTTTCGGTTTGTGCAGAATGCTGTCTTGATGTTGTGTTTGTGGAGGATCTTGCTGATTCTGTCTGTGGTGCCTTTTATATATGGGAGGAGGGCTTTGCCATTTTCTTGTTCTCTGTCTTGGATTTTAGTGGGGGTTTCTTTTTGGATTAGGTTGGTAATCTTATTTTTTTGGAATCCATTGGATGTTAGTACGTTAATGAGAGTGTGTAGTTCGGTTTTTAGGTGTTGTTCGTCAGCTAAGCGTTTTGTTCTGGAGATGAGTGACTTGGCTACGGAGTTGATCTATGCTGGGTGGTGGTGTGAGAGTGCGTGCAGATAGCTGTTTGAAAACACACACACAAAAAATGAATTTAAAAAAATGAAAGAAAAATATATAGAATTTTAACAAAGCATTCAAGAAGACTAATGGATTTAGGGATGACCAAGAATTGAGCTAAGATTCCTTGTAAAAGCCAGAATCTAAGAAATAAATAGGTAAGATATAATTTAAGAATTTCATATTCTGCTGCTAATATACAACCATTATTCTGGGCTAAGCATAAAAAACAAATTAACAAAATAAAGTAATAAATAACAGAATCAAATACAAATTAAGAACAAAAGTAAAACATTTCTTTCCAGTGTTTAACATCTTTTCAAGATTTCAATGCCCATGAGATTTGTTCAAGAAAACACTTAACCGGATGTCCTCTGCACTAGTTACACCTATGCCAATAAGTCTTCTTGACATACTCTTACATCACTTGTGGGTTGACTTAACTGTAGTTGTGTTTAGAATCACTGGAAATCCAGCAGAATCATGTTGAGAAATACAGTTAGAGTGCATTAATCTGAACATATTAATCTTGTTAAATAGCATTGTTTCAGGAAATTTGTTCAGTTGTTCTTGTTGTTATAAATTCAGAAACATATATATTCAGAATTCAAACTTGTCTATAATACAGAAATGCATTAGGAATTAATCATTTGTAAAGACTATTTAAGCAGCTGGAAGAAATGTGACTTGTCAAAGAAATTGGATAATCCAGTCTAGACAAGACCAGTGCCTACACACACTTTCCAATTCCAGGCAAGGAAACAGTTATTGTCACTTAGAAATATTCCTTAGATGCATATAGGTGCTTTCATTCCAATAAGAAAAGCTATCCTTTAATAATGTTAAGGAGCCAATGTAGAAATTATGGGCTTCTCTGAATTTGAAGTCCAAACATTAATTTCCTACTCATTTAAACATTTTATTTTCTATGTCACTTAAAAAAAAAAAGCAAAATGAAAAGAAATTCAGACGTGCATTAGAAAAAAACGAATAGTAAACAGATTAGGTTTAGGTTCACCTCATTAGGTTTTACATAAGCAGACAGACTGAGCTAAAGGATGGACTATATAAAAATAACCATCAAAGTCAGTTAAATTATCTTTGGGCTTATTTATTTTTTTTATCACTATTTTTTTTAAAATGAAATCATTCCCCCTGACAAGGTCAATGGAAGAACCTCTGGGAGAGTTTTAAGATACCACATTTATTATCTCAGGCTGTCAGCCATATTCTTAGGGTCAATACAGCTAAAAAGGAGACCCACTGCTTAGGTTTCTGGAATACTTTCTGGAAAAAGTTCAGTTCCTTAGCTGTATTTTATTTACAATAAGGTATCCTCTAAAATTAGGTATATCTGTGCATGCTTCTATAAAGTCTTTATCTTTTTTAATGCTTGCCTTATGAGCCAAGTGAAATAATATTATTCTTGGTGAAGACATAATGGATGGTTAATACTTAACTGTAACTTTGACATTGTGTGTGAAGCTATCAAGGATTTTAACTTAGTTGGATTTAATTGGATGGAAATATTACAGACTTTGGGGTCCTTATATAAACATAGAGCAAACCCCACTCCTTTCTAGCACTGATGATGTTACCTAGTTTGGTAATGAAATGTGTGCAAGAACACAACCAAATTCAGAGAACACCAAGGACACCTCATTTCAACCCTGAGATACAAATATTGTGTTCTATCAATATTACATACTTTAATAATAGGAAGTTTGATAATCTCAAAAAATTATGACTCTCCCTGATGATACAGTTATAGATTCAGTAAGTTTATATTACCAAAATAAATATACAGAATTAATATAAGGGCAACATTATTTGATTAAAATAGTTATTTTGACAATATTGGGAATATTTCCATGTTCTTATAAGTTTAGTTAAAATAATCATATGATAATGTCTCACTTAAATGATTTTAAAATATTTTACGATACTATATGCTTTCATATGGTATTTTTATTAGATATAATTTTATGCAACTGATCCAATATTTAAAATTAAGTTTAAAAATTGTAATTGTTGATTTTTCAAGTTATAGTCAATATAAAAGTTAATTTGGGGCTCAGAGGAATAAGAAAGTAGGACTTTAAAACAATACAAAATGAAGGAGGGTATTTTCATTGGTTTTCACACTTAAAATCATTTGGAAGATGATCATGCACAAATACAGCACTTCTCTGCTACTTATTAATGCAACCCTTATTTTACTCCGATTTCTTCCCAAGATTGATATAAGGTAAGACAATTTTAAGAGTCACTTTAACTCTTTAATGAATGGATACCTCAAAGATTCACATCATTTTAGGCTCATGTGAAAGCCTGAGGGAAAAAAGTACAGCTACTTGAATGTCTAGCAGAGGCATGCATGCATGTATGTATGTATGTATGTATGTATGTATGTATGTATGTATTTTCCTACTTTTTAACCAGCCATCTCCCTCCAAGTTGGTTACATGAGATCTAAGCATCTCTTTCCAATCATTTTTGAAGCATGTACAGCTTGACTTTTTTGCACATTACTAAATTCTGAAATTTACAACATAATTCGATGGTCTTGGCATGACCCTCCAAATCTGACATCATTGTACCTATTTAGATATTAATTTGCTTGAAGTGGTAAGGTATATAAAATTGCAGTATTTATTTGAGAATTCCAGTCATAAGAGGGCCACTTTAGAAAAACAGTGTTAGCCTTCAGCTTCCTTTTATCTAACTGTCCTGATTGCCATAATGAAAATCTTACACTAAAAGATGGAAGAAATGGGTGTCCCAGTTTTTGATGTTATGCCTAGCAAATGTGAAATGGCAAAGCTCCAGAAGTCCAGAAGATAGCAACAGAAAGATGCAGAAAATTGTACCTTTGTCTCTAGAGGCAACCCTGATTTTACATTCCTAATCTGATAGCCATATCACTATTAAACGGGAGAGAGGGGGGGGAAGGGAGGGAGGGAGGGAGGGGGGTGGGAGGAGTAAATTGCATAGTTTAAAATTCCCCACAGATTGTCTTATTTCCTTGACATGTTAGCAGAACATTTTCAGGAGCTGTTTCCTGTTGTAAGAGCTTGATTCACTGCTTTGTGTCATTGCATTAACTCCCTTAATAGGATATTTTTAGATACTGAACTGAAGCCTGCATCCCTGAATAGTACTTTATTAAGAGACTATGCTAATATGAATGAAATGATAAAGGCTAATTAGACAAGGACGTGTAAGTAAATGTGACTTTCCTTTCTCCTAGTTAGCTTAAACTTCTGTTAAAAGATACACAACAGTCTAATTAGATGCATATGTCTTCAGATTCGGAACCAAACTTAACATTTAGCAATGCTTGATTGACATTTTCACATTTTTCTGATTGTTAACTGTGTTTGATTACAGACAGAGCAAAAGAATCTGAGTATTACAAAACTGGCCATTCTACGTTAACATACCTCAGTATTTCTGGTAGTGCAAAAACATCTTACATTGAGTTAAATACCCAGTGCTTTCACCACGACTCATTTCAGTTTTGAAATAAACTGTGTGAATTGTACATAATGACCTTTCTTAGACCGAATGTTTAGAAACAGATGATACTAAAGGCCAAAGCACACATAACTTGGGAGGCCTGAGATAACCATCTTCCCCCCTCCCCCCTCCCACTAAATGAAAAACAAAAACAGTTAATCACACTTGATTAAAATATAGGCACAATTCATTCTTGTTTTCCCATGCGACAGGGTTAACAGCAGCTCCAAGAAAGTGTTTTTGATTGGAGAAATGCCATGCACATCTGCTCACTATTCCCATGGTACTGCTTTGGCGTCTGGAAGTAAAAAAATAGTGTGATGTAGTCACTATGTTGTTGGATTAAAGTAGGGAGAACTTCAGCCACAGAAGCTCACTGGATGACTTTGGGCCAATCACTTCCTCTCTGTTATCTACCTCACAGGGTTACTGTTAGGGGGAAATGTTATGGACTCGGACTTCTCAGAGCTAGAGACTAACCCTAAGACAGGGGTGTCAAACTTGCATCATCATGGCGGCATCATGTGACATATTGTGACTTTCCCCACCCCCTTTGCTAAACCGGGCATGGGCATAGCTAGAACGTGACACATCTGGCCTGAGAGTTTGACAGCCCTGCCCTAAGGGCTGGTCTGTTTAGTTGCAGGTTCAGGAGTTTGCGGACAACCCACCATAGAAGGCTGATTTGGCAGAAAATCAATGGAAAGGAATCAGATGATGGTGGGGCCCAATCCTGACAGAGCATTTAGTCTAGATGTGATGTTAGCTTTGGAGGATCAAGCAGAGATGCTTGCTCTGCTCTTCAAGAAGCAGATAAATTGACCAAAAAATTAAAAGACAGAGATCAAACACAAATAGGTTTATCTTGGGAAAAATTCTATAGGTGGCTAGAGAAAAGGAAAATATAACCCAAATTAGAAGAGGAATTATATGTACTGAGAAATTTATATTATACAAGTAAAGTGAGGTCGGATAGACTTATTTGTTTTATAAAGATATGTAAGATGTTCTGTCTTCTCCGGATTATAATATAGATATAATATAGATATACCATACCGAGTACTAGGTTATTAAGGTACTGTTTATAGATATGCTAGTTTTGTTGGTTTTTGTTGTGTTGTCTTGTATGTTTTGTTTGTTATTTATATAATGTGTCATTCTTCTTTTGTTTTTAATGGAAAATGTAAATAAAGATTATTTTAAAAAAAAGAAGCAAGAGGGAGCAACAGTGGTCAATGAATTTGAACCTTCACTTGGTCTGTATAGGAACTAGCACCTCAACTTGCCAGCTTGACATCTGCATTCCTGCCTGTTGCTTCCAGCTCTGCTTCCTTACTCGTGGCTCTTTAACTCACACCAGCTGACCAAACTTTTTGACCTTTGCCACTTGGACAATTGTAATCTATGTTTGTCTCTCTGAACTTGTGCTGTGTGACTTTGGATTGAACTCTTATGCAAGGCTTCATTCTTCTTTATATTTAACAGGACATGCGTGCACTTGTACACCAGCTCTCTGCCTGCAGTTGTATTGGATTCACTAGTAAAGCCTTTATAAATCAAACTGACATGTGTGCTTAATTTGCGATAGGACAGAAAAGATAAATTTTGATAATTTTTTAATGAAAGAAAATACTAAAAGCAATAATTAAGAAGTGGACACTCAGTCACAGATCTTTTGCATTGTATTTGTTTTAGTTCTTTTGCCAGTTCTGAAATTCACCCCTGTGAAACATGGTGTGAGATTATTGTATAAATGGAAAAAAGGGTAGCCTACTTCAAGGATATAATGTTACAGGTCACGGAATTTTTTGAAAGCTACATCTGAGGAGAATCGGAGGTTATCTGAAGTTGTCACATACTTGAGAAAATAAGACTTTTTATAGATTAGTTTTTCTTCCCATTTTTCGTCCTCAATATTCCTTTCAGTTTAGCAACATTTGATGCATACTTAGGTGCTTGGTTTTATATGTCAATCACATTTTAATAAAATCTGAGAAACTTAGTGTGATTGTGTTCAAGAACTGGAGTGTTTATTAAAAGGATTCCTATGAAACTAGGCAGCACTATCTAGCAGCTGGGCAAGCACTTGTGAGCCCATATGGCTTCAACGGGTGAGATAAGCCCTGAATGTCACATGTACAAGAGCTCTCAGGCTGCTAGTTTGTGACAGGCAAAAATTCAGAACAAAGCTAAGGAACTCCTTAGTAAGCAGAAGAACCCAGCCACCTCTATCACTTTTGGAATGAATGAATGACTATGGTAGTGATGGCAATTGTATACTGGAGTGGGGGAAGCACTTGTGAACTTGCTGCCCTGAGAGCTCAAGTAAGTTGATGGGCTCCAGGTAGTATACACTTTGATTTGAAACGAGTGGAAGGATCGGTTGTATTTGTTCATTTGCTTTTTTTTCCAGACAAAATATCTTACTGGCGCTACCCTTGAAGGGGTTGACTTCCTGGAGTTGTCTTTCTGGGACTGTCTTGTCCATCTTCATCTCAAATAACAATAAAAAAATATTTGGCACATCTAATTTATCTCTCTCTCTCTCTCTCCCTTCTTCCCTCCCTCTCTCTCTCTCTCTCACACACACACACACTCTCCCCCTTCTCTCCCTCCCTCCCTCCCTCCCTCTCACTCACTCTCTCACACAAACACATTCCCCCCTTCTCTCTCTCCCTCCCTCCCTCTCTCAAACACACACACACTCTCCCCCTTCTCTCTCTGTCTCTCTCTCACACACACAAACACACACTCTCCCTCCTTCTCTCTCTCTCTCCCTTCCTCCCTCTCTTTCTCTCTCTCTCTCTCTCTCTCTCTCTCTCTCTCTCACACACACACACACACACACACACCACTTTTTATATTGCTACATCTTTTGCTACTTTATAAGCCAAAGGGATTTTCCCTCCGAGGAGAGTGGCTTTGCAAGTACAGTTTTGCCAAAGTAATATCCAAGGAATGTATGTGTTCAGAACTGATTGCAACAGTCAGAAACAGTAAGCCTCTTTCACGAAAAGGAGGCTTGTTAAGCACTGCGGCGAGGAGAGTTAAAATTAAATTGACCTGTAGCCAGCTTTTCCCAGGAGGCCATTTATTTTTTAAAAAAACTGGAGTAGAGAGTGCGCATATGGCCCACACTGTAAATCTAAGCTAGTCAGGATCTCTATTTCAGCTAAAGCTCTCTTTGTGCTTGCGTGTTGCTTAGTGCCCTCAAGGATAAGTGTGGCGGGGAGCTGGCTTCCCCTACTGACACATGGAATGTGTAACGTTTTCAACTTGTTTGGGCGGGAAGTAGCCTGGGGTGTATCGTTTTGCTCTGGGGGCTCAAAGCAAAGGAATGACAGTCTGAGCTGTGTTACTGAGCTCCAACTAACTGGGTTGGATATTTGCATTGCCTGTCAGTTCATCTGCTCTTCTGCTGCATATTTAACTGTCTCCACTTTTCAGTCCTTCATGAAATCAATTTTTATTAATGAGGTACAAAAGATAATACAGGTAGTCCTTAACGTACGGCCACAATTGAGCCCAAAATTTATGTTGCTAAGTGAGAAATTTGTTAAGTGAGTTTTGCCCCATTTTACAACTTTTCTTACCATGTTTGTTAAGTGAATCACTTGCAGTTGTTAAGTTAGTAACACAGTTGTTAAGTGAATCTGGCTTCCCCATTGAATTTCCTTATCAGAAGGTTGCAAAAGGGGACTCCGGGATATTGCAGCCGTTATAAATGTGAATCAGTTGTCAAGCATATGAATGTAAATCATGTGACCATGGGGATGCTGCAACGGTCGTAAGTGTGAAAAATGATCATAAGTCAATTTTTTCAGTGCTATTGCCATTTCAGTCATTAAATGAATTCTTTTAAGTTGAGGACTATGTTTTGGAAGAGACAACAAAACCTACCTTCTGATAAGGCTGGGAACAATTTCAAATGCTAATAGTATTTCTGTTACTGGACTGGGAGAATGGAACTTGGAAAATTCCTCCAGCATTTTTATAGCCTTTCAAAATCTTCCCGTTCATTATTCTCAATATCTCCTTTTCTTCCCAAATCTGCATATCTGTCATCCAGTGACATCTATAGCACCTTACCATTTCTATTCAAGTATGACTCAGAAGTTTGCAGTGGATTTGTTTTTATTGGCTTACTCTAGGTTGAACAAATGAGAAGATGCCATAAGGCTGGTGTTTCCACAATGCAGGATATCATGTGGAGGAGATGGAAAAGGTTACAAAAGTTCTGTTCATGTTCTTTTGAAGGCAGTTGCTTGGTGTGTGTGCATTAAGTAGACTGGGAAAAAAATTCTCCATGCATTTCAACTTGCCCAGTCAAACAGTCAAACTAGAAACAGGAAATTAGTAGGATCTTGGGGATACAACTGACCCAGGTCAACTAAATACTTCCTCATACCTCTGGTTTTTTTTTTTTTCCCCAAAAGTCAATAGTTTATAGACTCACAGCAGTTTGGCCAGTGTAGAATGAGTTTAGTCCAAGTAATGTTCTTGGAACTTAAAGGCATGATTAATGATGGTTTGTTGAGAATGATTGTGTGAATATATACGATATGAAACTGTGACATGTTTTAAATCAATCATCTTTTTGAATTAAGAGAACCAGTTTGGTTCTCCAAGGTACTGAACTACAAACAGGGAGTTTTAGTCCGCTCTTAGTCATGAAAGCCAGCTGGGTGACTTTAGATCAGTCAGGCTCTCTCAACCAATCCACCTTATAAGATTGCTGTCATGGGGAAAATTGGAAAAAGGAACATAATGTATATTGTCTTGAGTTGTACAAAATGAAGACAGAGTATACATATAACAAAAACTATAATAAAATAGATTAATTACTGATATATAGCCTCACATACACACAAATAATGTATAGAAGCCTTTCTTAACCTGGTGCCTTTTGATTGTACTGTACCTACCACAGATGTCATCAAGAGCTATGGTGGTTAGAATGCAGTACTGCAGGCTCTTTCTGCTGACTGCCAGCTGCCAGCAGTTCAGCAGTTCGATTCTGACTGGCTCAAGGTTTACTCAGCCTCCCATCCTTCCAAATACCTTATCCTTCAGTAAAATGAGGACCCAGATTGTTGGGGGCAATATGCTGATTCTGTAAACCGCCTAGAGAAGACTGTAAAGCACTGTGAAGTAGTATATAAATCTAAGTGCTATTGCTATCATCCACAACTAGTATGCTCAGGAGATCTATCTTGTCGGTGATGTTTGTTCTCTGAGCTTGTTGTTCAGTTTCTGAACAGTTTATCACCAGGCTAGGTGACATTCTCAGCGGGACTTCGGCTGAAGCGTCTTGTTTCAGTTCTTTCTCTCATTTCTAGATCCATCTTGCTATACAACTGGGGAAGAATAAGAGACCAATTAGTATTAAACAAGGAGGATCCAACTTTTTTTCCATCACACATTTGTTGAGCAGCTCTGCTGGGGAAATCCTGGGGAATGTGTTCCATGTTTTATTGTGTGTTTTGTATTTGTCAGCATGTAAGCCATCATAGAAAGGTGGGATTAAAATTGCTCAATAAATTTTGGTAGAACCAGTGGGAAAGGGAACATTAGTAACAACTGACTGAGATATCTTCTGTAGAGTGGATAGCAAATAGGTGTGCTGTGCTTGCAATGGAACCTATAATTTCAAGTAAGTGTTGGTATGTCTTTAGGAAGTTAAGAGTCAGAAGAAGGATAAGCTATCTGTCACACTTTTCTCCTGAGTCACATACCCAATTCATTTACCAGACCAAGGTCAATCTGAGTTAGTCTCAGTACATGGCATGGTAATATAATTTACATCCTTAAATTATAAGTATGCCTTTCTCTCATCAATCTTTTGGAATTCAGCTGAATGGTTTTCTGAAAGCATGTTAGCAATTATGTGACTATTTCCTCCAATAATATATCATAGATTAATACAATAGCTCTCAGAGTGAACAGGGCAGACTTTATTAAGGTGTTTAGTAACTTTCTTTGACTGGTGTTCTCACTGTGACTACAAATTCCTAACCAACATGCTGGTTAGGAATTCCATGAGCCACAATTCCAACACATCAATAAAAGCATTTGACCATAAAGTCTACCATGTTTCCCCCCAAATAAGACATCCCCTGATAATAAGCCCAATTGGGCTTTTGAGCACATGGCAATAAGGCCAAGCGCTTATTTCAGTGTTCAAAAAAATATAAGACAGGGTCTTATTTTTTGGGAAATATGGTAATATATAGAATTTTACTGAATCTACTTTTGGAAAGTTATCAGCCTAAACACAAACTATCTTTCTTTTCACATTTGTAAGCCTTTTGCTATAGCCAAAAAAGAGGAGATTTTTATTTTTCAGTACTCTGTATTCCCTTTTAGGAGATACTGAATTTCTCACGATTGCAATTTTCCTATGTAGTCTTTTTAATTTTCATGCATTTCCTTTTTTCTCCCCCTGCTCTTTCCCATGAGGTATCACAAAGAGGTTGGAAAATACATATTTTTGTTGGAAATGTAGTTGAGCCTCCTTTTTCTACGTTAGGAAAAAAAGTTTCACTGAGGGATGGAATATTTTTGTGGGCTTATTTTACTGTGGATATATATTATTTGTCTTTGCTAAACGTGAATTCAAATAGCACATTTTTTTTCCTTTCCCACTTAATAAGCACATGTGGTCTAGTATGAGATTCTTCCCTTTCTCCTTTGTTTGACACAAGTGTGCTTAACTACAATTGGGAGAAGCTTTGGAATGCTCAAACACTTTTGAAGGGGTTCTCTTATTCGGACGCTGAGATAAAAGTTGGCCTTTTCATTCAGTCTTAAGTTCTGCCCACTTGAGCCCTCTTACTTCAACTCTACTCAGATGGCTGCTAGGGATATCACACTGACCCCAAGATGTGAAGATAGCTTAATAATACAATCTCCTGCTGGCAGGGGCTTACATGCATTGGAATTCTAGAGTGAGGAAGGAAATCTGCATTAGAATACATTATTTGGAACAGGTTTGTGGGCTGAGGGATATAAGAAATGTAATGGAAACTCAAAATGTCAGGCATCTAATCCAATGTGGAGTCTGCTTAATCTCTTCAAAAAAGGTCTTAGAATTTCCAGTGTCTTTATTGCCTGATTCTTTGTGATGGTTTAGTAAAGATGGGAGAAAAGGATAAAGCCACAATATAATAGCTAAATCAAACTTCATTTGACTCCACCAAAGCAATGCACCATCTTCTACCTTTTTGGAACTAGATTAACAGATAAAGCTGGATTTTATTGTAAAGGCAGGCATAGAGGATTGTAGTACTTTTTTTTAAAACGATGGTTTTAGAACATTTAAAAACAACCACAGTGTGTTTTAGATTCTACTTAGGGCTGGCAGATGGAAAAGAATAAAATATGTTTTATGCCTAATAGATGAAATAAAAAATGAATATTATGTTATAGAAAATTCACACTATAGCCATATTACTTATGAAACAAAACAACAAAGAAAAATAAGAATAACTTACTGTAATAAGAGCTTTGATGAGCTAGGCCTTCGGATCACTCCATTTGTGAAATTGTGAAGCAAAGTCACATATAAATTATTATGCTAGGCTTAAAAATTATTTGAAAGAAAAATGAAATAATATAGGTATGTTAAATAAACTATCTTCTAGAAATTCTGTAGGAATTGTTTTAAATACATTTTAAAAACAAATAATATTTTTCTTTTTCATTTTTTTGCTTACACTTTTTCTGTTTTCTTTACAATATTTTTTATACTTGTTTCTGTACCTATAATTATTTTTCATACAGGACTGTAAATTCTGAATTTGTAAAAAATCAATAAATAAAGTGAAAATGATGTTCATTAAGGATGCTGAGAAAAAGGTAGAAGTTTTGACTTGGTTACCATAAGCAGAGATTGTAATGAAACTACATATATAGGTTATCCTAAACTTACAACCATTCATTTAGTGACTGTTTGAAGATACAATAGCACTGAAAAAAGTTACTTATGACAGTTTTTTACATTTATGACCGTTGCAGCATCCCCATGGTCAGTTGATCAAAATTCAAATGCTTGACAATTGACTTAAATTTATGACAGTTGGTGTGTCCTGGGTTCATGTGATCACATTTTGTAACTTTCTGACAAGCAAAGTCAATGAGGAAACCAGACTCACTTAACAATTGTATTACTAATTTAAGAAGTGATTCACTTAACAACTGTGGCAAGAAATGTCGTAAAATGGGGCAAACATCATTTAACAAGTGTCTCGCTTAGCAACATAAATCTTGGGCTCAATTGTGGCCATAAGTCAAGAAATAACTATACCTATTAGCCAAACATTAAAATATTGTAAATAAATGCCAATGTAAAAGTAAATATTGTCTCTTTCTTTTATCTGAAAAGTCACTATTGCTAGTTTCAGGTAAGCCACATTCCAGCCACACAATTTTTACACGCTTGTATGACTTTTTATTTTCATTTTTCCAAAATGTACTAAAATCAACTGCTGGAACAAAAACATATCTTTGACATGCTCAATTTTCTTCATTTGCTTATGATAAAGTTATAACATTTACAGATCAAGTAATTTTATGTCTTCCTTGTTGCTGCAAACATATCCAGGAAGAAGTAAAATTGGCTTGATCTATAAATATTAAAACTTTATCACAAGCAATTGAAGAAAATGGAGCATGTCAAAACTATGATCCAAATGAACTAAGTAAACATATGTTGCATATTGGCAGGCTTCAGTTATCAATAGTATTTTTCACTTTTTTTCCTGCCCTTCTATTATTACTGGGAAATTAATTGTCTCAATCTTCTGATGATCTGATAATGAGAAAGGGTGGTCAATATGCACATAAGTCTGAAGAAGCATAAAATTGTTTTCATTTTCAAAATAATATAGAATAGACAGCATGAGCTTCAAATTTAATATCTTCCAACACCCAAATCACACATAAAATGATTATGGAGTAACTCAGCTAAAATCCACATAATGCAATAACTTTGTACTCCATGACTTAAAAGTATTGTATTCCAAACAGAAAATTATTCTTGTATACATTTAAAAGGGCCTCCTACACGTGCAGTTTTCAACATAGAACTGAATGCTGGTATATCATGATTCCTTTCCCCATTTTGAAATGCTTATGATAAAATGCTTCCTTCAAATTCAGATAGTGGTGCCTTGGTTCATTAGCATTGTTGGTTGGAGTTATTTGTTATGCTTTGTGAGACCCTTTCAGGCTTTTTCCGTGTATCATCTTTTAAGGTTTAATCACAGATCCAGAATAGCATTCTTTTTTTTTTTTTTTATTGCAAAAGTTTTACAATTACATTTTCACCCCCTTTTTCCCCCCCCCACTACCCCCCCCAGACTTCCCAACCTCCCCAGCCCACCCTAACCCTCCCCTCCCCCCAGACTTCCTAGTATGCTCATGTCAGATAAAAGGAAAAAACCCTCCTTTGTATATAAAACTTGAACCCCTCCCTCCCCCTTACAAATTTTCATCTTCATTACATTAACCTATTTCTATCTTGGTATAACATTTTCAGATAAATTTTCATCCTGATTACCTTAAAAATATTTCTATCATAATATAACGTTTTCTAACCAATTTTCATCCTTAACCTTATGATATTTCTATCTTAATATAACATTTTCTAGCAAATTTTTATCCTCAACCCTAAAATGTTTCTATCTTATATAACATTTTTAAATAAAGGCTATTTGATACTTCCTAGTTTGATATTTGTGCTGAACATAATTTATCCACTTCTTCCATTCCCATTCATAGGTCTCTTGAGAATAATCTTTTAGATATGCTGAAATCTTCGCCATCTCTGCAAAACTGGCCATCTTCAAAGTCCATTCCTCAATCGTAGGCAGCGCTTCATTTTTCCAGTATTTACCTATCAACAATCTTGCTGCAGTTATCATGTACAATATCAATTTTGTTTCCCCCAATGTAAAACCCTTAACTATACCCAATAAAAACAGTTGTGGAGAAAATTGAATTTTTTTCTTCAAAACATTCTGCATGACCCACCAAATTTTTACCCAAAAAGCCTTAACTTTCTTACAGGTCCACCAGACATGATAATATGTAGCGTCTAAGCAGTCACATCTCCAACATTTAGGCTGGACACTAGGGTACATACACGACAATTTTTTTGGATCTAAATGCCATCTATAAAACATTTTATAGAAATTTTCCCGCAGATTCTGCGACTGTGTAAATTTAACATTCTGAACCCAAATTTTTTCCCATGTTTCCAACATCACTGGTTCCTCAAAATTTTGTGCCCACTTAACCATGCAGTCTTTAACTAGTTCAGTTTCTGAATCCCTTTCTAACAAGACATTATAAAGTCTTTTGATATGCATTGGGCCTTTCTCTTTTATATGTCTAACTAATTCTTCCTCATACATCATAATACCAGTTTTTTGGTCCTCTTTCCATCTCAGTTGCAGTTGATTATATTGTAACCAAGTTAAATTAATCCCTTCAGCCAACAATGTCTGTAATGTCTTCAGCTGCCATCTGCCCGCATCTGTAAAAAGAACCTCTTTATATAAAAACCCCCCGAGTGACATTATATTTGTATTCCACAAGGTATGACCAAGATCCAGCCATAGCGGTATTTTATAATTCCAGTTGTTTCGGTGCTTCTTCCAAACTCTCAGCAAAGAATCTCTAAGTATATGGCTTTTAAATACTTTATCCACTTTGCTGTCATAAAATAAGTAAGCGTGCCATCCAAATTCCAGATCAAAACTTTCTGCATTCAATATTCCAGTCTTTTTTCCTCCAAACCAATCACTTACTAAAGTCAAAGCTGTTGCATCATAATATAATTGTAGGTTTGGAAGTTTGAGACCTCCCCTTTCTGGAATGTCTTGCATAATTTTCATTTTTACTCTTGGTTTTTTCTCGTTCCAGACAAATTTGTTGACACCAGTTTGCCATGCTTTTAGTTGTTTATCATTTTTGAGCACCGGAATCATTTGAAACAAAAAAAGAAATCTTGGCAAAATGTTCATCTTAACTGCTGCTATTCTTCCAAGTAAAGACAGCTGCAGTTTTTTCCAAATCTCCATATCTTTTTGCACCTCTCGCCACAACGCCTCATAGTTATTTTGAAACAATTTCATATTTGATTCTGCAACCTGAACTCCTAGATATTTTACCTTTGGTACAATCTCAAAACCTGCCCTCCTTTCTAACTCCAGTTTACGATCTTGTGTCATATTTTTAACTACCATCTTAGTTTTTCTCTGATTCAATCTGAAACCTGAAACTTTACCAAAGTCTTGTATAATGTCCTTCATCTGGATTATCGATTCCATTGGCTGTGTTAGGGTAACAACCAGATCGTCTGCAAATGCCTTTATTCTGTAATCCTCTTGCCTTATCATTATACCTTTCAATGTGTTAGAATCCCTTATTGTATTTAACAAGACTTCTAGTGTTAAAATGAACAACAATGGGGACAGTGGACATCCCTGTCTTGTACCTTTTTCAATTTTAAACTCTGTTGTCAAACTTCCATTGATAATGATCTGTGCCTTTTGCTCTTGATAAATTGCTGAGACCGCCTGTATATATTGGTCCCCAAAGTCCATCTTTTTTAATGTCTTTAATAGAAAATTCCAATCCACTCTATCAAAGGCCTTCTCTGCATCCAGAAAGACCAGCACTGCAGGGATCTGTTTATTCTTCTCAAGATATTCCAATAAATCTATTACTTGCCTTACATTGTCCTTCATGTGCCTACCCTCAATAAATCCCGCTTGGTCATCATGAATCACCTTTTGAATTACTGGCATCAGTCTGTTGGCTAATACTTTTGCGTAAATTTTATAATCCGTATTCAAAAGAGATATTGGTCTGTAATTCTCCGGTTTTTTAGGACCTGCTTGCTCTTTTGGTATCAAAGAAATATAAGCTGTAGTCCACGATGGAGGTACTTTTCCCCCTTGTTGTATGTTGCAAAATAAGTCTCTGAGTTGTTCCACCATTTCTGCCTGTAAAGTTTTATAATACACTGCTGTCAGACCATCCGTTCCAGGAGCTTTGGCTGTTTTTAATTGTTTTATTGCTGCTATTATCTCCTCCTCTGTTATGGGATAATCCATTCTTTCCTTTTGTTGCTCAGTGATTTTTGTAACTCTTTTATTGTCCAAATATTTTTCTGTAAGTCCATTCTGCACCTCCTCTCTGGCATATAGTTTAGTGTAATATTGAAGAAAAGCTTCTTTTATTAAATTCTGTTGAAAAACTTCTTTCCCCCCAATATCAACACTATCAATAGTCCGTATGCTTTGTTTCTTCCTTAATGTGTAAGCCAACCACCTGCCTGGTTTATTAGCATTGCAGAATGTATTATGCTTCGCATATTGTAGGTTTGTTGCAACTTGTTCCGCTATAAGCATTTGGAATTGGTCTTTCAGAAGTTTTATAACACTAAGTATTCTTTCATCTGTTGGATTTTTAATAAGTAACTGTTCTTTGTCCTTTATTTCTGCTTCCAATTCAAGTCTTTTCTTTTGTCGAATCCGCTTATGTTTAGAGTTCATATATATAAGCACCCCTCTCATATAAGCTTTGCTTGCGTCCCACACAATTTCCATTGGGGTGCCTTTATTCAAGTTCATTTCAAAAAACTCTTTCAGATGCTTTTTAAGTTCTGTTATATTTTTCTCATATCTAAACAAGTTTTCATTTAATCTCCAAGAGTGTCTCTCATTCTTACATGTCTCGATTTCTATCCAGACTGGGCTATGATCAGTCAAAGTTCTTGGCAGAATCTTTGTTCTTTTTGTCCTAACAAGTAAGTCATCAGACAACAAAATAAAATCAATCCTGGAAAAGGATCTATGTCTGTCAGAAAAGAAAGTATAGTCCAATTCTTTTGGGTTATGTATTCTCCAAATATCTTTTAATTCCAGGTCTTCTTTCATATCAAAAAAAGTCTGTGGTAATCTAATTCTTGATTTTTAATTTGATTCTAAATTTTTATCTAATTTAGAATCAATTACTCCATTCCAGTCTCCCATAATTAAAATAGATCTATAATCCCATTGAAGTATTTTAGTATGCAGCATTTTATAAAAATAGTCCTGTTGTTGATTAGGAGCATAAATTCCTATCAAAAGAATTTGACTATTAGCAGAAAGTAATTCAATTGCTACAAACCTACCATCTTGATCAGCTTCTATAAGTTTGGCTGTTAATTTTTTGTTTACATAAATAACCACACCATTCTTTCAGAATAGCATTCTGATGTTATCCAAAACATGTAATGGATTAATGAACACTTCCAGAATCTCATACCACTCCTTCTATTCCATAGAAGTTCTTGGTCTGTTTTGTTTTGTAAAACTCATAAAAAAAGTATTTAATGTCAAATCATTGAACTGATTGCCTTATATGAATTTAAAATAGGAGTGCTTTTTCAGAACAAAGTAGATTATGAAAAAAAAAAAAAAAGATTGATAGAAAGTTGTCCAGTAGATACCGGTATATTTGGGATAGGATGTATATCTGAACAGATGAAAAAAATTGGATTTCATCTGAAGTAAAAGAAGTTAGCGAAACCCACGGTGCATACTGGGAATATGGTGCAGTAATTAAAAACACAGGTTGGTAAGAATACCATAATAGTTGTTTATGTGACAAGCATCTCCTCTTATGAGATTCTATGAACTAAAAATTAATGAAGAATATTGACTTAAGTAAAATGTATGCTGTTTATCAGGAGAATATGTAAGATCCAAACTAGACTTTGAATCTTCATATTCACTATGAATAGTATCTTTATATTTGTGAAGAGAGCTCATTTTATTCTAATCAAATCACTGAAAGTTAATCTTAAAAGAGAATTAACTCTATAGTTCTGATTTAATAACTTCTCGTGGAGTTATATAAGGTTGAAGGCAGAAGGTTCCAGTTATTCGAAATATATTGCAGTAATCTTCAATATTTTCAAACTTTGCTTGAGAAGGTTGCGGAAAAATGTACATCTGTTAAATTAGTTTCTCTTTTTGCACCAAAGCTAAAAGTTTGTATTAAGGTTGACTGAACAAAAAAAATAACTAAGTGCCAGGTGGTTTTTGATGTGAATGATCCCAGACTCCTCTTGATTTGTTTATACTTTGATAAAGAAGTGGCCTTTTTGAGAAATTGGGCTGAATCAAGGGCTCTTCAGAATTTTTCTTCAAATATTCTTCAGAAATACATAAGACTGCCAAATATTATCAAACTATGATAAAAGGGTTATATGAAACTCCTAAAATGCTTTTATTCAAACATACTTTGAAATACAATTGATCTGAAGTTGTTTCTCCCTACTTAATTTATTTTATTTCTCAATTTTATGTGGGATATGTTTCATTAATAACTCTTGTGGTTCTGCAGTTATTGACTTAAATCAAAGGATAGGTTTTGTTTAACTTGGATGAAACATTCTTGTGCACAAATAAAGCTCATTTTAAGTAGCACGAATGAAACTAATTTTAAATAGTATGACTGAAACTATAAATCCAGTAGCCAGTAAGAATTGGTCCAGAGCCAAAATTATGTTTCTAAGGATCTTTTTTCTCAAATAAAAGCCTAAGACCAATTCTTTTAAACAGAACAGCATCAAGATTTGATATATAAGGTATGCCTGAAGATTTTGTATTCAAGATGGTAAAGTGCAATCAAATGTTTCTGGACACAAAATTAAATATGCACATAAACAAAACCCTAATTGATAAAGAAAATTCCATTTAATCATTTAGTATAATTCAATGACTGTTGGTCATCCTGTAGGCATTTATGGATGTATGGATCCTTATTCAGGAACTGTCTGTAGGTAGATCTCATTATTTCTGGGTGTGTGTTCCAACATAACAACTCAGAGTAACAAATGCATGGATAGCAAAATCTTGAAAAAAACTATACTTTCTTTATGCACACACACAGACACATACAAATCATCCAACCATCTTCTTCTAACAACCCATGGGTCAAGAACTGCATCAGGCAAAATCTTTTACCATGATCTGATTAGTATTAATTACTTTTTTGTTGTTATTATTTTTTATTGTACAATTTTTTGGGGTTGTATATAAAATTTCTATATTCACAATAACAGTGGACAGTCTGGGTACACTCTCTGTTAAGTACAGATAGTAAATCTTATGCACACAATAATTATGACTATTGTTCCCATATCCTATTCGCCATCATCTTTACTTTTCCTTATTAAAAGAAATTGTGTTATTTAGTTAAAGAAAGATTTGAAGAATTAATAGCATGCAGCTCTTTTTTCTTTTTCTTTTTTGAATCAGTCAACTCCCGGAAACTTCCTGGACAAGTTCCTTGCAATTTTCTTGGCATGATTTTTCTTAGGTGCACTGTTCCATTAGCTTCTTCCTAGGACTAAGAGAGAGAATGGTTCAGGGTCATCCAGCTAGCTTTGTGCCTAAAGCAGGACTAGAACTCATGATCTCCCAGTTCCTAACCTGCTGCCTTAACCATTATACTAAACTCACTTTTTTTCTCTACTTGTAACTTTATTTGGCTTAATATTTGTTATTCCCTTTCTGTAATTTGTACAATATTGCTTACTCCAAAAGAAAGTTGCATTGTGCATGTATTTATTATGCATGTATGTTGTGTATGCATGAGAGGCTTTTTAAAAATGTTTTATATTGTCGGATTAGTTAGATCAGTGGTGGGTTGCCCCTGATTCGGACCAGTTTGCAAGAACCGGTAGTAAAACTGGCGGGAGGCTCTGCCCACTGACTTGGATGTCATCAAAGTTGATCTGCGCATGCGCGCGAGCACAATGCGAACCGTTAGTAAAGGTAAGTAGAACCCACCCCTGAGTTAGATCATTATACACCATCAGTGCAGGCTTACTTTAATTTTCTTGCATTGTATAATTGTATTGTGTTTTGTGACTTAAGGCTATTGTTAGGAAAGAAACCTGTAAATAAATTCAGCTTGCTTCTTTTTTAAATTTGTAATGTTCCTTGAACAGCTTTTGATTCTAATGGCATTTTATTACATTCATTTTCTCTAAGAGGCTAAAGTGTTTCAATCATCCCATTTCATATACACATTTAGAAAAGCTAAATGTCATTAATAGATATATGCATTTTCAGTTAACTAGTATAGTGGTCCTTAGCATACAAATTATTTGGAATGCTAAATTAATTAGTTGTTTGCAGGTACTTTCAGCGCTGGTTTAACAATCTGCCTGATAGCTTTTGAAGAATAAGAAAGTTTCTTCTTGATAAGATTGTATATTGCTGTTTTGTCTCTCCCATGTTGGTTGCTATTCTAGATTGTTGAAGGGTTCAAGGAAGACTGATCTAAAGCAGTGGAAAGACAGGGTCATAATCCAATAGTGAAACTGCGAATGGTAAGCAACTATGTAATCCATCCAAACCTTGAACAGATTATTGTGACAGATATTGGCTGTTGCTTACGCAAAAACAGCTGCTATGTCAGTAACATCCCGAAGGTTTCTGAGTTCTTTTGAAGGCTGGCTGGTCCTTCAAAAGGCAATAAAGAACCAAGAAAATGTCAGTAAATTTAGTGAAATTTGTGCTTTTAAGAAAGTTATTCATAGAACATTCTTTATACATGTTATCAAATCTGAACTTAGTATTCTCCTATTTGGCTTCTATTAACACTCCATATTTTGGCACTGATTCTATTCTTAGGAATTATTTGTTTATTATAGGTATGTTGACTGCTTCCAATTATTTATAAACATAATGAAAGTGGGATAAAAATAGATCAACAAAAAGGAATAATTCCTTCTTTTCTTATTCTGTTTGCTTCATTTTCCCTTATGGAAAAAAAAAACATTTCTTATTCAAGAACTGCTGGCAAAAGAAGCTCAAATAGCCAGAAAAGTAATATTAATCATAATGTACAGATACTTGAGATCTGAATACACCAAAAATCCAACTGCTTTCCTACTGAAGCATTTTACATAATCACTGTGGAAAAATGCCACTTTTTAGTGATGTCACCAACCAAATTATCTACAGCAGATATTAGAACACTTTTACACTTTGTCTGCCAATTTAATGTTGGAGAAATATTTAAGAGGGACAGGGAGATTTTACTCTGATACTTTCTCCATTGTTATTCAGGAAGGACTTTGTTTGAGCTATACAGGTATCTGCTATGATGATGCTACAATGAGAAATCTGGCATGTTGACATCATCATACATGTTCTGCCATTTCGTACTTTTCTGCTCTGTACATTAGTGCATAATGTACAGAGCAGAGAATATGCATTGTGACAACATAATGCACCATTTTTTTTTCATTTGTACTTTTTCTGCCTGCCCTTTATCTGGATGCCCATGATAAGTTACAATGTGAGCCAAAGTGAACCATTCAAGTATTGACACTGCTAATATCAGTGAAGGTTTGCAGATCATTTACATAATCACAGTTTCCTAAATCAGCCACAATTGGCTTTGTATTATTTATTTATTTATTTATTTATTTATTTCTTTATTTATTTATTTATTTATTTGTTTATCAAATTTCTATACCGCCCTACTCCCGAAGAACTCAGGGCGGTGAACAGCCAAGATAAAATACAGATAATACAAATATTAAAAAATATCTTAAAATTATTAAATATTTCGGCCGAAACACAGATTAAAACACCCAATTTATAAAATCACGAATTAAAAAAAATTAAAAATTTAAAAGATGGGAGTTAGGCCAGGCCAGCTTGCTGAAATAGAAAAGTTTTGAGAGCACGGCGAAACGTGCGCAGGTCCGGGATCTTCCGTATCTCTGGGGGTGAGCTCGTTCCAGATGGTAGGTGCCCCCACAGAGAAGGCTCTCCCCCTGGGGGCCGCCAGTTGACACTTTTTGGCCAACGGCACCCTGAAGAGCCCCTCTCTATGGGAGCGTACTGGTCGGTGAGAGGCTATTGGTAGCAGAAGGCGGTCTCGTAGATACCCCGGTCCGATGCCATGGAGCGCTCTAAAGGTGGTAACCAAAACCTTGAAGCGCACCCGGAAGACCACCAGGAGCCAGTGCAGCTCATGCAGGAGGGGGGGTCACATGGGAGCGCCACGTCGCTCCCATAACCACCCGCACGGCCGCATTCTGGACCAGCTGGAGCCTCCGGGTGCTCCTCAAGGGGAGCCCCATGTAGAGAGCATTGCAGTAATCCAAGCAGGAAGTAACGAGAGCATGAGTGACCGTATTTAACGAGTCCCGATCCAGAAAGGGATGCAACTGGCGAATCAGGCGGACCTGATAAAAAGTCCCCCTGGCCATTGCATTAAGCCAAAACCAGGCACATCACATTACAGCTTATTGTGATATACAAATGAACCAATTAAATTAAGGTGAGGGAGAAAGAAAGAAAATGAGTTTTAAAGAACTATCTCTTAGGTTCCTGTGCAAAGGATGTTGAGGGAGTGAAATAGGAGAAAGAAAAATGTAAGATCCCATAATTTTTATGCAGCTTTGTTCAATGCAGCAGTAAATTTAAGAAATATCTATGAGAAATTTTGCTCTGCGGAACTCTTGATTCGTAAGATGATTTACAGCTTCCCTTTCAGCAAATAGTGTGCCAATTTCAAATCTTCCAGTATATCTAATTTATAAACATCTTGACGCATGTCAAGCATGTAATCAAGCTTTTGTGTGATTCAGATTGTTTGCTGTTGTCAATTGTGGTTTCGGTTAAGTGTGTCTGTGTGTGCATTGTTCATGTGTTGGAACTGATTCTATCTCCCCCTTCCCCCATCCCCTGTCCTATTTAATCTATTTATCCAAATGCTCTTGCAAAAAATTAGATATAATGAGGTTTACATACAGATTTTTTTGATGTTTTGTTTCTCTGTGGCTCCCACAAAGGCCTGGCCGACTAAATGATAGTTATTACCATTCTCTCTCTCTCTCTCTCTCTTTTTTTTAATTTGATTTATATGCCGCCCTTCTCCGGAGACTCAGGGCGGTGTACAATGCGTTAAGCAATTGCCTTCATACTTTTGTATGTTTTATACAAAGTCAGCTTATTGCCCCCACAAACTGGGTCCTCAATTTACCTTAGAAAGGATGGAAGGCTGAGTCAACCTTGAGCCTGGTGAGATTCGAACTTACAGTAATTGCAGACAGCTGGTGTTAATCACAATGCTATCAGTTTGCTGAGCCACCAGGCCCGTCTTCATCTTCATTAACATCAAAATCAGTGTGGGAGCATGAAACTTGGCAGGAGCCTTAATAACTGGTTCGTGTGTTCCATGAAATTTTAGGCTGATACCTCTAATTTTCAAAAAAAAAAAAAAAAAAGAAAGAAAGAAAGAAAGAAAAGAAAAAAGAAAAACTTGGGCCTTTTGAAGAGCTTTATACTACTTCCTTGAGCACAGTGCTGAAGCAGGAGAAGAACCTTGCGGAAAACTGACAAAGTTTCTTTTGAACCTCAATGTGAAGTGAGCTATGCAAGTTATTTCTCCTGTTCTCTGAAGTCTGCTTGTGCCTTCAGCTCAGGAAAACAAAACAACTGCCAAAGTCAGCTTTGACTCCTCCTGTGATCTACTTAGCCAAACAAAAGAAAAATAAATTGAAGGTTCTTCAGAGCGATTTAGCCAGCTTGCTGGGCACAGCAAGGAGGCCTCTGTGAAACTGGATGTATTTGCACTGTATCAGTGTATCTTTTAAAAAGTTGTGAAAAGAATGTTATGATACTGCTGGCTGACCTCAAGGGACAATTAATTGTTGCTATTTGAACAGCTGCTAAGTATGCGGACATTTTTTTTTACAGGCTTCACCAAACTAAGATCATTTCCTGGCATCTTTGTACATCTATTCAAACTTCTCCAGATTGTTTATCCCTGTATAAAACAGATGCACATATTTAAACGATTTGTTGATTATGGAGCAAGAATGAGATTAATTCCTTCATTATGAAAGACAATGCTGTCCACCATCGGAGTTGACTTACCATCACTATTCTGATAGAAGTGAGGTAGCATTTGTAAGAGATGTCAATTCAGTTTCAACCCTTTGAAGCAAAAGTTGCTGATAAGCACCATGTGGGATGCATCAGGCAAACAGTGTGAACCTGCCTTGTTAAATATTTTAGGTTTTTGATCCAATATCTGAAGCAGCTGACAGCTCCATTAGTGCTTATTTCAGATGATGGTATCTTTTCATCTCTATCATTCAGGAAAAGACATGTCTGTCCATCTTAAAATTCTTTAAGCTCCTTAAGGCAGCTACTTAATACGGGAAGTACCCCATATGGTCTATTCATTCTAGTTGAGAGTATTGTTCTATTTAATTAATTCATGCAATTTCAAAAATGAACATACTGTAGCAGTGCCTTAATTTGAGCTAGGTTATTTTTTTAAAGAACAATTCAAAGTATTGCTGCCCCAAAGCACAATAACCAATGGATGAAAATAAAACAAATTCGAATGAACACACACTATGAAGAAAGAAATTGGAGAAAATTAGGTTTAATATTTGGAGTGTCTAGCCCAGGGGTGGGTTCTAAATTTTTTTACAACCGGTTCTGTGGGTGTGGCTTATTTTGTGGGCATGGCTTGGTGGGGGGAGTAATGTGACATGGTGGGCATGGCCAACTTTTTTTTTTACTTTTAAAAGCATTTTTTCTACAACCTTAAGAGGTTGCAGAAAAAAAATGCTTTTAAAAGCCTCTGACGATCAGGCAACTCAGCTGGGATCACCAGAGACTTTTAACTGCATTTTTTTTTCCTACAACCTCTTCGGCCGAAGAGGTTGCAAAACAAAACAAAGCTTTTAAAAGCCTCTGATGATCCCAGCTGAGCCGCGCAATCATCAGAGGCTTTTTTTTTTTTTTACTTTTAAAAACATTTTTTCGGTCGAAGAAGTTGTAGAAAAAATGCTTTTAAAAGTTAAAAAAAAAAGCCTCTGATGTGGTGGGCGGGGTAAGCGAGTGGTGACTGGGCCGGGGACCGGTTTGGGGGCGTGGCCAGCCAATGTTATTACCGGTTCTTCGAACTACTACAAATTTTTACTACCTGTTCTTGCGAACCGGTGCGAACCAGGAGCAACCCACCACTGGTCTAGCCGCTGCATATACATGCGCTACCATCTTGGGAAAAGGGCTACCATCGGTGATCTGTTGGACAGTATTACTTGGTCTGTTGTGTGGATGTTTAGGTGGTTTAGGGGTGGAGAATTGTGGTGGATGGGAGTGTGTTTGGGGATTGTTATGTGTGTCTTTGGGTGTTAAGTGAATTTCGTGTATGGGTATACTGTGTGTACACGTACAATGACAATAAAGTTATTTATTTATTTATTTAAAAATATTTCACATGCCACTCTGATTCTTAAGATTAAATCTTTTAGGGCAAAGGATTCTGACTTCAAAAGTTTAGAATGGTTTATATATTTATTTTCATGCATACACAATGGATGGTAATTGAATTTAATTGAATCAAATAAGCAAAGCATCTTTTAATTACCCAATTAGGCATCTTTTTATTTAAAATCCTTGGTGGACTATTTTTTTGGAATTTTATCTCAATCGCCTTAAAAAAAAAACTTACTTTGCTTATACAGATAGCCCTCACTTACCAAGCCCAATTGGACTGGCAACTCCAACACTAAGTGATGTGGTAATTAAATAAAATGTCACATGACTGTGCCCAACCTATGGTATCAGTTAGAGCTACAGTTCTAGCTGTAGCCATTAAGCAAATAATCATGGATCGTTACATGCGATATCATGTCACAGTGACTTGTAACTTCCTGCCAGCTTCCCCATTGACTCTGTTTATCAGAAGCCAACTATGAAGGTCACAAATGGTGATCATGTGACTGTGGGATGCTGCCACCATTGTAAATGTGTGCTATTTGCCAAGCATCTAAATCACATGATTGTGGGTAGACTCTGACAGCCACAACTTCATAAACTGGTCATAACTTTCAGTGTCATCATAACTTTGAATGTCACTGAAGGAGTGGTTGTTAAGCAAGGATTACTTGCTGGCCTTCTCCAATTTTATGGTGTTGAGGCTACAATGTCTATTTGTCTAAGATAACTGGGAATTCTGGGTGGTCAAAAAAACCCTAATTCAAGATAATTTACAAAAGAAACTGCTATTGAGCATGTTCCAGAGGTGAGTTTCAGCAGGTTCTGACCAGTTCTAGAGAACCGATAGCGGAAATTTTGAGTAGTCCGGAGAACCTGTAGCAAAAATTCTGACTGGCCCCGCCCCCATCTATTATCTGCCTCCCAAGTCCCAGCTGATTGGGAGGAAATGGGGATTTTGCAGTAACCTTTCCATGGATTGGAGAAGGAATGGAGATTTCACAGTATCCTTCCCCTGGTGTGGGGTGGGAATGGAGATTTTACAGTATCCTTCCCCTGCCATGCTCACTAAGCCACACCCACCATGCCACACCATGCCCACCAAGCCACACCCACAGAACCAGTAGTAAAAAATTTTGAAACCCATCACTGGCATGTTCTCTTGCAGTTGAACAACAAGATTTCAAGGGATAGAAATATGCAAACTTTTAGCACCTTCCATGATAGATCATAAATAATGTTCCTGGCAGAATATTATGCTAATTGCATTCTGCTTAATATTATAGGTGTCAATTAAATACATTTTTTTCAAATGGAAAATAAAAGAGATTACAGTAGGTTTTAAAAATTTACAGAATTTGCCTAATCATTAGTTGCATGGCCAATATATAAATCTATTTGAATTTGAATGATTAAATTTGTGTTTTTAGGTTACTGTGTTCTCTTCCTACCAATAATGTAGAATCCTCCCTAAGCTTTCTTTTTCCTGTGAGAAATCTATTATTTAGTATCATTCTTTGAAATGTACATTGATGAATGTTTCAGTGAGAATGCATTATAATCGCACCCAGAGACATAAAGAGTGCATTAACTATTGAAAAATTAAATTACTTGTGTGCAAATTATCCAAAACAGTAATTAAGCAATCAACTCAATAACAACAGCTAATCCAGCAATATTACCTTGCATAGTTTACCTCCCACACACACTGATGCAACCAGATTTTTATGAAAGAAATATTAGAATCACATCTTGTCTGTTAAAAACTGCTACAACTTGTAAACATTTGTCTGTCCATCCACCCACTCTTCTTCTTTAAAGCCGCTATAAAGATTATCCAGTCCAAATAATAAGATGCACTATGTTGGTGAAAATACCAATTTCTAATCTCTTTAATATGCAGAATGAAGTGCTCTTTATCTGACACTGTTTTTCAAATATCAGCAAGCAATATATTGTAGAAATGGGAAAGTCTTGGGATTATTGAAGACTAATAATAATTACAATACCAACTTTCTTTCAGGTAGATTGATGGGCTGAGGTTCTTTACAATGCGGGTTGGATTGATAAACTGGTCAATCCTAACTTTCCTAAAGTTCAAATTCTATTGTATTGCAGTCTAATTCTCTTAAACCCTAGGTCCGTGATGGCGAAAGTATGGCACACCTGCCACATGTGGCATGCATAGCCATATTGTTGGGCATGTGAGCTCAGCTCCCATGTGCATGTGCGCGCTGGCCAGCTGATTTTCAGGCCTTCTTGGCCCACCAGAAGTAGGGAAACAGGATGTTTCCTGCCTCCGGGCGACTTAGAGGGGTGGTGGGGAAGATCTGTTTTTTGCTTTCTTCAGCCTCCAGAACTTTTCTAGGAGTCTAGGGAGAGTGAAAACGGCCTTCTCAACCCCCCTGGAGGCCCTACAGGGGCTGAAAATGACCCATTTGCCAATTTCCGGTGGGACCAGAAGTGCCGTTTTTTGCTGTCCCCAGCTTCCAGTGACAGAAGTTGCTGTCTCCAATTTCTGGAAGTTGGCAAACGGGCCATTTTCGGCCTCTGGATGGTCTCTGTGGGGGGAAGGCCATTTTTGCCCTCCCCAGACTCCTAAAAAGGCTCTGGGGAGAGCAAAAAATGGGCCTACTGTGCCATCGCTTGCCAGGAGCAGGGGTAGCGGCTCGTGCACATGCATGGGGGCAGGGCACATAGAATTATGGGTGTGGGCACGTATGGGTGCGACCCCCCTCCTGGCACAAAAAGGTTAGCCATCACTGCCCTAGGTGGTATTGAAAACCATGGGAAAAAAGATCCTCATGCCACATTTAACAGGTTGCCATTTTTACTTTCAATGATGTCCATTTTTCTGGCATGGGAGATCCTTGAGTTTAGGCAATAAGGATAAGAAAGCTACCCTAAATAATAGAGAGGGAGCTACTGTGTTTTCCCGAAACTAAGACTTCTCCAGATAATAAGCCCAATCGGACTTTTCAGTGATACATTAAAATAAGCTGCCCCCAAAAATAAGCCCCCCCACCAACTACTTACATGATACACAGCTGGTCCTGCCATTTCCTCTGGTTGCTTGCTGCGCAACCAAAATGAGTTGAGGCGAGGCCAAAGAGGGGGAAGGGGGGGAAGGGGAAAACATGCCCTCCCCTCCCTGTTCCTCGCCATTGTGCCTAGGAAAACATGTTGTAAAAGAAAACCTTCTTGTGAGTTCAATCAAATTTCTCCAACTCACAAGAAGGTTTTCTATTACAATGTGTTTCCCTGCACACAATGGCAAAGAAAGTGACGGAGATGGAATGGTAAGTGTGATCCGTTTCTTGCCCGCCCCACTTGCCACCCCCAAATTGCATCCCTAAAGGTGGCGGGTGGCTAAGCAAGGGGCAGGATGTGTTTTCTAATGTGTTTTCCCAAAAATAAGAACCTGTCTTATTTTTGGGAAAACACGGTATATTTGGAATGATTCTATTGAGCATTCATTTCAACAGATTATCTGTACACATGGCTTAATATGACATCCATATCTCTTTAGGAGTCTAATGGATCCTATGTGGTTGGTTTACAAAAGAAATCTGTTTGCCTTAGTGAAATATCTCTTTGATTGATCAGAAAATTCTGCTGATTATTTCAAAGCTACATAATGATAAATGAGCACAATGATCATCTGTTCACCAGCTGTAACTGTGATTTTAAACCCAGTACAAGTCTAATTTTTATATCTGAATGTGACACATTGACAAGTTATTTGCTCTGGATCATGGAGTTGCTAGTTCCTTTAGATTTTCCATGGTGTTTATGGGTGCTTGTTCCTCACTGATGGTACAGTTTTAAGAATAATGTGAATGTGTAAATTGGCTATCACAAAATAAATCAGAAAAAGATCTTACATTTTTACATGATGTTAGACTTTTTTTTTTTAGTTCAGGCAATTCCTGCCAAGCATTTCAATGCATCAGTGATGAAAATTCAATATCTGTATTAATATGCTAATCTGCCCTTATGCCTTATCTATTTAATTGTTTACAGCAGGCCTGTCTAACCCATAGCCCATGGGCAGCATATGGGCCCTCGACAGCTAATAATGTGGCCCCACAAGATCATAAACTTTTAATATTATTATGTGATTTTTAGTGATAGTTACTATACCATATATTTTATATGCAGCCCAAGACAATTCCTCTTTACTCAATCTGGTCCAGGCAAGCCAAAAGTTTGGATACGCCTGGTTTAAAGCATGTTTATTGTACTGTTCCAGCTGAAATTACTCTTGGAATATTTTCCATATGATCAGTTAAAACAAGAGCTTACAATTGAAAGCACTTAGTTTTAAAGGCGACAGAGAGAAAAAAAAGGGTAAAAAGCAAAGCCAGTTTATTAGTAGAATTAAATGTTAGAATTAAATTCATCTAAGAAACAGCTGGAAATTGTCCAACAAGTAATGGAGTCTACTGAAAAAAAATGTTTCATAGAATGTACTCTATGGATTCCCATCTGTTTCAGTTCCAGCCTAAGGAAAATGAAGAAGGAACACTGTTTTATGGAGACAAGCTAAATGTCTTGAATTTGATTTGTATACCATTTTCTGAATTTCTAAATGATTCCAGGAATTGCAGCTCTATCTAAACATAGCAGAAGTAGAATATCTGTATCCCTTTCTGTAAAAAATTGTGAGAGTTAGGTCAGACAAAGATCAGAAGCAAAAAGCCTGAGATCAAAGTCATCCAATAGAATAACAATGTCCTTGTGTAAATTGTTCTTCCTTGTCAAAAGCAAAAAGATCCCAATCATTACATCAGATGGAAGAGAGATAAAATTTGAATCTTGCTTCTGAGCTCGCTCCTCTCTCTCTCTCTCTCTCATCTTGCATTTAACTTTTTCACTAATTCTCTTGAACAAGATCTGATGAATGGAAAGAGGTTACAAGATTTTTACGAACTGAAATATTTATCATTTATATCTAAGATACAGTATGTATGCATTCAATATATTAATATGGAGATATTCTCTTTCTAACGTGACTCAGTGAAAAGCTTAAGGCTCAATCTTTGCATAATAGTCTTCAGAATCTATCATGTGGGAACCTACAGTTTTACTCTACCTGCAAGACTTCAAATTACTGTATCAGTCTGAGAGGAGTCTGACAATAAATCTATCAGCTCCTGCTTTCATTGTTATGAGAACGAGAATGACCAGGTTATAATGACTGGCTCTCTTGTAACTTGATTGCCTATGGATCAGGTCACTAAACCCTTGTTTAATATCAGGTGATACTGCATCATTCAAAATTAAGCAGTGGTCAGGTATGCAAAAATGAACCAACTAGCTCAGGGGTCATACAGATTTCTGCCTGTACTCAATGTCTCTTCCTGATCAAGATCCTGATGCAGCAGCAAAGGCAGTTGTCATGGCATTAATCCTTTAGCACTTTGTTTGACAGACATGATGAAAGCCCATTTATGACCTTCATCACTCAATACTTGTTTATCTTCTTCACAGAAGAAATTTTTTTTAATAATTTTCTTTTTTCAAGTAGAATTCATAATTACCCTTTTCACCAGAAGATTTTTGAAATGGGTGACAGAAGAAAGCAGGCTGGATGCAGACCATGTTACTAACTTTATAGATAGGCTGGTTGATTCTGCCAAATAGGTAATAGCCAACCCTAAGATCCTATTCTTATGATAAGGAAAATGTACATTTGTATAAATGTGTTTGACATTCTATTGTTTCCTCAGGATGTAGCTTAGAATGAACTAACTTTAGTCAACCTGTTTAAAAGGAGCTTATATGATGAAAATCATGGCAAGAGAATGAAAGTATTGAGCTGTTATTGAGATTTAAGATTTAGTGTACAGAAGTCCTCCCTTATACCTGATTATACCTTATATTATTACCTTATACCTCCCTTATACACCTGAGCCGAGGTGGCGCAGTGGTTAGAGTGCAGTACTGCAGCTACTTCAGCTGACTCAGCAGATCAGCGGATCAAATCTCACCTGCTCAAGGTTGACTCAGCCTTCCATCCTTCTGAGGTGGGTAAAATGAGTACCCAGATTGTTAGGGGACAATATGCTATTTAGTATACTGTCTTTGGTGTGAGCTTCCCAGAGTCCTCAGAGAGTGGGCGGCATAGAAATACGACTAATAAATAAATACCTAGATTTTTCTATATATCACTAATTTTCAGTCATGACATACATCATTCTTGAGAGTATATCTCTTTCAAAGTAGTATAGAAATACCTTGTCTGGTAAAGACTCCTGCAACTTATTTTTGCCATAGGCAAGGATTTCTAGTCTGTCCAGTGTTTATTTTCAATTTTTGTTGTCCTAAAACTAATGAAGTAAAGCAGTTGTTACTGAACATTCTCTCCTACTTAGCCTTCCTTAGCTTTACTTCTCTATAATATTTCCCATTTCATAGTATGAGAAATCAAAGTAAAATATAGCCATTTTTTTTGTTTTTGTTCTGTAATATGAGAGCCACTGCAGCTGAAATCTACAATGACTTTTATATAATAGTCTACATATAATATTTATGTAAATATTCTGTTCACAAGAAAGGAAATATGCAGTAGAAAATAATGTGAAAGTTATCTCTGAGAGAAATTAAACTTTCAGGTGTTCCCTGTCAACATACCTGTTTAGCTTGTCTAGTTTTTCCAGAATTCCACACTGATTTGTCATCATTTGTGGGAGGACCATAATTCTGAATACACACACCCAAGCCCATACCCACCTACCTTCTCTTTCTTACTTGTATGCTAAAACAATGCTGTTAAGATCATAGCAGTTGCCAAGAATTTTTCTTTCAGGAATTCAAAACAATATTTATTGGCCAACTCCTATTTCATCTTTACAACTGTTTTTTTAAAATATAAGACTGGGCTAAAAAATTGATCTTTGGCTGGAAATCACCTAGTAAGTAATGATGTAGCACAAATTAATATCCCACTTAATCTTAATCTGACACTGACACCATTACTTTAAAAAACCTATGGTCATATTGACCTTGACTGGCCTAAAAAAAACTATTAGTATAGAAGTATTTAGGTCTTTGTGAATTTATGCTGTGTTCATCACACAAAGTTGTTATGAACTTCTAAAGGGTTTGGTTAATTTTAGCAGATACTCTTATTGGCTGCATAATTTTTACTCTTTTCATTTTTGGATAAAACTGTTCCAAATCTAGATTTGACCACTCAATCCAATGATGACTAATGGTAGCTGTTCATCTGAAGGAAACAACTTTACTTTAAATCAATTCCCCCCCAAATTATAAATATAGCCTCTCTCCAATTCCAGTGTAAACCAAGAGCACCTTTGAAAAAAAAGAAAACTGTAGGGGGAATACAGACAAATTAAGAAACATTATTAGGGTTCCTGATAGATCAAGCCATATCTCTTCCAGCCCAGGGGTAAAATTCAGCAGGTTCTAACAGGTTCTGGAGAACCGGTAGCGGAAATTTTGAGTAGTTTGGAGAACTAGCAAATACCACCTCTGGCTTGCCCCAGAGTGGGGTGGGAATGGAGATTTTGCAATATCCTTTCCCTGTCACGCCTACCAAGCCATGCCCACAGAACCGGTAGGGAAAATTTTTGAATTTCACCCCTGCTCCAGCCTAATATATAATACTGGCAGCGCTATCTGAAAATACACAAATATGGCTACATATCACATTTACATTGAACTTTCAATGAATCTGATCTTTGGCCAAGTCCAGTCTCTCAAACCTCTTTGTTCAAGTTACTGTAGATTTTATGTAATTCTGCTCATCTTTTCTTTCTAAAAGATCTTTGGTCTGAGGAGCCTGTGTTGAACTGAAATTTCTAGATTCTTAGATAAACGTTCTCACAAATTGTACATTCCTTAGGAGAGATAAAGGAAGGCCTAAGGCAAGTAAATAGGAATAGCAAGGCTCTCAGTGAGCATAGGAGCTGCAATAAGACACAATAAAGGTTTGTTTCTTGCAGCCTGTTTTCATGTTGAGAGAAGATGAAATATTAGATAAAAGAGAAGAACCCCAAACAAAGAATTGGAGCCAGCCATATACCAAAAGATTTCAAGGGCTGAAAGGAAAAAAAACGGTATCCTGTTTTACTGCTATGGAGATCTGTAATTGTGGAAATCAATAGTAGCTTGCTAAAGAAGGCCAGATGTAACTACCAGTATATGAAATGGTCTTTCAGCTTAGAAGAAGGCAAGGTCAAGATTTTTGCTGTCAGCTGTGCAAGTAATCATATTTATATTAGTGGTAAATCAAACAATTAATGGTTTCACTAATTAGTGAAAAAATTCAATTGCAACTGCAATCTCAAAATTAGGTCTTCTGCAGTATATATTGCACTATCCAACAATACACTACACTTTTGCTAGCTAATATACCTCATAGACAACATATTGAAACATCATCCATTGCACTAGTTAAGCTCTCACTCATATCTGCTAGTATTAACACAGTAACTTTTGCAGTAGTAGCAATACCCTCATATAAAGTCTCCAAAAGGAAGCTGGGGAAGTTCACACAGATAATGGAGGTGTTGAAAGTGTTGTACTAAATGTAAACTAGATATATTTGCTAGTGTATTAAGTCATAAGAATTTCTGAAACCATCCTCCAAATTAATCATGTACAATCTGAAAGATGACATGTTTGAACATGTTCACTGTAATAGCTGATGTTATTTTAGGCATATTTCAAATTTCCTGAGCTAGTAAAAATGTTTATCATGAGTTCTCAAATACCACCCATTACAAAAGAATGTGGGGCTATTTAGAGGAATGAAGTAATTTGGAAGCACTTGGAACAATCATATTACAGTTAAAGCAGCAATGCACTCCAACCATCAACTTTTACACAGAATCAGCATGTCTTACCTCTATGGAAAAAAGCAATGCTCAAAGTAAGTGGAAAAACCAGCAAACAAATTTGTGTCTTATGGATGAAGATTGATTGTAAATGCATGTATGTTTTCTGCAACAGGGGTTAGTTAATGCAATGCAGAAGTGCACATAGGACTGAGAAAGATTTCAGCATTTATCTGAAATTGCCCACAAATAATTTCTGCTTTAGGAATAGCAACAGCACTTAGACTTATTGTATATACCTCCCCATAGTGCTTTACAATACTTTCTGAGCAGTTGACAAGTGTCAGTATATTGGCTCTGGCAATCTGGGTCCTCATTTTACCAACCTCAGAAGGAGGGAAGTCTCAGTCAACCTTGAGTTGGTTAGGAACAAACTCCTGGGAGTGGGCAAGTCAGACTGGAATACTGCATTCTAACCACTGCATTACTCCAGCTCTTGTACACAAAGGGTGTCTCACTAAGAAATTAACTGAAGCTATGTGGTGTGATGAGGCCCTGAGGTGTGCTGACACAGTAGACCAAACCACAATTGATAAAAAATGTGCAGTGGTAAAATTAAGCTACATAATTTAGTGAATAAAAGGAGTACTTTCTGAGTGCCAATGAACCCTGAGTCCTTTATCCCTTTGGTGAAGAGTTTGATGTCCACAAGTCATTTTGTATATCTGCAAATAAAATAGTCAGTGAAGATGAGTAAATATTCTAGCAGTTTGTAGAGCTGAGAAGGTCAGAACATTACAGAAGCTAACAATTGTTGTATCCAGATATTTTTAAAGCTTTTCAAGATCAGATGGGCAGAATTTCCCTTCTCATTGTGCATTAAGCTTTAATGTTATAGTAATCTGTAGTCTTCTTCATAAGCAAATCTGTAAAGAAAGCATTGCTCAAGTTCATTGCATCCCCTTGATTAACATAAGCCATTGATATGCTTGCTATCTGATATAAACACAGTCTTCAGGAGATGCTGGTAAAATCAAAACTTTTGATCCAGAAAGAATATTTGTTTGCTGGATGGGACAAAGCTTTCAAACATGGAACTATTAAGCACCTGAAGCTAATCCTTGTATTTGTTTTGGCATGAAAATACTGTCAATTGTTTGTTTCAATTTCTGATAAGAAAAATATTTAGCCAAACAAACATGGTAAGGTCAACAAATCATTCTTGCTTTTCCTGGGTAATCTTGTTTGTCACAGGAACATAAAGATCTCATCCTTTCTTTGCTTCTGAAAGCACCACATGTAATAACTTGGACCAAGACGATGTAATTAATCAAGGAGTTATTTTGTTCCATCCATAGTTACTGTAGTCTTCTCCCTCCAGGAATTGATCCATTGTTAGCTACTGTAATTTCAGACATCACATTGAGATTGAAAGCATTTTCATCAGACATTTTTTCAAGAAACTGTTTTGGAGACTTTACCAATATGCATAATCACAATAAGTCAGTTTGCTCTAATGGTTAAAGCATCAGGCTAGAAAGCCTGAGACTATGAATTCTAGTCCTGCCTTAGTCATGAAATCTAACTGGGTGTCCTTGAGTCAGTCATACCCTCGGTTCAACTCACAGGGTTGTTGTTGTGGGGAAAATAGGAGGAAGAAGGTGTGGTGGGTCTGTTTGAGTTATTTATAAAAATAATAAAGGCAGGAAATGAATGAATGAATGAATGAATGAATGAATGAATGAATGAATGAACGAATGAATTTTGTTTGTTTACACTGTCTAAGTTGGTTATCTCATCTTGCTTGCTCATTGGCTATTTTATTCTGTAGGGTATTAAGAAAATAAATAAATAAATATACTTTATTGTCATTGTATGTATACGCACGGTATACATGAAATTCACATAATACCCAAAGACCAGGCCCAACACACATAACAGTCCCTAAACACCCACCACCACCACCACAAATTCCCCACCCCTGAATCACCCAAACATCCACACAACAGACCAAGTAATGCTGTCCAACAGCTCACTGATGGTGGCCCTTTAGTTCATTATTGAGTGCAATTATAGCTCTGGGATAAAAACTATTCAGAAAACGTGTGGTCCGAGTTTTAATCGTTCTATAAATTGGTGGTGTTTCAGTGGGTAAAGTATAAATAGTGCTCTAATAGCAATGCAGAATGTTCTTATTACTGGAAGTCTTTGGCATTATTTAACATTCTGTAAATTCACAATGCAGTGGATTTCCAGCTTATTATATGTGAAAGCTTGAAGAGATGGTGGAGTTTAGTTGCATTTTCATTTTGGGTATTTTGGAATTCATTGCTGCAAAGACAAAAATGGGTAAGTCCATGAGTTCTAAGAATATGATTACTGGGAACTAGTGCCACAAACAACTACAATGGTGTTTTGTGAGACTTAATTAACCTGATGTTGGCAATGTGTCATGCAGTTTGCCTTTGGGCTGCCATAACTGTTTGTTTTAATACAAATACACACTATTTGTGATCATTTCTTCACAAGATTCTGTGGCTCAGTTATAACCAGTGACTCTGGTTGTATCTCATCCACATATCCAAGTCTCTCTCTGTCTTATCCTGCTCACACATACAAATACCGTAATGGTTTGAAGTCTTTATTGAGGCTATCAGCCTTGAATAGTAATTCTCCAGGATTCCCCACAAAGGACCAGAACAAGACGCGATGAGTCCAGTTTCCCAAGTCAGGAAAAATACAGAGCAAATCCAGCAAATTCATGGTCCAAAACACAAATCCCAGAAACCAAAAATCCAATTCCAAGGTCTACAAGGCAAAGTCCAAAGTCCAGAAACAGAGTCAGAGTCCCAAAGCAAGGAACACGGTGGCTGAACAAACATGTGAACCAAAATGGAAGAGTTGTTCTCAGCACCATTCTGCTCCATTTGCAGGGATAAATATCCGCCAAGCAATGCAATTCATTAGGAGGGGTGAGACTGTCTCCTCGAGAGTAGCCTTGCCAAGCTCTATAGCACCTCTCCTGTCAGCCCTGCGGAGCAGGCAATTCCTTTTCATCCCCGCTCCTTGGTTGCAGATGCTCGCCTTCTCTGCCCTTTGCTTCTGGCTGGCCTTCCGAGCCTCTTGGCTGCATTTGTGTTTCTTTCTTCCCGTTATCATCCAGCCAGTTGTTTGATTGTTTCTCTGGCCCTTCTGAAGTTCCTGGTTTCTCCTCCTCTTCTTGCTCATCCCCTCTTGCTCCAGAGTCTGCCGTATCTTCCAGATGCTCTGTCATGCCCCAGGCCCAAATTCCTAAAGCAGACTCTTCCTCAAAGCCTGAGACAGCTTCGGGGACCTCCATGACACTGTCCCTCTTAGCATATTCTCTTCACTAGAGATAGAGGTAATGCTACTACCTACCTTCCCACTTGACTAATTCATATCTCATAAACTTTTGTAATGGAATTATCCTTTTTAAGCATCTTGGTTTCCAATTTGTTATGAGATGGGTAGGTCATGAAAAAGGTGAAAACTATGACTATTTTATTTTTGAGATAGGTCAAAATTTGATTGGGAAGGTTCTGACATAACTAAGTTTCAGCATAACTAAGAAAGATCAAAGCAGGTAAAAAAAGAAAAAAAAGTGTTAGATGTATTGAATAGTAAAAACAAAATCACAGGTACAAGCAACCATTTATTAAACAGATGAACAGTTATGGGCAGGGTTGCAGAGTTGGCACAAAGGATATGTTTAAGATGGCATCCATTTCCATGGGGCCTGCAATTCTATTGCTAATGTGCCCCTACACACCACACCTGTAGGCAGTGGGTATGTGTAGCAGTGGAGTATTTACTGTGTGCCATAGACACCTCTTTCTTCCTAGAGCGGTTAACCCTCAGAATATGGTAGAGGTTCATAAGAAATCCTGGCATGGCTGCCTTCCCAACATCCTGGCTTATAAAATAGATGGTTTGCTTCATTGAATTATTGCATGAACTGTTATAGGGTCTTATGCACATACTATTATTGGCAAGTTTACGGACTACTTGATATTGTGTCTATTTACCTTTGTAACATACAGATTGTATTTAAGAAAAACCTGCCCTAAACCAGCAATCTCCTTATTGTCATCCATATGACCTAGAACCACTATGTTAAAGAAATAATTATTTTCAAAGAATCACCAAGTCCTGAGTATACTTCCTTAATGAGTAATAGCATGATATACTATTATAAAAAGGCTTTGTTTCTAAACCTTAAGTGTAATGTTGACCTTATCTTTTAATCTATCATATTTAATTTAGATTGTGAATTCTCTTTCAACAAGGAGTCTAGTGCACTTTTGAGGGATTGAGACTAATAAGTAACTCTTAGACATTTCAGACAGAGAGTAGACGCTTTTACGATGTTTTTCATTTCCTCAAAGTTCTTTGTTCCGCAAACTCACTTGAAGATAAGTATTACTTAATGAAGAGTAATCTTTTGAAGGAGATTATAAGAGAAGCCACTGGAATCAGAATGGAAGTACTGTAGCTTCCTTACATTTGAAATTTACATTATAGTTATTCTATCTCAAGTGTTTGGTAGATTTATTTATGGCAGTGATAACAGTGAAAATTTAGTGATAAATAGAAATACAATCTTGTAGATTAAATCAGCAGAGGTTTTCTTTAAAAAAACAAATATTATTTAAAATAATGGGTGATTAAGACAAATGTCTGTGTTAATTTAATATTTAAACCAAATATACCTAGGTCATACAGATAAGTACGTGTTGGATGTTATTAATCATGCTGTCATTGAGAAAACCCTATCCTGTTTCCTGCTTTTATTAGAACCTCCCTTCCTTTTATCACAATGTAATTGTGTCCTGAGGTCAATAGAAGTCCACAATATTAAGTACAACACACACACACACACACACCCATGATATGTGACAATCATATGGCCCTACATTTTAAAAAAAAATATTCTGTAGATAAAGTGAGCAGACAAATTTGAAAATCGACTGAACCTGCTAGAATTGTATTTGCTAAAACCTGGAAAAAAGAGAAAATACCTACTGAAGATGAAGTTAGTAAGTAAATTATGGAATGTGCTGAAATGAGTAAAGTGACATTTGAAATTAGAGAACAGGAAGACAAACAATATTATATGATATGGGATTTATTTTATCAATGGCTAGATAATAAAGCATGGAAATGAAGTATGAAATATGAAATAAATGTAATAATAAAATATATGAAGCAATTTTTTATGGAGACAAGCCATTGTTAAATAATTGTTGAATGAGAATAATAGCATAAAAATTGTCAAATAAAAGATATTAAATAACTTGAAAATTTTGGATATGGGATTAAGCACAAAAGAATTGTAACCGATCGACACACTTTCTGTGATTGTAATGGATGATGGCTGTTTTATGTTTTGTTATGTTCAAAAATTAAAAAAAATCAAAAAGAAAGAAAAAAAGAAAATGGGCTGAACCATGGTGATTACCATGGTTGAGCCCAGCAGAAAGCGAGCAACTGGTTTAGCCAGGGATGCTGGCAATGGGGCAGCTAACTGATGACATTTCCATATTAGTTTGATGTATAGCAATATTTCAGCTGGGCAGGAGCAGCTAGCAAGCATCACTCAAGCTCATTTGTTTGTAGAAGGTCTAGTCCTTATTTGAATTGTTGATAAGGGGTCATATGTTCCCATACGTTTTATTTTTCCCATTTTCTCTGTGACAGGGTACTAGATTGTTCTGGTAAATAGGGATAGTTGGACCATATGATCTCTTTGACATGGAGAACTGATTCTAAGGCTTGTCTATAAGTGAGAAGCTGAGGATTGGAAGGAAACAAGAAGACAGATTCCCCAAAAGCTAAATCACTTGGCCATTTTGGTTTCAGTCTGAAAGCCTTATTGTTGGTCAGCAGAAGAAGCAGCCCCTAGTACTGCTCACAATAAACAAAGTAAGACAATGGCATTTAGAAGACGGAGTGGCTTTGTACCAAGGCTAGTTGCATCTGCTGAAACAAAGGATTGCTTGAGCTCATTTGGGGGACGTTTGAAAGCATAGCTGACAAAGGCTAAGAGAATGAAAAACTAGCAGGACTGGAAGTTGGATAGAAAAGCAGAGAAGCATAGAAGCCCTTTTGCTCTGGGTTTTTCTACCGCAGATTCATTCAGCAAATCTCTGCCAGGACCAAATTAGACGTGATAAGAATAAACACATTTAAAAGGACTATCCACAAACAGATTACAGAAATGGATGGCAACAAAGCTTGCAATTTCCTGTGTTTTCATTTTCTACAGTCTGTTCCCATGACCATTTTTCTTTCGAGGATTTTTGAGATTGGAAAAGTCTCCAGCAAAGAAATACGCCTATGAATCAGAAAGGGTAATTTAGGAAAGGATTTAATGCACGTCCAAAGCAGATCCCTTTGGCTCTCCAAACTCTTTTTTACTTTATCTAATGGAGCAGGTCCACATTTAGATGATGGGACTGTTGACATTTCTTAATTTGAATATAATGATACAAGCATAGGAGGATTATTCATCCATCAGATCTAATCTGACATGCCTTTTAAAACTGGAAAATAATTATTTCACTATACTATTTATTTCTTTGTATTTTTGGTCCTAATATGATACAATGCTATGAAAAATGAAACTTTGGAATTCATCTGTGTCAGAAGTTGGTAATTTGTGAGATCTTGGATGTTGCTAACTCACAGTTCCCAGGAGCATTAACTAGTATGGGTAATGGAGATAGTTGCTGAGAATTGTAGTTTAGCAACATATGGAAAACCCATAATTATTACCCATAAGATAGAGTTGTGTGAATTGTGGTGGGCAACAGATATTATCATGTGGGAACCTGGAGAGAAAATTGGTGCCAAGTTTTAATGAAACTGTCTTAGATTTTATGATGTATCCATAGCTTTTCTTCTAAATTGTAGTACTTGTTTCCATAGTTCATGATTCTGCCACCAATCTGCATTTTATTTTAAGTTGGGAATGTTAAACAAACTACACACTTAAAGGTAAAGGTAAAAGTTCCCCTCGCACATATGTGCTAGTTGTTGCTGACTCTAGGGGGCGGTGCTCATCTCCATTTCAAAGCCAATGAGCCAGGGCTGTCTGAAGACATCTCCGTGGTCATGTGGCCAGCATGACTAAACACCAAAGGTGTACCGAACGCTATTACCTTCCAACCAAAGGTGGTCCCTATTTTTCTACTTGCATTTTTTACATGCTTTCGAACTGCTAGGTTGGCAGAAGCTGGGACAAGTAACAGGAGCTCACTCTGTTATGCAGCACTAGGGATTCGAACTGCTGAACTGTGGACCTTTCGATCAACAAGCTAAGCATCTTAACCACTGAGGCACCATAATTAAAATCTAGTCCTTACCTGCATTGCCCTATAGCTTAACCTGATTGGTTAAGTTAGTACAAAGCTTGTGGATTTTAGAGTCATACAATCAATTATCTTGACTCTACAAAATGTTTCTATGTGAAAAGAAGGCGCAAAATTGTATAGTGTGTATTATTTACCTCCTTGTCAAAATGTCTGATAACCTTTAAGATTTTTTTTTTTAAAAAAAATCTCAGTTTGAGTTGCATAATCTAAGTTGCATAACTAGGTCTGGCAGTGCGAATTCTCATGTGAAAGATGTACATACCATTCTAAAACTATTAAGCTTTTGTTCAATAGAATGTGTGCCAAAATGTATCTTACTCTTTAATAGGCATCCACAGCTCTGTTTATAGTTCCATTTTTTTCCACAAGTCAAACTGGCATGTTATCTGATCCACATGCCTCCTTATAAAAGAATTCTGTGCTTCAGTTCAGGTGAAAACATTTGTGTTTTATAAGTTTGTGTTGGCTGTTTGAGCTGGGGGATTCTTCCAGGAAACAACAACAACAACAAAAGTCTGGTTCAGGCTGGATCTATTTTCACTGATCCATCTGAAAACATTTTAATAGCATCACTGTTTTGTACAGCACATTTTACCAATACAGTGCTTGATTTCACCAGGCACAGGAATAAATATTGATAAATGTAGCAATCAATAATCGCTTTGTTCTGTTTTTGAGTTGCAACACAAAGTAAAGGATGACAGGTAGGTTTTTTTTAAAGGAATAAATATCGACTGTCCAAAAACTCAGGTTACTTTTGGTCAAAGACAGAACCGCAAACTCCAGACAAGTAGTAACTCTGCATTGCTTTACTGCAAACAAGAATGTTATCATATATATGCAGTACACAGGATTAGCATTCTCTGCGTCTCCAGGTTTTAAATGCCTCTCCTCTTTCTCCTGCCATTTTGAGTTAATGGTTTCTTCCATTCTCTCTTCTCCTCTGAGAGAGACACTTCTTCCAAGATTATACAACCATTCTTTCTGGCCTGAGAGACTTTGGCTCCTGTTCTATTAGCTTTAATTCTTACATGCAGGGTTCTTTAATTGCAATCCCCCCCCTCAGACTACAACAAATGATAATTAAGACGAACATAAAACTCTTTCATACTTCATTGGGTGATGAGATCACTGGATGAAAGATCAAACTCATGCTGTGCTAAAAATTATCTCTGCAGTTTATGCAGTTATTTTAATCCAATTTTATGGTAAAAAAAATGATCTTTTTTTTTTTTAAAAGGTAGAATTTTGGTGAAAACATAAGTGGTGTGTAGGTTCTTATATTTATTTACCTAGGTTTTGCAATGGTCCAGATGTGGTTTGAGTGTTCTGTCTGGTATTGTCAATCATTTTTCTATTGGTTTTCAGTTTCCTTGCCCCCAAACGTCAAATTAAATTTCCAAAGAAACATAATAAATGCTGATTTCTTTCTTTCTTTCTTTTAATCAGTGAAGCCCCTTTTTCCCCCCCAAAATAGGAAAATTGATTCAGGAAATGAGATTTGGTAACAATGGGAAATCTAAATATTAAGAAAGTGTAGCACTCTTCTCCATTTTGCAAATAAAATAGGCTTGGAAAACCCCTAAAAAAAAAGAATGGAAACACATTGAGAATGACGTAGAAAAACAGGAACATCTTTCTGAAGGAAAGACAACTTTGAGGAAACTGCGGAAGATTTTTAGCAGCATTAAGTATTAAATATTACACAATGCTATGCATTTGTTTCTATTTCAATATTTCAAAGTATTATGGCTTGTTCAATAAACAAAATTTTATAATATTCTAGGTTAGCAAACCCAGCCTAAATCTTTTAGCATTAGCAAGGAATGAGTAATGCCAAAGTATTTTACTTACATTGATTATAAGACTTATATACACATTCATGCACTATTAGAATTGGTTCTCTAAAAGAATGATCTCATTTATGCACTTCCTCAGAAATAATAGGATTAAACTTTTTCCAGTTAACCAAGGCTATTCTTATTATTTCCTGTTCCTGATTAGCCCAATACCAAGCAAATTCAGGTTACTTTCTTCTACAGATGCCTAGAATATTCTTCACAGAGGCAAACAGATAATTCTGAGAGCCATCCTTCCCTAACAACAAACAGATTACCTGAAAAAGGGTTGCTGGATGGCTCTTGGTTGACAAGCTAAAAATGCAGAGAAATAACTATGTTTTCCTTCTCTTATCATCACAAGTTGGTTAGACAGGTTCACTGTTTTCTTTCAATGTCATTATAGGCATATCTGGCGAGATCCGGCCACGAATGATGTGAATGGGTTTTAATTGTTTTTAATGTTTTAATTTTTAATGTTTTTATATATGGTTTTTAAATGCATTGTAAGCCGCCGAGTCTTCGGACAAAGGCGGTATACAAGTTGAATAAATAAATAAATAAATAAATAAATAAATAAATACATACATACATACATAAATTTCTGCTTTGAGAGTGTTTTGGAAAACCAAGAAGCTCCCTCCTCCTGACCTGCCCCCTAGGGTTGATGCACCGGTCAGAACTAATGCTTCCATCCCCTCCACCATTCAGTCAAAAAGGATGAAGCTTCTTGGATGGGACTTGAAACAGCTTCAGGGAAAAACAAAGAAAGTCCAATTGCCTTTCGAAAAAGCACCTTTGGGACAACCATGACCTGGATGACTGAGAATCTCCATAGACAGATTGATGCATCATGCAATGCTTCATAGAGCAATCTGATCTAAAGTCTTTATCATCTATCCATTCCATGCCAAAAATACTACATGTCTATGAAGTTACCAGGAATCAATCTTAAACTAACTGTAAGTTTAAAAATTGTGATATACATTAATAAAGATCAATGGCTGGGGAGTTGAAGTCTAGAGAACCCTTTTCTCTACAGCTCTACAGAGAATCATTAAAACTGCCCAGAATATTATCGGACTTCAGCTACCAGCCTGGACAACATCTTCGAATTTCACTGTTTGAGAAAGTTGCATAACATTCTCAGAGACTCTTCCCATCCTGCTTACAATCTTTTTGGACTGTTACCTTCTGGCAAAAGATACAGAACAATTAAAACTCAGACCACACGTTTTCTGAATAGTTTTTATTCCAGAACTATAATTGCACTCAACAGTGAACTAAAGGGTCACCATCAGTGAGCCATTGGACAGTATTACTTAGTCTGTTGTGTGGATGTTTGAGTGATTTAGGGGTAGGGAATTGTGATGGGTGTGAGTGTGTTTGGGGATTGTTATGTGTGTTGGGCCTGGTCTTCGGGTGTTAAGTGAATTTCGTTGTATGGGTATACTGTGTATACACGTACAATGACAATAAAGTTATTATTCTGAAGAAATATTTTTGTAAATATTGGCTTTCAAAGGAAGGCAACAAATCATTCTGATTTCAGGTTCACCATTACCCTTGGTTTAGTACATTAGACATTAGACAAAGTCTCCTCTCATGTTGAGTGGTACTTATTGGAAAAGGTGTTGATGGGTTGCTATTAATATGTTGCAGAAAGAAACAGTTGTCTGAAAGAAAGAGCCACTTGCCTGAAATGGCATAGGTGGGTGTCCTGCTTGAGCAGGGGGTTGGACTAGAAGACCTCCATGGTCCCTTCCAGCTCTATTCTGATTGATTGATTGAGTTTGAAGTACAAAAATTCTCAGACTGGTTGGAATTAAGAATGAACCTAGGATAGGGCTTTACACTAGACCTGAAATAAATTATCTTGACCTTTGAACCTGGGGCTATAAAATCAATAGAATCTCCTCTTCTGACATATAACAAAAAGGGAAGGCATGATTATCACATCATGTTTCTAGGCCATCTTTTCATCAAGTCTGCTAGAAATTAAACTTTAAGAACATATTTTTCTATTAGAAACAAAACTATGCAAGCTACCTTTTGTTCTTTACTTTGGCAAAGAACTGTACATACATATACCATACTGTTTTCATAGACTAACCCAAAACAATTAGTTCTAATTGATTTTCAGGCTTTGTAATGTTAGCTCTTATGTGAGTCTGCTGTTTCCAATAACAAGAAAATCCTGTCAGTCTTAAGAATAAGAACAAGAAAATGAAAGGCAATATGAAGAATTGGCAAAATGCTACACTTATGGTCTTTTGCATAATACAACACATAACATCATTAAAAGAGAAGGAAGGGGTATTAGTTTCCCCCCATATCATAATATATTTTTTTGGAGTTTGAAGCCATTTTTGAATGAAAACATTATTAGATGTCCAGTCTGGTTTGTTTGAATTGAACTGTGATCAGGGAGACAAATGCACAGTTGAGATTCGATTTCTTTCTTATCAAGAAAGCAAAGACAATGGCAAACCACTTCTAGAAGTCTGGCACCCTGATAAATCAGCCATCAATAGACACATAGCCATTAACAATATCTATAGACTATGCAAAAGAGACAATCAACCAGCTCAAAAGAGAACAAAGACTCCATCATCTCTCCACCAGTAATCACCAACCAGATGGCATAGATTAACTCCAAGGTTAATGTCAGACCAACAATCAAATAAACAATACCCCAATCAAGAAACTACCAAAGAGCCACCAATAAACAGCCCAACCAAAGAATGGGTTAGGCCACCTCAACCCACATAGACAAGGAAGTCACCAGAATATAAACTGACAGCAAACAGCACTCCTTGCTAGCACTGATGATGTTACCTAGCTAGGGTAATGAAAGTCTGTAAAACAAAACAAAACAAACAAAACAAACAAAACAAAACAAAACAAAACACCCCCAAGCAAGCTCAGAAGCACCAAGGACCCTCAAACCACTTTGAAATATGTTGCCAAGAAAACTGCATGGATTTTCCACCAGGAATCAAGACAAAACCACAAATTACCCTGCCATATTTTACATTAGTGCACTATATGAACTCAGCCTAGCTGGTTAGTTTGTGGTTCAATATTGTAGAATCCTTGGTGCTCTCTGAGCTTAGTTATTTGCCTGGAGATTTTCATTCCTGACTAAGTGACATCATCAATGCAACCAAGCTGAGAGAGCACAAAGGACTCCACAGTTCAACCCCATATTCTCTTCTAATGGTTCAGTATGCTGGGTGGCCAGCCCTTGCATTGAGTTCATTGAAAAAACCATGATTGAAATAGCTATGGATATGCAATTTATACAAACACAGTCAGAGCTGCACAAAGGACATAGACCAGGAGTGTCAAATTCGTGATATGTTGTCGTCACATGACTTATCGCAACTTTCCCTCCCTTTGCTAAACCGGGATGGGTGTGGCCAATGAGTGATGCATCCGGCCCATGGACTACAAGTTTGACACCCCTGACATAGACCATAAAATTTGGCTTTTAAAATCTATTAATGGCCCCTTTGCCTTCCCTGATGGCTATCCTTGATGCCTTTTTTCTTCTTACTCAACTGATCTTCATATAATTGAAAAGCTAGTATTTACTTCTCAAGCATGTACATCTTATTAACTGGCTATTCTACAAGGGAAATTTAAATGATTTATTCTGAAAGGTTGTGCAATTTCCATAGCTCCTTATGTTCAGTATCTGCTATGTTCTGTTTTTGAGTTGCAACACAAAGAAAAAAAAAAAAGACAGGTAGGAAACCTTTTTTTTAAAAAACAACAACAACAAATCTATAGTATTGGAATTTGAAGAATCATATGGAAAGTATGTATTCTTTTCCTGTCTGCTTGGGGTTACCAGATGTACCAAACCTGTTATTATCATTTTAATTAACAGGGAAAAAAAATAGATAAAATGCTATACTATCCTTGGCATTAGAATTTCAGTTAAAACTGAGATCTTGAACCCTTTAATAACAATTCCTTAAATCATTTTGAAAAGAACATATAGCAAATTTTAATTTGGCATTCATTTTGATGATGGAATTATTCTTTTTTTTAAAAAAAAACCTTGTTTTTTTTTAAAAAAAATATTATTATTATCTTTATTGTTTCAATGTCATACTTACAAAGATGTGTTTCTGATACTGTTTTAGTACATTTCCCCCCTGAATAATGCTGCTTGTTTCTATATGCTTCTCCCACTCTTAAGACCCTTTTTCATTTATGCACCACAATAGGCTTTAAAGTTTTTTTCCCTTCATATTAATTATTAAGGCAGCCATTCATTGTTTTCCTCTGGACCTGCTTTTGCTTGTACATATGTTATTTATTTATATTTTTTAAAAAAAATCACTATGTTTATTTATATCCCACCTTTATTGTTTTTAGAAATAACTCAAGGCAGCAAACATATCTAATACTTCTTCGTCTTCCCATTTTCCCCACACCAATAATCCTGTGAGGTAAGCTGGACTGAGAGAGAGTGACAGGCCCAAAGTCACTCAGTCGGTTTTCATGCCTAAGGCAGGACTAAAAATCGCAGCCTTCTGGTTTCTAGCCTGGAGCCTTAACTTCTAGTTATCTTATATATATATATATGTATCTTCAAAGCGCTTTTAAATTCAATCTTCACTTTCAGTACCATTGTAATGTATATCACTTTTGATATCATTGTAATGCATATAACTTTCTACTGTTTCATCTCTTCTAGTCAAGAGTTATCTGGAGAACCTCAATGGGTAGAATGCTGGCCCTATGGGATCATACTTCTGAAGAAGTGGTAGGATTCAAATTTTTTTTATTAATGGTTCTGTGGGCGTGGCTTGGTGGGTATAGCAGGGGAAGGATACTGTAAAACCTCCATTCCCAGCCCATTCCAGGGGAAGGTTACTGCAAAATCCCCATTCCCTCCTGATCAGCTGGGACTCAGGAGGCAGAGAATAGATGGGGGCGGGGCCAGTCAGAGGTAGTATTTACCGGTTCTCCAAACTACTCAAAAGTTCTCCAAAATTGGTCAGAACCTGCTGAATACCACCATGTTCATGAAGATATGTATACATGCACACACACATAAATAAAGAATTTCACAATTGTACACTGTACAACTGTATATTGAAAGTATACATTATTTCTTAATAAACCAATCCTTCCTTCCTTACTGTGGTTCAGTAGAAAGGAATTTCGCTGAGAACCTAGCTTTGCTTATCTTTCTAATTCTGTTACCATGATAGATGAACCCAATACACAACACATTAATATATCTCTGTGCTCTAATGGTCATAAATGGGACTCTTGAGTGGGTGCCACACAGCTACTTATCTGGAAGATAGGGAAAGGCAGTCATCATTTATCAGTAATTCAGAGCATTCTCTGCCTTTGTCTGTTCTTCAGGGCAGGAAACATAATTTGGCCTGACAGAATCGGTGGGATTACTTAATCTATGGAAATGAACGTTAAGTATTATAGGCTGAATCATCTGCTATATTCTGGGATAATCTCTGGGCAGTGAGGAACCTCAAGAATATTGGGAGGGGTAGAAATAGAAATAGTGAAATTAGGGAAACTCTTCTAATAATACCATTTACTATGATAACGTAGAAAAAGGTCTTCTTTCACTCTGTATTAAAAAAAATGTAATTAAAAAAAGTGAACTGATCTAATAGGTTGTATAAATGAGAAGCCACTTAAAGTAGCCCTGAATCAGGATCCTGGTTTTGATGTGTTTTTGTGTTTATCATTTTGTGAGTTATCCACAGGGATATTTTACAAAATGGGTGGCCATGTAAGTCTTTCAAATACATACATACATACATACATACATACATACATACATACATACATACATACAGTTCAGCATGTATATATACTATTCACATTGATCAGAACAGTGATGTGAAACCATTCATGCTTGGGCTCCATAGACTGCTGTGGAGTTTACTTACATATGTTGTCCTCAATTGAGCATTTTGTAATAGGAAAAATCCAAAAGCTTTTAGTTAAAGGTCTACAAACTAAAGAATTTAAAGAAAATAAATTGGATGATTAATAAGCTAAGCAGTCAGTAATATAAACAAACATAAATAATAATATATACTGAGAAACATCTATTGTAAGATGACATTTAAACACTAACAATAAAATTAGAAAGTAGCAACAGCACCTTTGCACAGCAGCCAAGATCCCAGAATCCCCATTGTCAATGCCTAGCCTAGTGTTCATTGGCTATACTATTGCTGCAGTTATATCTGTATAATATTTCTGGCCTAAAGGATTTAATAAAAGTGTGTTGTCATTGTTAGCGTTGTGTTCCAAGAAGTTCTGAGTGGCTAGTTGTAACTGCCATTTTCCAAATTTACTGCTACGTCAGTACATGGATTGTTAAAATTTGGTGAGATTCAGTTATATGGAATTTCTTGTAGCCCTGCTTGTAAAGTCATTATCTGTAGATCTGAAGCATTTCTAAATCTGTCCCAAGAAATCATGGACCCTACTAGACTTCATTTTGCAAAGAGTTCCTCAAACCAAAAATAGTCCTGAGAACTCTCTAATTACCAATTAAGAAAGACACAGATGAATAGTGAGTTGTTACATCATGATAATGCTGAAAGAATGGAAAGAGAGAAAAGGTTGAAGAAATGGAGAATTTAAGGAGAGGAAAGAACATTGGAAGATTGAAAGACCAAATAACATAATGCAACTCTTCTGTTAATGAAATTAACCAAGTAGTACTATTTTCAAAGAAGAAAAAAGCAGAACACAATCCTTGCAGCAATATTTATAACAGAAAATGAGGTGATACAAAAATAAAGCTTGGGAATCTTTCACCTTAGGCCTAACCTTACCCAAGGAAACCCAAGGAAGTTGCTTCATTCAAGACATCAAAATAAGATTTGCAAGGGTTTGTTTTGCTTTCAAAAAGTTTAACTGTACTAGATGTAACCAGGAAGCGCTGTTTACAGTTTTTAAGAAGATCTGAAAAAGCCACAAATGGAAAAAAAATAAAAAATGGCTGAAACTGTTAGGATGCAAATTTCTAACTTATGAACTGTGGAAAAGATATTTATAAATGTATTGTTTGGCTCATATCTCAGACATAGACCTGACCTGTTCTATGTCTGACTATAGAATCGTGATAGTGAACCTATGGCACGTGTGGCACAGGTGGCACGCAGAGCCCTCTCTGCGGGCATGCCAGCTGTTGCCCCAGCCCAGCTCCACTGTGCATGTGTGTGTGCTTCCTGCCAGCCAACTGATCTTCTAATCTCTGCCGTGCATGTGTTGGGGGGGCAGGGTGCATTTAGGGGGTGCTCATGCATGGGGGAGGGGCACATGCACAGAGTAGCACTCATATGTGCAGGAGATGGGGTGCATGGGGGTGTTTGTGTTGCATTTTGGGGCTCGTGTGGTACCCCCGCATCCCGTTTTGGCTTCCAGATTGATGCAGGCTTTCCAGGGCCAAAACAGGGTGCGGGGGGATGCACGCTGTTTTGGGCCTGGAAGGCCTCCTGAAGCAATCTGGAAGCAAAAAATAGGCGGGGGGGCACATGCGGAGGGGGTCATGCGTGCATGTGCAGGGGGCCGGGAGCACGGGGGGTATCACACGCACATTGCATTATGGGTGTGGAGGCTGTGTCGCCTATGTGTACATGTGCTTTTGGCATGCAACAAAAAGGTTAGCCATCACTGTTATAGAAGGTCTCTCTCTCTCTTTTTTTAAAATTTGATTTATATGCTGCCCTTCTCCGGAGACTCAGGGCGGCTTACAATGCGTTAAGCAATAGCCTTCATACTTTTGTATATTTATACAAAGTCAGTTTATTGCCCCCACAAACTGGGTCCTCAATTTACCCACCTTAGAAAGGATGGAAGGCTGAGTCAACCTTGAGCCTGGTGAGAATTGAACTCGCAGTAATGTAGGCAGCTGGATGTTAAATGTTGCCTTAGGAGGCATTAGCCTCCTACGCCACTCAGCCTCCTTTTGTTTACTGTTTACTCTAAGGATCTCTATAAAATATTGCATGTAATATTGGAATTGGACTTTTTGATTGCATACTATCCGTCAATTTTTCAAATGCATTTCTCAGTTTTTCTGGTTAAATAATGAGGTATCATTAACCTTATGTGCATTACGTACCTGTGCTTGTTTTAATCCTCTGGGTAACAGAGAGTGTGAATGAAGAGGAAAATCAAGAACAGTTATTTAGTAAAGGTGTTTCTGCTACACTGGAATCCCTTCCTTCCTTCCTTCCTTCCTTCCTTCCTTCCTTCCTTCCTTCCTTCCTTCCTTCCTTCCTTCTTCCTTCCTTCCTTCCTTCCTTCCTTCCTTCCTTCCTTCCTTCCTCCCTCCCTCCCTCCCTCCCTCCCTCCCTCCCTCCTTTTTTCTATGTACATACAATGCATGCATGATCAAATCAAGAATAATAGACATCCCAAGTTACTATTAGAGAAGGACATCGGATTAACATTCTTTTCATGTGGCTGCAGGATGGAAGAATAAAGACCTGCATGAAAAAAAGAACTGCCTGCAATTGTTGCTAAAAGAATTTGTTGAAAGCCACAATGCATTTTGGAAGGCAATTGGATCATATTTCAGCCTTGGAGTTCTGACACATGTTGTGACAGCCTGTGGCAGATACGCCAAGAGCTTGTTCTATAAATCACATTTTGAGAAAAGGAGGTAGCAGCAGTGGTGGCAGTTGGTGGCTCTTTTTCTTGGCCATTTCTCTTGGATGGGGGTAGCCACTTAACCTGGCATCAGTAGAAGTTAAGGAGAAACCATGTGGCTTGTGAAAATTCCAGCTCTTCTCCTCCTTGTTAACTAAGGCTCAGTGCATGTGAAGGCCTCCATAAAAAAATAAAAAGAATTCCTGTGGTACTATGCGCGATGCAAATATGGGGATTTAATGGAATGCTGTTTTCATTTAGTTTTCTGGCAGCATTTTATATATATATAAAAGATCAGGACCATCGGTGGGGATGGAAATAGCACCAGTTTAAAAGAGGAGCAAAGCAAATATGATGAGAACATTAGCCTTATCATCTCATATGCTTTTTGCTGCAAGCACTTTGACAGATATGAGAGGAATAATATATTCACTGATATTTCTTTTTATGACTAGCAATTTTGTGTCTGTCCAACGGGAGAGGTTTTAAGATATTTCTATTGTTTTCTGGAAGGGTAGTTGCATTACAAAGTTACAGGCAAGAGGAGGGATTGCTTCTCCTGGGGCCTTCACCTTATCATTAAAACTTTTCAAAGATGGAACAGATTTGGTTTTCAACCATAGATTGTCCTCAAACAAATTGCTGGAGAGATAACAGGAGAACACAATAGAATTGGTTTTACTAGAATGTTAGTTCAGGATTGAAATGAGGGGCAGAGGTGGGTTTCAGCAGGTTCTGACTAGTTCTGGAGAACCGGTAGTGGAAATTTTGAGTAGTTTGGAGAACCGGTAGTAAAAATTCTGACTGGCCCAGACCCCATCTATTCTCTGCCACCCAAGTCCCAGCTGATCGGGAGGAAATGGGGATTTTGCAGTATCCTTCCCCTGGAGTGGGGTGGAAATGGAGATTTTACAGTATACTTTCCCTGCCATGCCCACCAAACCATGTCCACCAAGCCATGCCACAGCCACCAAGCCACACCCACAGAACCAATAGTAAAAAAATTTGAAACCCACCATTGATGAGGGAACCTTGGTGCTCTCTACCAACCAAACAAGTTTGGTTGTTTTCTTGCGGGCATTACCCAAACTAGGTAACATCAGCAGTGCTAGAAGAGGAGGGGGGTTGTGGAGTGGAGGAGAAGGAGAAAGAGAAAAGAAGAGGGAAGGGAGGAAGAGGAGGATTGTGGGGTCCTTGGCGCTCTCTGAGCTTGCTTGTTTTCTTGTAGATGTTTCATTACCCAAACTAGGTAACACCATCAACTAACACTGATGATGTTACCTAGTTGAGTAAGGAAATGTCTGCAAGAAAATAATCAAGCTCAGAGAGCACCAAGAGTCCCTCATGTTTATAATTGTCTGGCGAAGTTTTGGAACAAAAGGCTGGATAAATTATCATTCTGTGTTGAATATGAGTGAAGGGAAGACTAGACCATCTCAGCAAGTATCCTTCCACTGAAAGTTTTATTCAGTCACAACAGCAAGTTGAAAAATGGGTTTTTTTCCTGATTTGCTCACTCAAAGATATTTTCCACCTCCTAATCCAGGAAAGATCAATATGTGTTAGTTTAAATAATTAAATGAATGTGTGTCTTTATAAAAAGTAATAAAATTAATATGTGTGAGATTAGATGTGATTTAAGACAGATTTATGATTTCCACCAAAGCCATGAAAATTTGAGTGTTTCAGACAGGGTAACTTCATCATTATGCTAGCTGGCCCAAGATCCAAGGTTGTGGGTTTTTCATATTATCTCTATTTTATTAGGTAATAAGATTGGTCACATATTATATATGATAGCTGAACAAAGAGATGGAGTTTCTACAGATTGTATTGTTTTATTAGCTCCCTTTACACTTGAGTCATGAAAGAAAGAAAGAAAGAAAGAAAGAAAGAAAGAAAGAAAGAAAGAAAGAAAGACAGAAAGTCAGAAAGAAAGAAAGAAAGAAAGAAAGAAAGAAAGAAATTTAGTTATGTATTGCACAAATGGAAAATGGAGTTGCTACTATTGATCAAAAAATGCTTAATGAGAATCCTATGCAGGTTGGGATCAACAAAGTAGTATGTACTTTTTCCTCTTCCTCCTCCTCCTCCTTGACGTAATGTTATAGTTCTCATAAGTGATGATAGTAACACACTGAGTCCATCTCCTGTTAAAGCCATGACTCATAGCATGGATAATTACCCAAGGGGCATAATTTTTGCATGTCCTGGGAGTAATTGCAAAATAATTCGTAATTGTTTGTGAGTCAAGGATCCAGTTTTGGACTGCTGCTGCTGACAATCCTTGTGTAAAACAACGAAGTCTGGGTTTTTTGGGTGCGTAATGGCATTGTTTGAGATAGAAAAATGGGGTCATTATTACAATTGGAAACCACTGAGTTAAATCATTAAATGCTTATAAGATCCAGCTGACCACATAACAATCCAAACATTGGAATAAAAGGTGCCTGAGCCCCAGCTTGCTGATTTGCTTTGTCATAAACTTCTGTCATTGAAAAGAGTCCCTTTGGGGAAAAACCTTGGATCCCTGAAAATTAAACAAGTAGCAGTTTTTCGGATTATAGAAAAGAGAAGCCTCTGTCTCACGTATGATGTGTTTGGGCTCTCTGTACCTTCAAGGCATGCAGTGAGTTAACTTTGCCTTGTGATACCATTTTCTGACTTACAAGTCTGTGCCTCTGCCTCTCTGTATGAATGCCACCCACACAAAAGGGGAACGATGTCAAGCCGCAACTTGCAGAAGGTAGTGTAAGACACACCTATGCAATCACAGCTTTGCTACTCTAGCAAACTCTCATGTTCCCGAAGTCTCTGCATGAACAAATACAGTGAACAAATACAGGCCAGGTACTGTTGAAGCTTCATTCTTTTTCAAATTGTACTTATATGATTTTCTTTTCTTTTTTACTGCTGGATATATGGGAATACAGAGAGGGCATTTTAATCAATGAATTCTCTCTGTGTTCCTTGAATGGATTGAGTGGAAAAAGGACTCACGTGTTTATTAGGAACAACGCGGCTACTGGCAAGGGTTGGACTGGCTGATGCCTCTCTGTTTGGGCTTGGTTGTTTTCAAGACAAAATACTGCTACATTTTGTTTTCTGCTTAGTTTTATTTACAAGGATGTGGACAGTGCAAGGATCATGTGAATTTCTTAGTAAGCTGTTGCTTGGGTAAGATACAGAGGAAAAATTGTCTGTAGCTGACAGAGCACTTTAGATGTGAAACTATGAACAAAGCATCGCCTAATTTTCATCCTAGCTTGGTTTCTGCTTGGCTTTAAAAATGTTCCTTTTGTAAAATGCTTTTTGTGTGTGCGTATATGTCCATGGGAACAAACAGTGATGGGTATCACCAGAAGAAATCAAATCTAATTGAAAAGATCTATAAAGTGAAACAAGGCATAGATAGATAGTGGCAAACTTTCATTTTCTGTCAGTTAAAAGCAAAGTCATGTTATTTATAATATTTAGGGGGAAAAACTTTCAATAGGCATGCAACAACAAGAAAATATATCTGATTGCACATGCACATGCAAATACATATACTTGTAGGTATATTTGTAGGTGCGAACACATTTATTTTTCAACTCTATTCTTTGCCATTGAATTAGACAGTTCAGCATTAACTGTGGTACCACTCAATTGCTTTGGGTAAGATAAATAAGCATCCATGCATGTTTTTATGACAATGAGTTTTCTGGTATACAGATTTTCACAGAGCTCTTTATCTGGGTTTTATGTTTGCTTATATTACACTGGGGTGCAAATACATTGTATGCTTTAAACATTTATTAGGTCTAGCTAAATTGTTAGTATTTTTGGTTAGCAGAGCTTGGAAGTATCTTTATCCGAGATCTGCGACATTCAAGTGGACCACTATAATAAATGTGAAGCAGTGTACATGTAATCTAGGTAATTCATACTCTGGTTTAATCTAGGGCTGATCATGCAATGAGAGGGATTGGGAAGCACTTTTAAAGTTAAATCAAAGTTGACATCCTAGTAAAGACACCAGGATGTTTTTGCTAGCCCTTTCTGACAAGAAGTTAAATGGTGGTGTTTAATGTTTATCTGTAAAACCTCGTGGATTAACAGACCTAAGATTAGCCCTTGAAGGAATACCTGCTTTTGTATCTATCTGCCTGCCTTATTTTTTTCTCCCAAAGACTTTCCTCCAGGTATCTTTGCAATTTGATATAAAATTCACATAACTGCCTGGAGAAAGACAAGCTTTTCATTTGAAGAATCCTGATCACGAGACACCAATGGCATCAAGATTCTTTCAACACTTTGTATCCTCCTACGCAAGTTTATGTAATGCTCTAACATGCTTTTATTTATTTTATTTATTTATCAAATTTAGGTACCGCCCATCTCTCAGATGTTAGCCTCAGATATGTTCAGGACTGTACAGTTAATCCAGTTCTTTAAACTGAAAATATAAATGCACAAATAGTTCATGAAAAGGCTGTTGTGTTATCTTTTCATCTAGTTGCAACCTGAACATAGAAAGATACTTTGTAAGGCTGTTGTGCTAAAGTTCTGTTTGCATATCTTTATTTTTGTAACTGCAGCATGCTACTGAAAGTGTGCAGTTCCTGCCTTGAAATATTTTATGAATTTGAACTGAAGAGTTGGTTCTAAGTGGAAGAAAGACATACAGGTAGTCCTGCATTACAACAGTTCATTTAGTGACTGTTTGAAGTTACAAAGGTACTGAAAAAAGTGATTAATGACCATTTCTCACCCTTACGACCAGTGGTGGGATTCAGCCAGTTCGCACCCCTTCGGGAGAATCAGTTTTTAACTTTCTGAGCAGTCTGGCAAGCTGGTTGTTGGAAGAAATAATTAGGGAAGAGAACAGGTTGTTAAATTACTTGAATTCCACCCCTGCTTACGACCATTACAGCATCCCCATGGTTACGTGATTTACATTTGGATGCTTGGCAACTGTTTTGTATTTATGACAATCACAGTGTCCTGGGGTCATGTGATCACTTTTTGTAAACTTCTGACAAGCAAAGTCAACCAGGAAGCCAGATTCACTTAACAACCGTGTTACTAACTGAATAATTGCAGTGATTTACTTTAAAAAATGTGGCAAGAAAAGTTGCAAAATGAGGCAAAACCCTCTTAACAAATGTTTCACTTAGCCACATATATTTTGAGCTTGATTGTGGTTGTAAATCAAGGACTACCTGTAGTCATAATTAATAATAGGGAAGCCTATCTTCTTGCTGTATCTCTTCAGTGCATTCCTTCTTCCGCAGAAGTTTTCCATCTGATTTTCATAAGTATCTGTCCAATGCAATTTCAGATAAATTACTGAGAAGACCATCAGGTATGGTGTGATTTTCTGTATATGGTCAAGATGGAAGCAAATGAGCCATGTGCAGAGAAGGTCTCATAGATCAATTTCACCCAAGGAGAAATGTAATGAACAAAAAAAAAAAAACAAAAAAAAAAAACCACCATGGAGATTACTTATCTGTTTATTTATTGAATGCATATAGTCACCAACCTCAAGTTGGTGACTTTAGGCCATTCACCATACATACATACATGACATCATTCAAGAAAAGGCAAGACCCTTATTTGAGATCATCAGTGCTGGATGGATAGAGTAGTCCATCTGTGATCTATGGATTTGAGATTGTCTACCTTTGACATTACATCTTTAAAACATCTGTTCAGAGCATACGTTTTCTTTCCATCTCTCATCATCCCTTGAAATGGGAGAAAAATTGTTTCTTGGGAAACTCCTCCCTCCACTGACTTATGAAATGAAGCCAGCAAAAGAGCAGTAATTTGACAGAGGAATGAGAACTCCTGTCTACATCAGGAGCTATTTCCTGGGCATAGCAATAAATGCCTCTTTAGGAACACATACATGAGAATAGCAGAAGATTTAGGCATAAGACTTGGACAGGTAACTAATTTTATTGCATAAACTTAATTACAACCAAGATCCACTTTCAATTACGAGGAAGATATACTGGCCTAAGAATCTAGATTTCTAGATTCTATATAAGATCCAATGTTTAAATACTTTTTCCTTTTGTTGCAAAGGAATAGTTGCCATACATTTTTCATCAGGGCCTGTAGATGGTGTTCAGCATGTCTTTTACAAAATATAGTATTTTGTTTTTTGGGTCTATGCTCACCCCCTCATATATCAGCCTGCCAGCTCCGGTCTTCAGACTTTTAATATTTCACATCTCACATCTGAGCAAAAACCTTCAGGTTTTTGATGACTGATTGATGTGATTTAATAATATACTAAGAGTATTAGAGGCTTGTTAAATGACACAGGTTATTCAAAGGAGAGCTAACTATGATTCACTTCTGGAATATTCCAGAATTATAAATTGGCTGAGGAACAGGAAAGGTTAATGAGTTAGAAAGCTTGCATAACATAAGACAAAAAAATTGCTGAATGCACTTTTATGCTGCATAAAACTATATAGGTGATACGCTGCCTGGAGAACTAAATAGTAGGTCTTTTCATTTAAAATAATTGTGGAATGGTCTGAATGGGAAAGGCTGATGAAAAATCAGGGAAGATCTTTTTATGATTTGCCTATATCTATGCTCAGTCTTTCAATCTGTAAAGAAAGGTTAATAGCACAAAACTTTAAGTAGCCTCCGGGGATTGTACTGCAAAGTCATTGATGTTACACATCAAGAAGATCTCACCATTCTAAATGCTAGAGGTAACATAATTGTATTCTGAACCTACAACAGAACAAAATAATTTTGTGAATAATTAGCAATATTTTTTTTTCTAATGGGATTGATTGCACCGTTGCAGATGGTAAAAGATTTGTCTGTCAATCTTTCCAATTATGCATGTTTTTTTTAATGTTGGGGCAGCTAGTTAAGTGGTCAGACCACCCTACTGTTTTTAAAAGATACTTTGAGATCTAAAATTAACTTATTTTCTTAAATTAAAAATAAGCAGACACTGAATTTTTCCACAAACACATCCACAACCAGTTAGTATACATCTGGAGGAGGGCGGTCCTATGTTTGGTTTTCAATGTATTATGCATATTCCAAAATGTTAAACAATTAGTAGCTGTAGAATAACACTTCTAAATAAAGTTTATGTACTGTTCAAGCCTGCAAACTGACTTGCAGCTTGGCTTCAGCGCCATAAACTTACTTCTATTTATATTATAGAGGGACATTTTAGCAAGTGAAAATGAAGTGAAAACATTCCACAAGTTGCTTAGAAGTGTTAGAATAGCCTTTTTTTTATTTTTTTAAGAGTAAAAAGAACTGTGTATATGTTTCTCTGTGTGTGTTAAAATGTGCTGATGAGTAGACCTTTCTGGCTTTCTTATAAAGAAGAATCCCTGAAAAATTATTTATTTTACTTGTAGAAAATATGGCATAGTTTAATTCCACTGTAGGATTGGCTTCACTCCAAAAGCAAGCAGGATGTGGGTTTTATAAGTCTTTTAACGGAGAGTCTACTGTTTAGAATGGACTTGGATTTCGACTTTATGTTATCATTTGCTAGTGTTTGTTTATGAAATATACTATCTGAATTTCCGTGGTGGGATCTGGAGGTACTATAATTTCAGTTCAGCCTAAACATAAAAGTTTAGCCTAAAGAAAAGATTGCAGCACTCTGGCATATTTTGAACAGAGAGAATAATATAGTCAGCTGCTTTGGTTACTGCTTTGGATTAGTACGTTGTATGAACCCAGCTATTGAAGATCAGTCAACAATTTGAGCCACTTGGCTAAATCAAGGCATTGCTAAATATAATGTGGGCTCATTAGCCTGAATTTGGAATGCAACTGTAAGACCGCAGTGGTGAAATCTTCCACTGGAAAGCTTCTCCCAGGTTGCTATCCTGCTTTATCATGAGCAGCATATATTTTCTTCTTGCAACAGATCAGTGGAAGAGAAATTTGATTTAATTCATGACTTACTTTTGGATGACTTAGGATGTATTTCTGAAACTTGAGCCAGTGAGCATGATGCCATTTAACACAAAAGTGTCTTCCAAGTTATGTATTGATGGATCAGCAGAGAGTTAAGGTTGCTTATTTTACCTTAGTAAGTTAAGGTTAATTATTTTCTCAGCCTTCTAGTAGGCCTGACCAAGCGCCTGCATTTCCAGTTGTCAATCCAAGACAAAACAAGGAGTCAATGAACATATTGTTTAATCTGCCTAAACTGATGGGATTAATCTCTGGAAAAACAATTGAGTCTCCAAAACTTAAAGAAAATGATTATCTAGAATCTAGCCAGTTTTGAAATGGCAGCTGTTTTAGTCATTTTGAGGATCAGTTCATTGGAATCTCTTGGATACTTTATCAAGCATTGAGATAATAGGTGTTGTTTTGATGGAAGGAGGATTGGCAGAACTCTCTGAGCTAATTCTGTTTATTCTTGACTGACAGGACTCAGAAAAAAAGGTCCTTACGCTGCTGATTTCCCCTCTTTAGTGCTCCATGTTGATCTTATGTAATATTTCTGTACAAAACTGCTCAGTGAAGCTGACCAGCATTTCAGACTGGATCATAAGGGGGGAAAAAGCAATTGGAAAGAGTTGTAATTTGGAGATTACTGTAGTTAGCAATAAAAGGTGTTTAGCAGCCTATCTTCACAATCCTCTGTTCCATACAAATGTTTTTTTCGTGGCCATGTTATGTGATTAAAAAGACCTTTCGTGAAAAGGAAACCCATAACTTATCCAATTAATTATATCATACTTAAGATTTAGCTTTTCTCTAAATTTCCCAATGATGTAGCTAAATTATCTGTTATCTTGGTTGGAGGAAAGGATGTAAAAGAATCACTGCTAAAGCTTGAAGACAGATTTATTTATTGGTATCCAATTCTTGCAATTAGATTGAATACATTGCAGCCTCATACTCTCTCCATTCTTTCTTCACCTCACAAAATATAAGAAAGGACCACTGTCCCAACTATAAAAAGGGCAGAGGAAAGGAAAGAATGTCCTCAAGACAAGCTCAATTCCTGATTACAGAAATTCCTGATGGCAGTTTTCCTGACAAGACTATGGAAATGGTTAACCACTGCATTTTGAGAGTTGCTTTTTGATTTTTCACTCTGGCCTACAGAATTGGGCTTTCGTCACAGGCTTCCACCCAGCTGCTAATTATGTCCTATGTTACTTCAGAACCCAGAAAGTTTAGAAAAAGACCTATTTGACTTTTTTTTCTTGTTTTTGCCTAACAAAAGGTTTTGTCCACCAATGAGTTTTACACTGATGTTCTTTTATTTGAATTGGCTTGTATTTGGTTTATTCAGGTTGGTTTGGATGCTTTTTTTCCTTCCAAAAGCGTTAAGATTATCAATAACTGGTTGACAGTTATCTCCATGATTTATGTCCCACACTGTAACCATTGGGATATTAAATCACTGATTAAATCTGCACTGGGCAAAAAAGTTTTGAAGATGAAATTTCAGTGGTCAAAAAGGAACAAGAGTCCCATCTCCTATGAAAAAGTGGAAAGCTTGTAGCCCACTAGCATATTTTTTTTAATAGTCACCTTTCTAACTGACTGGGTAATAAAGAAAACAACAACAAAAAAAAACATGGAGGTCCTTGTACTTTCAGATTTGTAAGGGGTAAAATGGATGCTTTAAACCTTTTTGCAAAACCTAGAACATCCATTTTACTTATTAAAACAGCTGAACCCTCTAAAACAGGGGTGTCGAACTCAAGGCCCAGGGGCTGGATTCAGCCCCCATGGTGCTTAAATCTGGCCCACGGGGCCAGCCTGGAAACGGCCCGTGGTGCCTCTGGCAGTAAAAAGGGAGCTCAGGAGAGCCGCGGGCGCCCTCCTGAGCTCTGTTTTTGCTGGCAGAGTGTTGCAGGAAGCTGTTGCAGCCAAAAATGGAGCTTGGGAGCCCGTTTTTGCTGGCAGAGCGCTCAGGCCACCAGAGGCACACCCAACACGAGTGAGGTCAAGCTGGCCACACCCACCCTGGCCATGTCCACCTTGCCCCCGAGATAAAACACAATCCTGATGCGGCCCTCAATGAGATCGAGTTTGACACCCCTGCTCTAAAATATAACCCTGGCTGCACTTTGAAGAGCACTTTTTAAAATGCTGTGCAACTTGGTGTGGCTCTTGAGTCAACGGAAGTTGCATTCCTCTGCAATATTGCAATTACAGGAAAGCACACCTGCACTGCAAGTAGAATTTGTGCAGTTGTAGAGGTTAAGGAGATGTGTCATTGTAGAGGTTATGGAGATGTGTCATTTCTCCTTTTGAAAAAAACATTTTTCCACATGCTGTCACTGTTGATTGAAGGGCATATTAGAGTACTGGTCGTGTATGCTAACCATAGCTAATTTTCCAAGGCATATCTTGCAAATAAATTTTAAGAACACATGCAATTAATTCTTGTCCTTCCTCCACTAGGAAACTTGAAATAGCATCAGGAAAGATAGCCTAGTAAGCATTACTCCCTTTTCATCTCTTCTGGTGATACAGAAAACATTATGGCATTCAACGGATAGCTGGGGTGGGGGACAGGGAGTTGGTTTGAGCCAGGATGTGGTTTATTTAGTTGGCTTAAACAATGTGAGACAATTAAAGTAAGTCATTTAGTATCCCATATGTACAGTAAGCGTGTCCTTCATTTTGCATCCTGAAACTCCATTACTGTGGATATATTGAATCAAATGTTGTATTCACATTGAGAACATGTTTCAATGTTTTAAATAATCATAATAGTTTAAGCCTCTCAGTAGAACACATAGACCAAAAAAATGAAGGCAGAGAATGATCAGAGCTCTGCCCCTTTTTACAGGCAATACTCATAAACGGGGCAAAGCTCTGATCATTTACTATAGCTGCCATCTTGACTGTTTGACACCTTGGAGAACATCCCTTGTATCCTAACTTTTGGAACTTTTCTACCACCCAACTATATTACTGGCTTTTTCAAAGGGCTGAGGAAAATTCAAAACTTGAACTTGGTATCTCTATTGTACTCTAAAGCATGTTAATGAAACATTTTATATCCTTTATGTCAGGGGTTTTAAACTTGTGGCCCACAGGCCAGATGCATTTCATGCTGGCCACTCCCACCCCCATTTTAATGAAGGGAAAAAAAGTCACGATACTGTTACGATATTTTCAGGATCAGACTCAATAAGTAGATTAAGAATTAGATATTCAAATAAAACACTGTTTATTTACAGAAGGCATTCTATATTCACTGAATATTCACAGATAGAAGCACAGAAGGAAAGCATACAGCTCCTTATATATACATGGGGTGGGGCTAGATATAGGAGTGGTTAAGTATGAATATATTAAATAGAGAAGAATAAGTTAACCCCTGATACCCTGGTCATATATTATTTACATAAAGAAGAATAAGGCATTTACTTGTGACAAATCCCCCTCTAAATGCCGATTCGATATATAACATTAATTACTTTCAGATTCTGAACAATATAAAACTTGTAACTTAGAAGTCAAATATTTGTGCTGCTTAGAGGGTAAAGGCTTTGTTAGTATGTCAGCAATTTGCTCTGACGTTTCACAATGGACTGCTTTAATAAATCCATCTTGAGATAACTGCCTCACATGTTTGAATTTTATATCTATATGTCTGGATCTTTGTCCAATGGCATCAGATCTAGATATTTCAATAGCAGCCTTATTATCTTCATGTATGATAAATGGTAATGTAGGTTTCATCCAGGTGTCTGACAACAAGTCATTAAACCATACGAGGTTATTTGAGGCTTTAGACAAACAGACATATTCTGCCTCAGTCGTTGATGTGGCTACTAAGTCTTGTTTACCAGTATACCAGTAAACTGGACAATTGTTAAGAAAAAATATATAACCAGATGTGCTTTTTCTACATGTGGTGTTGCCAGCCCAATCTGCGTCAGCGTAACATGTGAGGATGGGCTCTTTGTCACTATTGGGTTCCAATAATAAACAAAAATCTAAGCTATTTTTCAAATATCTTAATATTCTTTTGACAGCTTCCCAATGATATACTAGTGGTTTGCTGACGTGTCTAGACAACAAGTTGAGAGGCAAAGCGATATCGGGTCTGGTCCAATTGGAGATATATAGAAGGGAACCGATGACTGATCTATAAAGAGTATTATCTTTAAATTCAGGGGATGACTCATCTGTGTTCCTCAGGAAATCAGTTTGCATGGGAGTATCACAGGGTTTAGCATTGTTTAAGTTACATTTGTTCAGGAGTTCTATAATCTTATCTCTTTGAGAAAGTTTGAATCCCTTTTTTGTTTTACTAATTTGAACTCCAAGATACTTATTTACCTTACCTAATGATTTCAAAGAGAAATGTTCATTTAGTTTTGTTACAAATGTTTCTCTCTTCTCTTTGTGTTTACCTATATACAAAATATCATCCACATAAATTAACATGAATTCTAAAGAGTCATCCTCTTTTTTAACAAAGAAACAGTTATCAGCAGTAGTGGCATTAAAATTCATAATTTTGAGCACTTTTACTAAACATTCATACCATCTTTTGCCAGATTGTTTCAGCCCATATAAACTTTTATTTAGTAACCACGTTTCATTTTTGTTTGTATATTGACTGTGAGGCGCTCTTACATATATCTCTTTATCTAATTCTGCATGTAGATATGCAGTCTGTATGTCGTATTGGAATACATCAAGGTTAAGTGCTGATGCTATGACCAGTGCAGTTTTAACACTCTCAGTTCTTACTGTGGGAGAGTATGTATCCGTGTAATCCTCGGGATATTTTTGTGCATAACCTTGAGCAACTAGTCTAGCTTTGTATAAGGTGTTGCCTCCTTCTAAGTTTTTGATTTTATATATCCATCTAGTACCAATAACAGTTTTATCTTTAGGTGCATGTGTAGGTGTGAATATATTTAATTTCTGCAAACTATCCATCACTTTAGTCATGGCTGATTCCCACTTTTCCTTTTCTTCAGGGGGAAGTTTTAGCACTTCCTCGTATGTGTTTGGTGTTGATGTTTCTCCATCCATATACATTATATAATCTTTGTATTTGTTTGGTATTTGGTTTCTGTTGTACCTGATTGTTCTTTTTGGTTTACTATCATTGTCATGTAAATACCTAGCTTCCTTTTTTGTTAATGAATCTGTCTTTATTTTGTATTGACTGTTTGTCCATGTTTTGTTTTTGTTTTTATGTATGTTGTGATTGTATTCTTCTCCAGTTCTTTCCTCTTGGTGTTTAGTGTTTGTATAGTTGTTTGGGAAAATTTCATTAAGATGTATTTTAGACCCGTTGGCCTGTTCATGGAATACAGCCATTCTGGAAACTATAAATCTGTTATTATTATCGATAAATCTGTACCCTTTTGTGCCTGTTTCATAACCCATGAACCTGAGTCTCCTAGATATGTTCTCACCTTTACGTCTTAATTGCTTAGGTATATGTACGTCTGCAGTGACTCCAAATATGTGCATATGAGCTATTTTGGGTTTCCTATTATACATCATTTCATATGGTGTCTTGTTAACAATGCTGGACCAAGTTCTATTTTGTGTATAATTGGAATATTGTAAAGCTTCTGACCAGAATTGTTTTCCTAAGCCAGCGTCTTCTAATGTGCATCTAATCATGGTTTGTAATGTCGAGTTCTTTCTCTCTGCCACTCCATTTTGGAATGCAGAGAAAGGGCTAGACGTGTAATGTAACATCCCTTTGTCTTTAAGCCATTGGGAGAATTCTTTTGACATGAATTCACATCCCCTATCTGTCATAATTTGTTTTATTCTAATATTATGTTGTGTTTCTATACGTTTGTAAAACTCCTTAAATTTCTGAAAAGTTTCATCTTTGTGCTTTAATGTATAGACAAAGCCATAATGACTATAGTCATCCACAATGGTTAGGAAATAACGTTTTCTATATGTGATTGATGGTGTTAATGGGCCAACTAGGTCCATGTGTACCAAATCAAAAATTTTGTTGGTTGATCTTGTTGATTTTTTGGGTTTGGGGTTAGTTTTGAGTTTTGTAGATTTACATACTGAGCATTCCAAATAGTTTTTACAATTTTTTATTTTAACACCTTCAGCATGTTCAGTCATCTTTTGAACTACAGGAAAACTGCCATGTCCTAATTTCCTATGTAAGACATGAGCACACTCATCATGAATTGGTTTACCAATATTAGGTATTTTGTTGTTGTGTGTGTCTTTGTGATTATGAATAATCTCATGTTCCTCATTGTTACTATTACTACTGCTTTCGTTGTCTATGTTATTGATATCTTCCATGTTGGAATCAATGTTGTGTAACCATTTTTCTTTTGTCATTAGATAAGGTAGACCTCCTTTAATAATCACAGTACCTATGTTTGTTCTGTTTTTCTCTAATGTTGCCTTTCCTTTTGAGAACACAATATTTATGCTAGAATCTCTGCTTAGTTTTATTGCACTAAGTATGTTATGAGGTATTTCAGGTATTAACAATACCCCCTCTATTTTTCCTAGGCCAGGTAAGGTTATATTTCCTCTACCTATGACTTGAACCTTCTCTTGATTAGCTACCTTAATTACGAATTTATCCTCTACAAATGAAGATAGTATATTTTTATTATTTGTAGTGTGGTTGGTTGCTCCAGAATCGATAAGCCAATCATTGTCCTCTGTCTGTTGTATGTTAGTGTTGTCATGTTTGTTTAACCCATTCAGTGAACCAGACTTTCTATCTTTTGAGTTATCCCTGCCCCCTCTATGTTCCCTATAGATGGGTGGACTTCTATATCTATGTCTATCAATTGATGACTGTCTGTTTTGATACCTATTTCTGTAGTCAGGATTTTTTCTATTTCTGAGGAGTTTTGGACAGTCTCTCCTATTATGTTCTTTGGATCCACAGTTGTGGCATCTTATTGGTTCATGATATCTTTCTTGAAAAACTACCCTCTTATATTGTTTATGTTCCATGTGATTGTTACAACGACTTCTCCTTGAATTATCTTCAGATATTAGCTTGTTAGATAGACTTTCTATGGATAAATATCCTAAATTGATTGTGTCTAAATGAGATATATAGTTATCCCACGATGGGTCTAGTGAGTTAATGATAACAGTCTTCATTGTTTGATCTGAAATTATTTCCCCCCTTAAATGCAGTTCTGCTCTAATTTTGTTTAAAGATATTAAATGTTCACTTATGGTAACCCCTGGTTTTATCCTAGCTGAGAAGAAATCTTTAGACATTCTTGTTGTAGTGGCTACACTTTCACTGTGAAACAATTTAAACATGCATTGAATAATTTCTGATACAGTTAGATTTTGCTTAATACTGTGGTACATGGCAGGAGATATACTGGAAATTAATAAGAAAAATGCCCTATGGTGCAGACAGTCTAGTTTTAGAGTCCAAGGTCTTTTTGGGGGATTAGTGATAAAAAATAATAAGTTTTCTTTTAGAAAGACAACCTGGAGCTGCTGACACCATTCTTGCAAATTACTGCCATCTATTCTCAGTTTTGGGAAATCATTGGGTAAATTTCCAATGTTGTTGGATCCATTACTTACAACTGGAGGTAGTCCGTGGACTTGCAAATGTTGAAAGTTACAAAATGGCGTGGGTATGCTTGCAACGATTCTGAATGGTTCTCTCTGTTCTTCATGTCCTTCGAAGTTGTCTGTGTAGTCTTGCACATGCGCGTTGTTCATTTCGCTCCTGAAGCCGTCGTGAGAGGTTCTTGCTGCCGCAGCTCCCTCGCATCGCTCTTCTTCTGAGGAATTGGTCTCCGGCTTGATCTTGGGAGTCCTGGTGATAGCAGGCGCTCGCTTTCTTTGGTTGAGAATGCTGGTCCCTGGGATCGTCTGTGGCGTGGGGTGGTATCTGCAGGGCTCTCTGGGTTCAGGCGTCGGCGCTTTCGTCGTTTGAATAGAAGTGGGTGGATTCTGAGATGTTTGTTTGCTTGCTTGCCTTTTCGTTGATTCTTTAGTGATTTTCAATTTTGGTCCAAAAGCAGCAAAGAGCGTTTTCATTGCTGATTTTACTTGCATATCTATCGAAGTCTCTTCAATCTCTGTGTCTGATTCTTCTGAGGTGTAAATTTTCTCTTTTTCATTTCTTGCATCGAGTAAGGCTTTTCGCGCCAGGTATTTTGAATCCAGCTTTCTGATTGGCTCTGCTTCGCTCATCTTAGGGGTCCGTTGAAACCAAGATGGCTGCCATTCGAAATTTTGCGCGGGACTGTTAGTTTTCTTTTTTGCTGTATTTTTATTTTCAGGCAGATCGCTCACTGTTTTTGAGTCTTTAGATTTATTCGTAACAATGTGCTTCTCTTTCGCTGCTCCGTTGTTTTTTAATATTTCTTGGAGGTTCGCGATGAGATTTTCATCGTTCTTTTGGCTTTTTAAGAGTTTTAGTATCTCTGACCTGAGTTCGTTGTTTTCTATTTCGTTTTCTTCTTGGTCATCAGTCTCATCCATTGTTTCTTCATTGTCAGTAGTGCAGTCTTCAGATTCTCTCAATATTGTATTCGTGGACTCATCGATTATTTCTTGATCTGCTTCCATTTCTTTGCTGTATGCCTTGGTGTTGGGTCTTTCTCTTTTATTTCTGGAGTTTTCTCCCTCAGACATATTTAAAGTTTTATTGAGTCAATTTAACCATCCTCTGCTACCAGATTGTTACGATATTTTCAGGATCAGACTCAATAAGTAGATTAAGAATTAGATATTCAAATAAAACATTGTTTATTTACAGAAGGCATTCTATATTCACTGAATATTCACAGATAGAAGCACAGAAGGAAAGCATACAGCTCCTTATATATACATGGGGTGGGGCTAGATATAGGAGTGGTTAAGTATGAATATATTAAATAGAGAAGAATAAGTTAACCCCTGATACCCTGGTAATATATTATTTACATAAAGAAGAATAAGGCATTTACTTGTGACAGATACATCACGTGACGACAACATGACCCTGCGAGTTTGACACCCCTGCTTTATGTATTCTACTCAAAGTTTTCATTTACTATTGGTTGGATAATGAAGAATACTTTTTTTTAAAAAAAATTGATTTATATGCCGCCCTTCTCTGGAGACTCAGGGCGGCTTACAATGTGCTCATCAATAGTCTTCATCCTTTTGCATATTCATACAAAGTCAGCTTATTGCCCTCACAACTGGGTCCTCAATTTACCTACCTTAGAAAGGATGGAAGGCTGAGTCAACCTTGAGCCTTGGCGAGATTCGAACCTGCAATAATTGCAGGTAGCTGGTCTTACTTCATAACCTCAGATGAATGCTGAGAGACAATAATAATAAAATCTGGATGTAATTGATTACATAATGTATAGGTTTATACATTATTATGATTTTCACACACTTACTCAGCCCCCATCTCCTCACCAGTTTTAAGAACATCAAAAAAAAAAAGACATTGGTGTGTGATAGATATTTTGAAGCTTGATGACCAAGATACTTGGTGAATTTATAAACCTTAAAAACATATGTAGGGAAGAAAAGGGGCAGGTTTTTTTTTTAAAAAGATTCTCATGCTATTTTCTGTCTAGAGGAAAATCCTTTCCAAGCTATTGTTTGGCAATATATATATGTGTGTGTGTGTGTGTGTGTGTGTGTGTATGTGTGTGTGTGTGTATGAATATATATATTCATTTACGTAATTTTTACTACAGAACATGTGAGAGCCTTGCAAAGTTGGGGAAATGACATTGAAAAAAATGTTTAACTCCTTCCATTCAGTGCAACAATCTCAATTAATGCTAAGGCAATTGTTTTTAATTTACCCCACATACACACGCACACCCATAAACACCCACCCACCCATAAACACATGTACAGCATGAACATAGAGCTATATGCACCAACAGCCCTTTACAAATTCCACATATTGTATCTATCATGGATCTCCAATATCATGTCTTATTTGGCTTTAGGATGTTACATATTGTTAGGATCATTCAAAAAATACTAGTAAATCAACTATTTGTTCTGGCTTCAATCTAATAATATTTCCTTGTTAGCAGTAACCAAGATTTATCAAACTTTATGCTGTTACTATGATTTTTCGGGTGTTGGCATAAATAGCATAAAAGCACAATTGGAGTTACAACAGAGAACATATGTGCTATGGATGCTTGATGCTTTCTTAAATGTGGAAAATAGACGAAGGAAATACTGAGATTTATCAGTAATGAGCACGTCCTGGTTGCAAACTGCAGAGGATCCAATAAGGAAAGTGTTTTCTTTTGTCCCATTGTTCTTTTATATCCAAAACACTAATAATTTGTTCCCTGTTTTGATTGGGTTGGAAGGAAGGAAGGAAGGAAGGAAGGAAGGAAGGAAGGAAGGAAGGAAAGAAAGAAAGAAAGAAAGAAAGAAAGAAAGAAAGAAAGAAAGAAAGAAAGAAAAAATGATTTGTGGTACAGCGGTTTTCACAAGTAAGAATTAGATATATGTTCCAGTATGGGTAAAGATATAGTACGTTTTAGGGGACAACATTATATTGAAAGAATAGCTTGTTTTTGCTGACTGAATTCACACATCATGCTTAGCTATAAAATGGCTTGTATGGTTTGGCTTAATGTGAGACCTCAGTGATTTTGGCTTGCAAAATAAATAAAGTATGTGTGAACCCAATCAATGGTAGAAAACATATTTCCCCACATGTTCACCATTATTTACCTCACAGATGTTTATTATTCCTAGAATCACTTCATTAATTTTTATATACAAACTTTTAAAATAAAGCGAATAATAATGAAATGCACTTAATGATTTTGTGTGTACATATAGGTGTAAAATTGAAGTAAGAAACAGGATGTGGACTTGAAAGTATAAAACTAGATCATAGGAAGTTGCAGGGAATCAATCTGGAATGTAAAATGACGTTTTATTCATCAGTGACAGGTGTAGCTAGCATGTTCCTTTTTCTTTCATTCAAGAGCTCAAGGAAAATGCATATAGTTGCCTCCAATTTACATCACAGTACTCTGAGATACATTGGACTGAAAAAGAATGACGGAACCAAAACCACCCAGTGAGCTTCAATGGTGAAGGGTGACAGATATTGTGTTTCAAGGCTTGGTCTGAAGGCACCTGATACAGCAGTGGGATGCTTAAACTAAGCTCCAGCAATATTTTAGGCTTCTGGCTACAATTCAGAATATTGTTTTTGACCTTTAACACCTTATAATATGCTTGGCTCCTAGGTATTTTCAGGACCATTTTCTCTAGTTTGAATTAATCTACCCTGTACTCCCGTCCTGAGTGAGAATGCGGCAGGTTTTCACTCCTTGTGAAATGAGGTCAATGGACCTTGGTAAAGCTCCCATGGGAAAGGTTATTTTTGGAAGTGGCTCCCAACACATGGAACACTCTCCCATTTCTTGTTTGAGGTCTGATCAGCAACAACTCTGGTTTCACTTAAGAAGGGAATAATGATAAAGTTGCTATAAAGGACTTTGACATCTGAGATGGCTTATGTGAGCCAGCACTATAAGGGGATGCATGTGTTATAATTTTCATAGAGGTTTTGATTTGCATTTTATTTTACACATTTATTCTTGCACTTGGATTCTAATGGCATAGAAATGAGAATGACAGCTTAAAAAGATAGGTGAAACAACGGTATAGAAGTTTGTTGACTTCTAAATTGGTGTGTGTGTGAAAGTCAACAACTCCCTTTAGCCCTTATAATTGGCCATGCTGGTTCATGGGAACTAGTAGAGACCAATATTACTTGGAGCCTCACAGGCTTCCCACTTGCTAGTACAGACTGAAATTAGATGGGTGCAAGCTAACTAGTTTTCATGGCAAAAATAAGATGATGATATAAATGCGTTTGTGAACAATGATCTTGTTAATTGTTCTTTATTTCAATCCCTAAGCATAATAAATCACATGAAAATAGTCGTACAAATTTCCAGAAGCAGTTTCAAAACCTCATCTCCCCTATTGCTCCCTGTTGCGGGGGTCTCACACAATTTTGGCAATATATAATATTGCCATCATTTGGATTGTGTGGAGGCTTTGCATACAGGCTGGTACTTGCAAGTAAATTTTCTTATTCAATAATCTCTGTTCAATAATCTCTGTTCAGCATGGGAGGTCAAGGGTGGAATTCTTTCACAGAGTAAATGAGAAAGATAGAACTGAGAGTATAAACCCACTTCTGCAGCTGTGGCATAGTACCGTACATACAAGCAATGTGTGCGGTTTTAGGTAGTTCCAGCTGTAAGAATCAGTTTGTTTACAGATAATGTCAAGGTAGCTGCTTCCAATTCTCTTACACTTGACTCCCAAGCCTTCTTTTCTTAATAGACATTTTCTGAACTCCCTAAGGCGTTGAACACAACAAATACATTTATATGAGGAATAGAGGGCCAGCATACTATATGTACCATGAACTGTGCATCCAAATTTAGACTATGTTGCAGCAGAAGATTTTGTCCGTCCTAGATCCCTATAACATGACACTGGGGGGGAAAAATATTATTTAGCACCCATACAGGTCCTCCTTCTTACTAGATAAGATGAATTAAATACAACACTTATCAAAATGCTTTATTGCATATTCCTCATTCCCAGAGCCTTGGGCTTTATAAGGCAAGGACATTCATCTAATGGTTATCTAAATTGCCTACATCAGATCTGCCCCCACATGCTTGGTATATGTTTGTTCTGTCTGATTTAGCAATCCCTTTGAAGAATTGGAAGAGGTTATCTATGTTCTCACCAGCAAACACAGGGTGTGCCCAATGATGAAGGGTGTGTGACAGCATAGTTGAATTACAGTGGAATTTATCCCAGAGGCCATAATTGCCTTTGTACTCAGTCTGGGTATCAACAAAGAGAATAACTGGATAAGAATCCAAAAACTTTAATGAGCAGAGAGTGAGAACTGGCTAACTTTACCACAACAGTAGCTCTATTAGAAACAAGAGTTCTTTAACTTCATTATGAAAGACATTTCCTAGAGAACTACAGGGACAGTAATTCTTGAGTGACAGGATTACACACTGCCAAACTTCCTTGTAAACATGAATTGCACATTTGATCTTATCTTGTAAAATTGTTGATCTTCATTGTCTTTTCCATCTTAGCTACCTGAACAGATACAAGGCTCAGAAGGCAACCAAATGAATTACAAAACAAGCTATATTCTGTATGAGATTGTCTAATTGCTGCACAGGTCCATCTGGTCTGTTATGCAGCAGTTCCTACTAGCACTGATCTAATGATAATTCTCTGGTTCAGGTATAACATGTACAGTAGGAACATTTCCTGGTTTGGGACTAGATCAGGATGAACCAGTCACATGTGACATAAGCTGCAAATCAAACAATATTGTTGAGCTGGCTCTGGAGAGATGGATTTCCCATTACTTGGAATGAAAAAAAATCTCTTAATTCTAGCATAGCTTTCCTTGTTATTTCAGTGATACAACCTGTGTAAGGTGAATGCACTAACTTGAGTTTTAAAATGAATTCAGAGGTGCTATCCTGACATTTTAAAAATATTTTCTTCTCCTTCAGCTGGTTAGTGTATCACAGGGTTGTCAAACTTGCAGCCTGCAGGCTGGATGTGTTACATGCTGGCCACGCCCACCCCCATTTAAGCGAAGGGGGAAAAAGTTGTGATACATCACGTGACGACAACATGTCATTGTGAGTTTGACACCCTGGTGTATCATAACAGAGCATGCCTTCACAGAAGGCTCCTTGGGAAAAAGTGAGAGTTCCTAGATTGTACAGCTTCCAAACAAACTACAACAGAAAAAGCTGTAGTTTCTTTAGGCTTCTGCTAGACAGAAGCCAAGTAGGTATGAGGAAGATACACTAATATACTGCTTGTTTTAGTAAACCACAGTTCTCAACTATTTAGGTTTACACAGTGTGCAAATCAGAGGTAAAATCTAGCAGGTTCTGACAGGTTCTGGAGAATTGGTAGCGGAAATTTTGAGCAATTTGGAGAACCGGTAGCAGAAATTTTGAGTAGTTTGAAGAAGCAGCAAATACCACCTCTGACTGGCCCCAGAATGGGGTGGGAATGGAGATTTTGCATTATCCTTCCCCCAGGAGTGGCGAGGAATGGGGATTTTGTAGTATCTTTTCCTTGGAGTATACAATTCCTTCTGAATTGTAAATGCTTTTCTTGTGGAAAGCTTACAGGAAGAAAGTAATGGGGAAGCTGGCAGGAAAGGTTGCAACTTGCCCTGGTAAGTCTCCCTGCCCCTCCCCCACACTTATGCACCCTCCTGCACCCAGCAGGAGCCGCTTACCTATCTGTTGACTTTGGACTCACAACTTCCTGCTGGCTTCCACACTGATTTTCTTCCTGCAAGCTTCCCATAAGACAATAAATGGGGAAGTGAGAAGGAAGGAAGAGGGGGGAGGCAGGAAGTAACAGGGAAGGAGGAATGAAAGAAGGCAGGAGAAAGAGAAGAAAAGAAGCTGGAAGGAAAGAGTGGGAAGGAAGGAAGGGACAAAAGAAGGAAGATTCAAATGCTCCCTGCCAGCTTCCCACAAGGAAACTCACTGTGAAAGTCAACAGGAAGTCACTATCTCACTAATTTTTTGCCTGCCTATGGTTATTTATGCCTATATCTGTTTCGATGTGGACATATCTCTGAAATGATGACCAAAGGCATCATGGTTCTCTAGCGATGCTGGTTGGCATTTCGTCAATTTTGATGGCCAAATCTGGCTCTGGTTTCTGCCTCAGCTTCTAATAAGCAACCGAGCGGGAAGATCATTTAAAAGCAATTTATTAGAGTACTTTGCTAAAATGGTGTCTCTCTAGGAAAAGGGGGAACTAGTAAAAATGGCTTACATTTACTTTTATAGTTAGCGCAACGAAGCTCTTCAAAGCAAAAGCTGATTGGTTTAGAAATGGTCAGCTGTCCAGTCACATCACAAGAATTAAAATATTCAATAATATGTGAGTGTAGCCATAGAAAAGAGCCTTGTATTGTGAGTAAAAGTAAAAGAAACATTTTCAAAAGAAAAACATCAAAATAGATTTTCAGCACTGCCCAAGGGTGACCTTGAATATTTTCTTTGTTCATGGAGGTTTGAGAACAGCTAAAAATAAAACTGTTATCTACAACAGAGGTCCCCACCCACCAGTCTGTGGACTGGTACTGGACCCTGGCATGCCAGAAACTGGGCCACGCAAACAAGTGAAACCCAATTCCCCATGGGGATGCAGGCAGCATGCAAAACCATGACCCCTCCAATCTGCAGAAAAAAACTCTCTCCATGGAACAGGTCCCTCCATAGAACAGGTGCCCAAAAGTTTTTGGGGCCGCTGATCTACAATGTATCCAGACTGCTCTCCTGCAGTCTGGTTTCTGAAAGAGAGACTTTTCTTGAAGCTTAAGGCATGTGGCAAATTATTAGCAATACAGATAGTCCTTGTCTTACAACAGTTCGCTTAGTAACAAAGTTACAAAGACATGGAAAAAAGTGTGCAGCATCCCCATGTAATTTACATTTGGAAGCTTGACAACTGACTCACATTTATGACAGTTGCAATGTCCCGAGGTCACATGATCACCTTTTGCAACCTTCTGACAAGCAAAGTCAATGAAGAAACCAGATTCACTTAACAACCAAGTTACTGATTTAATAACTGCAGTGATTCACTTAACAAATGTGGCAATAAAAGTCGTAAAATGGGGCAAAACTCACTTAACAAATTTCTCACTTGGCAACCTAAATTTTGAGCTCAATTGTGGTGGTACGTTGAGGACTACATGTCCTGTACAGTTTAAAAAGCAAATTTAAAATACAACAAAACCCACGTTGGTTAGACAGTGCAACAGTACTACAAAAACCATATTGCAAGTATTGCAAAGTCCGTCCTGTGTGGCCCTCACTAGTTTTGAACTAAGATTAGCTTGCTCTTCAACCTGACCCTTCTTAAAATATGGCCAGTCTTAAGACAAGTTGTGGATTGCATCTAGACGTAATTAATTAAAATTTAGGCTTCTGGCAGTAAACTGTGACTAATTGAAATTAAAAACAAAAGCTTTGAAATTTCTCCTTGTGGTTGGATCGGGAATAGGAGTGGAAAGGAGGGAATGCCCAAGGACTGAAGGAGGGAATGAAATTTATAAAAGTATAAATAAACCACAGCTTATACCTATGCCAGGCTAGTTAAATGATTTGTGATTGTGGCTAAATAATATTTGCATAGCTAGCAACATTTTTAGCTCTGAGATTTACCCAGGTTGCCAGGCCAGATTTATATAAAAAATTTATTCCATTTACTCCTAATAATATATTACTCATTTCCTGCTGCCATTAATAGTGGGAAAACAAAGTTCTACTTTCCACCAGTCAATTGTGTGAGAGTAGCAGGCAATGAAAACCCACTAATTCCTTTCTTACTAGGAACCATCCAATGGGAAAAGCAGGCAAAACTTTTTCCATTAATAAACTGTGGGATGAATCGGAGCTTTACTTCAAAATGAAAATGGCCCAGTCAGAGAACAAGCAAAAAATACAGGAATTAACATTGTTAAGAGCTTCAGAAATATCCAGCCTAGACATTTTCTTCATTTTGCATTTGATGTGGTGGAAGGAAGCAAAAGTTTAAGTACAGTTTTTCTGTTCTTTCGCAAAGAACATATAGTTGTCTATTATTGTACACTTTAATCTGATTTTTCTAATTGCCAAAGAAAAAGAAAAGTTACAATGATTGAAAACTTACTAATCCCCATGAAATAGAGGAGATTTATTAAATACAAAAGAGGAGATTTATTAAAAATATTTCAATAATTAACAATGCTCAGAAGAACAGAACCACAATGATTACTCAAGAGATACACTTTTAGTTAGTCAAATATTTCTAGAGGAGGAGGAGCTTTGGTCTGCTGCAGCAAAAAAATAAAGGAACTGCCATGTTTAGGCTTTTTCTCACTGTTCAGGTGGAGCATTAGCTACTCATTCTTGAGTTGGCAGGAAACTGGACTGGCATGAAACCAGCTCCTTTTCTGCTGATCCTAAATTGCCAAACAAATCAGCTAATTCTACTTTATTGTAGAGGTACATTAACAGAAACTTGCAAGTCTGCTTTCCCAATGTCAACCGCCTGATCGATTAGGGTGGGTCCTTCCTAAGTTTCTCTCTGATCACTGAAGAACTCCAGGCTCCTCCCTTTTCTTGTCTGCAGCTCTTCCCTTCGTCCCTCAAGGTCACTCCCATATGCCATTACATCATTATGTGACAAATCTTAACAGATTTTACACACCTTGCAGCTGCCTTGGGTGGTGTAGAAGAACGAGAAAAGCACTATTTGCCCAATAGTCACGCACCACTTAAAGTTGTTTTGGCAAGGAGAGTAACTATATAAATTAAAGCAAATAAATTTATAGCAGTCATGGGTTGCAGATAAGATGAAAGTAATATCCTGGGCACAATAAAAAATAAATAAATATTGCCAGGATATGACTATGGCTCGGATGTACACAGAATTAACTTGAGTAAGTATGGACAGTAATGGCTGTGTTGAAGTTAGAAAGAAGAGAACTAGAAATGACATGGGAGTCCCTGAATTGATAAGGGATTAGCACATAAGAATCTGATTTCTGCTTAAGACATGGATAATATTATGGGAGCTCTTTCTTACGATACAGATAAAGGATTTCAATCTTCTACCTGAAGTGAATGTGTTACAATAAAGAAAGTTACATAGTTTTGAATATCTAGTTAGGTAGTCCAGTACTCAATATTGATACACTACTTTTTAAATTATTTCTGTGGTTTCAAATATTTATTTTAACAAAAAAAGTCAGCTCAGAAAGCATTATAGAAAAATGTCCATGCTCATGTTTAGATGGTGCAAATCTAGAATATAAAATAAAGTAAAATGCTTTTAGCTACCATGAAGCATGGTAGAGCGGCTTTATGAATAAGCCTTGCATTTCTGGCACACTTGGCTTTGAAAGTTTAGCTTCGCTGAATTTTAAATCCCCCTCCATAGCAGGAGGAACCTCAAGGCATCAGATGAAAAGAAGATGCTAGGAACGTGTTCCAAAGTGTCCAAAAGCTGGAACAGGACTGAGTCAGTGAGAGCCAAGGCCATCCGGAAGTTCTCTAAATACTGCCTGTGGCTTACAGATCAGAGGGCAAGAACCAATAATTTAGACAAATAAATTGACCACAGCTTCACCACAGAAACCTCTCCCACATCCTTTGTAGATACCTAAAAGTGTTCACTTTCTCTCGCTGTCTTTCTTCCACACCCACTCAGTATAAATGAATTCTATATTTACAGACAAGACTATTGATACGCTGGGAAGGGGGGGGGGGCTATTGAGACAAGGCTATTGACAAGGCTATTGTCAATCTACAAACTATACACAAAAAAGTTCAGAAAATTTCACCCTATTTGTGATACCAAGATATTAATTCCTCCAGAGAATTTTCCTTATTGAATGGAGTGAAAATTATCAATAATAGCAGCTTTGGTTACAATTTTGGAACATGAGGTTCCTCTAATTTGATGTGGTTTTACTGTAATTCTAATTACAAATCATAAAGTACAGTAATTGAGTGATTTTTATTGACCAAAAAAATCTGAAACTATGCTTATAGCTTTGTTGAATTTAAGCATTTATTCATTTGGCTATTTTGCACTAAAAATTTCAAACAATTTATGGACAACTCTTTTTCAATAGCTCAGACCACTGAAAATCAAAGTAGAAGCTTATCCTTTAATTTCATGATTTTGATCTTGGATATATATACTACTTCTGTCCTACTATCACAGCACCATTGAGAGTGTCCTGACATACGACATTCTTGCATGGTATGGGAGCAGCTCTGTAGCGGACAAAAAGCTCTAGAGAGAATCATTAAAACTGCCCAGAATATTATTGGACTCCAGCTACCAGCCCTGGATGACATCTTCAAATCTCGCTGTTTAAAAAAGTTGCATAACATTCTCAGAGACTCTTCCCATCCTGCTTACAATCTTTTTGGACTGTTGCCTTCTGGCAGAAGATACAGAGCAATTAAAACTCAGACCACACATTTTCTGAATAGTTTTTATCCCAGAGCTATAATTGCACTCAACAATGAACTAAAGGGCCACCATCAGTGAGCTGTTGGACAGTATTACTTGGTCTGTTGTGTGGATGTTTGGGTGGTTTAGGGGTGGGGAATTGTGGTGGGTGGGAGTGTGTTTGGGGATTGTTATGTGTGTTGGACCTGGTCTTTGGGTGTTAAGTGAATTTCGTTGTATGGGTATACTGTGTATACACATACAATGACAATACAGTTATTACACACACACACACACACACACACACACACACACACACACACACATATGTAGGCCTTTGGTTATTTTGGTTTTCTACCGCGTAAAATTGGAAGTGTCTTGGCGACGTTTGGATGAAGTCTCATTCGTCATCTTCAGGCTGGTGTTTTTGGCTTTGTTATTCTAAGAGCAATAAGCCGAAAACACCAGCCTGAAGATGACGAATGAGACTTCGTCGAAACGTCACCAAGACACTTCCAATTTTATGCGGGAGAAAACCCGAATAACCAAAGACCTACATACAAACACCCGGAAAACCTCAGAAAACAAATATACATACATACATACATACATACATACATACATACATACATACATACATATATCAGATACCCAGCTTTGTTATCTGAATACACATAAAGACAACCCTGATAAGGAATACTGTAATTCTATTTATAGTGACTACTGAGGGCTGGCATCAAATCAAGTGAATCTAAATAGCCTTCAATGTGGGATATGAAAGATATCATTAAAAATATCTACTTCAGTAAAATGAGCACATGTGAGTTCATTGTAGCAGACATGTGACTTTTTAAAATTCACAGTATATTTTTAACTTCAAGATCCAAAACTCCCTATTTAAGACCCTGAAAATGTATAAATAGTGGAAATGGCTTGCAATAAGACCCTTCCAAGAATATTTGCTTTTTCATGAATGTAAACTAGTCCAAGCTTGCTCAGAATATTTATTTTATCCAGAATTTAAGACAGCAAAGGCTCCAGTTTGCCTCAAGGGTGACACAGTCAAAGTGCATTCATAATTAATCAAGAAGCACAGAACATGGCCTTCAAAATGTTAGACTGAATCATTTCCAAAGTTAGAAGTGCACTTTCTGACACAGATTTGAACAGGATATAGCAGCAAACTTAAAATCTTTGCTTTGAATAATTTGATTGCTGTGAGTTCATAATTATTATCTTTGTGGGTTGCAAATTTAATAATCTTGCTGAAGACTCTTTCTGTTCTTGACAAGAACTCACTTGTTTGGTGACTCCAAGAAGTTGGTAATACAGGTAGTTGGTAATGAATACCAAAAGTTCTTAACTTGTTCAGTTTGTTTATCACTGATTTGCAAATACAAGAAAGATTGAAAACGTTTTGAGTCAAAAGCTGGTTTAGTTAACTTCTAGGTTTTCTTTGTCACAGTAGGATCCTACTATTGTTAAACATTTATGGAGACCAACTTGGAATATTAGGGGGCCTATTCTTGATACCTTTCTAAGATTGGAAGCGTGATAAAATAATTTCAAATTTTAGAAAGTGAAAGGAAATTGTTGATGATTATACTCTAAATATAGCAACTATAAAATAATATTTTTTAAAATTAAGAAATTAAGAAAAATTAGGTCCCCTACAAATTCTTCAATTGGAGATTGATTAAAAGTCCTGAATTTGAAACTGCCAACCACTCAGGCATGGGGTCAAAAATCAGCAAGTTTATACTATTGTTGTTGTCATTCGACAAAGAAAATTGATAGCAGTTGTAAGTAGCCCAGATCCCCGATAAGATTGGATTATGAGAATAGGAAGTAGGATTGCTAGAATATTTAGAAGCCGAGTTAGACTAATTATAAATACTGATATGCTTTGCAGTGCATTTTTACATGATATATATATTTTAAATATATGATTGTCCTTGCACACATAGGTAATTACATCCTATATGAAAAAGTACAGTTCTTATGACATTGCTAATGTAGATATATTCGCTTTAACAAATGTATTTGCTTTTTATGTAGTGAATTCAATGCATCACAAAAAGACAGTAAGTTGAACTTAGCTAGCCTATGTGAGAAAAACACAGGTGTGATTGTAAGAGGATGGATGATCAACTGGTTAAAATGGTCTTGAGGATGGGGAAGGGAAAGAAGAATTGAGCTGGGAAGGGGAGAGGCAAAATATGAAAAAGGGATGTGTTCATTGTGAGCAGCATTATCAAAAAGGATCAAAATATTTATTTATTTATTTATTTATTTATTTATTTATTTATTTATTTATTATTCAAACTTCTATACCACCCTTCTCCTTTCGGACTCAGGGCGGTGAACAGCCAAATAAAAACATTTATACATAAGTTAAAAATAGATTTAAAATAATTAAATAAATTAAAATATGGCTGAACCCATATAATAACCCAATGTATTACTTGAAAACAATTTTTCTTTTGCTTTGCAAAACATACATAACTGGCCTGTCTTGTCCCAAGGTGCTTTTTTTTTTCAAGAGGCAACTGGACTTTCTGGTTTTTCTTTGAAGACATTTTGCTTCAGAAGCGAAATGTCTTCAAAGAAAAACCAGAAAGTCCAGTTGCCTCTTGGGATAACCATGACCTAGATGCCTGAGAATCTTCATAGACATCTGGCCTGCCTTGATAACTCCCTCAGAAGGTAGCTAGCTATGCTGGTTGAAAAGTTTTCTAGGATCTTCAAATACAATTTTTCGAGCTGACTTAAACTTGTCAGAAATCAAATGCAGGACCGTTCCAATGTGAGCCTGAGGAGTGATATTCTTTTTCTGTTTGCAGTTTCTGTTGCTTGTGGTAATTTCAGAAAACAAACAAGCAAAAAGAAAACTATTAATCTGATTTTGTTTTGCATCTTTGCTTTCCGATTCTGGTATTCCTTTTTACATTGTGCTTTTCTGTCCCTTTTAAGGAATTTATCATCTCTATTCTTCTCCACTCCCTTGTGGAATGCAAGCATTTTTTACAAAGTTATGTCAGCTTCTCTTTTTAAAAATGTAATTGGCAGCTTGTTTCTACATGCTGAGTAGGTGGGAAAAATGGATTGCTGAAGATAAAGCTTCAGGGAATGTAATTCACAAGCAAGAAATTGTCCTTTTCTCGGCAACAGCTTCTCAAATGAAAAACTGAATGATTAGGGTGCTCTTTCCTATTATTCTCTTCTCTGAAGAGTAATTGGTGAAGAATAGCAATACATCAAGTGTATTTTTTTAATCTATTTTTTAAAAAGTATTGTGACTAGTTTAATTTACTTCTTTTTGGCTTTGGAATAGTAACAGACAGAAACAGTTTAGAAGCCCTGTGGCATTTTTATTAAAAAAATGGATTTGTATTTTTTTGTGAAATGTTCAGAATCTTAATAAATGTGTTTGATAAAATACATAAATACATACAAGATAAAGGTAAAGGTAAAGTTTTCCCAGTCCAGTCATGTCTGACTCTAGGGGGCACTGCTCATCTCTGTTTCTTAGCCGAGGGAGCCAGCATTATCCGGAGACATTTCTATGCTCATGTGGCTGGCATGACTATACACCAGAGGCACCCTGAACATGGTTACCTACCCAGTGAAGTGGTACCTATTATCTACTTTCATTTGCATGCTTTAGAACTGCTTGGGTGGATAGGAGGTGGAGGAAGTAATGGGCTTAACCCATCATGTGGTGTTCGGGTCTCAAACCCAGGCTGTCAGCTTTCCAGCTGATAAGCTCAGTGTCTTTAACTGCTGAGCCATTGCATTCCCTTGTTTGGCATTGAGAAACCGTTTAAAAATGAGAAATTCTGTCATAGATTCAATATTTGCTTCTGGAAGAAGAGTTACTCTTTTCATTGATTTCATAGCAAAGTATTTGGGGAACACAAATCCATCTTAAAATCAAGGTTTTGGTTAGCAATCTTCTTATTGTTTGGGTGGTACATAACAGAAGGATGTATGAATGAATGGGATTCCATATAGGAAGAATTAGTTTGATGTGGTGGTTAAGCTATCAGGCTTGAAACTAGGAGCACATGAGTTCTAATCCAACCTTAGGTACAATGCCAGCTGTATGACCTTGGGTCAGTCACTCTCTCTTAGCCCTAAGAAACAAGCAATGGCAAATCACCTTGGAAATCCTGCCAAGAAACTGCAAGGACTTGTCCAGGCAGTCATCAGAAGTCAATACTGACAGGTTCAAGGAAAAAAATGTACGTTAGTACTTCATGCATGTGAAAAGTAGGAAGAGGTTTCAGTTGTGTCCACTATTTGGATTACTTTGTCCTCTTTCTGTAGATGCTGCTGTCCTCAAACATACAGAAATGTACAACTGTCACATATGATGAAGCATGCATGGGGAATGGGTTGCATTCAGGTTGCTTGTTTTTTGTAGGGAGATCATACATGTGATGGAGCTAGGGGCTCTATGGCTGTATTAATATTCCAGCATAGTAACGATTTGCAAACGGGAATGTGTATTAGATTTCCATTCTCTTAAATTTAACATATATGAAACAGTTACTCAAAATTGGTTCAACAAACTTTTAACAGGAAAAAATGGTGACAGCGTATCTGACTTTCATTTTTTTAATAATTGAGGCTGATCAACAAATTTAGAAACATATTCAGTTTCTAAATGTTTTGTGTTGCAGATTGATCACACTTTCACTTCATACAACTGGATCTTTCTTTACAAATGGATTCATCAGAACTTTTGGAAATGGTTACATGATGTTATATAGAATAGAATAACAGAGTTGGAAGGGACCTTGGCAGGGGTGGGATTCAAATAATTTAACAACCGGTTCTCTGCCCTATTGACAGTGGTGGGATTCAGCCAGTTCGAACCACTTCGGGAGAACCTGTTGTTAACTTTCTGTTGTGGCCCCGCCCTCTGAGCCTGTCCCATCGGAGGAAGAAAGCTCCGAGCATGAGGAAGAGGAGTCAGCCAGGCCTCCCTCTCCAGGCCCCTCCCCTCTGGCACTGTCTCAGGTGCCGGCCGAGGGAGAGGAGATTAACAGAGAGACAGGTGGCTCGGATGAGAGTGGGGGAGAAACATCATTCCTGGACGCACGCCTCCGAAGGTGTGATAAACGATTGCAGCAGCTCAGGAGGCGGATTAGACGGAGTCACTGGATTAGAATTGAGTCACTGGACCACACCCCAGAGACTATATAATAGAGGGTGGTGGCCAGTGATCTTTGTGACGAACAAAGTAAACCTTGGATAGCCACTAAAGCCTCGTCCGGAACTGCTGAGAGAAATATTTATTGTTGTTGGACGTTTGGACGCTGAGTATGTTATCTGTCTGTTTTCTGTGGAAATAAACGCACTTGGCAGACGGTGTGTAAATCGCTGCCAAAGTTGGAGATAAGGACCTGGGTGTGTGCCAAAGTGTTTCCTTAACCCTCGGCTGTGTGTGTGTGTGTGTGTGTGCGTGTGTGTGTGTGTGTGTGTACGGGGACAGATCACTTTCTAAGCAGTTTGGCAAACTGGTTGTTGGAAGAAATCATTAGGGCAGAGAACCGGTTGTTAAATCACTTGAATCCCACCACTTCCTAATGACCAGCTGGGTAGGTGTGGCTTGGTGGTCATGTGACCGTGTGGGCGTGGCCAACTCAATGTCACTCAGGTTGATGGGCGCTTCACTTTAACTGTTACAATATAACAAGGGTTAACCAGAGAGGCAGTTTCTGTAAGCAGGGCAATAAAGATTGGGCTAGAAACAACACCAGAATGTTCCCTTCCTGCCTTCCTTACAAGATTAGCCCTGTAAAGTGGGAAAAAAAACAAAATAAGATTTCTTCCAACAACCGGTTCTCCCGAATAGGTGTGAACTGGCTGAATCCCACCACTGGACCTTGGAGGTCTTCTAGTTCAACCCCCTGCTCAGGCAGGAAACTCTAAACCATTTCAGACAAAAGATTGTCCAATCTCTTCTTAAAAACTTCTAGAGGCAAGTTGTTGTACTTGTTAATGGTTTTCACTGTCAGTAAATTTCTTCTTAGTTCTATGTTGCTTCTCTTCCTGATTAGTTTCCACCCATTGCTTCTTGCCCTGTCCTCAGGTGCTTTGGAGAGTAGCTTGACTCCCTTTTCTTTGTGGCAGCCCTTCAGATATCGGAACACTGCTATCATGTCACCCCGGTCCTTCTTTTCATTAAAACTACACATATCCAATTCCAACAACCGTTTTTTATATGTTTTAGTCTCCAGTCTCCTAATCATCTTTGTTGCTCTTCTCTGCACTCTTTTTTTTTATTGCAAAAGTTTTACAATTACATTTTCACCCCTTTCCCCCCCCCTTCAACCCACCCCAAACTTCCCAACCTCCCTAACCCACCCTAACCCTCCCCTCCCCCCGGACTTCCACACAATATAGTCATATCAGGTAAAAGGAAAAACCCTCCTTTGTATAAAACTTATATAAAACTTGAACCCCTCCCTCCCCCTTATAAATTTTCATCTTCATTACATTAAAATATTTCTATCTTAATATAACATTTTCAAATAAAGGCTATTTGATACTTCCTAGTTTGATATTTGTTCTGAACATAATCTATCCACTTTTTCCATTCCCATTCATAAGTCTCTTGTGAACAATCTTTTAAATATGCTGAAATCTTCGCCATCTCTACAAAACTGGCCATCTTCAAAGTCCATTCCTCGATCGTTGGCAAAGCTTCATTTTTCCAGTATTTACCAATCAACAATCTTGCTGCTGTTATCATGTACAATATCAATTTTGTTTCACCCAATGTAAAACCCTTAACTATACCCAATAAAAACAATTCTGGAAAAAATTGAATTTTTTTCTTCAAGACATTCTGCATGACCCACCAAATTTTTATCCAAAAAGCCTTGACTTTTCTACAGGTCCACCAAACATGTTGCACTCTTTATTGTCTGCACTATATATTCTCATACCATATGGCTTAGAATCCAATCTATGAAAAAATAAAGTTATAGGCTATGCAGCATAAGTTTTTACATTGCGCTAAATGAGAGACTAACATAACACATTCAAGCTTAAAAAGAGGTGGCCCACTTGAATCGCACATAGCTTTCCATCCTCCTGTTTTTTGACCACAGACCTCTCTTAGTTGCACTGTTGAAATACAGTTGGAGATCCTAAATATAAATGGTGTGATTTCCTCCCATTTGTTTTGGTGGAAGATGAAAGCTTACTGAATCTATAAAATACATTTTAAATTTAAAAGACACCAAAAAACATTGCGTCTATGTAGACACAAACATTGTGTCTATGTAGTTTTCAAGATCTAAATAGGATACAGTGATTTTCCTGCAGATTTTTGTCATGTAGAATATTCAAAAGTTATTCCCATAATCCAGTTACCATTTAGCAATCTAAAATTTAAGTCGCAGAGTTTGACCAGAACTTGAGTGCTGTGTGATCTGATAAGTCTTTTATTTGACTTCCCTCCAATATCCCTCCCTTTTTTTTATCTACTCAACCAGTTGAAAAGTAAGTCCACTTGGCCATAGTTTCCTCCTGAATTGAAAGATGCCAGATCTGACAATTTTTTAAATATCAGGCTGTGGCATGGACCCAAACCTCTTCTGTTATCTTGATTGTATTGATCTTATCAGTGGACTACTGTTGCTGGATTCTGTGCTGGGCACCTTGCCATTTGCAGCTACTGGAAAAAAGAACAATTAATGTAAGCTGATGTAAACATTCTGCATGGCTCACAAATCTATTGTACAATCAGGGCATGACTCTTTCTTATGAAATGCCAAGAATTTGCTGCTGAGAATTCCTTATGGTTGTCCAAAACTCTCCAGGAGCGGGGGAAAAACAAACATTTTAACTACATTAACTACATTCATTTTAAAAGGGAACATTTACAATACAAAGGCTTTTTTGTAGATTAATTTTTACAAAGTGGCAGTCTCAGATCTCTGTGAGCTGTGATGACCTTAAAAGCTGATTGTGTAAACTTGCCCCCAGTGAATTTTGTGGAATTTAAAATAGTTGTCAGATATCATAGGTACCCAGTTCTGGCTATCAGCCCTTCACTCTTAGACTGGACCCATTTAACATGATAAACTAAACCTTAATGTGGTTTGTTTCTTTTTGTCTTATTGTAGCAAGTTATCTATCATAGTTAGATAACTATGAATTATATCTATGAACTGTTGTAAACTATGAATTAAAGCTAAGTATATTCCATAATTCCAGGCAATTTGGATTTATTTAATGAATCATGATTAATTAAACCATAATAGTCATGGTCTAAGATATACATGTATTGAAGACATCCTCTCTTTAGTGAATGTTCACTCCATTTACAAAGGAAGGCAAATTAATCTCTTTATTATGCGCAAACAGAAAACACTATTTTTTAAAGTACTGCAGCCTTTTGTATGATTGCCTAATATTCTATCTTGAGTCACAATTTTTAGAACCAGATTTCTAGTAGGTTGTGTTTATTTGCATTTGTACAAGCAGCTGTATATAGAGGTAAGAAAGTAGGTGGATAAGGTAATTGCATCACTAAGAAATAAGTATGTTCTTTCGTTGCTTGAATGCAACAGCTGACAAACAGCATCTTTATCATAATTACAATGCTACTTTTGCCTACAAAAATGTCATCCTAGCATCCAAGCTAGATTATATATTGCAATGGCCATATATAGATTCTCCCAAATTTTCATTGCGGTGGGTCTACTCGTGACTTCCAGCAGAAAGATTTAAAATAAATCCAGCATTGAATGGACAAATATGAACTGGCACCAATTTTGACAGTTTGGAAACTATAGGGCTCTGGGTTTCAAGTTGAGGATTACAGATGTAGCAATTTCCTTATCATGTTTGCTTGTGGGTGTAAAGTTAATATTCAATCCTGCTTTGGGAGGATCTTCTATTTTATAAAGGAAGGAAGGAAAGAAGAAAATCCATTGACCAAGTCAATCTATGGATTTAAAAACTTATGGAGAAGGAAGGTGAGTGTTCTTTCAGTCTCTGTCTCTTTCCATTTTTTATCTACATGCTGAGAAGAAATGTGGTTTTTTTCGCCCCCCTCCCTTTTGAACATTAGGGTGCAAAGAAGTATTCAGATCCTAATTTCCCTTATTCTGTATTGATGTATCATTACCAGATTGGGGAAAAAAGATGTCTTGGGGGCTGCTTAAGCAGCTACTCAAGACATTTTAGAAAGGGGGAAGAAGCAGAAAGACAATACTGCTCAGCTGGGCGTAGAAGGTTTCTGAATACATGCTTTGTCTGTCCTTTCTTTGGCTGGAAACCAGGAGCTGTTGTCCCTGTTTCAGTTCAAACTGTCCCCTTTAGCTTTTGATGGCTTTACTGCCCTCGCTGCTGAACCTCAACAGATTGGGCTTATTTACCTATTCACACTCTACTGTGGAACCTCATTAATAGGCTTATTAGCCACCCCATTCATGTGCAGGAGAATGGACAAAAAAGGATTGTGGCCACTTTTTAGAAGAAGATGAGAATGATGATGATGGTGATGATGATGATTAAAGAAATGTAAAGAAGCTATTCTTTTATTCAGAAATGGCAGGAAAAAGTTTTCTGAGATCACTGGAAGTTTAAATATGATAACGTTTGTTTTTTTATCAAAAAAAACCCCTGTTTCTGCTTTTCTTCAACTCAGAAGTGGTGGCCCAACCTGAAAATCAGCTTATTTCAATGAATAATGAATAATGTTTTTTTTCAACAGAAAAAAAAATGCTTCTAGATGTCATGGAAGAAAAAGATTATATTTTGTCACCTTTTATGGAATATTTCTTTTTGGAAAGAGGCAAGCATATTGAATTGAGAAAAGTTACTGTTTCTTCTTGCGTTTATTTTAAGCTGAGAATGTTTTAACAATGTTTTTAAGGAATAAGAAAAGAGATTTGAAGGTGAAATTGGCATCTTGTTCCTCACAGGTCAATTTCTAAATTAGAAAATTCAGATGTTGCACTTACAGGTACAAAGATACAATTATAAAACTGCAGAAGAGCATGAATATTTCTATGAATAGGGATGTAAAGTTTCAAATCATAAATATAAATTTAATACAGTATATATATTTAAAAATATCGCAACTGCAAGAATATAAAACTAAGGACAAAGAATCTTAGCTTTAGTTCAATTATAAGCAAAGTAAGTTTGTTTTAATTATAATAATGTCATTATATTAAAGTATATGCATATCCCTCATAAGTGAACTGAAACAAGAAAGAATAAATTTTGTTGAGAGTGCTATTTTTTAACATAGAAACTGTACATTTGTACTAACTAAGCTAAGCTTTGTTTTACTTGATCCTTGACCAATATTGACATTTTTATCATTTATATTGCAGTATTTATTCAAGACTTTCTATGGCCCTAATGAAATTTAGAGTGTATTGCTGGTATTTTAATCAAAGAATAGCTTTTAAACAACAGTAAAATTTAAGTGGGTAATGACAAGATTATAAGGGCTTTTTAAAAAATGAATATTTCCTTTCATTTCTTCCTTTCATTTCAATACAAGAAGTATTTTCTCAATAATCAAGGCATACAAGGTATTTGTCATTTTCCTACCTATCTTTATTTTATATCCCATTCATTCAGCTTTGCTGCTGGATAGATATTTCAAAGTAATAAGCAATGCCAATGCATTAGAAGACTACAAGCAGCAAGAGAGTCACTAACCTGTATTTTAATATTGTTCTAAAAGACGAACAATATCAGCAACGTAAATGATGTCATTGTTCTTAATGAAAAACATCTCCTGTTTGGAACAGCAAAGTTTATATGAGAAGGAATCGTTAGTAGTTCAGCTCATTGGACTATTAACTTGCAAACATTTCAGATCAGGATGGGAAGAAGTCAAGAGTTAATGGTTCCCGTATTACTATCCTGGGATATGAATTGGTTTCATACTGACTGCTTTTTTTCATTCTTTATGATTATTGTCAGAAGTTCTCATATTCTTATGAGTTTGAACAGGTTCAGATGAGCACATTCTGTTTCCAAATGCTAAACATTCATGTGGCAATCTAAGGGAAATGTAGACCTTACAGTTCTCCATGCAATCGAAACATGTACTTGTAGAAAAATAGATAAATTTCATTAGGATAGTATTGTTTCCCCCCTTCTTTTAAATTGTCTTGTCTTCTCTTCTCTTATCCCATTTCTTTTTTGCATCTACCATGTTTCCCCAAAAATAAGCCCTCTGCCAATAAGCCCTCCCCTAAAATAACCTCTCCCCCAAAAATAAGCCCTCCCCCAAGAATAAGCCCTCTCCGAAAATATTTAAATGCATGTGCAGCCAGTCCCTGCCATTTCCTCTGTGTTTGGGTTAGGAGACAGATCTGAAAATCAGGTAAGACAGCAAGAGGAGCCCCGCCTTGCTCCACGCGCCCAAAAATAATAAGACCTCCGCAAAAATAAGGCCAAGTGCTTATTTTTGGGGTTCAAAAAATATAAGACAGGGTCTTATTTTTGGGGGAACACGGGTATTTTAAATGTTAGCTTGTGTGACTTAGTTTTCTTTAAGAATTACATTAGTGTAAATTGTTTGAGTAATAGGCACAAATTCTGCTTCACTGTTTTCTTTCCATTTTATTTAAGTTTGTGAAGAAAATATATGACGATATTAATCTCAGCAATGCAATCTGGACTTTAGTAAAAAAAAAAAAGAATGAGTTAAGGTCAAGAATACAAAGAGTCAAGAATAGGAAGGGGACCCAATTATAGTTGGAGGTCTCCATGCCTTTGATTGAAAGTATAAATCAGGCTTTTCCTATGCATGCCTACCCAATGTGTAGTAGCACATTATTACTGCTTTTTGAAAAATTCCCTCATCATGTTTTTCACGTATGAGGGTTATTATAGCAGAAAAGCAGGCAGGGCAATGTGATAAAACATGTCATCATTTTAGAGTCTTTGCATTGTCCCAAGAGTCCCAAGTCTAGCCCCACTTGAATTCTACTGACCTTTACCTAGCACCAATTTAGTGCTGACCATTACTTGACCAGATACCTCTCTATCGGCTTCAATAAATCCCTTATATAAATGCAGCAGACTACACAAATGGTTCTGATTCTTTGTGCCTGTCAGTCATCTGCAAAGGAGGATTGACATCAAAATAATGGGCGTGAACAGGCAATCAAAACCACACCCCTTTTTAAATATCTGTGAAGTATGTGTCATACATTACAAAAGCTAAGGCTTCAACACCTAGTCACAATCCTCATTTTGATGCCATCGATCTCTCCCTGTGAGTGGCCCTGCAAGGAACATGGGTCCTTTGCTTATAAATAGGGATAATTCTCAATAAGAGCTGAATTTTATATTTTGAAAGAATAAGGATAAACTGGCATTTGTTTTTTGCATCCCATCCCAAAATTCTAAGGAAAAAACCAAGCCCAACCTGAACCATTGGTAGCCCCTGAAAAATCAAATTCCATATTTTATGTTAAGAGAGACTAAATGCAGCCTCCCTTGTTCTAACCCTAGCTATGTCTTCCTCAATCTACTCTTATTTTTTCCTCTTCTCTAATTAAGAGTTTGATTCTTCTGACAGAGAATTGTCCGTGCTACATTTTGAAACAAATGAGTCACACAATTTTGTTGATTTATAGTTCATAAGAATGGGAGGTGATTGTGAAACATGTTTTCTGAACTTGTTGATGCCTTGCATATGTTGATCAATACTGGTGGGAGGGAGGAATAGTAAGAGCTGAGTGTAGGTGTAGGAGAATGAGAATCTTCTTAGGATTGCACACTAAGAGTAGGACAATGGGAGCCCTCAACAGAATGGACTCCTCTGTCTGTTGGTCAGATTCATGTCCTGTGGGCTCCTTCAGGAAGCAGGGTAAGGTGTGGTTGTGGTTGGATCATTATTTGAGGAAAGTCAATGATTTTTTGAAAGAGGATGTAGTACATCCTGTCTTGAAAAAAGCTAACTCCTGATCCTGCTGTTTTGAAAAGATCCACTTTGTCTTAGGAAATATTCAGTCAATGTTCAGGCATGGTCATAGGATAGTAACATTGCTATATTAGATGATATTATTTGAGTTTGAATTGGACACGAGGAGGATGTCCCTGCTGGTCATCTAGAATCTAGCAATGGCTTAAAACAAACATTGATCATGGTATTCTTCTTGTCTGCCTGAAAGCTTTGGGAGTTGGAGATAGTGTAGTACACTGTAGTTGACTGAACTGGAAGTGTTGTAGATGTCTGGAGCCTATTAAAATCTAGATGGGTAGAAACCCAAATCTAAGAAGATGGAATTTACTATACATTAGTAAAGTTCATCAGTTTACATTTTCTCTGGTAGTAGCTCTTGATGGGATCATCCTCTCCCAGGTGCATTGCAGATGGAGGCAATGGCCAGGAAGTATGTTGCAGACCTTCAATGGTGCATCTATTGAGGTTTAACTGGACTAGAGTGCCCCAATTTCAGTAACTCACAACTAGATTTCCTTGCAACTGGATTACCGTAATGCACTCTAAGTGGGGCTGCCTTTGAGGATGATTGAGATGCTACAGCCTGGAACAAACTGCAGTGGTAAACCATTAGTTGGGAAGATCCATAGCGTATGTGAATACTGTAGTTTTTGCACTGTTTGCCATTAAAATTCTGGGCCAATTCAAAGTGTTGATCATTACCTATAAAGTTCTACAAAAAGTGATATCCATGTACAATTCTCCCCATCCAATTCAAATACTGAAGGAGGTCAAGGAGGCTTGAACTAGAATTCAAACTTTTTTCCTCCTATGGAACTTGCATGCCAGGAGATATGACTATCTCCTCCTGTCCTTTCGTTCTGAAAAGCCCTCTCAGTTGAACTTTGAGACCCTATAATTAATTATTAGTGTAATATTTGCATTAAACCTTTCCTTACCCAATGCCACTCATGGGCCAGAAGGCCCTTCACCATAAAAAGATGGTACAATTGTTTTTAACTATTTGAGACTGCATGGATTTTCTATTAATTCACAAATGAAAACAATTATTTTAGCCTTTGTACATTGCCTAAGATGAAGATATAAAAACTATCTCAATAATAAATTCTCTATTTATATTTAGCTAAAATCTTTTCAGCACAATCTAGAAATAAATAAATCATCAACATCTGGTAAAATAAAATGTTAATTTGTCTTGTTTTTTTAAAATAAAAAACAAATGTGTATTGTATATCCATAAAACGTTGCATTGATTTCCGTGACATTTGTGTCCTATTTCACTTTGATAATAATTTATCAGAGCAAAATTCTTTCTGGCTTTCCATATTAAAAATCTGAATTTCTTGTATACAGCTACTCTTCGGTTTTTAAACAGTGCTGTCCAAATAAATCCATTGTTGCCCCAATGCCTTCCTTGTATAGTTTTTTGAATGTTGTGCATATCTGTTCCTGAGTTCATTGTTGTTTTCCCTAGACAGGATAGAAATGAATAGAAAGTCAATAACGTTGGGCGTGACCCTACAGTGAGTCAGGCCCATAGGTAAGAATCACTGAAGAAAATTGGCAATTTCTCCTGAGCTTACCCAACCCCAGCTGTTCCACTTTAATTTGGGGAAATAAAAGTATGAAGGTCCCAACATGTACCCCCTATGTTGCCATCAGATGGAGAAGAACATTCAGAATACTTACATTGACTGTGTTGCTATTCCATGTAACCTTTGAACATGCAATGGAGGAAAACCTTTTTGACCCCTGCAATTTAGGCCACCTTTATGTTAACGTTACTGACATTGTTGTGTGTTCATATTTTTCCTCTGCCAGTATTTTAGCAGTGTGGAGAGAGAGAAAATAAAAGTTTTTGTTTTTCCCGATTGTCTTCTGGTTCCTTCCTCTTGCCTCACTTTGTTGCAGGCAGAATCAGAGAAGGAAAACGTAGAAAAGGTGGAACATCTCCCCTAATATGTCTTCAGTGACCTTTGTGCTTGCTATTGCCACTTACTAAAAACGGTTCAGATCAAACTGTCTTCCCAAAATATGGGATTGAGACCCCTTCTATAAAGCCACTAGCTTTGCCTCCCAAATAATTGGAAGCAGTTTCAAGCTACCAGGCAGCATTCACTAAATGCCCTTTCCTTTCTTGTTTGTTTGTTTGTTTGTTTGTTTGTTTGATTTGATTTGATTTTTATACCACCCTTCTCCAGCAGGACTCAGGGTGGTGAACAGCCAAGGTAAAACATAGCATACAAAATTTAAAACAATTTAAAATGATATTAAATAATTTTGGCCCACAATTTAAAAACACCCCAATAAAATCAATTACAAATTAAAACCGAAAGATGGGATCAAGCCAGTCCGGCTAGATGAAATAAGTGAGTTTTAAGGGCCCAACGAAAAGTCCGGAGGTCCGGGATCATGCGTATCTCTGGGGGTAGGTCGTTCCAGACGGAGGGTGTTAGCTAGCCAATGTGGATTTTTTTCTCCCAATCATGTACAGTGGTTTTTTTTTTTTTTAAATGATAATTAGCAAACAGAGTCTTCACAAAACCAGATTGTGTTTGGAAGAATACAAAGCCACCTTCAGCATGACTGGAAACCCTGGTTGAAGTGACAAGATATCTCTTTGGTTTTTACTTTAGAAAAGACTGGAGAAATTCAAGAAGAGTCAAGGTGAGTTGGGAGCCAAAGGGGAACTGACAACCTTACCATTTTAGAGGAAAAGTATGAAAATGGTATGTGAGAATGACCTTGGGAGACAGAGGGAAGACCTGCAGCCTAAGCAATAATCTGATAATAAAATATGAACCTGAAGGAGAGTAGTGGAAAGTAGAGAAAGCATCTCAGAAGAGACTCACCTAGCTTTTTGGAGCATAAAAATAAGAGGCGGAAGGGGTTATTTCAGAATTGCAAGATGTTGTTGATGTCAACTCTGTTAAATCTGTTAAATCTTACATTAAAGATAGAGTTGATATTCACAGTTGTGCTTCTTGCCAGGGCTATCTTGAATGTTTGTCATGATCTTCTCCCCCACTCCTCCCCCCCTCCCCGCATCTTTTGTATTACCTCTCAAACAACCATGTAGCCAACTTCTGGAGTGAATTGAGTTTGCAAAGACCACTAGAAGTCCATAGCATCGTGGAAATATACATGTTCCATGCCAAATGTGCATATCCTGTATACATGGCCCCAGAAGCACATTCTACTGATGTTCTCAATGCAAAAATGATACAGATATAGAATTGGGCCTTAAAATCAGGCCAATCTGCATAAGAATTTTGTTTCCTCTTGCATATTTATCTTTCCATAAGAACACTGTAGAACTAATGTGGTAGAATAGGTAGCTAAGAATTCTGCCCGGGGACAGGGATTGATTAGTTTCCTTTATGTAAATATTTATATCATTTTTATTGATTATGTGCAATCAAGTTATTATTGACTCTTAGTCACCACATAGATTTTCTCTGTGACTTTTTGTCCCTGACCCAGTCTTTCAGATCTTCTATCAGGGCATTCATCGCCATTGTAACTGTGTCCATCCAACTTGCTGCTGGTCACTCTCTTTTTCTCTTCTCTTCCCTTCCATTTTTTCCAGGATTAAAGTCTTCTCAGGAAAGATAGATCTTAACCTAATGCCTAGGATAATTTTTGCCTGGTCATTTGTGCTTTGAATGAAAACTCTAAGTTGATTTATTCAATTATCCTTTTTTTCTCTGTGGCTGTCCATGGTATTTTCTTTTCCAACACCGAAATTCAAAGTTGTCAATACTCTTCCTATCCTATTTCTTCAAAGCCTTCAACATACACTTCCAGGGAATATCATGTTTTTCATGGTTCTGCTCTTTCTAGCTCTTTTATAGAATATAAATATTTTATCTTGGTTTAGGTAATAATGAAGCTGCCTAAAATGAGAAAAAGACTGATTTCAATTTTTTTCCCAGTTCCTATGACAGATTAGTCCAGGGGTGTCAAACTCATGGCATCATGTTATCGTCACCTGATGTATCACAACTTTTTCCCCCTTCACTAAACTAGGGGTGGGCGTGGCCTGCATGTGATGCATCCAGCCTGCAGGCCGCGAGTTTAACACCTTTGGACTAGTCCTTCACTTATCTGTGTATGACTGAATATAGAATATTGTCTAATATTTGACTGTTAAAAGTTCCAGTCTTGTTCATGGGAGATTGACAGGGCAACCAGAAAAAATTATCCAGACTGACTACTCTTGCAAACATCTCTTGCTGACACCAAACATCGTCCTAAACCGGCCAAAAAATGGAAGCATAATTATCGAAATTGTCCCCAAAGTGCTTTTTTTTTCTCAAAAGGCAGCTGGATTTTATTTTTCCTCGAAGACATTTCACCTCTCATCTAAGAAGCTTCTTCAGTTCTGACTGAATGTCTTGTCCAAGAAGTTTCTTCAATCAGAACCGAAGCCAATTGCCTTTTATTTATTTATTTATTTATTAGTTCAATTTATATGCCGCCCTTCTCCAGAGACTCAGGGTGGCTTACAATGCATTAAGCAATAGCCTTCATACTTTTGTATATACCTGCTTAGTAGGGCTTTCCCCCCCCCCATGTTCTTTTTTATACAGTCATCTTATTGTCCCCACAATCCGGGTCCTCATTTTACCTACCTCGGAAGGATGGAAGACTGAGTCAACCTTGAGCCTGGTGAGATTCGAACTTGCAGTAATTGCAGGCAGCTGGTGCTAGTTAACAGCACTTTAGTCTGCTGAGCCACCAAGGCTCTTTTTTGGAAAAAAGAAAGAAAAAAAAAGGCACCTTTGAGACAACCATGACCTGGATGACTGAGAATCCCTCCTAGACAAATCATCGAAATTATTCCTTGTTATTCCAGACAGGATAGAATATTGACTGTTCCCCTTTCTCCAACCCCACTATAGTTTAGTGAGGCGGTTAAGAATCGGCAAAAATTTGGGCCGTGTGTCTGCGGGAGAAAGAAAAGAAAGGAAAAGAAAAGAAAAGAAAAGAAAAAAAAGAAAAGAAAAGAAAAGAAAAGAAAAGAAAAGAAAAGAAAAGAAAAGAAAAGAAAAGAAAAGAAAAAAGAAAAGGGCTGTTTCTGCGGGGCCACTTGGAGGCGTTTTCCCCACGGCGCGCGCGTTCCTTTAAAATTGCGGGGAGAAAATGAGAGGCGAAGCCCACTACTCTCCAACGTATATGAAGCGCGTAGTAGGGGAATTGCTGCCCCGCTCGTGATTGGCAGAAGAACCGTCCAGGAAACGGCTCAGGTTTCAACTTCGGGGGAGTGACCAAGCGAAGGAGGGGAGGAGAGGGAGAAAAAAGGGGTTTGTTGTAAGAGTTGATAAAGCTTTAGAGTTTGGCGGCGAGAGGATTCTGAATGGATCCCGAATGATCGCGACTCGAAACATCTCTATTACGTCCTGCTTTTTTTTGGAAAGAGAGAGAGAGAGAGAGAGAAAGTTTTGGGAACGGCCGTAGTTTTTCTCCATCTGGATCCTGGAGTGAAGCGAGGAGAACAACACAAAAAAGTTTTTTTTTTTTTTTTGGATCCTCCGATTTTTGTCTCTCTCTCTCTCTCTCTCTTGTGACTGTTTTAAATTTAATTCTTTCCCCCCCCGTCCTTTTTTTTTTTTTAAACTGAACGCTTCTACCTCCACTCCCCCTTCTCCGCCGTCTGCCCCAAGGAGTTTTGGAGAGGAGGGGAGAAAGAAGGGAAAGGGTTTGAGGCGCGGGGATGGAGGTGGTCGCCGCCGAATCCCCCCGCCCGGGTTCGTTGGGACTTCGGACCGACGTCTTTGAGCGCCCGAGCGTGGAATAAAGTCGGAGGCGATTATTGTGGGATTTTTCTTTTTTTTTTTAATTTTTGTTATTTTTGCCAAGCTTGTTTCTGTCTCCCTCTTCTCCTCCGGACAGCCTGTCTTCGTCGCTCCGTCCGGTACGCACGCCTGAATCAGCAGATCGTTTTGTCGGAGCCTTTTCATATAAGGTAATTGGACCGGGCTTGGCTTGGAGATGAGAGGCGCACAGCGGCCGGGGAAGGGGAGGTGGAGAAAAAGAGGAGTGGGGGGGGGGGGGAAGAAGAGAAAATCGGCTGGCCAAGACGGCGTAATCCCCCGCTTTCCAAGCTCTCAGAAAGCACAGATCCCTCCAACTCTTTCTTGCTAAGCTCCCCGCGCCCCGCTTCCCAAACAATTAACTTTGCGCTCGGCGGAATGGAGAATTTTTAACGTGCGGTTGCCGGTCAGAATTTGCAAGATACTACATAGTTGTGTTTTTTTTTTCTTCCCGAGGCGGGGAGGGAGGGGGTGGGTATCCGGAGCGGGGTCATTCCAAAGTTTGGTAGCTTTGTTGAGTTTTCTTTTCTTTCTTTCTTTCTTTTTTAAAGCGAGTTCTGTCGCTTGAGTGGGTGGAATTGGTTAAACCAGGTGCAGCCCTACCTACCCAGACAGGGACCCTTGGGTGGGTTGAGCTGCAGCCCCCAGTTGCGATCCGTCTGACGTGATGGAGTGGAGGGGCTGCTTCTCTGGAAGAACCGCCTGCGGCTTCTGACAGGTTCCTTCTTCTCTCTCTCTCCCCCGCCTGGTAAACCGATTTCAATCCCTTTTCTAAACGACGATTGTCATGAGCGAGATTTCACGATGAGGTGCTTTACGTGGAAGAGTTTACGAGGGAATTAAAAAAAAAAAATTCCAGGCGTACTGAGTTTGACGGGAATTGAACTCAGGGTGGGGAATGAACGTCTCGGCTGCGCGCTCTTCGCTGCCTTCCCGGTTCCTATATAGCAGATCGATCTACAATCTTTCCTGGTTCTCTGGTTTTTCAGGATGGATCTTTCCGCCTTTGCCTTAGCAGTCCTTGAATCTGAAAAGCCCCATTATGTGAGCTTCTGATGTCCATAGTGTTAAGAGTATTCCCCTCTTCCAAGTCTATCCCCAAAACTTGTTGTACTAATGCTTTAATTATTACAACAGGCTTAATTAAATTCCCATAACTCTTTTCCAATACTGGTTTAACAGAGAACGCTGGAAGTACAAATAAACATTTTAGCCTATGCCAAGTTTTTTCCTGCCCCCCACTCCCGATTTATGAGTTGGTTTCAAGGGACAGAATCTCAAGTTCTCCCTGGAAGAATTTTACGCTGAGGTCTTTAACTCCAGCATCGTGTTTTTAAAATGCTGAAGACCCATCCTGATCCCTCTGATGACGTTCCAGATAATGAAATATGCAGGGCATGTTGTAGTAAAAAAAAAGAAAAACAAACGTTGCCAATTATCATGGTTGAAACAGGATCTGAATTGTAGAGCTCCAATTTGCTTGGCATAATGTTTAAAGGACTTTGATTTGAAGAGAAGGGATTTCAGAGGAAGAAGTGGCTGTGGCTTCAGAGGAACAAGTGGCAGCCTCAAGTTACATGAGCTCGACATATGTCATACCTACATGTTTGCAAATTCTTTTACTTATTGCGCCAAAGACCCAGCTAGGAAAAATGATAACACATGGAATCCTTTAGTGAATGCTTCACAGCAGTATGTGTATCAAAAGCAAAGATTTACACGGGCTTAGTAGAAACGTGCTGTAGTAACAATGCAAACCAAAAGAATTTATCCTTGAAGATCTTTACTATTTTAGGTCTCTTCCCTTTTCAGGGTTCAGAATTTAAGGAGAGAAAGAGAGGAGAGAGAGAGAGCCTCTTTCACCCCCAATTGCTGATATTTTAATATATAAAAATGTCCTTTCAAATAATGGCCCATTATTTGGTTGGTATGAAGCACCCTTCGACATTTCAAACCTCATTGTCTTCCTTGTACAAATCCCTGTAAATCTTCTACTTGCCTTTACTCATTTTCATTTGAAAAGCCTGTTTGGTTTGAATAGGCTGCAATAAGCAGCCCCAGTACTCTTTTGGAATGTCAATTAAAATGCAGATTTCTTTCTCTGATCCATAGAGGTCTTGGGAGACACACAGGCTAGTCCTGAGGGTGGAGGTGGGAAAGTGACTGAAAAGAATTTGGACAATGCAAAACTATTGAGGCTGCTGGGCTGTTTTCCCAAATAACCTTCCAGAATTAATGTTTAATAGTTGATCACTTTGAAGATTATAAAGCAGAAAGAGAGAGGGGGCCCTGGTCTCCCTTGGCAATCAGCTCCAGTGTGCCATCAATTAATTGCTACCCAGTTAATTGGTTATACGGGCACTGATACATCAATGCACATATTTATTGCATTACTTAATGCCTAATAGGATAGACAGGCTGGCATATTGATTTAGACAACATACCGGCAACAAATTCCAACCACTCGGGGACTGATAAACATCACACACATAATAATGGGATGAGATTAAAATGAATACTTTGGCTTCAATTTAATTACTGCCAATCTAGAACAAGTACTACTTGTTTGCTTGTGTTTTTTTTTTTAAAAAGAAAAAAAAATGTAGAGCTTACAGCTTGAAGAAATTCATTTTGGCTCCCAACCCTGGACTGTTTCCCTCCCCACTCCAATGCTTGTCACTTTGGAACGACACTTTGGGCAGGTATGTGAAGAGGTGAAAATTGACTTGATGAGCAGGGTGGCAAGATGAGCCATCAATCATGGGTGGCTGACAACTCTGCCCAGTATACGGCTGAGAGGAGAGACAGATATCCCTTTCAGAGAGAAAAATAAACACCATGTGAGGCTTTTGCTCAGCCTGAGACTCCAAAAGGGATTATGCTATTGTAGTCAGGAAGCCAGAATTGTGAGGGCCAAAAAAGCATGCTGAGGCTGTATTCCAAACATTGGGATGGGGGTCCATAATGACTCAGCATAGGCGGGCTCACTCATAAGATCATTTAGTAGCAGAGCCAGCAAAGCAGGTTGGATAAATAGTTGGTTTTGTTTTTTCACTTGTGTGCCTTCTTCAAGATAGGCCCATCTGCTTTAGGAGATGAGGATGGGGTTCCATAAATTGGGAGAGGGAGATAGTAACGTGTGTTGGAAGAAGAATGATGTAGTTAAATCTGACTTTGGTATGAATTTAAGAAGGCATAATTGCTTCCAGTGCCTGGAAGAATGAAAAGCTGTTTTTGTTAAAAGAAAAAGAATAATTGAAATTGGGTTCATTGGCCCTTGTCTTAATTGATACTGGGTCTGCTAAGGGAACCACTGAATTCAGAGTTGGAAAGGACTGTTTAGAGTAGACCATCAAGTCTCACCTCCTGTTATGGACAGCAATCCAAATCAAAGTATCCCTGACAGATGGATCTCCAACCTTGTTTCAACAAATTGCTCTAACTGATAGGGGGTTATTTCTAGCATTCAGACAGAATCTGCCTACCTGTAATTTAAATCCATTATTCAATGTCCTTCACTGTCTGTCTGCATGTATGTTAGGGAAAAGATGTTGACTTCTTCTATATTTCCAGGAACTTGAAGAATGCTATTCTATTAGAATCATTTTTTCCATTTATACTAGACTCCATCTTTCTATTTTGACAAGTACTTAAGGCAGGTACCATATGCAGCCATTACCCTTTCCTCTTCTCAAAGCTAAACATGCCTAATTCCTTCAGTACTTCTCTTCATAGGGTATGCACGGTATGCCTTGAATATTGCTTTCTTTGTTCCTCATTGCATTCCCTGAATTTGTCCAAGTTCATTTCAAGCCCTTCTTAAAGTGTGCCCAGAACTGGACAAAGTACTTTAAGGTAAGGTCTGACCCAGAGTAAACTCACCCATCTTTTAAATTCTGCAGAACATATAATATATAGGACACTCATTTTTGCAATGACTTGCACTCTTGATTTCCACTGGGTTCAATACCTTGTTTCTTCTCAGCAAGAGCATGTTAAAGATTGCAGGTGTTGGAAGCATTTAGAAGTTTTTTACACAGAACACAACTCTGCATGTCAATTGTTGTCTATAACCAATATAGAACTCCAGAGGTTAAATTGCTTCCTATGTCCCTTTTGTGGTACATATTTCCTAAGTTTCTTTATGCTTAGAGAAACTTTATGACTGGACAGACTGATTCAGTCTCACCAGGCTAGAAAGAAAACTTGAGTTCTAATCCCAGCTTAGCCATGAAAGCCAGCTGGGTGACTTTGGGCCAGTCACTGTCCCTCAGCCCAACCCACCTCACAGCATAGGAGGACGAAAGAGTCTTAGGTATGTTCAACATTCTGAGTTATTTATAAAACAATAATAAAGGTTTAATATAAAATTAATAAATGAATGACCAAATAAATATGAACAGTTCATGAAAAGAAATCCTGCCCTATCTCTGTTTACCCAAGCATATTATTGGAAAAGATAAAAAGAAGAATGGAATGCGGATACTGCTTCTGAATTATGAAGATCCACTAGCAGTATTCAGATTTAAAGTAGTACATTAGACAATCAAGACTGAATGTTTTTATTCCTTTGAGAATATAACATACCTTTCCCCCAATCTATTGTCTTTGCAATTGCAACTCTTATCATCTGTAGCCAAACTAAGTGAATGGGGGTTATAGGCAACATCATTCAATACATCTGTAGACACCAAGTTGGGAAAGATTTGAAAAAAACAACAACGTGATAATACAGTTTTGACCAAAGTGTGGCAAAATCTCAGCAAGATTTTGTTTCTATTTCTTTGTTCTTTCTTCTATTCCCTTGTATGTAATTGATGAAAGCCGCCTGATACTTGAATGCTTTCCTTTTGTGCCCAGAATTATTTTACAAGTGTGTCTCATTTGTAGTGTAATTATTGAAAGAGAAAAAAGGCAAGAATGAATGAATGAATGAACCTGAAAACCTGGAGAAAATAAGGAAGACCAATATTTAAATCTTCCTGGTAGCAGTGTGTGTGTGTGTTCCTCAACTGTGAGGAAGATTATCTTGAAAGTCTAAGACTAAGCAAAGATTTGAACTATTGCTTTAGTCCAATGTTGATCTTGTTCCCTGAGCCCTTTATATACATCACCTCAAATAATATTTATGATTGACTTTTAAGTTAGGCCAATGCAGGTAGTCCTCAACTTACAACAGTTTGTTTAGTGACTATTCGAAGTTGCAACCACACTGAAAAGTGACTTATGACCATTTTTCACACTTACGACCGTTGTAGCATCTCCATAGTCATGTAATCAAAATTCAGATGCTTGGCAACTGGCTCATATTTATGACAGTTGCAGTGTCCCAGGGCCATGTTATCCCCTTTTATGACCTTCTGACAAGCAAAGTCAATGGGGAAGCCAGATTCACTTAACAATTAACAATAATTTAAGAACTGCAGTGATTCACTTAACTATGGCAAGAATGGTCCTAAAATGGGACAAAACTCACTTAACAAATGTCTCACTTAGCAGTATAAATGTTGGGCTCAATTGTGGTCGTTAATCAAGGACTACCTGTATTTTGATTTCCATTATAAAGGCTGGGATTGAGATGGAAAGAAGTATCTAAGCTCAAACACTGAGTTCAAGGACGAAGGGATACATGTGAATCACAATCAAGAGATTGATTTTACAGCTGTTTTTGTTATCTGGTCTTCCTTCCATTCTGTTGGTATGAGGATAGAACAGTCCCTCTATACTTCTACAGTCAGCCTGATTTGCCTTACTTAAATGGAAATATAAACCTGCTAGGCAAGGACTTCATCCCTTGTATGGTCTGGGCAGCATCTACCTTGTTGAACAAGAATAGTTATAAACGTCATCGTGGCTAATCCTGAGTTCCTGATTTCAGGACTGCTCCTTGTATATACAAATGGACATTCCTGCCCACAAATCATGAACTCAAGAAACAGTCTGTCATGCAATAACTTGCTCCAGAGCAGAATCCTCAGATAATTTTGCAGACGTAACTGCCTGAAAGGACACTTTATTATATACTTCCAACCTAGTAAGGCCATCTGTCCCTGAACTGAACATGGAGTTGCTCTATCTTTTATCTTGCCGTGTATGAAGGCATGCACCTTGATAAAGAGAGTCCGCTCTAATTGATTCTTGGCCTCCAGCCATGCAAATTCACAGGGGGCCTGCACAGTTCAAAAATAGAATGCAGTAATTTTGCAAAATGACACATGATAAGGCTGTGCATTTTGACAGTTATATTATTTGCTAAATACAAAATTCTTTTTTTTAAAAAAAAATACTGTACTTTAAGCAACAATCAAAAATTGGAAAAAAAATGCTATGCCGGGAAAAAAAAAACACTAGTAAAATCAAATCTCTTTCAGCTTCACTTTTGATGATTTCATAAATTTTGTTTCCTTTTTTTTTTTTTGGTGCAACAAATTTCTGCAGTTTTCTTGGCACATTTTCAGAAGTGGTTTGCCATTGCCTAATACCTAGGGCTGAGAAATAGTGAATGGCTGAAAGCCACCTCAATGACTTCATGCCTAAAGTGGGATTAGAACTCAAAATCTTCTAGTTTCCAGCCTAGTGCATAACCACAACATAAAATAGCTTTTTAATGGATGGATGTACAAAGTTTCCTTAGTAAAATACATAATTGGCTTGCCATTGTCTTCTTCATTTACTCAATTACCCTATAGGCTTGTATTTGTTATTGGTCCTCCAGTGAGATACCAAACAGGTCTAACTGTGGTTTGTCTTTTTAAATCAACTCTAAGGTCAAGTCAACTAAGTGTTGCCATCTGATTGGTTATCTAAAAGCATACAGAACCTTTAACTTGTAGTGAAACCACACATTCCAAATTTCCCTTATCTGGAGACTATCTTCTAGTCCAGCAATCACTGCTAGTACTTCATATTAGTTGTTTCTATTTAGTTATTTTCAGTCTTGTTAGTAACTTCCAATCAAAAGAGTCTGGATTGTGTAAAGTAAAATATGAACAGAAAACAAGCATCCCACAGTATCAGTATATCATTTGCTCATTATTTAAACATATCAGAAATTGCTAAAAAATAATCACAAAAATAACCACCAAACAATAATTACTGAATGCTTTTCTGTGCCTTCCTAAACATTATGGGTGAACACCTTACCTTGACTTATTACCAGGTGTAACATATTTCCAAAATATTCAGATAGGGCAGTTCAAATTTTCCATTAAAAGATTTGACAAAATGAATAAACTGTTAAGAATACAGAAGTGCCATGAGTGATTGTGACTGTAATATATTTGTGTCTCATTAATTTAATAATTTTCAATCACTGAGAATAAAGATCCTTGATTCCAAAGATATCTGCATGTGGGATATAGGATTGCTTTTTACCTATAGAACATATATTTTCAGATACATTCAGTTAATATTGAAAATTGTAAGTGCTAAGTACTATTATGGTGTTTACATTGTTTCAGTTTAGAGGAAGATTACCTATAGTTCCACTTTACAGAAACAGCATAAAAGTAACTTTAGTAGATTACAGTGTTTCTAAACTGTATTATTGTAGGCTGAAGATGGTTAACTGTTTAAATCAACACCCATAATTTCACCACAGATAGAAAGCTAGCATATCAGTAGAATAGGCCAGGCTAAAGCTATTTATTTATTTATTTATTTAATTTTTATGCTACCTATCCTACTGATATCATGGTATATTTGCTATCTCTCTGTAGGAGAGGTTTTATTCCCCCCCCCCAGTGTTTATGGAATTTGATATTTCAATAAAATCTTAAAGTTCTGTACTGTATTATATGTTATTATGGTGGCTTAATCTTGGCTCAGTGATACATCATGGGAGGTAGAATTTAAATTCAAATGTTCCAGGTCTGTGCTTGTTTTTATCAATATAATATGGTATTTAACAATTGTAGCTATCTTTCTTAAGACTAATTTCAAAATTAGGCAGAAGTTTTATTATGTGTAATCTGCTGAAAGTTTTGATGGACTCAGGATCTTTGAGAAGAGATGACTATCTTAGTCAATACTAAATTGATACTTCTTGAACTACTGCATTTATTTCTCTGATTTGCTCTCATTACTTAAATTGCCATCTCATTTCATGACATTATCTTGGAGTTTAAGCAAAATTGGAACAGGAGGACAGTAGTTGCATAAACTGAGGATGATTAAGGATACATATCGATGGTGTTTCATAAGAATGTAATGTTGTCATTTTGGTGATGATCTTAGTTCACATTTTCTTTCTCCCTTTCTGTTTAGGAGAATTGGTAGAAGCTGGGAATAAGAAGATATTTACCAAGGCTTAAGTGCTGCTTTCAGCCCATGTTTGTTTAGAAGAGCTCAGATGGGATTAAAGTCCACATGGAGTTATGGAAGACAACCACAGACTGGCACTGAGAAGATGTTCAGTTGGGATTCATATTGCTGTATCTGCCTGGTGATGATCACCATGGCTGGATTTTCCTTGGCTAGGCCATCAGACAGTCTAGTTGGTGAAGAGACTACTTCAGAACCTGGAGGTAAGTCCACTTTTCTGTTTTGTTCTGAACATGATCAGGCATAGGACATTCAGATCATACAGAAGCAACTATATGTCTCCAGTTCTCAAGTGATTTTTTTCAAAGGTGATCATTTATAGAGAGCTCATCAAATTTTCCATAAGTAAATTATGAATGAAGCCAGATATATGTGTCCAAGGATAATCCTGCAGGATCCAATCTGGGTCGGTCACCAGGACTAGAGGTTTTGTTTTCCAAGCTTTCAGACTCAAGCTGGAGCCCATCTTCAGGAAATTTCTCTCTACTGTAGCAGAGTGGATGGGCTCCAGCACGTTTAAAAGCTTGGAAGACAAAACCTCTGGTCTTGGTGACTGACCCAGATTGGATTCTGCTAAGTAAACTATTTTTGCTGAGATGCATCATCATTATTGTTAGTTAGTTTTGAGGAAAACAACCACAACTATATCTGTATCTATATATCTTTTTGAGTTTCAGTAGTAATGTTTAGGGATCCAGGATAGGAGACATAATTCAAACAATTATGTTTGAATTATTGAAGAATAATTCAAACAAATGTTAACTGTAGATATAACTTCTGGACTACTGTTTGTGACAATTCTTCATGGTGGCACTTTCAAACCTGTAGATAGTAGTACTTTACTACTACAAACCTGTAGTACTTTAAGAAACCTTGATAACTTTTTATAGAGCCACGGTGGCGCAGTGGTTAGAGTGCAGTACTGCAGGCTACTTCTGCTGACTGCTAACTGATTGCAGTTTGGCAGTTCAAAAAGGTTGACTCAGCCTTCCATCCTTCCGAGGTGGGTAAAATGAGGACCCGATTGTTGGGGAAAATATGCTGACTCTGTATACTGCCTAGAGAGGGCTGTAAAACACTGTGAACTGGTATATAAGTCTAAGTGCTATTGTTATTACTATCAAGATTTGAAGGTCTAATTATTACTTTGATCTATTTACACCATTGTTTTTTCTGGCCTAAATTAGTCCTTTTACTGATGTTTAATTTTAAATTATGTGATCAATCACACTTATAAATTATTTTCTAAGGCATTCATTCTAAAACAAAGCATTTGTCATGTCTTTAAAAAAGCAAGGAAGATTTCTCAACTGTAATAATAATAATTTATGTTGGACTTTGTCCAGTATTTTACAATAATATACAGATTAGCTTTGTATATTATTTTCTAACAATAATATTAACTTTTGCATATTAAAAAATCTTATTTGGAAGAGAGGGAAGTCCTGTTTATGTCCAGATTTTGGTTGATCTTTTCTCCAAATTAATTTGTTTAGTTTAATGAAAAGGAACCCATAACTCAAAATGGTTATAAATGCTATTTTACTTCTATTGATGCTGAATATTACTAAAGAGAAGTTTTTTCACAAAATATCTGTGCCATCTTCACAATAGTTAAGGATTTCTTTGTTGACCCTTCTTTTAAACTCCTTATTCTGTTGGTCTAAGGCCCAGAAAATGCAGTTTGAGGAACTTTGTGGTGAGGAAAATATATACCCCAAGAAAAAGGCATACAAAGATTCTCAAGTAGAATGGTTTTTAACTATTGAGGTTTTCATTTTAAAATTCTGTGGACTACTGTTACTTGTTTCCCTTGGATGTAACATAGCTGCTATGTTGCACAGTCTTCAGTTGAAAACAAAACCAGATTGATGGGGCCACATTTGGCCCATGGAAAATGATCTTTCTGCTGGCTTTCTAGCAAGTTTTTCTTATTCCTTCAAAGCCACAGAAAAAGCCTGTGGTGCACATGCCACAGAGTTCTGCTGAAATCTAAACAAAATCTCCATGCTTGTGCATGCCAAAAAAAATATGGATGACTGACAATACTTGATATTGTTGTAATATTTTGTATGAAGAAAGATTTTTATGGCCATAATTATTCCGAACTCACAGTTTGACAATCGTTCTGTTTTCCTGTGTTCCCCAAACTGTAGTATTTATGGAATGTTAAGATGATGTTTTCGATTATGGTGTACTTATTGAATGCACATATGTTTTTATTATTCTGTGCATAATCAACCCCCCCACACCTCCAAATCTTCTGAGCCTCTCAGGGGATCGGTGCATTTCTAATATAGTTGTTGTTATCTTGTAGTACAGTGAGCTAACACATTTATATTAACTGACCTGTCAAATAATCTTGTCAGGGTAATGTTTATGAAATGCGTCCATTCCCAGATGTTTTATGCAGGAGATGAGGCCTCTGCATATCATAACATTTCTTGACTCCCCCCCACTTTCTTTTCTGCTCAGTTCATTAGAATGCAAGTATGATTGGAGTTTTTTTCTTCTCATATATAACATTTAGAATTAATTCTCAGAGTCATTTAAGTGTGTGTATTGAACTATGCTTTTCTAGAAAAAGAATATTACCGTAGTATAGAAATTATGTACTACCCCAATGTGGGTTATTTGTGGACTTTTTATGTAGGTAATGTAGTGTAGGTTTACTATGTTTTTATGTCATTTGCCTTCTGGTGGTTTACAAATGTAAGAAGGTATTATCAGGTGAATCTCATAGTTGCTTGCTTAGAGATTATAGCAGATCTCCACATCTTGAGGTAGAGCTGTTTTTCCAGTGAAGCTTTGGGCTTGGTATCTTTTATGTCCAAAGCCTGTGCTTTTCTAGTCAGCCACAGCTCTTCCTCAGAGTTGCTTCCTGCTTCCTGCAATCTGGCAGCCTTCAGAATCCTCATTCATTTCTTCACATTTACTGTACCTAGCATTTAATACATCTGCTTATATGTTTATCATGTGTATTCCTTATGTGTATCAGTTAGAGCAGTGATGGCTAACCTTTTCCGGACCGAATGCCCAAAGCGCGCACATGCCCGAATGCAATGCATGTGTCTGAATGTAACCCCCCAAATGCAATGTGTGCACAGCCCCTGCCCATGCGCTCTGCCCCCCACACAAGTGCACATGGACTCCCGTGCATACATGTGCAGCCCCCTACGCATGCGCATGCAGCCCCCTATGCAGAGACTCAAAGACCAGCTGGTCGGCGGGAGGTGTGTGCACATACATGGCGGAGCTGAACTGGGGCAACGGCTCGCTTGCCCACAGAGAGGTGCTGCATGCCACCTCTGGCTCACATGCCATAGGTTCACCATCACAGAGCTAGAATGAAACACAGTGGAAAAAACAGTGGAACTCACATGGAAATTAATCTAGCAAAAGGTGTGTAGAATTATTTTAATGTCCTTTGGAAAGGGACAAAAATCTATGCCAAACATCTATTTGAAATGTTTTATGATTGGATTGAAAACAATTATATCCTGGCTGAACAAGAGGCTAGAAGATTTACCAGGACCAAGTGATAATCCTACAACTCCTACTAGTGGAGAAATACACCTTTGAATCTAATTATTCCCTTTATGCAGTTTTTGTGGATTTCAAATCGTATTTGACCCATATTGAGAGAATTATTTTGGAATGAATTGCTATCTACCAACATAGATACAGAATTACTTTTACTAATCTACTTGGTAGCAATACAAACCTGAGGGTAAGATGTTATACCTAAGGGCAACTAACCAATTCAAATTTTAACAGCATGAGGAGTAAAGCAAGGCTGTATCCCCACTCTATTACTTCTTTCCGTCTTAAGCTCTGCTACACATCTTTTTTTTTTTTTTTTTATATGCCGCCCTTGTCCGGAGACTCAGGGCGGCTTACAATGCATTAAGCAATAGCCTTCATACTTTTGTATATTTTTATACAAAGTCAGCTTATTGCCCCCACAAACCGGGTCCTCATTTTACCCACCTTAGAAAGGATGGAAGGCTGAGTAGACCTTGAGCCTGGTGAGAATTGAACTCGCAGTAATTGCAGGCAGCTGGATGTTAAATGCTGCCTTAGTAGAAGGCATTAGCCTCCTACGCCACTCAGGCTCAATGAAGGCAATTTTTGCCCACCAAAATTAGTTTATAGAGGCCTTTTAGTCCTTCTGTATTCTGACAACATGGTTATTATGTCATGAAGTGTGGCAAAGATGCAAAAAGCATTTATATCATTTGCTCAATATTGTGAATTAAGAAAAATTACTGATAAATTACCCAAAAAATCCTCCTAGTTCTGACCTTTTACAAAAGACCTAATATTTATCATTGATATAGCAATGGCAATAATATTCAGCTTTAATTACTTGGAGTTACTTTTCATTTTTTGGGATGGAGGGACCTACACTTGGCTCACCTTATAAGTTGTTCAGAGTAGTGAAACAGGTGTATTATACTTTTATCTCATTAAAGGTATCGTTATATTCCAGTGCACTAAAATGTTTTAAGGCAAAAGCTATGGCACAACTATTATATGGGATTCATTACCATAACAACGCCCAAAAGGATACTGTCTTCAGTTCTTAAGATCATGCAAGCTCCTAGATGTGTATTTAATTCAGCTTTAAGACTAGAGATAGGAATTACAAGGATAGAAGTCAGGATCTGGATGGTTATTTTTAATTATTGATTAAGACTACTCTTTAACCCAACAGCCTGACATCCCTCATTAACCGAAATAGCTTCCAATCTACCTGGAAAATATCCATTACAGAAAATCTGGCAGCCTTGGTTTTTCTAATGAGGCAATACTCATTAGAGCTGGCCTGGCCTAACTTCTCCAATTGTTTAATTTTAATTTTAATTTTAAATGGGGTATTTTAATTGTTGGGCCAAATTGTTTAATATATTTTAAATTGCTTTTAAATTTTTGTATTCTATGTTTTTTACCTTTGGCTGTTCACCGCCCTGAGTCCTTCGTGGGAAGGGCGGTATATAAATTTAAATTTAAATAAATAAATAAATAAAATACATAAAATGGAATATGGCCAAGCCAAAAAAAAAAAAAAAAAATCACTGAAGGAGAGGATTTTTTATTCAGGATGGCAACTTTTAGCACCAAGGCTACATAGGTCTGGGGGACTGGCTTTTATGACTAATGTTACATCACTATAAAGTCACTATTATCCATCATGTTAGCAAATTTTGCCTCATGCTACAAGAGCAAGACAACACAATATTGATCCACAACTCTATATTTCTTTATATGCCTATGGAGATTCTCAGTCATCCAGGTCATGGTTGTCCCAAAGGTGCTTTTTCAAAAGCAACTGGACTTTGTTTTTCTTTGAAGAGATTTCGCTTTTCATCCAAGAAGCTTCCTCAGTTCTGATGTATTTCGTTGATTCCTTTAAATCTCTTCCTCCCTCCCTCCCTTTCTTCCTTTCCAACTCATGTAACTTATTTTGGCTGCCATCTTTAACATACCTTTTGTTGCATGTGTGTGTGTGTTTGTATATACACATATATTACATACACTTTTTATTTAATTAAAATAGGTATATAGCCACCCAACTTCTAACCAATTCTATGTATGTATACATACACATATTGATCAAAGACCTTGTTTGTTTGTTTATTTTATTATATTTATTTATTTTATTTCTTAAACTTATATGGTGCCCATCTCACCTAGAGATGATCCATCTAGGCAGCTTACAACCAATAAACCTTAATAAAGATTTAACTACCAATCTTTGGCAAGAGAATAAGAGGAGAATAGTCTAAGTATGGTTGGAGAAGCCACTGCATGTACTTAAGCAGAAGCCAATTATGTGTTCTGGCTTCTTTCTGCCACTGCGAGGTCTAGCATCCAGCCAGCCAGCCAGCACTGTCTCTAACTCTGGGTCGATCTCTAGTTCCATATCTACAAATATCTAAATGTGTGTGTGTTTTTTGGGGGGGAGGTATATAGTTCTCATATAAGTCCTCATAAGAGCCGAGGTAGTGCAGTGGTTAGAGTTCAGCACTGCAGGCTACTTTAGCTGACTGCTAGCTCCAGTTTGGCAGTTCAAATCTCACTGGCTCAAGGTTGACTCAGCCTTCCATCCTTCTGAGGTCGGTAAAATGAGAACCCAGATTGTTGGGGGCAATATGCTGACTCTGTAAAACTGTTTAGAGAGGGCTGTAAAAGCACTATGAAGCGGTATATAAGTCTAAGTGCTATTGCTATATTCTTGATTGTATAGCATGATTTATTCATGAACTGTTCCTATGCATCCTCACCACCATTAAAGCAGAATGCATGATAATATAGAATACGACAAACTATTTTAGTAAAGGGGGCAGGGGGCCATTTGTTGGCATCACAGTGGGATTATACTATTAATGTCATTTCAGGGAAGATTTATCTTCTGTTCAGAGAGTGTGCTTTCAAAGAGCATTGCCTCTGGAGTAGATATTTACTGTGCCAAATTGAGATCTTACAAGCATATGGAGTTACTGAGAAAACATCTGTTTCTTTTCCTGGGCAGAACTTATATTTGCATATAGAAAACCATTTCAGACTGGGACAATGAAGAATTACTGGAGGAGAAAAAAGTGGATGTGCGTAATGGGATAATAAGAATGTGTATGTGGCAGACGGGATGGAGTTATTGGGGGAGAGGCAGTGATAATGACATTTTGTAGAAGAGAGCTTCTTTTATTACAAATGCAAACACACATCAGATATACACAGAAGCATACAAACAGGTGGAGTCAAGCCCCATAGCCCAATCACAATATGTTTTATTAATTAATACAGTATACTGTATGCAAGTAGATATATGCATACATGCTCCTATATAACCATACATATATACATACACAAATGCTTTTATTATTGCCATTTTGGGGTTTTAATGTAATAATCTGATGAAAAATATATTTATATGCTGGAGAAACTAAAGACTTTTCAGCGTTTCTTAAACCAAATTTGTTGGTTGGTTCAGCAAACCAATTTGTGGAAGATTGCAGTTTCAGACTCAGTATTATTAGAAACCAGCTAATTTATTAAAAGAATTAATGGTGGAATCTGGTGCTTTGTCCAAAGAAAGCATGTATGGGTTCGTGCCAGAGAAATAGAATTTTACAGAAGATTTAATTTGAACAGTCACAGTAATATAATTCTTCTAAGATTATATTGGAATTGCATGCACTTTTATCTAATAAGCAGTTATACCCATTTAACATCATTATATAGTTCTTATTTTTTTTACTTATTATTTATTGCATATCTTTTAGTTCATTCAACTCCCAAACCTCTGAAAGGTTTGTACTAATCAGTGGTTTTAAATATTGTATAACTACAAGAGAGTCAAAAACAATATGAGCAATAAACAAGATCAAAAGCTTTGTGATCAAAACAAACTTAACCTAAACCCATATTGTAAAAAGGGCATGTTAATACATATCTGTTAATACAACACATAATTTAGTTAGTGAGTGTTTAAAGGTTAAATAAGCTAACCCATCTTAGAATTGTACTTGAACTGTAAATTCAAAACATAATGAGTGAAATTGAATGTTTAGGCATTTGGTATTCTGAACCTATTACAATTAAGGAAAAGCACCTCTGAACTTCACTTATGCCACAATTTTTAAAATAGATTTTTAACTTAATGCCAATTAAGAAAGTGCAAATATACCCAAGGTTAAAATAATTGCAAGCACCCTTTTCAGCTTGGGTTTAAACACATCTCTAGCGTTTTGAGAAAACTTGAAGATTAGAATATCTGACTACATATATATGTTCATTCAGGAATGATTTATGGAGTCTAATTAATTCACTAAAATTGCAGATATTGCGGTATATCAAACCCATCATGGCTAAAGATACTACGGGAAAATTTGAACCACCTTATCCGTTCTTTGTTTGCTTCTTTCTTTCTTTCTTTCTTTCTTTGTTTGTTTGCTTAGATTAGACATTGATGAAACCTGGTTTCAAGAGCAGCCCTCGGGCACTGCTAGCATGCACCTGATCAATCATGTTTGCACTCTGGTCCATGTTTGTTGGGAGCATGCCACTGCATTGTGAAGAGCTGAGTGTGTTGCTAGGTGTAGCCCACATACCCTTAGTGCTATCATCACAGATTGCTCATTGTTCAAGAGAGTTCTGTGGGTAGCATAAATAATTGCCAAGACTGGTTACATGTCGTTTACAAATTCCCAGTTGTAGCTTTTCCTGTTGATTTTATTAGTATACCAATAATCATATTTTTCTTTTAAATTACATGTTTAATCAGTTTAATCTATTTTTCCCCCAATAGTCAACTTGCCAACTAACTTTATGCAGATTATGATTATGGGAGCATCATGGCGCTTCCATGTAACACCTCTCCTGCGCGAGCTGTACTGGCTCCCGGTGGTCCTCTGGATGCGATTCAAGGTGTTGGGGACCACCTTTAGAGTGCTCCATGGCTTAGGACCTGGATATCTATGAGACCGCCTTCTGCCACCGAGAGCCTCCCACTGGCCAGTACGCTCCCACAGAGACGGGCTCCTTGTGATGCTGACGGTCAAACAATGTCGACTGGCGGCCCCCACAGGAGAGCTTTCTCTGTGGGAGCACCTGCCCTCTGGAATGAGCTCCCGCCAGAGATACGGACGATTCCGGATTTACGTACATTCCGCCGGGCCTCAAGACTTTTTTATTTCACCAAGCCGGGCTGGCCTAACTTCTCCAATTGTTAATTTTAATTTTAATTTTAAACGGGGTATTTTAATTGTTGGACCAAATTATTTAATCTATTTTAAACTGCTTTTAAATTTTTATATTCTCTGGTTTTTATCTTAGGCTGTCCACCGCCCTGAGTCCTTCGGGAGACGGGCGGTATATAAATTTAAATATAAATAAATAAATAAATAAATAAATAAATAAATAAATAAATGCAGATGATAAAGCAAAGTATGTTTTCCAAGTATCTTGTCACCATTTTCCCAGATGTTGTAACTAAATGAGTATTACATTCATATTTTGTGGATTGGAAAATAAGTAGAAATAATTTTATGTCATCAATTCATTTGATACAATGTTACTTTATGATGTTTAACAAGCTACCTGTAGCTGAACTGTAGTGGTCTGATAATGAAGAAGAATGTAGTAAGTACATTATTGTAAGTATTAGGTTTTCTCAGCTCAAGGTGCAGATGGCAAGACCCTAATATTGATTCTTGCCAAGTGCAAAATACAATGTGTTCTAGTTCTTTAGTTCAATATAAGATATTACACTATTGGACAATATTAGGGTGCTTTGGCTCAGTAGTTAAAGAGCTGGTAGTTAAAGAGATGTTGAAGCTCAGAAGTTGGGTTCGAGCCCCAAGCTCTACTTGATGGGGTGAGCTTCCATTACTTGCTGGCCACATGACCATGGATATGTCTTCAGACAAGCTGGCTCCCTTGACTAATAAACGGAGATGAGCACCACTACTAGAGTTGAACATGACTGGACAGGAGAAACCCTTACCTTTATTATATTAGTAATTTCTATAACTTTTCCTTCTTAGTTCTGAGCTCCAGTATTTTCTAAAATGATTAAAGGAAAACTTAGGATCAAATACCCACTCAATTGGGTGTCAGTTACTATTCTCAAATCAAGCGCTCATAGTGTTCTGGAAGATAAAAAGTGAAGAGTTCTCCATATATATTTTAAAAAGTGTGTGATATGCAAGTGTGTAAATTTAATAAATTAGCAAACAAATATGATAGCAAGTTATTCTCAATAAAATCCAGTCAGAGTTCTTGCCTACCCCCTCTTCTTACTATTGTAGTTTGTCATCGTGTATATTTTTTTTCTGTTTTACAATTTTGACATATACAGACATATTTTAAATAAAAAGTTGGCTAGCATAGCCATTGAACCTGGGCCTAATATTGCTATCTGGGGATAGAATAGAGGCCAAGAGATTCCATTTCGTCATTTCTCTTTTGCATGAAGCATTGTTCTTTCTGAACCAACATTTTTAAATTTATGGATTTCAGTATTAGATGTGATCACTTTTGATCAGATCACAGAGGCTAAATTTTGAGTTTGGGCAGGTTTATGATTATGAAAATCGCCTTTTAGTATCTTATCTTTTCCTTAGAGGAAATCAGAGCTACAGTTCTATATATATATATTTAAAATTCTTTAATCACTATTCTCTAGCAGTGTTATGTGCCTTGTGACTCAGGAAGAGCTTCTTAAATTTGAGCCACATTCTTGCCATTCAGAGAATACTAATGAAGTTAAACCTTAATGATGGGAGGTTTTACTGGGGTCCCAGATTGAAAGGCAGCTGAGTTGAACTGAATAATTAGTTTGTACATATAGTTGATAAATAGCAAGCTCACTGATGACCTTTTCTCACCCATGTTGTCTGTAAGGAAACCTGCTGAGCTAGTTAATTTGGTCTCTGTTTGGCATTTAGCTTCCTTTTCTCTTTACAGCTGATGTTCAGACTAACTATCCCTTGGTTTTAAATAATACAAACACTATTTTGAGTTCTTTCATTTTGTTAAAATGTCATTTAAAATCCTCTCCCTGGGGACACCTTAAGCACTTAGCTTTGGATTGAGTATTGACTAATTTCAAAGAAGTAATAAGTTTATATTCTCTGAACCAAAGCACCCAAAAGTTAATTGGCCATAATCCAACATGTCTTGTTTTATTATGAATGCTCTAGAAGTGAACATAGGCAAAGAGTGGATCTGAATTGTTATATTGAGGAACTGAAACCAATTAACCATTGGGCTTTAAAAGTAAATATTTGGAAATAACTTTTTTTCCCCTGAAGAGATTGAAGCAGTGGTGGGATTCAGCCAGTTCGCACCACTTCGGGAGAACCGGTTGTTAACTTTCTGAGCAGTTTGGTGAACTGGTTGTTGGAAGAAATCATTAGGGCAGAGAACCGCTTGTTAAATTACTTGAATCCCACCACTGGATTGAAGATACAGGATTTTGAGGGGCTCAGTTGTGTACTTGTCAGATGCTGTTACAATTGAAGCATCTGTCTCTCCTTGTCCATTTTTTCACTTCCTTTTTTTAGTTGCTAAGGTGTGTTGATGATTACCTGAAATTAATTTCATTGCACCTTAGTATCCTGAAGGAAATAAGGTAGGTGACCATCAGGGAAAATTTTGCCAAAAGGAAAACTATTGAATGATAGATTCCTCATTGAAGCGTGCGGATGCTACATGTTTTTCTAGCATCACCTATCAAACTTTTTCTTCATTTAGATCTTTTAAATAACATTTGCTATCTGTATCCCACAGTTTTAAAATCAATCTTATTTCTTTAAAATAAAACAATCAGTTTTATATTTCTTATATTTGCTTTTTGTTTTTTAAATTTTACAATATCAGTCCCCCACCACCAAACAATACTGTTTTTAAAAATTTGTTTATCATAGGCCAGCCAGTGAATCTAATGCTGTGAAGCAGCATACAAATATAATTGAAAAACAAATTCTGGATATAATTTCCTTTGGTTTTTTTTTCTTTATAATTCAGTGATAGATGTATGTGGGGGACCTTGAAGTCCCAGATTTCTATCCAGACATCTCTAGGCATGGTAAAAATAGAACCTAACTGAAATCTAATAACATCACCAGGTTCTATATTTCACTTTCTCAGTGAGAAAGTTTCTCACCCACCTTTCTTTTGGGTGCTGGCAGAGGCCACTGTAGTAAGATAACTGAATTTGGGACCCTTTTAGATTGGGAAGTTGGAAATTAATGATAAGGTAAGTGTATTTAACCTAGTTGAAATTTTGTCCTTCTATTTTTGACTCCTTCCCTTCCTTCCATCTAGTGTCAGTGATATATTAGTAGGTTTGAAAATATGTGCATGAAAAATATATAGCTTGCAAATCAAGGCTTGCTAGTAGAATTGTTAGACGATCCTTCTCAACTTTTTAGTCATTTCAGATATGTTTCTTAATTTCCATTGTACTGGGTAAAGCGGTGATATAAAACAGGGGGATTTTTTAGTTCTTTTGTTAGGGGAATATATACTTAATAAGAATATTTCTAATAAGAAAGCATGGTTTTTATGGTTCCTAACATGATCTGTGTTTTCTGAGAGTCATAAATAAATAAAAATAAGTACAAAATAGATGTTTAGCCAAGTTGATTATTGATAAGATTATCAGCATGGATGGATATTTATAATGTGGGGTCCTTGGTGCTCTCCAAGCTTGGTTGTTTTCTTGCCGACGTTTCATTACCCAAATTAGTTAACATCAGCAGGATTAGCACTGATGATGTTACCTAGTTTGGATAATAAAACATCAGCAAGAAAACAACCAAGATCAGAGAGCACTGAGCTACAGATATTCTCCTTTATTGATACTCAGAATTCTGATCATGGAGACAACAGATATGCCTAACTGTACAAATGTTCACTTTATTCCATGAGGTCCTGTATATCTTATTGACTCATAATCCTTTGTTCTTTACAGCAGTCGGTAGTAAACTGTGATGATACCACAATGATGGCATTTGTATGGTGACACCATTGCACAAATACCCTAATTACATACTTGTGTCACCGGATGCAAGTATATATATTATGGCATTTAAAATGTGACGTCATTACATGTGTCCTCATTTGCCTCATCGATCCCTTAGGATTGTCATGAATCTTTATGTATTCCTGTAAATTTATGAAATTGTGGTGGCTTAGAGGTGAAGACACTTGCCTCTCGCTTGCAAGGAAGCTTGGAAGGTTGAGAGTTCAATCCTAGGTAGCAGCAGATATTTCTCTCATAAGGTACAAACAAAAAAAATATCTGCTATGAGTTCCACATTGGGGTCATAAAAACAAATATTTTTTAAATCAAGAAAATGATTTTTAAAAAAGTAATAAAACTGCTTATTGTAGTTTGGAAATGTGGTGTTAGCTTTCAATAATGATTTGCAAGTAAATTTAAGCTACAGATACTGAAAATATGCTTTCCATGAAAATTCTAGCAAGAGAATGCTTTAAGAGAAGCTGTAGCTATATCAAAACTAGGCAAGAGAGAATTAAAATAGTCCAATAATGAGTGCAATATTACAATATTTTCTAGACATTGACTTTCCAAGTTGGCTAAAAACATTTTAATCTCCTTCTATTTTTAATATTTCATTTAACTTCAAAAATATTAAATCCCTCCTTAAATATTTATTCCGAAATGCTTTTTGCAAAGAAATTACTTGTGTAATTTACATATGGCTAATAGAAAAAAATATCTGGGAAACTGTTGTTCTGAAAATGTTAAAAGATTGTAGACAATGTTTCTTTCTGATCTTGAAATAATGCCATGATACTATTTATGTGATCATAGGAAAGCATCCAACTTGTCCCAAAGCCAATTAATTAAAATACTTCCTTGTACTTACATTGATGTATTGAATAACATTTCAGAATAGTACAATAAAGGCCATGGTTCTGTGTACGCATATTTGGGAATAACAACATTAAACCTAAAGGAACTGTCTGAGTAAATTAGCACTGAACATCACTGTTAAAAGATACACAATATGCATAAACACTCACAAATATGGGTTACATTTCTGTAACCAGAGTTTGCATTTCCTGCGTCAGATGAGGAGAATACATTTTTCTCCTTCTGTCCTGGCTACGTTTTACAGCAGCATGATTTAGAGCATTTTAACAAACTGTATCACTGTTTGGTTTGGTGGCAGCAGTGCCTCAGATAGAAAGTCCATTAAGAGAGTGGTAAGGACAGCAGAGAAGATTATAAGAAGCTTGCTTCCCATTATTCAGGATACTGCTTATAAACTCTGTATGCTTAGAGCTTGAAGCATTGTTAGACATCCCACATAGCCACTTCACGGTCTTCACGATAGAGCCACTTCTGTTGCTCTATCCTGAGAGGAGGTTTTGAAGCATTTATAGCAGGACTATTAGATTCTGTAACAAATTTGTTTCTTATGCCACCAGTCTTGTAAATTCGCAGTATTCTTTTATTTTTTATTTTTGCCATTTATATATATACAATCAAACTAGACTGCTTATTTTCATATCTAGTAATCAAATAAATTATTAATAGATTCAGCTTTTCATACTGAAACTACATAGTTTTGGAGCTAAAACTATTTTCACCTAATCATAACTAGACATTTTTTGGCACAAGTAGTAACTTGCAAGTATTTAGATAAATTGAATGAAGATTGCTTTTAACTTCAAATTCCCTAATTTGAAACCATGACTAAGGAACAAGCCTCAGCATTTTTAATGTATTCATACTGGAACTAGCTGCAGTGAGTCAGATTACTGAAAAATATTTTCATATATGTTAAATAATATCTATTTTGTAACTACCAGCCCCTCCCTATCCTCTTTCTTGGGTTATCAGCTTTTGCTCTGAGGGTTCTTCTGCTAACCATGGTGTGGAGATGTCCTACTATAGGACATATCTTATAATATATTTGTGTTTCATCCACAGTCCACTATTGAGGCAACCTAATTTTGCCTTTAGGTGTTCCAATTTCAAAATAGTGTTTTAGGTTTTCTTCTGATTGATTTGTCTTGGTGTACAAATGATCTACAATGCCTCATTCACAATCTTCAGTGGCTGACACCTGCCTGGCTCCCATTGGTTTATTAAGGCTACTATGGGCATGTCTGTCCCTCTGGTCTGCAGGCCTACAGTCCATGGCCATTTTGGTTTAGGCTGCAGGTTAAATTAGATCACATAGGCATAGAATCCTTGATCTTAATATCTGCAAAGTCTCATTTGCTCATTAAGTGAGCTGTTTGTACGTCCTCTTAGGCCAGCCTTCTGGAAGATCCCTAGTTCGGTTATGAACATATGTTCAGAAGTGTTTCCTGTAAACTTGTCTGGTTAAAAAAAAAAGGGGGGGTATTACTAATCAATTTAAAGTGGGAAAAATGTAGTATGTAAGAGCTTCTTCTCATGTTGATAAAAGTGGCATCCGTTATCAAAACAGTGAACAGATGGATATTCCACTCCTTCATGAGATGGAGATATCTAGCCCTTTTCATTGAAAGATCAGGAGGAAACAAGCAACTTTTGCCATCTTGAAACTCTTTAGATGTTTCTTTTGAAGTAGAAGAATTTTTGGAATTTCTGAGTTGCGTTATATTCTGATACACACACACACACGCACACACACACACACACACTGTTCAACAGAGCTTGTCCCATGATTTAACTGTGAGGAACAAATACTGATGGTTCTGTCCCGAATTAATATATGAAACATTTTCTTTAGCATTTATTGAAGAGGTTTGGCAGGTTTAGATTAAATTGATTAAATTCTCCTGGTTTTCCCCTTTAGTTGAGGTGATAGAAAGATGAGTAAACCTGCTAATAGTTTTCTGGAAGACAGATCGGTGGACTAGGGCAGTGGTGGGCAGATGTGGCTCTTTTACAACCTGTGAACTTCAACTCCCAGAATTCCTGAGACTAGGGGACAGATGATGATGAATGGGAGGGAGGTGTATCAACACTCTATGCACATTTCTTCCCTCTTCCCTCTCCATTCTTGTGTCCAACTACAGGTAGTCCTCAAATTACAACAGTTCATTTAGTGACCATTCGAAGTTATAACGGCACTGAAAAAAGTGAGTTATGACCATTTTTCACACTTATGACTGTTGCAGCATCCCCATGGTCACATGATCAAAATTCAGACACGTGGCAATTGACTCATATTTATGACCGTTGCAGTGTTCTGGAGTCATGTGATCCCTTTTGCAAACTTCGAGGAGCAAAGTCAGTGGGGGAGCCAGATATACTCAACAACCATGGTACTAACTTATCAACTGTAGTGATTCACTTTAACAACTGTGGCAGGAAAAGTCATAAAGTGGGGCAAAATTCACTTAACAAATGTCTCATTTGCAGCAGAAATATTGGGCTCAATTGTGATCGTCAGTCAAGGATTTACCTTTGATTTGTGTTACTTTTGGAAATAGGACTACTTCCAATGTTGAGAAATAGCCTAAATGACAGGTGATCTCTAGAGTATTTTAGAAATGGGTCCTTTCTTGCGTTATTGCAGATCTTTTTATGTTAGGATTTTAATTGTATTATTTTATTTCTGCTAAGAAAAATAATCTATTAGATAATTTAACAATCATTCCTCTTTATATAGGGTCTCTGAATAAACACTGGATGTGATCAATAGGCCTGTCAAAGTGTAACTGGGGAGCCACATGAAAAGACATAGCTACGTCTAGTCTGTCTAATGGTTCAGGACAAAGAAGGGTTGTATAATAATAGTTGCAGCCTTCTTCTTCAAAACTGAGATGACCAGTTTGACAAGGGTTATATCTCATTTTTAATAAAACATTTCTAGCCCATAGATCTTGACCTCCACTAGAATGGCGATGCCATTATAATTATCTGTTCATGATATCTCCAATTGAGTAATTTCTGAGTTGTCAATTTACATTGTAATCCAGACATTGCTTTGGTGATATAAAAATCTGTTTCTGTTAGCACTTCTGTTAGCTTTCACTTGTTGAAAGCCAACACAGTGTGGTAGTTCACATGATAGACTAAATTCAGTGGGATGCAATGTCAAGAGCCTTGGTAGTACAGGGATTTAAGGCACCCTGTTATTAAGCTGGTTATTAAGACCAGCTGCCTGCAATTACTGCAGGGTTCGAATCTCGCCAAGGCTCAATGTTGACTCAGCCTTCCATCCTTTCTAAGGTAGGTGAAATGAGGACCCAGTTGTGGGGGCAATAAGCTGACTTTGTATAAATATACAAAAGTATGAAGGCTATTGCTGAGCACATTGTAAGCCGCCCTGAGTCTTCGGAGAAGGGCGGCATATAAATCAAATTAAAAAAAAAAGTTCACTCTTACCTATGGAAATTTAGTAGGGCAGGGGTCCCCAACCCCCGATTCATGGACTGGTACCGGGCCATGGCATGCCAGAAACCAGGCCATGCAAACAAGTGAAGCTTCATCCACAGGATGAAGGGAGCACATGAAACAACGCCTCTTCTGATCCGTGGAAAAACCTCTCTCCACGGAACTGGTCCCCAGACCGCAAAAGGTTGGGGGCTGCTGTAGAAGGGGATTCTGGGCAATTTACTCTGTCCACTTGCTAAACCACCTTCATAACAGTGGTGAAATCCATTTTTTTTTTTTACTTCTGGTACTGTGGGTGTGGCTTGGTGGGCATGGTGTGGTTTGGTGGGCGTGGCAGGGGAAGGATACTGCAAAATCTCCATTCCCACCATACTCAAGGGGAAGGATACTGCAAAATTCCCATTCCCTCCCCACTCTGAGGCCAGCCAGAGGTGATATTTGCCGGTTCTCCAAACTACTCAAAATTTCTGCTACAGGTTCTCCAAACTGCTCAAAATTTCCACTACCGGTTCTCCAGAACCTGTCAGAACCTGCTGGATTTCCCCCCTGCTTCATAGGCTTATAGCTACAGAATATTATGGAAGGAAGGTTTGCTCAGAATATTCTTTTTAGCTCTTGGGAGACACGTACATCAATCAAACAAGCAAGTAGCAGGTGGCAGCAACTGGAAATCTTGTCCAAGTTCAGAAGCTAAGAAAGGCAAGCCTGATTAGCAGTTGAAAAGAAATTTGATTTCATATTCTTTGTGTTGAGTAGCTATGTGAGTGCAATAAACAAACAATTAAATTCTCAGGAAGTCCCAAGACTATACTGTATCCTGAACTGCACTTTTTAAGCATTTCCTTCTCTCTACTATGTGACTTGAGTGCTGAACACAAAGTTCAACCATAACATAGAAATCTCTGTTCAGAGTAGTTCAGCATGCATGCAACTTTTTTATACTGTGACTAAGAAAATTGTATGGATATATTTAGGTAGTCACCATAAGTTGAACTTAAGTCAGGGACATCATCACACTACCTCTAGTGTGGAAATGTTCCCTCTGGCAACAAATTCCATGAATTAAGGACATGCTGGATAATTAAATCCTTCCTTTTCTTTGTCTGGAATCTCCTGCCAAGAAGTTTCATTGGATAATCATGCATTCTGGCATTGGGATGAAAATTTGTCCGCATCGTACAGAGTTTCATCTACTTCAGACATTTTTTCCTTGCCAATATATATGGGGCCCTGTGCCTGGGCCTATTTCATTTATACTCTTGCCCAGATTAGATAGCAAAGCACACAGGCAACCTGTGCAATCCCATAAAAATGTAGGTTGATATGTTTTGAGTGTAGCCTTTCATTCCCTCTGATATATGTTGATCTATGGAGAGAAATCCATAAGGCAGAAATCTCTATTCAAAGTAGTACAGCATGTTTAGTGGATGACATGTCCCTCAAATTTTGTTTCTGGTTCAGAAGAGCATGCTTTTTAAAGGCATATTTTACCCTAAAGCAGCGTTGTTTGCTTCTTGGTTCACATTTATATTTTTATATTTTTACTATAAATGAATACAGAAATCTTGAACAACTGGAATAAATATATCAAAAGCATATTTTTTTAATAACAAAAAAGCTGGCTCCCCCCCCTTATATTTGTATTTCTAGATTTAGATGGTTTCCTATCAGATGCCGGGATTTAGCTCTCTGTTTTAGCTATAATCTAACCAGAACCAGAATTAATGAAGTAGCCTTTGTTTTCAAACTCTTAGCCCTTCTGTATAATGTTCTTGAATTTATTACATTTTTTTGTTTGTCTTTTATCTTTAACATGCCATAAAATATATGTTTCATATTTTATTGATGAGTTTAAAACTTTATATTTCTTTACTTTACTTTCATAAAAAAACTGGTTAAAAGTCTTCTGGCCACAAACTTTATGATAGATTTTCAGAGTGTCGTTAACAGAGCTGGAAAAGTTAATCACACAGAAAGTTTCACATATGTGTAATGAGTTTTGAAGTGTTATATTATTTATTTATTTATTTATTTATTTATTTATTTATTTATTTATTTATTTATTTATTTATTATTCAAATTTCTATACCGCCCTTCTCCTTTCGGACTCAGGGCGGTGAACAGCCAAGATAAAAACATCTATACAAACATCACAGTTAAAAAATAAAAGTTAAAATAATTTATAAATTTGGCCCATAATTTAAAACTTGTCAATTAAAATCAATATTAAAATATTAAAACTAACCCTAAAATCAAGACAGACTGGCTAACTGAAAAAAATAAGTTTTTAGGGCCCGACGAAAAATCCGAAGGTCGGAGATCACTCGTATCTCTGGGGGTAGATTGTTCCATAGGGTAGGTGCCACCACAGAGAAGGCTCTCCTCCTGGGGGTCGTCAGCCGGCATTGTCTGGCCGACGGCACCCTGAGGAGGCCCTCTCTGTGGGAGCGAACCAGCCGGTGGGAGGCTATTGGTGGCAGAAGGCGGTCCCGTAAGTACCCTGGCCCTAAGCCATGGAGCGCTTTAAAGGTGATCACCAACACCTTGAAGTGCACCCGGAAGTCCACCGGAAGCCAATGTAGCTCGCGCAGGAGAGGAGTCTTGTTTCTTGTTATATGTTATTGAAATAATTAATAATATGCAAGATAAGATTGAAAGCAAGCATATTATATTGCTCTCTGTGTTGGTATCCATATTAGAAGAAAAAAGTACTCAGATTATTTATTTTTAATAGCCATCCTGACAGTAAAGCCACAGCAGCCAGACTTCCGATGGACCAAGAATTTTGCTGTCATGTCTACATCTTTCAAATGTAGTTGTAAGGATGTATTTCTTGCCAGTTTTTTTTTTTAAAGAAGCAGCTACTGCGTTTTCGCTGCAAACCCATGTTTGTCTTCCAAGTTCAGTTGTACTCATGCCCAGGATGGTGTAGAGAATTACAGCTTGAAACTGGATGTTGAACAAAATATGGACCAAAATTGTTTATCTTATTGAAAAGCTAGAAAAGAAAAAAAAAAGCTTGTTGTTTGCATATCTTACAAAATCCTATCCTCAAGAACTTTCTTGTACTGATGTTTTATTTCAAAAACTTCCACAAAATCTATCGGGCCTTTTGTTTACATTTGTATTGTTGCCATCCGTCCACAGAATATAACAAAACAACTGCACATGCAAACTGACAAAGGCTAAGATAGTGAAGGTTAAGTAAGTAAGTAGCAGATTTTCCCCCTGCATATAAGAACTGCTTTCTTGTTTAATGGATGCATACCTTTTTAATTTTAAGTGCAAAGCGGGCTGCAGATTGGCTGAGCAGTCTTCACTGATGCTGGAAGAACAAGACTTATTCTTGAATAATGTTTTGACATTGGGATGGTGTGTCTCAGCTTGAATTGAAAAGCATGAGAAATAACTTTGTAAGGTGAACTAATGATGAATTCACTTCCATGACAATGCTGGACACCCCCAAAATGGCACTGATGAGAGAAAGATTTATGTTACCCATCAAGGGAAATTTTAACAGTAGGTTGGAAAGGCAATCTATACTTTTAGGGGAAAAAGAAAAAAGAAACATATCAAGTCCAAAGTGACTGATCTTCTTAATAAACGTAGATCATGAGAAGAATCTCGAAATCATGCGTGTCGCTTGGATTGAAATGGTCCCTGCCAAGTCTGGCTGGAAGACCATATGGTTGTTGCTGAATAATGTACGCCTGGAAAGAGCAGGCAGACAGGCGCTATATAGCTGAGTTCATAGCTTTTGTACTAAATTTCATGTAAGTATTAAAAAGTATGTACTAGTTTAGCCCAAAGCATCACAGAGGGAGATGGGTTAAATCTGGAGAGCAATATGGTTTCCACGTTGCCTGGATCTCATCAGTATTTAAATCTGGAGAATTTTTCCTGAAAAAAAAAGGGGCAGGATAATGCTGCACTATCTCACCTGCGCTCTTTTTGGTTTGGGCACACAGTCAAAAGCGGTACAGAGAGAAGTTTTATAGACAAGGCTTATAAAAAGTGACAGGCTTTAGCCGCTTCTAGGTTGGAATCTGGCAAAACAAAGAGTTATGTCACGACTGTTCTTAATATTTTATGTTTCTCATGCTAAAACAATTATTCTTACTATTTCTAATGTTTAAGTGTAAGGGTTGAGGCTTGTATAGCCAATATGACCTCATCATTCAGGCACTGGAAAAAGGAATCAGAAAGCTTTGAAGAAACTAATTTAAAACAAATTTTAAAAATGAAAATAATACTAAGGAACAACTTTGAAATTCAAAACAAAGGAATGGGTGAGAAAATATTCCAGTGAAGATTGGGAGGCAATGAAATGGAATTATAACTGTATGGAATAGAGAACAAAAACATTTTGCGCTATAAGTTTTTTTTTTTTTTTTTGCAAATACGGCTGTGCCTTTATGTCATTCTAAGACCTTTTTTTTTGAAAATCATTAGCATTTCTCCCCATTTATAATAAAATTGACTGTAGCTTTTAAAAGCATTCAGTGGCACACAATTCATTTTGGAAAACACATCTCTGGTCAACAAAGTCAAAGCCTCACCCAGTTTTTGGATATAATGGGGGTAGGGCTTTGATCTCCTTGCTGTGGCTGTAAATTTTGTCATTCATTGACCATGACTGTCAAAATACTCCTATTTCATGCATCATCTCTATCTTTCTTGCTACCATTTTGATACACAAATCTCTTTAAAGTACATCTGCCTGGTTTGCTAACAAGTTTCTGACTGAAAATCTTTCATTAACATGACATCTTAGGCTGATATTTAAATATTTCACAGAATTGTGGTTTAAATAAAACTTAGATCGAGTTAATTTACAAATTAGTTCTCTGAGCTGTTGATTAAATCTAAAGCCAATAAATCTAGTGTCCCAAAGGTTATATAAAGAATTATTTGTGTTCTGAATGACTGGAAGGGGAGGCGAATGGAGAAATTTGCATTGTGACATTGCGGTATATTTTCCCTATATATTGTGGTATATACTGTCTATGTATTCTCAGACAATGTCACAATGCAAGTATGAAAGGACAAAGCTTGGTTTGTGATGTTGCAATGAGTATTTGTCATTTTGGTATCAATGCTATTTAAAATGAATGCCTTGCATAAAGAATAGTATTAACTGTTTTAGAAAGTAAACGAATCATACTTATTTTTAAATATCAGAAAACCTAAACCAATTATGGATTCTGAGCATTTTTTAAAAAACCCCTTTTAAACATTTTATCAATATAAACTTTATAGTAGAAAGCAAACCATTTGCCATTTGGGATGTATGTTTCTTTCTTTCCTTCCTTCCTGGTTTCCCTGCTCCCTCCTTCTCATTCCCATATCCCTCCCTCCCTCCCTCCTTCCTTCCTTCCTTGCTTCCTTCCTTCCCTGTTTCCCTGCTCCCTCCTTCTCATTCCCATCTCCCTCCCCCCTCCCTGCCTCCCTCCCTCCCTTCCTTCCTTCCTTCCCTGTTTCCCTGCTCCCTCCTTCTCATTCCCATCTCCTTCCTTCCTTCCTTCCTTCCTTCCTTCCTTCCTTCCTTCCTTCCTTCCTTCCTTCCTTGCCATGTAACCTATTAATGCAAAATGTCACAATAGATTAATGGGATCTATAATTGCCACATTAGTTAATGCAGTGTATTAGCATTCATTGAGGACTTTTTAGTCAAAAGAATTTTGAGCTGTTGAATATTGAGACTCATTTTTTAAAACCATATGTGGGAACTGTTGCTTTTTGTATAGTAAGATTATTTAGATTAAGATCCGAAGTATTTAGTAATATCAGCCACCCATCTCATAACCTGAAAGTAAAAGAATCGCATTGCTTTAGTGAGGCAAAGCTAAAAGAAGGAATTTTTGCCATAGAAAAATAATCATTGTTTTTCACAGTGCTAATTTACAGTTTGTGGGTCAGGATTAGCCAGTAGTTTTATGGGCTTGGACATTTATTATGTTCTTCCACATCATCTTTACACCTGCAGACAGTTTACTCTGTGTTATGTTTTATTAGAGATTGGTGGAAAGCGATGACTGGTGCTCTGCCATTCAGATCAGTTATACCATGAAGGAGAATAAAGACGAGTGAATTGGTTCTGCCTATCTCAGTGAACAGCAGTAGTCCTAATCGCAAGTTAGGGAGGCATCCAGTGATTTCATGCACCTCGAACAGAGAAGGCTCCCCATTGTGACCGTTTGTCTTCAATTCATGATGAAGTTAGTGAGCCAACAGACTTATTCCTGCTTTCCCACATTGTGTTTTTAGCCAACCGAATACTCTGCTATGTAGGCTGGCTGTGAGCATTAGATAATGGCACAAAATAAATAAATAGAATTAAATAAACCATAAGGCAACATTTATTTATTAACCATCATTTGGCTGCTGCCTATTCTCAAAATTCTCATTAAAGCACCGATGTTCCTGAAACAAGCTAAATCATGCATACAGAAGAACTGCAATAATATGGCTCAGAGCTGTGACCCCAGACATCTGGTAGAAGCCACCTTGCCATTGTGTGCATGTGTCATGGTGTCATTATGTAAACGATCCAGATAATGTTATCTGTGCACTTTGCAGAATTTGCATCATTTTTTGTGAAGATGTCACAATATGCATGGCATTACTGGTCAGAATCCCACCTGACCCTCCTATCTCCCCTGCTGATGCACACATGCCTGTGAGATTCTATAGATGAAATCCATAGGTCATGCAGACTACAATGTTTAAGAGTTAGGGGCAACTTATGATCATGGCTGTAGGATTGTATATTACCAAGAAGAACTTGTAAGAGATTTTTCATATTGCCGTATCAAGCTACAGATCTTGTACAGTATTAGGTACAGTAAAGAGATCTCTGGAAATAAATCTCATAGTCAATTAGACATAGAACCAAGAAAGCTGCTGGTTCTACTTGATGTGGAATGTACCTATGTTCAGCATTTTACAGTACCTTTAACTGAATGGCAGAATCTTAAATTTTCAATGTTCTGTTACTAGGATGCTCGTGTGAGGAAGAGGCTTCCTCTTCTCATCACAGCCTGCCCTTTAATTGTCCTGAGAAGTGTATCCACTTCTCTTTTGAATCTAATTTTATCCCAGAGCTCTTAGGATGGCATGTTGCTCTTCTTATCAGCTATCAATGATAAAGCACATTTTATCAGCGTTTTTAGTTTGGCTCAATATTATTAAAATGGTAGCTGGCAGAAATGATAATGATGATTGTTTTAAAATCTGCACATTACTTTGCTGGATCAAGTTCCTTCACTGACAACTGTTGGACATTTTGTTTCCCACTTCTGTTGCTTCCCTTTCCTTCTGTGCCCACCTATATTTCACTTTAGCAGAGCCATCCACCAAATATCAAATCTCTCAGCCTGACGTACGTTCTGTAGTTCCGGGAGAAACGTTGACGTTGCGCTGTCAAGTGAAAGAGGCCACCACCATCATTTGGACTAAAGATGGAAAACGTTTGGTGCCCAATAATCGAACAGTCATTACTGGGGAAACTCTGTGGATTAAAGATACGACACCCAGAGATTCTGGCCTTTATGCTTGCACTGTTAGGATTGCAGACAGTGAAACTTTCTACTTCATTATAAATGTCACAGGTAAGCTTGTTGAGAGACATTTTCCAATGTATGAGAACAGCTAGTCTAAATTAATTAGGTATGGGGATACAGCTTTACTCTTTACTAGGGTAAAAGAAAATATGCCACGTAACATTCAAGTTATTCTTTCATTACCCATCTCATCCAGCTTTTTTTATATTTCCTTGATGGCCTTTTTGGTATACATTCCATGTGAGAACGAAATAGGTTTTAACACGAGAGGGGATTTTCAACCCCAAATATTCATCTCATGCCAATGATTTTTTTTTTGTACCCAGCCAAAAAATTGTCCTCTTCTCTGTCAACATTATAATTTTTTTATCTGCTGGATTTTATTTTTTTGGGATGGTTGTGGTTTTATGCAATTTTTTAACTTCTCAAACCAACCTGGCTTAGCAACAGTTTTGTTGAAAACTGGCAGCATGATGTATTTAAGGAATTAAAATTAAAAAGACATTTCTTCAGTATTGGAGTAAACTGAGGAATGTTTCTGAGTTGCTACCCACACATAAATGAAATTACTGATTACTCTGGGAAATACAGATAGTCCTCAACTTATGATTTACCAGGATGATTAGGGGACAGGAGACTAAAACATCTAAAGAATGGTTCCAGAAACTGGGCATGGCTAGTCTAGTGAAGAGAAGGACGAGGGGAGACATGATAGCAGTCTTCCAATATTTGAGGGGCTGCCACAGAAAGGAAGGGATCAAGCTATTTTCCAAAATACCTGTAGGCCTGGAGAGATTTAACCTGGATATAAGGAGAACAGCTTACCTTCGGAAGTTGTGGGAGCTTCATCACTTAAGATTGGACTGCCATTTGTCAGAAATGGTGTGGTGTAGGGTCTCCTGCTTGGGTGGGGAGGTTGGACTAGATGACATACAAGATCCCTTCCAACTCTGTTAATCTGTAAATTGATGACAGTTATTTATTGACCATTTGAAGTTACAAGCGATACTCCCCTCCAAAGCTACTTATAATCAGACTTTAAAGTTCCAAAGTTGCTTTCCTGGTAATGTGACTGCATTTTTCTTGGCAACTGGCCTGAATTTATGACTGTTTGCAGCATCCCACCATGACCATGATTTATGATGACTTTTGCCAGAAACAGGCATGTGCTTCTGGTTTCTAGCAGAAACTGGCGCATAGTGAAAATGGGTTTGCTTAATGACTGCTGTGTTCAATTAATGATTGCCACATTTTCTTAACGGTTGCCATGAAAAAGATCATAAAATTGGATTCAATCATATGGTAGCCGACTTTACAGATGTCATGACTTACAGTTGTAATTGCTAGGTTCTATTATGGCCGTAACTGAGGACTACCTGCATAAGCAGCTTTGTATATACCCTGTTTCCCCTAAAATAAGACATCTCCTGATAATAAGCCCAATCGGGCTTTTGAGCGCATGCACTAAAATAACCCCCCCTGAAAATAACCCCTCCCCAAAAATATTTAAATGCATGTGCAGCCAGTCTCCACCATTTCATCTGGTTTCCTCCATGCGCCCCAAAATAATAAGACCTCCCTGAAAATAAAGCCAAGCGCTTATTTTGGGGTTCAAAAAAATATAAGACAGGATTTTATTTTTGGGGAAACACGGTATGTGTTCATTACTTAGCAGTTTGTCTATATATATTAAAACTATGAAATCCTTTAAAAGAGGTCCTTAAAAATGTATGTTAGTGTGTACACAACCTCAACCTCACTTTTTCAGAGCAACCATGACTCATTCCAGAGGCCTACTATTTCTGTGGTCTCCTCACGTGTGTGCACACCCATCTCTTTCTCTTTGCAAGCAGAAATATTCCGGAGTGTATTTTGAAGCCTAAAAAAAAAAAATGACACAGCTGCCTTAATGATTCACAGGGAAGGGAAGCAGTTTATATGCATTCCTGTGACTCACTTTTTTTCAAAAAGGGTTTCTATAGATCTGGAATATAAACCGGAAACTAAAAATAGTGATTAATAGAGCCACCGAATATGTATGCATCTATCTATGCAGAATTATATTCAGTCAGGCTTACCCCAGAGATGGTCCTAAGGTCACATCAGGAGAAAGAAGTTTGTTTAAATCATTTAATGTTCCACTAACAAATAGAGTGGGTGTATGTGTATTATAGTAATAACATAAACTATTTGAATGCATGCTTTTGCATTTTCAGTAATAATAAAGCTATTTTACATTATTTTATATTCAATACCTTGTAGAGATATTATCTATTCCTTTAGGCAAATATATGTATTTCTTAAGTCACAAATGCATTTTATTTTGCTTCTTATCCAAAAAGAATAAACAAGATAATATTTTATTTAAGATTTTTATTCATGATCTATGTATATGCATGGAGAGGACAGTAGTGCATACTCATGGATGTTCTGAAGCACAAACCTAGTTTCACTGACTTACAACCTGTATTGATAAGGTTAGTTTACAGCCAGCCAGATGTTTAGTCTGGATTTGACATTTTGATCTAATAATTGAATCCTTCCAAGGATGATGATAATGATAAGTAAGACTTGCTTTAGGTGCTTTTCACTGGCTCAAGGTTGATTCACCCTTCCATCACATTGTTTTAGCCAATACATCAATGGAGGCAATGTGCTGACTCTGTAAACCGCTTAGGGAGCTGTAAAGCACTGGGAAGCAGTATATAAATCTAAGTGTTATTGCTATTTTCAGAATCATCTCTCACATATGTATTCTTAATAGACTGCAGAAAAATGCATGTTTGCTTACAATATCTAGCAGATAAATGATTTTTAAAATAATTTTTTGAAACTTCAGATGTTCTTTCATCTGGAGATGATGAAGATGACAATGATGCCTCTGAGGATTTTGTGAATGACAACAACCCAGTCAGTAAGTAGATTCAATAATTAAAGCTGTTTGGCAGATATGTGTTGAAATACATTATTCTTGCTATCTTTTTCATTCTTGCGCTCTTGGAGCTCTTCATCAAAGCTCCCAGCTTGAATTTTGTGAAGATGAGGTTTTGCTTTACAGTAGTTTACTCCTTGACTGTAAAGTGCATGAGTTTTAATTAGCCATAGTTTATCCCTCTTATTTTAAAAATATTTCTAGTATTTGTGGCAGGGATATAAGTTAGCATATTTTGCCCTGTTCATTTATTTGAATATGTACCAATTTATTTCTGATAATGTGGCAGTAATTTATAATAAAACCAAACACCTTTAAAGGAGAGTATAATGATCAAGCTATATTTTCTAATGACTATATGGCCTGATTCCAAAAACTTTAAGAAGAAAGTTGACAGTTCAGACAGAGAGTGATTACCATATCTGTCAACACAGAACAGTATCAAAACAATTTGAAACTAAACATTGCTATCAGATTGTATTTTTAATATATCAGAAGAGGAACTATATAATAATCATAAACATATTGGCTATATTTAATTGTAATTAAAAGTAAATTTAAAATGAATGAATCCAATCTAATTTTAATTTAACTTCAGCAACTACTTTTTGGAGAATGGCCATGCAATCTCAGTCCGAGATTAAATGTGGTCTTTTTCCTGGGGAAGGAAATCACATAGCATTATCCTACATAATATATAACATTTGTTCTGTTACATTAACCTGGGACAGTTCGGAGGGTATACATACATACATGGATAAAGTATATTTAAAACATGGTGGCGCAGTGGTTAGAATGCAGAATTGCAGGCTAACTCTGCCTACACACCAGGAGTTTGAGGCCAACCTGCATATGATTTTTATAACTTTCATATTTTGTCAGAATGCTTTTTACTAAGAAATATAAAGGCAGGAGCATGTCTTGGCTATTTAGTGCAGTTACTAAGTACAACTGCTGTTCCATCTTGAATTTGAATTTGAATGTCAACATAGATACTGGATTTTATGGTGTGTATGCTTTGACCAGCATTTTATGTAAGATGCAATACCAGTATTTTTAGTAATTTGATCACAGCTAGTAGGGATTAGGTTAAGGGTAATTGTGACAGATGATGATGTTATAATGCAATGGTACTAATTATTGCAATAGTGAAAATTTACAATGCATATCAAACACTTCATGTTTTACCTTGAAAACTCATGATGTAGCTTGTAGCTAGAAGAAATTAGTTTTAGTGATTGTCATTTTACCAAAGGTTATCTATTGCTACCCAAGTCACCTAGCTACCTACGCTAGACAAATACATTTATTGCTGTTATGAAAGAAGTCTAGAAACCATGATGCCAATATGTTTGACGGCTAACTAGAACTTGAGAGACAAGAGAACATCATACTTGTTGCTGGTAAAATTTAGATTGCTAACATTGTACAGTATCTCATAGCAATTAATAAATCATGACCATTCCAAGGCCAAAGTGAACCTAGCAGCCATATGAGTTCCTGCACTTAATGCTAATTCTCTTTAGGAACAATTTCTCCTTTATCCAGATTTTGGACTTTTTCCCAACAATGTTATTTGTTTAAACTGCTTTGTGGAACATGCTAGTTTCAGGGCCAAAACATGTATTCATTATGGATAGGTATTTAGTAAGATTGTTGCTGAATGAGTGAAATTGTTTGTTTTTTTGTGCATGTTACAGACTTAACTGATTTATTTTGGTTGTCTAAATTCCTTTGCAGCAATATTGCAGTTTAGTTTGTAAGATCTATTTTAAGGTTTCCTTCTTTTATACGCCTTTTAAAATAATGAAGTATTTTCTTAAGGTTGTGGTTTTAAGGATGGAACATCACAGAACAGCACAATCAAATGCTGACTGATTTTTCTAACTAATTAATTCTAAAGTCTCCGCCCTGAAACAAAAGCAATCAAACACAATGTTTAGAGTGCTTAATTTTTTTTTTTAGATGTTTTCTTTGATTGGTCAGCTTGTTAAAGAGTTTGTAGCTGAACGCTTCCCCAGCTGTGTTTTTATTTTGCTTTGTGAAGTAGAAGGGAAGATTCCGGAATGTGTGTTAGTGGATTCAAAAACAGCTGTAACTGAGAGCTGGAAAGGTTTAGTTGTTATGTTCTTCTATGCTAATAAAGGAAATGCGGGGGGGGGGGGGAGATTGAAAGAAGAATGGTTATGTTTCTGAGCCCCTCTCGTCTTAAGAAATTCCATGTCAACTGATTTATTTCAGGAAGCACCCATTGTAAAATAATTAAATGGCCCTGCTGTTAAACACATTTTAGGTTTAATTTTTTTCAATAGCTAAATGAGTTAATAGAACTAACTATAGTCATGACATTAATACACAGCTAATCAGGTTTCTCTTATCTGGAGGAAAAGACTAAGGATATAATAATAACAGCCCAGGAAAGATAATGAAAATTAGTAGTAATTATGATTGAGCTAAATTACTATTTGCACAACAATGTGAAATCACAGCTTCCAGTTTAGCTTTAGCTAGTGTTGGCTGCCATTCATATTGAGTTCTTCTCAAGAACCTTGTAATGTATTGGCTTAGTATATGGGTAGATCCAAGCAGTAAAGTGTTTTATAACTGGCGGATGGAAATTTTGTCAGTGCACAGATTCTTTGCACCTCCCTTCCACATATATTTAAGGTATTCCTTTCAAAATTCTAATTCTGAAGCTGTTTGCCTTTGCGGTCCACCATCGATATCTTGACATTTAATAATATAACTTTTTCAAAAGTTATAATACCACTTTGCTTTTCCGTAGATAGGTTTGTTGTTACAATAAATGTTAGTGTATATTACTATGTAAAAGTAAAAAGTAGGGGTTGTAATGTTGTTATTTTATTCTATCACATCATGGGTGTCAAACTCACGCCGTCACGTTTTCGTCATGTGACATCGCGGCATTTCCCCCCTTTACAGAGCTGGGGTAGGCGTGGCCTGCATGTGGCACATCCAACCTGTGGGCCGCCAGTTTGACACCTCTGTACTACACAGAAAAGAGTCAGAAGTCAATGCTTTTTTCTCTTTTTTTCCCTTTTCCCCTACACTTTCTCTCCTACTCTTTTTCTTTCCCTATATTCTAAGAGAGAGGGGAGAGAGGGAGGGAGGAAGGGAGTACTTTATCCACTCTTTCAAATAATATTGCTAGTTTCTCCTAGCAATATTGTGCATGATATTGAAAATAAGTAAACACAAGGAAAAATTGCTATGTGGGTGGATAAATACTCTCGGCTAAGACCTTCCAACTCCATGGTATGTTCACATTCCCTGTATTAATTAAACTCGGATATACATTCTCCCCAAAAAATGTAATAAAGGAAAATTTTTATCAGGCATGAATGTAGCCTTTGGGTACATCCTAGTATTTATCTCAGTTAATTGAATTTATTTTGTAAAAACAGGAACACTAAATGAAGCTCATTAAGGTTCATTCCTGAAATTATATTTTGATGGAAATCTAGAAAGAAAACAAGTTCTTTCTTTCCTCTCCCTTTCTTTCATCCTACCTAGATTGCTCAAATTCTTAGTGATATTCTCAGAATGGTTTTTGAAGTATCAAATAACATTCCACCTTTAGTTACTTAGAAAGGTGGGATAAAACTAAAAACAAGCACTCTAATTTATTGCAATTTAGAGCTATATATGAAGATTCAGAATCAGAAATAGCAATATAAATATACAAAGATCAAAACAAGATATTGAAAATGGGGGAACCAAACTGACATGAAAGAAGCTGCTAGGAGAGCATACTTTAATTTGGGACTACCATGGAGTAAACATTACTTAGTAATTAATTACTACAATAATTATTTTTCCTAGAATTCAGTTGTGGTGTTTTAAGAAGCATTATAATAGGATGTGTTTGTTTCCAACCCACAAATTGTGGCTCAGAATTAGTTCTGACCAGATTGTGTAGGAAGTGGAAAGCCATTACCGCACTCTGTGATATTACACCTAACCAGGAGTTGGGTTGGGTTGGGTTGCCTTGAGTTGAGTTGAGCTGAAAAAAAGGCTCAAATTATTAAATAAAATTGAAGGACTTTATTCATGCAAACCTTTTTACTATGGCACTTTTAAAAATACATTATCTGAAGAAACATCATATGCATGTGTAATATTTATATAATTGTGTACCATCATACTTCATTGTAGTGTACCATTAAAATAATAATGAATATTATATGTAAAACTATTGTAATGTAAAACTATTACAATTATATAAGTCCTAGATCAAACCATAGAACTGAATAATCATATGACTAATATACATATATATTCTAATGTAATTAAATATAAATAAACCCAGTGAATATTCCTTAATACATTTCTAAAGGTTTTTGTTTTCAAGGTCTTCCTACAATTAGGCATAATTGTGCCAACCCAGTAGAAAGATATTCCAAAGGATGAGTGTAGTAATAGAAAAATACTTCTTTGTTGCCCTCTCCTGATTCTCTTGGAAATAGGAAATAAGAAACACTATGCTCATTTAGGATGAATCCACTATATCAGTGTTTTTCAACCTTGGTAGCTTAAAGATGGGTAGATTTCAACTCCCAGAATCGCCCAGCCAGCGCTGCTGGCTGGGGATTCTGGGAGTTGAAGTCCACCCATCTTCAACCTACCAAGGTTGAGAAACACTGCACTATATGAATAGGATCGGTTTAAAATAAACAGTCCCATAGGCATGTAGGGCATCTAGGCATCATAGGCAAAACATATAGAACTTTGGAGATCAAATCTAGTTTATTAAATAATAGTTTTGCAGAACAATGTAGTTATTCAGAAGATAATGGATTCAATAAAATTAAGGCCAACGTTTCAAAAGAAATGTTGTAAACTCTGTTTTAATGTAATATCCATATTTTAAGAGAATTTTTGTTTAATTTAAGCTTAAAGATGATGGATTTTTAAAAAGTTTCATTCTTGAACTGTGTTCTAAGTGCCTTAAGGAATGAATCATAAGTAATAATTGATCTGACATTGGCTAGATTTTTGTCTATGTACACACTGACATTTCTGAGGTATTCAATATCTTATGTGACTTATCAGAGAGAACATAAATTGACAGTGTAAAACATCAGTGTGACTTCTTAAAGTCTCATGTTATATCTCATTGGAATGTCACCCATTTGGGAAGTTTCTAGCCTGGAATTTATATATTTTTTTTCCTCCTTTCTCTCTTCTCTTTATTTTTTTAAAAAACAGAAGGACCTATATGGACAAACACTGACAAAATGGAGAAGCGCTTACATGCTGTTCCAGCAGCTAACACAGTCAAATTCCGTTGTCCAGCTGCAGGAAATCCCCAACCAACCATGAGATGGTTAAAAAATGGGAAAGAATTTAAGCAAGAGCACCGGATTGGTGGCTATAAGGTAAGAAGTTTGTTTATGACAGTATTTTTTAAGACACTTTTTATAGATATAGAAGAGAACTGTGAGATTATGATGCTCAGGAAATTGTGTGATTTTCATAATTCACAATTGAAATGGCTCATCATATGTACATAAATCCTGACTGATCACATTCCAAAATTTGTAGCCTGACTTTAAGTCTGTCTGATGAAGCTCTGGCAACTTTGGATGTTCTCAAAGAGGATTTTCAGCTGTTTATGTCTCATGAAAATCTTGCCATACATGAGGTGAAATATTAATGCATAAAACATTGCAGTTTGATGGAAACTCAAATTCCATACAATTTAACCTGATCAAATGTTATTATTTTATGTTCTACACACATATTGATAGGGTGCCTCCATATGTGTGCCAACAGAAATAATTTATGGTACATCCATTGGTATTTAGCTATCTTTGAAAGAAGGGCAATATCCAGGAATCACATACATATTTTGTACGTTGAAAGGCTCTGTATTGTCCTCGTAGATGGCATCTCCACTCGTTTGGGGCATGTTGGAATATTGAGAGTTTATAACGAGTATTTACAAAATGGTTGTTACAGTACTTCTGGCCAATCATCGAAACATATATGAGAAGCCAAATAATACACTGGTTGCAGCCACCAATCATTTTACTTTTAATGACGGTCTCTGGGATCTCTGTGAGGTTCAGATAAATTTGTTGGAAATTCATGTTGTCCTTGGAGTAGATAATTTGCTTTGCAGATGGTTATCTGTAAATAGGGCAGAGTGCCTGGTAGAAAGCAAAGAATATGTTGACTGGTATATTGTCTCCCCTGTGTTATTCACAGGGAATCTGTTGTGTCTTGTGCCTGTTTTTGTGGGTGTTTGGTGTGTGTTTATGTGCATGTGTATGTGTATTGATTTCTGATTTGACCCTAGAATCTTTGGAAGTTGGGCAGAATATAAATTTACTAAATACTAATGTTCCTGCTAATACTAATCCTAGTAGCAGGAATAGGAATGAACAATTTTAAAATATAAAATATAAAAGAGTCGTTGCCAGTCAGTGCAAACAACTAGATGGACCATAATTTTGATTCAGTATATGGCTGAATTCATTCACTGTATTTCTTTTCATTGTGCTTGCAACTGAACTCAGATCTTACATTTCATTGTTGATGAGTCTCTCTTGGCTGGTAATGTAATTACATTTGTAGTTACATTTTGGGAGTTCTAATTTATGTAGTAGATCAGGGGTGTCAAACACTTACCATTGTGGTGTTGATAGTGTCACGTGACATATCGGGACTTTTTTCCCCCCTTTGCTAACCCGAGCATGGGCATGGCCAGTGGGCCTGGAATTTGACACCCCTGTAGTAGATGTTGTGTGCCTTCACCTAGAGCGTTTTATTTGTTTTCTGTTCACAGATTTTGTAAAGCCAAATTATCAAAAATCCAAATTGTTTGTAACTAGCGACTTTCTGGTTTTAAGAGTTTAGTGATAAAGCAAAAAAGGAAATAAAATAGAACTTGGCAATAGAATTCAATAAAGTGTTCTTAACAGTTTGTACTTTTGAGCTATGGCAACCAGGTATATTTCAATTTGGAGAGATAGAGTAGATCAAAAATGTAGAGCTTTGTGATTATAGCACACAATAACAGAGCAGGAAAACTATTTTAATGAATTTTATGGTCTGTGAAATAGATGTGGGAAACAAAGTTTTTAAGGGAAAGTAATCACAATTACTTAAGATATTTGCTTGAAATTTTCATAGCATCAGATTAGTCGTCTCTCTTTAATTTCTGAGTTACTGATTAGAAAAATTAGCTAGACTGTCAAGAAAATGCAGGGTTAAACTGAGGTCAGGATTAAAAAAAAGTATTTAGTGAAATTGCTTTTCTTCCACTACTTTCATGTTGCCTGCATAAAGGAAAAACAAAACAAAACAAAGAATGTGCCCTAAAATCCTTTTTAGTTACACAGGCTGTGCACAGGGTCGAGAGGAAGGCAAAGGATGAAAACAGCTTTGTATTTCAATGGAAGTCCAAACCTCTTGTATGTACATTGTGATACTACACATACATATGAAATTGTTGGAACTTGCACAGGGATAGCACAATACTCAAATTATGAAAATGGTACAATGAATTCCTATACAACCATTATTATTCTTATAAAGACAATAGTTGTCCTTGTGACCTGCTCCCCTTGGTATCTAATCAATGCTCAGGAGAACTAACTACCAAATAGACTCAATACTATTCAGCTTGGCTGGCTGATGTTGGCTCACAAAGAAAAGAGAACTCTCCTCGGGGGTCCTGCTGGCTTCTCAGGATTGGTCACATTAAACTGGATGCCCCACGGTGCAGAACAGCACGATCAATTTGGGGATTTGGGGATCTGAACCCAACTCCCTTTTGATTGGCCTAGGGCGACGGAAGTCATCGCCTATCCCTTCGGAACAATGCTCGCCTATCTCTCAGGACCGACTGACCCATGTTCAACTGCTGTACACATGGAACCCTTCTCCACTTCAGCCTTCAAAGTTCTCATTTGAACTCACAAAGTATCCCTGACCTGTTCTCGACTTGCCATAGGCAAGGGGATGGGAAAGCAAACATCACAGCTGAATCAAGGAGCTGATATCTCAGTCAAAACAAGGCACATTCCAACTGATACGCCGAGGTCATCTCCATGGAAACCCACAGTGGTCGGAGGGGAGTGACTTTTACATTGCTTTGTTGGGGAATGTGACTAATGACACATATTTGGGGGAGGGGGAAACAGGGTCAGAGGCAAAGCGCAAATTAACTAAGGTCAGAGTTGGCTCCACCTGGTCTGTGCTGGCATGAAGCTCCTATAAATAACTGGATTTCTTTTGAAGCTTTGCTTGAGGCTCATGATTTAATTAGGACATCTGTCGGAACCCTGATAGCTTGTATGTTTTCAGGTGGTACCTGCTGAAATTAGTCCATTGGCTGCTTCTGCTGAAGAATGAGACTTGGAATTGTGAACAAAGCCTGGAAGTGATTTGGAGTTGTCTAGAAGCTGTTTTGTTCTTCTGATATTAGAAAAAATGTCTGGTTGCTATAAGAGCCTCAATGGAGTTTTAGGAAATGAATTCTTATTGGAAATGGTGGGGATGAGGCATGCTATATTTTAGAAGGAGCCTAATATAGGGTGATACCTGGGTCTGTTTCTGAGCTGAAATTGGGGTTGGAGTTGAGAAGTTAGTCGAACCTTTACGTGTGGAAGAGTTGCTAACTTAGTTTACCCCTCTGCCTGGATTTTTATTGCTTGGAACAATATAGAATTATATGATTGGAAAGGACCTTTCAAGTCTTCTAGTCCAACCCTCTAAATTGCTATTATATCTTCCTCATGTTTCTCTTTGCTAAAATAAACATACCTAGATCTGAAGAAGCTTTTTGGTTGAGAAGAGAAATGTCTTTAAAGAAAAACAAGGAAGTCCAGTTGTCTCTTGAAAAAGCTCCTTTGGGACAATGATGACTTGGATGACTGAGAATTTCCATAAACATACCTAGTTCCTTTAGTTGTTTATCATACAATTTAGACTTCATACCTCTTATTGTCTTCGCTGCTTTTCTGCCTTCTTTTTAGGACCTCACCACCTTTTTTCTATTGTGGTGACCAGAACTGGATCCAATATTCCATATGTGGTCTCACCAGCATGATATAGACTGGTACTATCACTTCCCTTGATCTTGATACTATCCCTATGATGATGCAACCCAGGACTGTGTTGGCTTTTTTGGCAGTTGCACCACACTGCTGACTCATACTTAAGTGGTGGTCTATGTTTATGTTTATGTTTATTTGGATTTATATACCGCCCTTCTCCCGAAGGACTCAGGGCGGTGAACAGCCAAAGATAAAACACATACAATATAAAATTTAAAAAACAATTTAAAAAATATTAAACAAATTTAGCCCATACTAATTAAAGCACCCCTTTTTTAAAAAGCAAATTAAAATTAAGCAGTTAAAAAAGAGTTAGGCCAGCCCAGCCTGTTGGAATAAAAAAGTATTGAGGGCATGGCGGAAAGTGCGTAAATCCGGGATCCTCCGTATCTATGGGGGGAGCTCGTTCCAAAGGGCAGATGCCCCCACAGAGAAGGCTCTCCCCCTGGGGGCCGGCAGTCGACACTGTTGGACTGACGGCACCCTGAGGAGCCCCTCTCTGTGAGAGCGTACTGGCTGGTGAGAGGCTACAAGTGGCAGAAGGCGGTCTCGTAAGTACTCAGGTCCTAAGCCATGGAGCGCTATAAAGGTGGTAACCAATACCTTGAAGCGCATCTGGAAGACCACCAGGAGTCAGTGCAGCTCGTGCAGGAGAGGTGTTACATGGGAGCTCCATGTCGCTCCCATAACCACCTGCGTGGTCGCATTCTGGACCAGTTGGAGCCTCCGGGTGCTCCTTAAGGGGAGCCCCATGTAGAGAGCATTACAGTAGTCCAGGCGGGAAGTGTCGAGGGCATGAGTGACCGTGCATAAGGAGTCCCGATCCAGAAAGGGACGCAACTGGTGAATCAAGCGAACCTGATAGAAAGTCCTCCTAGCCACAGCCATCAGATGTTCTTCTAAGACAGCCATGTATCCAGGAGGACACCCAAGTTGCGAGCCCTCTCCATGGGGGCCAACAACTCGCCCCCAATAGTCAGTGATGGCACCAACTGGCTATATCGGGACGCCGGAAACCACAGCCACTCGGTCTTGGACGGGTTGAGCCTGAGTCTGTTTCTCCCCATCCAGATCCCCATCCAGATCCAGATCCTATCAGGACACCTAGATATCTTGAGACTGTAAAGATGTGTTTATCATAGGAGATGTGGTTTGTGACAGTGAAGAGAGGAAGTCAGCTGATTCTGGACCACATAGAAGTTCTTCATCTACACTGGGGATAGGGCAACTGTGTCAGAAGTTTGAAAGGGGATTGGACAAAGTCTACTCTTTGGTCTGTGGCCAAAACAAGCAAGCAAATAAATAAATAAATGGTCATTAATGACATACAGTATGCTCTCTAAGGCAGCTTTTTACCTGGCTTATACCAAGACAAATAATCTAATTTCAGTTTATCTTGCTTCCTAAGATATACATATCAGCTTTTTGCTCAATTCTGTTGCTCTGGTTATTCAATTACTAAACCAGTGGCCCCCAATCTTTTGAGAACCAGGGACTGGTTCTGTAGAGAGAGTTTTTTCCATGGACACGAGGGGGATGGTTTCGTGTACTGCCTGCATCTGTAGATGATGCTTCACTTGTTTGCATAGCCCGGTTTCTAGCATGTCGCTGAACAGTGCTGGTCCATGGATCAGGGGTTGGGAACCCCTGTACTAAACTACTAGGCTACACCATTTAGTCTTTTCCTTGAGAATGGTTTCATTGCTCTTATGCTTTGTCCTTTTCATTTGCCTTGTCCTGAAGCCTTGGTTTCTTTTGGTTAATTCCAAGAAATCTGTACCTTTTTTTCCTGTGTTGTCAGGGTACAACTATTTCCTTATCGTCTCACATGCAGATATTAATAAAAGGAGAAGTTGTGAAAATCTGTAGATCTGGTAACAAATTTTTGAAACTTGGCTGCCAACTGCCCTTAAGGATTCTCATTATATGTCAATGTACAATTTCTACATAAATATATTGTATCAGTTGATAAACCTACAATAGCTAGTCATTTCAGTTGTTTATTGACTTCCATGGTTTCCATACTAAAACACAACTTGGGCCCCTAACACAATATATGAAGAAACTCTCAAATTTGCCAATTGCAAATGTAAAAGGAGATAGGTTTTGCCATCTTTTCCCTCTCCTCTGTGGCCAGATTTTATGTTTATGTTATGTGTGTAAATATGTTCCAGATGAATGTGAATTAATGAAGTAGATATTTCTCTATTTACATTACACTTTACATCATAAAGTGTGAGAAGCCACCTGACAACAGCTTCTGTGTTTCCAAAGCATAAACGAATTGTTTACCATTCAGTGTTAGCCACTTGTCTTGGGGATAACAAGGTAAATACAAACCAATTAAGGCAAGGGTGAAATTTACTTACCTTCCCTACCAGTTCGGAAGTGCACACGCCACATATGCATGCTTGCTCCGCTCCTGCGTGTCACATGCGCACACAGACTCTCTGTGCATGCACAAAACCTTCTGTGCATGTGTAGAGGGTAAAAAACAGGTTACTTGCTGGTTAAAACCAGGTAGTAACGACAACCAGGTGGGTGGGCGGAGCCTCACTCTCCTGTCGCTACCAGTTCTCTGAACCACCCACCGTCATTTCTACCGGTTCGGCCAATCTGATCCAAACCGGTAGCATTTCACCCCTGAATTAAGGGAGTCAGACTTATTGGTCTTTGCTTCTAATGAAGTGTTTCATTTTTAAGAAAGAAAATTGAACAGAGGTTTCTCTTCAAGAAGAGGGATGCAATTATGTACAATATATACTGAATGTGCCTACATACACACACACTTATATTTGCTGATAAATGGTTTGTCGTGAATGCGATTGCGACGTGCAAGCATGCATATATATGTATGTATATATATATATATATATATATATATATATATATATATATATATATATATATATATATATATATATCTTTTTCTGTTTTTCGTAGGCTTTTATGTGCATATTCTTTCTAGCCAGGTTTTACCTACGTAAGCTAGGTTGTTCTGCAGTTTGTCAACAGAAAAAAAGCTCTGAAGCTGGTGAATGAGATTTCACACAGTCAGAGCTGCAGAACAACCTAGCTTACGTAGGTTAAACCTGGCTAGAAAGAATATGCATATATATATATATATATATATATATATATATATATATATATATATATATTCTCAGGTTTTCGCGGGTGTTTGTATGTAGGTCTTTGGTTACTCGGGTCTTCTCCCACGTAAAATTGGAAGTGTCTTGGCTAAGACACTTCCAATTTTACGTGGGAGAAGACCCGAATAACCAAAGACATATATATATATATATATATATATATATATATATATATATATATATATATATATATATATATTTCTTACTTCTTCGTAGGGTTTATGTGTGTTTTTCTTCTAGCCAGGTTTTCCCTACGTAGCCAAGGTTTTTTTGTAGCTCCAGCTCAGTAGAATCAAGAGTAGATGAGATTCTACTGAGCTGGAGCTACAAAAAAACCTTGGCTACGTAGGGAAAACCTGGCTAGAAGAAAAACATACATACATACATACATACATACATACATACATACATATGCATGCTTGCATGTTGCTTTCAAATGGAATATGAATATTCTTAAACTTTAGAGGATAACATTCCTCTGAACAATGTGGAAACATCATACTATGTTTTAACCGTATGCAGGAGCTTCATGTTTTGTATAAAATGCAGGAGCTGCATGTTATACAAAATGTAGACATACATTTCCATATGTAAAAGCGTGTAAAGAATGAACAAATATTTTTCTGGGGCATAGTCAACAAAACAAGGGATTACAGAAAAAAAAAGTAATGAGTACTCCATGTTTTTATAGGTACGTGACTTTTCTAGGAAATGTATTTATAAACCATATAAACCATGTATTTATAATTCCTATAAAAAGATACAGTGCATCTGAAGTTACAATGACTTATTGATATTACAATCCTACTTATTCTTGTGTTTGTCGCTTCATTTCTCACCCCCCCCCCCCCCCCCCGATACTTCTCTTCAATATCCAGCTTTTTGCTTTGTCAAAGAAGGTAAAGGAAGGTTATAATTCCCTTGTTTGGTTTAGTTGTGCCTGTCCCTCCAAAAGGCAGCATCCTTTAAAACATGGTGGCCTCATAACAATAGATTTATTTATTTGCTTTTTTGTTTGTTTGTTTGATTACTCTGCCATTTCAGGATGAAAAGTACAAATGACTGCTACAGGGAAGTATTAAGTTTTCTGCAAAGAGTGACTCTGCCTGTTCTTTAAACATTTGGAAACTCTTAGGTTTTCCAAGAATACACGCTGAGGTCGTATTTCAAAGGACTGTTGCTTTCTTTTTTTTTCCAAGTTGAAGTGTGCAGTTCTGCCCACACCATCGCCTTACACCCCAGACTGCATGTCTGTTGGAGAATTTTTATGCTCCTTCCTCTCCCTGCCCTCTCCCCGCCCCCATCTACTTAGCAAGATAATATACAGGACTAAAAGCGAACTATTCTTTCTACTTTCTCACCTCCCAGAAAGTAAATTCGGTCTATCAGTTTCTATTGAGGTATTAAAAAGGGTGTTTGTTTCCACAGCTGTGTTTCGATAAGTTACATTACCACAACGCTTTTTGCCCACTAAACTTTAGCTTGGATAAATAACCCGATAGTTTTTAATATGTAGATAAAAATTTGTAAGAGCCACATAGTAATTGATCTTACTTTGTAGAAAGGAATAATATTCCCACAGTCAGCCTTTTAAGAAGATTCTTTTTATGTATACTGCACTGCTTGATAGTGGTTCTAATAATTTTCATGTTGTTCCTGGTCAGAAAGTTACTTATTAAATCCAAGGTAAAGAGATTAAACGTGATAAAAATGTGTACACAATATATGTGACAAGTAATATAATCCTATATATTGTCACTCAGTCTCCTTAAATTCAGTTGGATTTACTGGTGGAGGGGGGAAATCTAATGTCATTTTACTCTATCTACAGTATATCTGTAAGACCCTTTTAATTCAACTATTTCCCCGTGTTAAAAAAAATCTTATTCTGAAGTTTCATCCTTACAATCACACACACATAAGCCTGTGCTCACAATAGTATAAAACATCATTTTACCAGGAATAAAATTTTATCTTTGCCTCCTCATGACAATGCTAGGTAACCTAGTTTGATCTTAATCTAGTTCATAGGTGTCAAACACGCTGTGTCATGTTGACATCATGTGATGTTTCACATGTTTTCCCCATTTGCGGAGCTGGGGTGGGTGTGGCCTATGCATGATATATCCAGCCTGCGGGCTGCCAGTTTGACACCCCTGATCTAATAGAGAGATAGGAAAAGAATGTGCCATCTCCACATTTTTCCTTATTCTTACCATGATATAGCATTACAGAAAGTCCTTGACTTATGAACACAACTGAGCCAAAAATTTATATCGTTAAGTGAGACATTTGTTAAATGCGTTTTGTCCCATTCTACAACCTTTCTTGCCATAGTTGTTAATTGAATCATTGCAGTTGTTAAGTTAGTAACATGATTATTAAGGGACTCTAGCTTCTCCATGGACTTTGTTTGTGAGAAGGTTGCTAAAGGTCACATGACTCGGACACTGCAACCGTCATTTTTTTTTTTAATTTGATTTATATGCTGCCCTTCTCAGGAGACTCAGGGCGGCTTACAATGCGTTAAGCAATAGCCTTCATACTTTTTGTATATTTATACAAAGTCAGCTTATTGCCCCCACAAACTGGGTCCTCATTTAACCTACCTTAGAAAGGATGGAAGGCTGAGTCAACCTTGAGCCTGGTGAGATTTGAACTTGCAGTAATTGCAGGCAGCTGTGTTAATAACAGGGTGCATTAAACCACTGTACTACCAAGGCTCCTTTAATACGAGTCAGTTGCCAAGCGACTGAACTTGATCATGGGGATGCTGCAATGGTCGTAAATTTGAAAAACGGTCGTAATTCATGTATTTCAGTGCAGTTGTAACTTTGAATGGTCACTAAATGAACTGTTGTAAGGTGAAGATTATCTGTACTTTACCTAATGTCATTTTGTCAAGATTAGGTTTAAGGTAGAAATTGATTGAATTTCAAGGATTGAAATTAGAACTAGGGTTTTTTTTAAGGAAAACCTAGTTAAAATCAACTTTGCAAATCTTTTTTGGACTGTTTTGTGCAGCCATAATATGTACTTTTTTAAGGAAAGCTGGGCTGACTTTATCCTAATTATTAAGCTCTGGCATATCTTGGAGTCAGATAAAGGCAAGTAATAAGGAGGAATGTTGAGAAGTTCCCTGGCAATATGATACAATATTTGGTAAATGAAAAATATATGGTCTTAGCTAGCTGAACAAGTTCTATTATCTGAAGTTCTAGTTATTCTAATATAATCTTAAGCAATGTACCAAGATGAACTGGGCTCAGTTGTCAAAATCAGATAAGGGGATCAGACTATCCTCCTTCCCCTCCCACCTTTTCCCCTTTTAATTAAAACATTTGTCTATTCTTCCAGTCTGTCAGGCAGAGGGCAAATGTCACAGTGTGATACAATATTGTTGGCTTTGTAAATAGGCTAATTGTCCTGTTGTTGCTCATGGTCTTGTCTCCAGCTGATTCAGATACATCTCTCAGCCTTAAAGATTTCATTCTTCTTTCTATGATATGTATTCTTAATTCTATGCATACTATAGTTTTTTAATTTAATAGGCATGTATTAGGGTACTACAAAATCATAATGAAGAGGATGATATCAATGCTAGATCCCAGGAACAAAATATTGAAACGAGTTATATGTAAATATCAAAACAGAACTTAGTTCATAGGAATTCTTTAAACCTTAAACATCTGTGAAGACCCTGGCATGAGTCGATTATGTCCAGCTATCTGCCTTATTTTCTCTCTCCTACACACCTGTCAGGTGTGCTGCAGAGGTGTTCTTCTTCTGAGGCTATTATTTGGTCAAGCTCTTCATTCTTGTCTGAAACATCTGAAACATTTCCTCAACATTTGGTGCAGCAATGACCAACTATTTTTTGGAGCCTATATATTTGAATTTGAAAAAAGGACCCTTCTTTTTTTAAAACACATTGATATATTGAAACTTTCTGATATAAATAGTGGATAATTTGGTCCCCACCTTTTGGATTAACTATCTGTTTTTAGAAAGCATCCTCCTTTCTTAGTGACTGCAATCTGTTCCTAAATTGGAAGCAAAAAGGTCATTAAGTGAACACATAACAAAGAGAAGGAGAGAGAAGGAAGGAGAGAGAAGGAAGGAGAGAGAAGGAAGGTGAGAGAGAGACAGAGAGAGAGAGAGAGAGAAGGAGAGAAGATCATTAATTGCCATGTTATTCAAGTAAGTTTTTTTGTAAAGTGTCCTGTGCCTGACCTGTCCCCTTAGGTATTTTTTCCTCCACACAGGTAGAGAGTTTGCTTAAAAAACTATCGCTTCCTGACTGCTTTTCTTTCCAACATCTTGAGTCCCTAAAACATTCCCTGACCTTAATTAGTCGATTAGAACCCTCTGGCTCTGGTTAGTTACTACCTGAAACTAATCAGTTTCACAATGAAGGCTTTTGTTATCAGGCACACTAAATTTAGTTGTAAATAGACACATTTGGTCAGTAAATAATTATAATTGCTATTGTATTTGTGAATAGTTGCTAAACAAGATTAACTGTTAAATGAGGAGAGTCTACAGCAAGGGTGTCAAACTGGTGGCCCACAGGCCGGATGCGTCACACAAAGGCCACACCCACCTCAGCTCCGCAAAGGCAAAAAATGTCTCGCTACATCTCAATACGTCATGTGATGCAATTGAGTTTGACACCCGTGGTCTGCAGCACGTGATACTGAGTCTATTGACTTCAAAATTGTATGAAAATCCCCCCCCCTCCCATCAATCATCTATCACATTTTGAAGATTTTTTCAGATTGCAGTTTCACCATCCACATTTAGTATGATGCTAAGGAAAGATTGATATCCTAGTCCCATGATGACGAACCTATGGCACACATGCCAGAGGGGGCACGCAGCACCCTCTCTGTGGGCATGCAAGCCATCGCCCCAGTTCAGTTCCACCACGCATGCACACGCGCCTCCCGCCGACCAGCTGGTCTTCGGGTCTGCCGTGCATGTAGGAGAGTGCCTGTGGGAGGCATGCGGATGGGGGCACACATGCCTGCGGGGGACATGCGCACATTGTATTTTGAGGGGTTGGGCACACGTGCACACATTTGCATGTGCACGCACGCTCTTTGGGCACTCGGTTCAGAAAAGATTAGCCATCACTGTCCTAGTCAATGACACCCATATTTTCTATGAGTACCATTTTGACTTCCACTGTAATATCACTGAGCATTTAATAAACTGAACTTTTTAGAAGAAAGTAGTGCAGAAGGATTAAAAGTAGAATTAATGCTGCTTAATCTTGGTGAAAGGCTGAGTTTATTATAGTTGAGGCTTGCTTAACTGATTAACAGCTTGGCTCTGTACTAACATTCCTGTCAGTGAAAAAAAAAGATATATCTTGTTAAGGTTTTATCTTGACAATAAGATGACTAACTTGGAAAATTATAAATGTAATTTCTTTATGGGCATCATACATATTTTGCAGAAAATGAGTATTAGGAATGCTCGAGGTAGGTTTAAGTTGTGAATCAAAGCAGAGATAAAGTATCAATCTGAGCAGCCTCAGTTTTCTCCCTCAACCAAAAATCCGTGTTATACACAAGGCAAGTGAGCAATTATCCTCCCAAACCTTGGAATAGTCTCTTGCTCAGACCCCAGCCTGTTTTCTTATTTTTATACTAGATACAGCAAAGAAATCAGATTTGCCTTGGGTATTAGTTATTTAGAAAACTATCTTTCAGGAGAAAGATAGCACTATTTTGTAATCCCTGAAGTAGGTGTGCAAAATGTGACTAGACATGCTTAGATGCTGGTGCTAAAAGATTGTGTTTGGATCACAGTTGAGATCTCTCTTTAGTCATATAAAGTTTGAGTAATCCAGCCATAGAAACTTTTGGATGCCTAGGTGAACTTTGTCTATCTTAGTAGTATGGACAACAGCTCTAAATTGAGTTGTTGAAAACAACTGGAGGGCACCAAATTGCCAATTCCATATCCAGGCCAAGGAAAGCAATCTTATATAACATTTGAATAATTATTTCCCCCCAAAGTTATTAATTTTTACTTCCTGAGTCTGATAGCACATATATTATAATTTATGTATAACATTTTGATTAGTAATTTATTTATTGTAGAGCGTTTATGTAACATTCGTGGTCAAACTCTACTTCTTGAAACAGTCTTAAAGATGAAGAGCAAGGCACTGTTTCACGAGGTCTCTCTATGGCTTCATATTTATATTGGGAGAAGTAGGAACTAGTTTGCAGTCAACTCCCTTGATATGCTCAATTAAATTGGGAGAATCTTAACCCACTCAGAATGAATTTCATACAATCAAGCTCTTTTTTGGGGGGATGGGGGGAGTTTAAAGACTAAATGAATTATCTATAAATCTTCTGAATTATGGGAATAGGACCAGTGAGAATGCTTTAGAAATGCATCATAAATCAAATTAAATGTTACATGCACAGAAGTGGCGCACACGCGAGCGAATCAGTAGCAAAGGTAAGTGAAACCCATCACTGATCTTAGACTATATAAGTAGCACACTGATTATGGAAGTATAATGTATGGCAGCCCAGAATATAAAAACTAGCAATAACTTGAAGATGTAGTGATAAATAGTTGGCACTCACCTGAAATATTTTCAAGTATACTTATGCTCTATAGCTTTCGTGCCAGGATATTTGGATTTAGTGCATAGAGTAAGCTTGAGGAGTATGGTGGTGCAGTGGTTAGAATGCAGTATTGCAGGTTAATTCAGCTCACTGCCAGGAATTCGATCCTGACTGGCTCAAGGTTGATACAGCCTTCCATCCTTCTGTGGTCGGTAAAATGAGGAGCCAGATTGTTGGGGGAAATATGCTGACTCTGTAAACTGCTTATAGAGGGCTGTAAAGTACTGTGAAGCAGTATATACAGTAAATCTAAGTCAGACGTGTCAAACATGCAGCTTGCGGGCGCGATCCAGCCCATGATAAGCCAGAGTTGTCCCGCAGTACCATCCCAGACATGGCGACAGATCAGCCCATGCCGTCCCGGCCCACCCCACCCATGCCCACCTAGTCGGCCATGAAAACCAGGCCTCGCCCACCCAAGGGGAAACAAAATCCTGATACATCTACCCAATGATATGGGATTCCATAATGGGATCAGGTTTGATACCCCTAAGTGCTATTGTTACTGCTTATTTCTATTTTTGCTTTTGAAATCATGGCCTCGCCTATTCTTTCATTATTCTGAGTTGCTGCAGCAGGAAGTTGAGTGTATCAAGTTCTGCCACTAGTATTTCATCCTATGTATAATGCTGCATGTACCCAATTCACCTACTCCATCCAGATTCATTGCATATAGTGAATGCACTGCACTGCGCAAGAGAATTACTCTAAATAATTGCTAGTGACTTGCCTTAAATTTCATGTAAAAAGAATATATGCATGGTTTAAGGGCTCCTTATATCTACATCTTTCTTACTTGACTGTACATAAACTCTTTTAAGTATTTACTTTACATTTGTACAATCTGAGTCATAAAAGGAAAGAAAGACATAATGCAGCAACAGTGCTTATTAAAAACCAAGCCTTTGATTGCTCACTGACTATTTCCTGGTGCTTAATAAGATGCTAGAATGTATAAAGTAAACTCAAGTTTTTGTTATGAAGACAATCATTATCTTTTATTCAGTGTCTGAGTAAAGGATCATTGTTATATTCATGTGTGAAAAAAAGATATGAAAATAAAAAAGAAGTTATATTTAAAAATTATATTACAGGAAAAATAGTAGCTAATAGAAATAACTGGGGTTGGAAAAGAAGCAGAAATTTAATATTTGTGTTTGCGCTGAATCTTGGCCTTATATTGAAGTCAGGGCACATTGGAGGATGATCCATGATGTTTTATGAGCACTTTTGGGAAGGAGAAACTCTTTATTTGTTGGAGATTACTTGACTGATTGCTGTTTAATTCAAAACTGATCAGCTATTTTCCAAAAAATGCAAGATTTTTTATATGCAGCTTTGTTTTTTGTATAGAGGAAGAGCTAGTCATAATTATTACAGTAAATGCAGTAAATGCCAATTTAATGGCAAAATACAGTAAATGACAATTTAATGGATTAATTGATAGGAAGGAATGTGTATTATTGCTCAATATTAAATCTGAAATTGTGTCATTTGAATAATAGTACCATTCCACAATATACATCATTTTGGTCAATAGTATGAATTTGTAATTACATAGATGAGATAAATATAATGTATTTTAGCAAAGTTAAGTAGATTGACTGGACTATTTTATACACTTATTATAAATGTGTTATTTATCAACCCATTTATTTAGCAAATTTATATAGCTGGCCATCTCACAAAGCATGACTTTAGGTAATATACAGCCCCCATATTTTAAAAACAACAAAATACTAAAACATAATTTTAAAAAAACCAGACAAATATAACACTTAAAAACCCAGGAGAGCAAGAAAACAACTTGACATCACACAACCATCTTGCCGACTTCCCATGGGCCCCCCAGAGTTGATTAAAAAAAGGCTTTTTAAAGACCTTCCAGTAAGCAAGCATAGCCTTCTTCTTAATAAGCAGAAACTGAAAATTGATGCTCTTTAAAAATGTTTTTCTTTTTTAAAAAAATTCTATTAGGTACGGAATCAGCACTGGAGTCTTATAATGGAGAGTGTTGTCCCATCAGACAAAGGAAATTATACCTGTATTGTTGAGAATATCCATGGATCCATCAATCACACATATCACCTTGATGTTGTTGGTAAGTAATGTACAATGGCTATATATTTTTAAGAAAGTAATATATCTTAAAATGATTTACTTTTGGAATCTAATGGTTTTGTTATCTATCTATGGTATCTATCTATCTATCTATCTATCTGTCTATCTATCTATCTATCTATCTATCTATCTGTCTGTCTGTCTGTCTGTCTGTCTGTCTGTCTGTCTATCTATCTATCTATCTATCTATCTATCTATCTATCCACCTGTCATTGATTATACACTTTGATACAGTTGTTAATGCATTAGGCTAGAAACTAGAAGATCATAACTTAATCCTGCTTTAGGCGCAAAGCCAGTTGGGTAACTTTGAGATAATCACTTTCTCTCAGCTCTAGGAAGGAGGCAATGGCAAACCACTTCTGAGAAACCTTGCCAAGAAAATTGCAGAGACTTGTTCAGGCAGTCTCCAAGAAATATGTAGGGGTGTGTGGAAGTGTGTATTGCTTAACTAGTTAATTAACTTGTTAATTGCTTAACTCAGAGGTCTTCAAACTTGGCAGCTTTAAGACTTGTGGACTTCAAATCCCAGAATTCTCCAGCCAGCATAGAGTTGAAGTCCACAAGTCTTAAAGCTGCCAAGTTTGGGGACCCCTGGCTTAACTGGTTTACCAAATTTAGCTGCTTGTACATTCTGTAATGAAGGAAATAGAATATGGGATTCACAATCCTTTCACCTAAAGAGAATCTGTTCCTTTTTGTTTACATGTGGGTTTTGTCCCCCAGCATTTTATTAAGATTTATCATTTTATGTAAACATATTAATTTTATTGAAATATACTTTTTTTCCTGAAAATTACATGAGCCAAACAAAATATCAATTTAATACAGGAAACGTTGTTCTAATTTTTTGTAGGAGATACAACACACTTTTAAGAGTAAATCCATAAAAGATTCTTGAATAAGAAACCAGGTATTGGTTTTGGATTTAGAAGAGTTAATGTTTTAGTACTACAAAATTATGAGTTTAATATGAAAGAGGTTTTAAATTAGGCTGAAATATATCACATGTTTATTAAAGATGCCATAGAAAATTGATATATTATTTCTGGATCTATTTATAGTATTAAGAAGGATTAATGTTTTCTAAAAAATTAATTCTTAGTAATTTTGAATTTAGAAAATGTGAAGACAAGACTGGAATATAGTTCTTCATAAGTACCTAGATAGAAGTAAAATATAAAAATAGTAATGAGAACACTTTGGAAATAGTAGAATTGTTTAACTCCATCATTTTAATTAACACCATTTTAATTAAAAGTGGCTTACTGATGCTTGGAAAACAAGAAATCAATCATTTAAAAGCTAGATATAATTCTGGGCTAAATTAAAAACCAACTGAAAAATAAGCACTTTTCCGACATCATTTCAGCACAGTTAATCCACAATAAGACTAATAAATGGGCCATGCCCACTTCTGTCATAGCTCTATAATTCACTGTTCTCACTTTATCATCTTGTAAACTGGAATTCTTATTTCTTAAAATTATTATGTAGCCTTAGCTGAATTAAATATAACATTTTAAAAAGAATTACAATTACCAAATTATTTTCTAATTCAAGTGGCTATTTTGGGGGAAAGATGCATTCTTTCATTCAGATCACTCGGGAGCTTTTATGTAAATTGTAAAATAAACTAAGCAATTCCAACAAATTCCAAGAGTTCCTCCCCACCCCTCGTAATTTCTTCATAAAGGAAAGGAGAATTAAGTGCGCGTGCGCACACACACACACACACACACACACACACACACACACACACACCATAAGCATCATGACCTTGTGACCACTGTTGAATACAGAGATTCTAGGTGTTGTAAAACGTCAGGGCCTGATCTCCACTTCTCTCACTTTCTTCCTGGTTCTACTTCTTTTAAATGCAGTCCTGAAACCCACACCCTGGAACTGAAAGTCTTTTTTCCTGTTTTATACTTGTGTTGCATCTTGTGGCCTTTATGTCTTTCATACACATGAGCACAATTGAGTTACTTGTTTTCCACTCTGTCCCCTTTGTAACTTCCCTTTTTCTGTGCTCCTGCGGTGCTTCCCTTTTGTAGCGGCCTTGCTTCTCAGGCTGTGTGCCATGGGTGCAGTTCCTTGTTCTTTCAGGCTGGCTGCATCTTCCAACAACATCTCCATATGGCACCATGGCCAGATTACTTCAGCCTAGCAGTAGGCACCATGGTTTGTGAATTCTGGCCTACAATAACATTTTCAAATTGACTATTGTGAAACTTTTACTCTGGGAGATATTTAGAAATTACTTCATAATGAGAATCAGAATAATAAATTCTGGTCACAACTGATTCCTTGTTTATATTTTTCTGACTTTATTATATCTTATTTTTTTCTACACATGTGTATATAAAATAGCAATACAAAACACTATACATATAAACCTAATGAATACCTTTCCTCCTAGTCTAGCCCAATCTTTTCCTCTCAGTTGCCAGATTTTTCTTCTTAGTTACGTAACATTTCAGGCCATTTAGGTCACAAATATTGGCTAAGTTATCTGCCAATCTGCTTTCCTTGACATATTCCTACTGTGATTCCAAAACTGTGGATATGAAGCACAATTAGCATTGGACATATATACGGTGGATATTTTACTAATATTTCTCTGCCAGAATGCAAAATTCATTTTAATCAATTTGCTTATTCTGGAAGGAGGTCCAGATAAGCATTCCAAGGAAGTATAGGGTTTTGTAGAAATTTTAATCCTTTTTTTTCCTTAATTTTTTTTTTAAATTAAGATAACTTGACAACTAAATCATTATTGTTTGAGCACTTGTTTAACAATGTTTATTGAAGGTGCAGTTCCAACGGCTGCCAGGAATTATGGTAAATGGCATTCCATGTGACACTGCCCTGAACAGACCAGCTGTTGAGAAAGCACAGCTAAATTATGTTCACTGGCCAGGTGGTAGGTGTGTCCCCAATAACAAGTGGAGAAGGAAACACATGGACTATATACAACTGTTTCCAAAGAATAGTTTTCCTCTTTGTGGGAACACTTTAAAAAGAGTGTGGGTATATATATGAAAGGAATAAAACTATTTCTAAGGCTGCTACAGACTATCCTGTTTTACTTGTTAAAAGTTTTCACTTATTTAGTGTAACCCGGGTAAATATTTATGTGAAGCCCCTTGCCTCTTCTTGGTCTTTGAGGTTTTTCAATGCCTTGCTTTCAAGAATATTTGGCCTTTTATTTTTCTTGGCAAAAAAATATCAGTGAATCGAGTGAATGAATGGAATGGTAATGAGAGTGATGTCATTTATTGCTATGTCTGCTACTTTAATAGAAAATCATAAAAGTAAACAGTAAAGCCAAGATTTTCCATCATGATTACTGGTCGCTATGTGTCAAGCTGGCATCATGAGCTCTGTGTTGTTGCTCTTGTCCCTTCCTCTTCCTCTCTCTATCCAGAAGTTGACTTATTTTCATTTGCAAACTGTTGTGTCCACAGAACTGCCGAAGGAGCGTAGAGTGTGCTGACGAAACACGATCTGATTGGTTTATTGCCACATCCCTTCAGGCGGGAAAATTAAGGCTTACTATTGGTTGTTGTTTTTGACATCTCAGTACATAAGAGCTGCCAACTCTTTCTAATGTAGATTTTCTGTTCAGGAGTTGCCTTTACTGTTAATAAACAGTTCGTGTTGCAAGTTGTCTCCCCATTCATGCAGACTCTCACTGAGTATATGAGTGAACTGAGCTCTGTGTTGTTGTTCTTGTCCTTTCCTCTTCCTCTCTCTATCCAGAAGTTGACTTATTTTCATTTGCAAATCTTGGGTGTTTTTTGAAGGCTAGGGCCCAACTCACTCAATAGGGTTGTCGTTGCAGCACAAGAAAGGAGTATGATTTATAGAAATAATAAAGGAGGGATATAAATAAGTAAATAAGTAAATGCTGGTACTTGCCGCTCTCCCATCATCCTGTGCGCTCTCACAGAGTGGGCCTCCTCAGGGTGCCGTCGGCCAAACAATGTCGGCTGATGGCCCCCAGGAGGAGAGCGTTCTCTGTGGGAGCTCCGATCCTCTGGAATGGATTGCCCACCGAGCTCAGGACAGCCCCCGACCTCCTTTCCTTCCATCGAGAGCTGAAGACGTGGCTCTTTCGTCAACTCAACTGCTCCGTTTTGGGTGTACATTGTTATAATTTTAAATTGTTTTAATTGGGCTGTTGATTTTAATTTTATTGTGATTTGTATTGGAAATTGTCATTTTTGTAAGCGGCCCTGAGTCCCTTGGCAGAAAGGCGGCATATAAATCGCAATAATAAATAAATAAAATAAAATAAATAAATAAATAAATAATGTGGGCACTGGAACATAGTTCCTCTCCACCCTACAATTTCTAGCCTGAAAAACTATAGACATATCACTTTTTGATTAGTTTCAATTATATCAATCTTTTTTAATCTTGGCCACTTTAAGACATGTGGACAACTCCCAGAATTCCACAGGTAACCGATTCTGTTTCACTACCAATACCAGGAACCAATGTGCATCTATCTATGCTCTCCTAAAGTATTACTATTGCCTAATCCTGAACATACTTTTTACTTTTCTTTTTTCCAGACCTATCTTATGATCCATGCTAGCCGCTTAAATTTATGTATTATACATACTATAACACTCTGGAATGATGTTATGGTTATGAACATTGTAAAAAAATCAGGCATTACCTGCTAAACTAACATGGTAATATCAGAATCTTTTACTCAGATATTTTCAGTGTATGGAGTTACACTGAAATTAAGTTTTTAAGCCATCGAATATAATTTTACAAACCTAACATTCTGTAATGTCTAGATATTTTTCCTTCCCAGTATAAACATCCATAGGCCTAGTGATATGGCCTTCCTTCTGTTATCCCACCAGTGTGTATACTATTAACTAAATTCAATCCAGACTGACATAGATATAAAATTTAGTGTTACAAAAATTAACTAAACACGTTTGTATATGGTAGTTGATAATAGATTCAGGAAAAACTGTGTAGAGGTTTGCTGAGTGAATTTTCCATCATGTATACTACACAACCAACAATATAATTATGGGTTGCTGTGTGGTGATTATATATTACATTGGCCTACAGTCAGCAATAAATACACTATAGGTTGGTCTTGGCCTTGCAAATATTTTTTTTAAAAGATTATGGAATAAAAACCACATTTGATACCTATCAAGGTATCATACTTCTTTGAAATGATCTGAGACTGCTTTCTTTTTTTTCTAAAAATTCTAGTTGAATGTAAAGGCCATGCTTCTGATAATTTTATCCCAGTTTACCACAGAACAGCATGCAATGTTTGGTTAAAATCATCATTATTACTTGGCGGGAGTAATACTATAAACTAAACTCTTCCAGAAATGGAAATATATCCAACTGGTCATTTGGTGGGTTTTGGTAAAGCTTTGAAAGCAAAAAGACAGAGAAATTATAGAATATTTTGCCAAAACTCAGTGAAGGGAAATAGCTAGCATCCATTTCAAATACTGCACAATTTTACGTTTGGAAATGAACAGACAATTTAATTAATTTGCAAAAATTATATCAAAGCAACCCACTGATCATCTATGTTAGGTGGTTTAGCTTAAATCTTATACTGTTGCTATTGTTTAGTAACACTTTCATCTTCCTTCTACATGGCTTTTTATTTATTTATAATGACTGGCAGATGAGCATCAAATGATACACACCCAACATTTATGATGCTTTTGATACATTTTTTGCTTTTGTTTCTGGCTAAGCTGTTTCTATTAAAAATATTCAATAGCTGAACAGTGCCTTTTTATTTTAATTTATCTTTTTTAAATGAATTAGCTGCTTTTCAGAACAAACCTCTTTGATCTTAACAGTAAAGAACATTATTCAAATATGGTGTATAATTCCAATGTTTCTTACTTCTTGCTACAGGGAAATCCCTTATGATATCAGAGAATCTGAAATTTTTCCAGTCATGTCTTGCCAGATATTGACTTCAACAAGCAAAGTCAATGAGGGAAGCCCAATATTTTTATTTGCTTAATGGCCCTGACAAAACTAAAATAATGATTGCATCACTTAGCAGTTCCAGTCTTGATTGTGGTTGTAAGGCATGGACTACCTGTAATTTTGTTATTGATGTTGCCATGCAAAAGTTGAAACTCCTGTAAATATTACTGAGAGCAAAGATTGCAACCTAACTGGCTTCAGTGTACTTTATGAGGAGGGATTTTATTAACAAATGATACCATCATCCTTTTCCCCCATCAAAGGTGGGGCAGGTCTCTGGTCTATGACTGTAATAAACTGAAACTAACTAATGCGGACAGTTTAGTATAAACAATATAGTGGAATAGGAACATTTCCTGTTGTTGGTTTGGGCCTTGACTCTACAATTTGTGCGGCCGGTGCTATTGGAAGCTCTTAATTTTTGTAAAAAAAGAAGGCAAATATTTAAATAGCAATCCCTAGTATAGATCAACATGTAGAATTCTCTGCAGTAAAATTTCATCCACAGAGCTGTGTTCCAATTTGCACATTATTTGAGGGGCATAAATCAGCTGAATTTGCTTACCAATTAAAAATCCAACAAATTTGTGGTGATCTTTTGTTGTGGCTACAGAAATAAGAGGCAAATGTTAGCCAGCGCATGCGATGTAATTTAGAAAAAAAAAATGAGATTTGTGTAGTCAAGCATCTCAGTTCCTTTTCTGTATAAACTTTTGTATTTACCCAGCTTTACTGGAATATGTTTCACTTGGAGCTATTCTGGCATTTAAAAACATTTAGAGATATGTACGTGTTAATTCTTTCTACTCTGGCTAACTCAAGAGTAGAGGTGGATTCTGTTTAAAAAAAAGTCTGATTCTTGCTAGACAAAACTGTGTTGTTGCCAGTCATCATTATTTTCAGTTAGAAAAAAAATATTTTGTTTAGAGCCTGATGTAAAGTGTTGGGCTTCAGTGTTTGCTAAGCATTGCAGGAATTGATCCAAAACACCTGGAGGTACCAAACTTTGCTTTTGGAGGAAGGCTTGTTTTAAAATTTGTCTTGGTTTGATATATTGGATACTTAGAGTATTGCTAACATTTGCTTCTTGTTTACCTTTACCAGTTCATTTCATGTTGCATATATTTGTTGTTCAACTAAAGTTCTGGCACCAATTTAACTTTCAAGGTGGGTCTGCAGTAATGGAAGTTATGACATGCCAAGGTTTACATGTCAGCTTGCTTTGCTTTGCACATCCAAATAACTCGATCCAGTTTCCACTTTAATTTGGCCATTTTGTATCCTGTCAGATGAGCATTGCCACAGATTTTCATAGAATCATGTAGGCCCCAATGGCCAGTCTGTTGCAAAATGTTGAGGTTTTCTATACAATAGATGCTCCCATTTCATTTTGAAGACCGAAGAGAGTGCTATGTGAAAATGTATATTTAAACTTGAAAGGTTATGTTAATGTGAGTTATTTTAACCTCACCTAACTATGTGGCACCTAGCCTATAAAATGTTATCTTTGGGGACAAAAAGGCTGCCCAATCTTGAGACAGGCCCAAAGAATCATGTGTCCTGAGATTTTGAGAAATGTCAACATAAATTTATGTTTTTAAATATGCATACAACCACTCTGATTCATTTCTTAAAGTAGTACCATAAGAGGTGAAACTAAAAGAATCAGCTGGTGAATTTATTAAAACATATACACATTTTGAAAGAAAAGATTAATAAAAACATGATTCCTAGCTAGTGGAAAAAAATTGTTTCTTCCAAAGAATTGGACTATATAAATGTCTTCTTGTTGCTTGACAAGAAGTTTGCTGCATGACAAAATTTGCTTGATGGTATTTATTGCAACTAGTACTTTATCAAAAAGATGTAATGAATTTTCGTCTTGATACCATTTCTTCATTGAGTAGGATATATAGTACCAGATTTGCTGAACACATATTTGTTTTATTTCATTGCTTTCCCTGCCAGCCCCCACTTTATGTACATCACATGAAACTTTGCCTGCATCAACATTTTGTTGGAATGGAAATAATTCAGGAAACTGAGTCTATGAGAATAGTTTGATGTATTTGTTTTAATTAGATATTCTATAGCTCAGATTAGTCTTATAAACTCTGTATCATTTATCTTTTTGAAAGATCCTGAAAGGTCAGTCAGGAGCAAATTACTTCTCACACTCCTTGCTAACCATAGTTTGTTACAATGGTTGGACAAAAGTGGGAAGTTGAGTTCTTATTCAACTTTGTGGGAAAACTATGATAATCATGGGTTGCTTGATTTTGATATTATGGTTAATTTCACCACAAAGTACAGTGGCGTATAAGAGAGAAATTAGCCCACTGTGCTCTAAAAACATAAAATTTAATGTCTCTTACAAGCCATTAAATGTTCAGGTTTTAGAACATTTAGGGTTCAGGTCCAGTGTTCCATTGTTCTCTTTTGCATGATATTCCACAGCTCTTTTAAGCAGGAAGAATGCAGGATTCTCTTTATATAAGCAAGTAGGTAATCTTGCGCCTTGCCTCCCTTAGGTATCTATTCCATTATTTATTCATGTCTATGTTAGCTGATCAGTATTTGGAAGCCACAGCAAGGGACAAGTACTTCTGTTGCTGATTTTTCCCACTCATATTTTGTAAAAACATGGCATACCAATAGGAGCATGGGAAGATATCTGATGGACCGCCTCTCTCCAATGAGATCTGCCTATCAGATCTGGCAGAGAAGGGATGCTGTGGTCTTGTGGGCTAGACAACTACATTTAGTAGGTCACAGAAGGTGGCCCTTCTCTACCATGGCATCCGACCTATAGAATATTCTCGCTTCTGAATTGAATTTAGCTCCATCCCTGTTAATATTTTGGAAGTTAATGTCCCTCAAGACAGGTCTATGTCATCAGGCCCAAGTGTTCTTTGAGCCTGGCGAAAACTTGAGATGCTCCATGGTTATCATTCGTTTCTAAAATCTTGTTTTTGCTTTTTAATATTTAATGACTGTTTTTATATATTTAGGGGTTGTAGGGGCTCAGTAGTTAAAGATGCTGAGTTTATCAGCTAGAAAGCTGACAGTTCAGGTTTGAGATCTGAGCGCTGCATGACGGGGTGAGCTCCTGTTACTTGCCCCAGCGCCTGCCCACCTAGCAGTTTGAAAGCATACAAATGCGAGTAGATAAATAGGTACACTTGGGTGGGAAGGTAACAGTGTTCCATGTGCCTTTGGCATATAGTCATGATAGCCACATAACCATAGACATGTCTTTGGACAACGCTGGCTCCATCACTAAGAAACAGACATGAGCATCGCCCCCTAGAGTCAGACATGACTGGACAGGGGAAATCTTTACCTTTTATGTATTTATTTTTTAATTAATTGTGAGATTAATTAATTAACTGCCCAGAAGCACTTCTTCTGAGATGGGCAGCTATATAAATTTGATAAATGAATTAATAAATAAAATACTGATCAGGACTTGGACAGGAATCTGTAAACTATGAAGCATCTTATGGAGTAACTGTGATTTGGACTTGTTAGCTTTTTAGTAACATTTATGTTGGACTTGTTAAGGAATAGTCTAGAACAGCGGTGTCAAAGTTGTGTTGTCACGGTAGCATCACGTGACATATCGTGACTTCCCCCGCCTTTGCTAAACTGGGCATGGGCGTGGCCAGCATGTGACATATCCAGCCTGCGGGCTGCGAGTTTGACAGACCTGGTCTAGAATAAAAAATTCATAGGACCTTTTTATGAACGTAGTGCATTAATGAATAAGAAAGAATACGCATGCCACAATGACGATTCAGTAGAAAACTATGAAGGGAATGGAGAAAAATGTGTTATATTAAAAATATAGAAGAGCAAAGGGCACACATCAAATCCATTCTCAGACGTTTACACGTTGGACTGCCTTTGCTGAAAACAAGCCTGGTTGTTCTAGATTTAGCATGGAGTTACCAGAAATCAGGCAAAAGGACGACATGTTCTCCTTTTTGTTCTTTTGTCCTGTATTCATCAGGCATAGCCTTAAAAGCAAATAATGTCTGGATTTTGGAGTGTCTTGGTATTTTTTCTTTGGACTGTTATTAAAACAGTAGTCATTCAAACTTTTGTGTTTTATGACAATTGTAAATTGTCTTCTTTTTTTCACCTCATGTATCAATGTACTCAACAGCCTAGATTTACGTTCTTTATTTCCAATTTCCAGCACTTGGCTTCAATCCAACTACTTAAAATTTGTGATTGTGTAGTCTGTTGATAAGGGACGTGGTGGCTCAGTGGAAAAGACACTGAGCTTGTCAATCAAAAGGTCGGCATTTCAGCGGGTCAAATCCCTAGTGCCATGTAACAGGGTGAGCTCCCGTTATTTGTCCCAGCTTCTGCCAACCTAACAGTTTGAAAGCACATAAAAAATGCAAGTAGAAAAATAGGGACCACCTTTGGTGGGAAGGTAACAGCGTTCTGTGCACCTTTGGCGTTTAGTCATGCCGGCCATATGACCACAGATACATCTTTGGACAGCGCTGGCTCCTTGACTTCGAAACGGAGATGAGCACCGCTCCCTAGAGTCGGGAACGACTAGCACATATGTACCTTTACCTTTAGTCTGTTGATCACATAACTCATCATATGTTTCTATGGTGAAAGTTAAAAAATGTGTCATCATTGATTCTACACCTTTGTGTTCTTCAAAATAAATATTTTTGGAAAAATATTTCAATTGATAAAACAGTTGTTCTGATTCTGGAAAAATGTAATTTTATATACTTGTAGGCCTAAGTGTGTTTGTGTGTGTCTGTGTAACAGTTTTTCTGTTGTAATGCTTGTCACATCTTCCAAAAAATTGAAACAGTTAGTGTATATCCTTTTCCTCCCATTTGTTCTCCTTTCCAGTTGTCCATGTCCTCCTTTGCCTGTTCAGATATCTTACAAACCTAGTTTAGCAAAGAAAAAGCAGAGAAACTGGTGAAGAGAAGATAAAAAGGAATCGGAGCCAACTCTGGTTAGTTGAATATTGAACAGTGGGAAGCAGAAGGGGAAGCCTGCAGCGTCGGCTGCTGAACACTGAGTTTCCAAAACACAAGCTGCTTTTCAACTTAAATGGAAATATTTGTGGGAGGATACAGAAATGTAATGTATCCTTTAAATAAAACTGTAATGTTCCTGTTCTGTGGAAATGAGTGAATGGAGCAGGATCATATTAAAGTTAATTTAAGATACCTACCTGGTAGAAGTGTACATACTTCAAAAACAATTTGCAAAAAGTACATTTTGAACCACATACAAGTACAACATTTCCCTGTAATTTTTTAAAAAGCTGATCACTTTGTAAAGATTTCCATGCAAACCTGAAAGAAAGATATTTCTACAAGTGTTAAAATGCCAACACCTTCCCTCCCACCCAGTCTTGCATAAATAAAGAAATGTGTTTCGTTTAATGAATGCTAAGGATATATTGTACTCTATTTGCATTTGAGTGGTTCTGAAACATTTCTTCCAAACTGCACATGAGTGCAGCCTTAATAATTAGATGCGTATTTTTGCTTATGGATTTTTGAAATGAAACTACTGATTTCCTCTAATACCCTTCTTGGTATTAATTGCCTGGTTTCTTTACAGTAAACCCTTCCCCTAATTCTGTTTTTTATTTAGATTTCTATTATTCATTATATTAATTTGGGGCTTTAACAAAATGTTAATCCAATTTGATGTGACTTGGTTTTTTTTGTTTTTTTTTTTAAAAAAAGAAATATTGGTTGCAGGATAGAAATGTATCTTTGTTGATCCAAAAATGTAAAAGCAGCTTTGGTTAAAATAAAGTCAGAGTTACATACAGTCTAGCCTGTTGAGACTTGAATTCTGTCAGAGTGATTTGCTGTTGTTGACTAACTCTTTACAGAAGCAAGAATAAACCTGACATACTTACTTTACTGGAAGGGTGGACATGCTGAGACGGGGTTGGGGCTGGCAGGCAGGCAGGTATCCATGCATTTATCTATCCATCTACATTGGCGCTTGCCTCTAGGTATTTGGATCATGGGAGAATGAAGAAATGTTCTTTCTTTCAAAGCCTGGCTGTGGACTTCACACCTGGCATAGGCTTTTGACAACACACATTAATAATGCTCAGAGAGCGAGAGAGAGAGAGAATGTAGACAAATAATTAGAAGCAGAGGCTGTGGCTTTGCTGCTTGTCATAGTTTATCAAAGGCTTGTCTAAACTGAATGTGGGGAATCCAGGTGTTGTCATTTGTTGGAGGAATATTGCTTTGACAGATTTAAGATTACACTTTTGAATCACAGGGACTCTGATTTAGCTCTTACGCTCCAGTTTCTTGTAAATTTGCTCTGTTTTTCTAACTTCCAATTTCTCCTCCTTGCTAGTATCTGCTCCTTTCCCTTCTTGCCGAAACCCATCAATCGAAAGTTCATTAAAAATGTATTAATGTATTTTGCACATGTATCCAACTACATAAAGACTTGAGAGCAGGTTTGGTGCAGTGGTTAAGAAATCAAGCTAGAAAAAATGAGATCCATGAAGACATCTGGGTGATCTTGGGCCAGTCACTTTTCTCAGTCCTAGGAAAGAAACAATGACAAAACACTTATGAAATATTGCCAAGAAAACTGCAAGGACTTGTCCAAAGGCAAAACATATGAAATTCATGCTAGAGAACCTGCTGTATTGGGCCACCCTGCTGTTCCTCTCCTGTAGTGTCTGCCAGTCTCTAATCCATGAATTTGAGATTCCCCTTCTAAGAAAAATACTAAAATACTTTTTAGGAACAATAATGTGTCATTTGGGCATTTCCATGCAGCTACAATTTCCATTCCAGAGTTTCCTCCTGCCTTAGTCCACATACAAGTGAAGCAAAAATTCCTTGTAGAGCTTTGTGGGACTTTGTTGTTACAACAACAACAACGTATCTGTGCAATTTGGGTTGCACACTGCAACTGAAGCAGAAACTAGCCGAGCTGCAATCTCAGCCAATATTGTGAAATCAGTCAGGTCTGGAACTGCTTTGGAATTGGCGTAGATCCTTTGTAGAAATGCCCTTGCTTTTTGTGCAGAAGGAAAGAGCCTCGTAGCCTTGTTCAGATTTCTTTTGCTTTCTCAGCCTGTCATGTGAGGAGAGCTGAGTGGCCTCTCACATCTTGATTGCACTGATGACTTAAGCAAACTTAAGCACAATTGCCTACTGCAGTTTTAGCCAACATGGCAGTGACTCTATACAGAGCTGACAATCAGCTGTAAGGCCATTTTTTTTCCCTTAATATCCCCAACCCATTTTGGAGAGTGAAGTGCTGCTGCTCCCTGCTTGAATGCTGAAGTGAATATGAAAAAGGTCTGGTACTCATTTACCCTTTCCAGTGTATTATTACTTTATGAACTTTTCTTGGAAGCTGAGAACATTTAAAAATGTGTACTTTAGGGATTAAGAACTGTGCAAAGCTTGTGTGTAAAGTTAAGCATATGGGGAGAAGTTGTGAATTTTCCAGGCTATTGTAAAAATGTTGAGATAGCAAAAGGGTATCCTGATACTCTGATATTAGCACTTGTTGGAACCACTGTTCAAAAAAACAACCACCATCTAATAAAATATGATGGGAATTTGAATCTAGCTTCAATTTATGGTATCAGTGATTAGGCAGACTGAGATTTCGGTCTGAAAACTTGGGGAAGTGGATCAGACAATCCCGAGTAAAGAGTTAGTGGGCTTACTATCTAATTTAGTATAAGAAATTTTTTTGGTTCTTCTTGTAATAAAAACTATTTAATTATAACATAATGCTATACAACACTCTTTTGTGGATTCTTTTACACTTAACAGAACAGAATAACAGAGTTAGAAGGGCCCTTGGAGGTCTTCTAGTCCAACCTCTATACAATTTCAGACACATAACTGTCTAATATCTTCTTAAAAACCTCAATGATAGAGCATCCACAACTTCTGAAGGCAAGCCATTCCATTGATTAATTGTTCTAACTGTCAAGAAATTAATTCCTTAGTTCTAGGTTGAATCTCTCCATGATTAATACTATCCATTGCTTCTTCTCCTGCCTTCAGGTGCAATGGAGAGTGGGCTAACCCCCTCTTCTTTGTGGTACTCCTCCTTGTATTCATTTAGTTTGTTTCATGTTTTAATACAGATTAAAGCTCTAGAAAAGAAATGTTCATCTATCAGTCTGGGAATGTACATAGTTCTTGATTAATGATCATTTGTTCAGTGACCGTTGAAAGTTATGGTAGTGGTAAATGAGGGAACTTACAACCAGTCTTCAAAGTTGTGGCTGTCACAGCATCCCTGCAGTCACATGATCACAATATGGGTGTTTGGCTACCAGCTTTTAATTATGGAATAGCCCAGTGATGGCTAACCTTTTCCGGACCGAGTGCCAAAAAGGCTGCGTGCCCAAACCCCCAAAATGCAATGCGTGCACCCCATGTGCACCCCACTCCCGTGCATGTATGTGTGCTCCCCCACATGCCCTCTGCACATGTACGGCAGAGACCCAAAGACCAGCTGCATGGCAGGAGGTGCGCAAGACTGGGTGACAGCTTGCATGCCCACAGAGAGGGCATTGCGTTCCACTTCTGGCATGCGTGCCATAGATTTGCCATTATGGGAATAGCCATTTGCTATTCACTCCTGACTTTCCAGAAGCAAAGTCAATGGGAAAGTCGGTAGTAGGTGGCAAATAATGATTACATGACTTTTAATATTTTTAAAAAAAGGATAAAGTTTACTCCACAGTTGTTTTTGTTAGGTATAATTACAGATTGTACAGCTATAGAGACTAATTTGATTCTGAACTTAATAACTGCAGCAAGACTCTTGGTGGTGCAGTACTGGAAGAAGGAAGATTTACCTACTATTCAAGAATGGACATTAAAAGTAGTAAATTTAGCAGAAATGGCGAAAATTTCAGCATATCTAAAGGACCATTCAAATGAGAAATATATGTTAGAATGGAGAAGATGGATTGATTATATTTAAGGCAAATATCGGACTAAAAAATTTCAAATAGCTTATGAATGATCAAAGAGATTTTATAAAGTACTTAAATTTAGTTTAGTAAAAGGGGAGTTAAAAGTTCAAGAGGGGGATAGGAGGGTATAGATAATTAGCTTATGTTAGTTTATGATTGTCAAATGTTATACCCTGTATTTTGCTCTGGGAAGTGGGGGGGGGAGGGGAAGGGAGGGTTGGAAGTGGAGGAGGGAGTGGGAAGGGGAAATGTCTGTAAAACTTTTTTAAAACTTTTCAATAAAAAAAATGATTACATGACATTATGCCTAATGACCACACAGGATTTCCCTAATGACCACAACTGGGATTGTCTGAATGGCTATTGTTGAGTTGTCATAGTCATATGACATCACACTGTATGACTGTGTTGTTTAACATCAGAGTTCTCAGTCCCAATTACCATAATTAACTTGAGACTATCTGTATATGCCAGATATATAAAACCAAAAATACATTCCAGGCTATGATTTCAGCTAGTGCTGCACACATGGCACAATCTGTTTATTTTAACAGACCTGGCATTTTAGCATTATAGACCCTGCTCCAGGTGGAAGCTGATGCAGTAATACTACGTGAAGCCTAGGTTTTCTTTGAGTTGACTTGTCTGATCTTCATCTCTAAACATTCCCAAAAGCTGGGTCTTCTAAACAAGCAGGTTGCTAGGAGAAACTTACTTTTTCTCCCAAGTTCCAGTTTTGTCTGTGAGAAATTTGGTCTTTCATTTTACATTCCAGAGTAGTTCTGTTTTATCCTTTTTCAAAAACCTAATCCTTAAATCACATTATTCATTGTTTTGTTTCACATTTTCCTCACCCAAGGGATGACTTTTTTTTGTGGCTCCCTCAGAAGTTCTAAAGCTTTGGTTTTGCCTGTGTCATATTAGAGATCCCATTGGTTAAGTTGAAGATTAGTAGGATAGACATTACAACCTTTTTCCCCCACCAGAAACACATTCTTCCTCTAGGGAAGCTGATGGAATGCATACCACGGCAGTATAACAATAGCTTTGGTATTGGGCTCTTTCCCTGCCACCTGCTTCACAAAGGGCAGACTGGTATTAAGACCATCAGCCAGCAATGACAAGAAAGCACTTTAAAACAAGAACATTCATGTCATCTTCTGCCAGTTTCTGACTGGCTGGTGATTAATCCTATTTCTTAAATCTCTTTAATGTGCTCACTAATAAAGAATGCATTTTGATGTTTATTTGGTGAAATGCTGTTCAGAATATATTGTGGAAATTATTCTTTGCTTATTATTATTATTCTATTTGAATAATAATGATTGGTGGGAAGTCTTGAGCTTAGTCTAATGCATCATTTTTGCATACAGAATTTGTCTTTAAAGGACTCTAGTTATACCCTTTTGGTGGGAATATTCTCATGTTTACTTCATACATTTCTGCTGGTTTTTGGATATAGTGCTGGCCTGGTGACATAGTAGATCAATTTTCTCAAATGTGGTTGCCTTTCTAATATGACCCATTTAGCATAGCTTTTAGCTTTGTTTTTGAAAATTTGGAAAGTAAATTTGCAACATACACGTTGTCTTCAACTTATGACTACAATTGAGACCTGAATTTTAATTATTGGACAAATGACTGGTTAGTAAGGAAGATATCCACACAACTGCTTTGCTCAATGATCACAATCCTGGCTCTCCAAATTGCAGTTGTTAACTGGTCATGCAGCTTGTAAGCAGGCTTAAGTAAAAGAGCTGCCTGCCAAAGGAGGACAGGCAGCCTCCTCCATGGATAGAAGGGAAGTCCAATGGCAGGTTGAAGAAAAGAAGCATAGATTTTTGTAATTCAAGTTTTCTTTCTCCAGTCCACTGTGGAGTTGTCTTCTCCTCCATGCACGGAATGGAAATTCAATGCTGTGCTAGAAAAAAGGAGCTCAGATTTACATGACTTAACTTCCTTTTTCCAGTCCAGTGCAGCAGTTGCCCTTCTGTCTATGCTGTTTAAAAGCCCATCCTAACTTTGAACAGTTGCTAAACAACTGGCTGTAAATTGAAGATTACCTGTATTTTGCATTTGTGGAAAACTATTTCTAGGCAGATAGTAGCAGATAAAAACAATACAGTAAATACAAGAAAAGTGTCCATAAAGAGTTCATACAGCATGTTTGATTTCTGAAAACCTTAGGTGCTTTAAGCAGTACCAGCATGTTCCTTATTTATCTGCATAACCATCGTGTAATATGGGTTCGCTTCCTAGTTATACTTTCCATATTAAAAGTATTATACATTTTACTTCATGTGAAATATGAAACAGGAACAAAAAAACTTCCTAACTTGCACATCCAGAGCAATAATGGTTGAAGATAGGAATAGTCATGATAGTGCCTAGAGATACAACCACAACACACAGTTGTTAAGTAAATCTGGCTTTGCTTGTCAGAAGGTCGCAAAAGGTAACTGCAAAACCCTAGGACACTTGCAATTGTCATAAATATGAGTCACTTGCCAACCTTCTAAATGTTGATTATGTGTCCATGCTGCAATGCTGCAATGGTTGTAAGTGTGAAAAACAGTCGTAAGTTTTTCAGTGTCATTGTAACTTCGAATGGACACTAATTGAGTGTTGTATTTTGAGGGCTATTGGAAATAATAGGCCCATTGATAACTCATTTGGTACCTGCAGAAATCTGACCTTTTGATTTTAATTTTAGAAAAAGCATGCTGAAAACCATCTTTTTATCATCAAGTTTATTGTGACAGGATGTTTGGGCCCCAAAAGATCCCACTGGGATATTAGAAAGCATCCAGACAAGCTACTTTGTCTTCTGATAAATGTATGTTTTGTCATTAGATATGCCCACTTTGGAACCCATTTTAAGAATAAGAAGTCTTGCATTGCAGCTATTCTGTATTTGCATCCATCATATGCTCTTAAATTTCTGAATGTAATTTAACTACAACAGGTTGCCTTGCCCTGATCAACTACATCCTTGTAAAAAATAAGTACCATGGCTATCTTTAATTCAGTTAATTAATTTAATTTAATTTAATTGTGACAACCTATAGGCTAAGCAACTGAATCCAGTGACCAAATCATTACCTCTTTTAATAAAAGATGTTGACATCATAAAAGGATGTCTAAAATTAGGTTTAGCAGAAACATCTACTTTCACTTCCCCCCTTTCATAATGATATTGGACTAAAATGGTAAAGGGGAAACTATTTAAAACTCCACTTCTGCATTGCTTTATTAAATTGGAATTATGTTGTTATTAAAAGCTTTGCAGATACAATTTTATTTATTTATTTTATTTAAATTTGTATACCGCCCTTCTCCTGGTGGACTCAGGGTGGTGCACAGCCAAGTAAAAAACATCCAATACAAAAGTTAAAAATTTAAAAGAATTATATCCTTTGGCCGAAAAATTAAGAACCTTACGACTAAAACCCATTAAACAATTAAAAATCTAATATCTCAAAAACGGGGGAGGGGGTGTTTCACGCCAGCCCTGCCTGATGTAAAAGAAAAGTTTTTAGGGCGCGGTGAAAAGCCTGGAGATCTGATATCCTCCGTATCTCCGGGGGCAAATCGTTCCAGAGCGCAGGTGCTGCCACAGAGAAGGCCCTCCCCCTGGGGGCCGCCAGCCAGCACTCCCTAGCTGACGGCACCCTGAGGAGTCCCTCTCTGTGGGAGCGTACTGGCCAGTGGGAGGCTATTGGTGGCAGAAGGCGGTCCCACAAATACCCAGGTCCGATGCCATGGAGCGCTTTAAAGGTGGTAACCAATACCTTGAAGCGCACCCGGAAGTCCACCGGGAGCCAATGCAGCTCACGCAGGAGAGGTGTCACATGGGAGCGCCCTCTCGCTTCCATAATCCCCCGTGCAGCCGCACTCTGCACCAGCTGGAGCCTCCGGGTGCACCTCAAGGGGAGCCCCATGTAGAGAGCATTGCAATAGTCCAGGCGGGTAGTGACGAGTGCCTGAGTGACTGTGCGTAAGGAGTCCTGATCCAGAAAGGGACGCAACTGGCGAATCAGGCAGACCTGATAAAAAGTCCCCCTGGCCACGGCCGTCATATGCTCTTCTAAAGACAGCCGTGTATCCAGGAGGACACCCAAGTTGTGAACCCTGTCCGTGGGGGCCAATAACTCTCCCCCAATAGCCAGCGATGGCGCCAGCTGGCTATATCGGGACACTGGAAGCCACAGCCACTCGGTCTTGGAGGGGTTGAGTTTAAGCCTGTTACTCCCCATCCAGATCCGCACGGCCTCCAAGCATCAGGACATCACTTCAAGGGCATCGTTGGGATGGCCTGGGGTGGAAATGTACAGCTGAGTGTCATCAGCGTACTGATGGAATTCCACCCCAAAGCCATGGATGATCTCGCCCAGCGGCTTCACATAAATGTTGAACAGAAGGGGTGAGAGGACCGATCCCTGTGGCACCCCACACACAAGGCACCTCGGGGTCGACCTCTGCCCCCCTGCCAATACTGACTGCGTCCGGTCGGAGAGATAAGAGGAGAACCACCATAGAACGGTGCCCCCCACTCCCAGCCCCTCCAACCGGCGCAGCATGATACCATGTGCTTCTATAGAATATCTGTTGAACATTTGACCGAAGTGCTAGCTCATAAACTTTCTGAGCTATAAAATGGTTGTTGTCCATCAGCTCCTTGCAATAATTTCTCATCAGTGTTAAAATGAAGCTATAGTGTTTCACCATCCTTAAATATTGCATCATAGTGGATTGCAAGAATTGTTTTATTAAAAATGCCTGTCACTTATTTAAGTGTGTTGCCTTAATCCGTGCTTCAAAAATGAGAATTGTTACAAGTCATGGATATATGTTCCTTTAGATTCAATCATATAAAAATTATTGTGGATTCAGGTCAATAGCTGATGAAAATAAAACAATCTGTTAGATTTAAAGACAATAATTAAGACCATAGTTAACATAACTGAGTGTTTTGTAAAGATACAGATTCCTGAATGCTGCTAAGGATTATACAAGTGATGAAACAGAGATAATTGCATGAATTGAACTGCCCAGCAGTTTCTTTAATGACTAAGCAATGCTTGACACTGTTGTTTGGATGAAGTTGAATATTTTTACAAGTGATTGTCATACTTAATTTTGTGTATTAACCATTATTTTTTAATAATGTACATTCTATTGATGATAAATCCATTTGCTAGTTGGAAAGAATATTGGGTAGTGAGGATATTGGTTAACTATTATTTAACTACATTTTAGGAAATAACAGAGTCTAATATGAAGTTCTTACTCACATGGAAAAACCAGATAGAAACAGTGTTCTTAATGGAATTGCCCAAATAGGTGAACAAAGATATACAATTAAAAGCCAGATTATGCTTTAAATGGGATGTGACAATGTGTGGTCCTCATGATGTAAAGCCGCCCAGAGTCCCTTGGGAATTGGGCAGCATAGAAATATGATTAATTAAATTAAATCAACTCAGTCAAAGTAATGGAAGAAGAACCGAAGGGCCCCATATTAGCCACCATTCCTATATATGGGTATAAGAAATTTATTGTTAGTATTATTAGACCTCTGGGATTACTTTTTATTATCTTCTGTTTTTATTATCTTCTGTTATAAAGTATTCCAAGTAGTTATTGCTATAAAAGCTGTCAATCTTCACTGTGTGAGAACTGTATTTTTTCTCTAGATAAGTAGCATACTAATTCATATATTACTGTAAATCAGAATATAATTTGATTACCGTAGCACTTGAGTAAATCAACCAGGCATCTGATGAAGTGAGGTGTACCTCAACTAAAAATTATTAGTTGGAAAAGGTACTACCTGGATCTCTCTTTTTTTAATAAACCAAATCATGCTTTGGGCCATACAAGTGTAATTTATTTAATAAATGTATGGTTAATCAAACCATGATTTAGTGCCATGATTGACTCTATTCACCACATTTAATCCATCTTTTAAGTAATGTGGACAGAAAGCTCAATTAATTGTCAAAGATTTTACAGAGTTTAAGCTCCTTGTTGAAGAAATCATATGCCAGAAGTCATGAAAAAGGGAGCTTTCCTTTTTCTGTGGAAAGCTCATGCTGCAAATTAATAAGTTCTCTATCAATTCTTGTCCAGTGTTTCTTCCCTTAAAATTATGAGATAAGTAAATGCTAGGAACCAGCCTTGGATGTATATTTTAACTCAGTTTCTTCTTTCTCCTGTTAGTAAGAAGGATCTGCAGTACATTGAGATACATGACCTCAAATGTTAACAGTTGTGGCCTTTTGCTATTCTATCTTAAGGAGTTTTGTAGACCTCAGTCTTTTCACAATATCTTATCATACCAGATATCGCTGAAGTAACTTTGATCATTCTTTGCTGCCATCTAGAAAAGGTGTCCAGTTGCTCAAAGTCCAGATACCGGACATGAGTCTTGTTTACTGGACATGATTAATGTTGACATGATTCTTAAAAGCTATTAACAAAAAGATTGCAACTGCCCCTTGGTCGCAATCTAGTAAGAATTTAACTCTTATTTTCTTGCCGAACACAAGAAAACACAAAAAAAATATGTTTTAAGGATGTAAACTGAATATATGGCAAATAACAGTTCACCTTTAACATTTTGACTCATGATATGGTTCTCAGAATATGGGTTGTAATATGATTTAAATTTTATTTTACTATACTATACTATTTTTTTGTGCAGAATAAAGCCAAAAGCTTCATTAGATATACAGTATTTATGTTGGAGATATTTTAGACTTATATTATATAAAATTAAAGCCTGCCTTACTGATTTTACATTTATTTCCTGATATAGCCCCAAGCATATTTTATTAGCATGGACGTATTGCTTGTACTTGTTTACTACCAAAGCAGCACTTGAAAAATCAACATTACGTCTTCATATTATTTAGCAAGTTGAATTATTGTACTATTTTATTTATTTGAATTTACTTTAACATAGTACTGATGTTCATAACTCATTGTTAAATTTTTCTGTGTTAATGATAAAGATACAAGCATCTTTAGAATTTTAGATTATTGGCAAATATGCACTGCTACCAACTAAATCAAAGGTTTTGATCCTATGGCCAATTTTAGGATTAGAAAAATGTTCATATACAGATGTTGTGGAAGTTAGGAATCATCTAGTAATAGATAAAAGAAAATGTAAATTTTGATTCTAGTCATATAACAATGATTATCCAGCATTGAAAAACTATCATTTTCCTTACTTAAACAGAGACCATTAATTCTATCACTGGTTTATAATATATGCCAGTTCTCATAAGTACCACTACAATCAGTGAATGCTAGATTATATCCATAATTTAATTAGTAGTATGACATTTTAGTTTGTATATTGCATTTTGTTGTTACCCTTTTTCAAAACACCACCAAATAGCCGTTTTCTTTATTAGAAGAGATGATGGTGGTATATTGTGCACAAAGGCAAAAGAGAAAGTATTAAACATGGCTAAACATCAAGTCTATGTCTTACATAAAAAATGTGCTGGACGACACTAGTCATGTAGCACACTAGTGGTATACAGTGCAGACTTTTTTGCACTAAAATCAGGAATGTGTTGCTTATGTGTGAAAACTTTCCAAAACTCTGGGAAACCCAAGGAAGAAAGACACTTATGTGGGGACAAATTAAGAAACTACCTGTACACATTGAAAGAATGTGTGAAGTAATTTGCTTGGCATACCACTATCATAGATCTACCACAGATCTTTGCTATCTTTTTGAAATGTGTGAGAAGATAATGTATGCATATACTGTATGTGTGTGTGTGTGTATGTATGTTCACAGAGCTGCTGTGTGTGCTTGGAGTCCTTGCTTTGAAAGGGTCCCTTCTTATGTTGAGAAATTCTCTTGTTTCTCTATCTTTTTCTAGTGTATCTTGAATGTTCAATTTACATAACCACGCAATCAATCCAATTGAATTGTATGTAGGATTTGACCAGGCTGAGACTGAGTGAGGGGTCAAAAATGTCATTAGTCTCGAGCCCCTTCATGGCCACAAGAGATCAAAGTCCAGCCATCTTGAATTCTGTAGATAAATTGATTCTTATCTGCCACCAATTTGCTTTGATTGTTAATAGTTAAGATACTTTTTTTTAATTCATAAACATTTTGAATACAGTGTATTGTCAGGGTATATCATTTACAAAAAGAAAAACAAAGAGAGAACAAAAAGAAACATTAACACATATAATAGTAACAATAGTAATAATGTAACAGAATAGTTTTGGCTAAATTTCTCTTTATATTAGCTTATTTATAATTCTGTTAATTATATTGGCATATTTATAATTATAAACCATCTTTATATTTAATTCATACATAGCAACAATCTTTCTTCATCTAATTTCTACCTCTATTTCTAACCACTCATAAAATCTATTCCATATCAAGTAATATTCTGTGTCTTCTTTGTCTTAGAAGTTCAGATTCTTGCAGACAACTTTAGCATACACTAAACCTATATTCATTTGAACTCCCTGGACTCCTGATTTCCTGAGCTTGACACTGTATGTGGCCAAGAAGTTTTGCTAGGAGCCCATCATTCTATGATGTCCATGCTTTCATGGCATGTTGAGAATCATCTGAATTATTGTGACAGCAAAGAAATAACAGCAAACATACCGAGATCACTTTTTTAACAAGCTATATTTAATTAGTGTTATTTAGTTTCATTTTGGTCATTATCATTTGTTGTCATGTTAGCATGTTGTCATATGTTCTTAATGCTTGATGATAGCTAAGTAAACCTATATATGGGACATTATGCAGAAAACCTGACACTTCTTGTATTGTAGCATGTGAGAATGAAATGTAGTCTAAAAGTTATTCTTTTGTTAGATTGGAGTTATTTATTGCTAGATGAATATTTGGAAAAGCTTAATAATTTGTATGATAAAGATTTGTGTTTACTTTTAGCCATGCACACCCAAAGCTTCTTTTATGTAAATATTTCTGTGATTAATACAGTTTAGATTCAAAGAACTCAACATTAGATCAGCTTTAATATTTCAGTTGCCTTGGTATATGGATCTAAAACTTAAGACTGTATCAAACTTAATACAAAGGTTGGGGAGGGTATCCTTAAGATATGGGAAGATTCTCCACCCCTTTCTTTATTTTTCTTCTTTATTTAAGGGCAAGAAGTAAGGTCACTAAAAGAATCAAACCCTGATGAGGGTAAATGAAACATGAGGCCTGCTGACTTTCTAAGAACATTTTAAATAATGTTCTCCAAGGTTTCATTTTTGTACTGTAGACAATTGTAATATTTTTGGGAAGGTGGATTGCTGTTAAAGAAGGGTCGTGCTTTTTGTTTTTCCAACCAAAGAAGGATAGGAGTTATGAAATTGGATCTTATTTATAAAAGGTGGGAAATTTTATACATTATTTCCACCACTGTAAAAATAGTAATGTATACCTTACACCACAATTTTCACTCTGTTTTTAATGCCATCTACTTCTACAGCTGATGAAGCAGAACATTAGAAAGGTAAAACATGAATCATAAGTGCAAAATTTGGAAGGATGCCTTTTTATTTCTGGTATTTGTTCTAAGCCAACAGTGGAAGTAGATCTAGGAGCTCTTCTCGTGTATCATTTCATGCAGGAATCGTGTGCTTTGACTCCTAAAGGGAGTTCTCATTTAGCAACTGCCAATTTAGGGACCGTTCACAGTCATTGCAATGATGAAAAAAGTAACTTTATGATCAGTTCTTGCATTTATGATCTTTGCAGGCCTGAAGTAAAATCCTAAGCACATCCAGAATTAATAGTGATCGCTTTGCTTATTGATCAAACGCCAGCCTCAATTATAGTTGCTAAAGGATTAATTGTTTCCTAAGTGGTCTCTGGTTTGATCGCTCATCCTTAAATGGTTTTGATTTTATCTATTTGTTTCCCCCCCCCCATTGTATTCTATGGATATTATTGAAACTGCTTTGTGATTAGGACGGCATGCTGATAGGCAGGATATACATATTTAAAATACATTAAGAAAGACAGAAATGTTGCAAATAAGAATGGAATGTTTTGTGCAGAATCTTTTAATGCTTCTTTAGTCCTCTGTGTAAGCAAATTCAGTCTGTCCTGGAAATACCTGCTGAAAGCTAACAGATACAAAACGCATTGATACATTACATACGAAACAGCAGGATCCGCCCATTCTTGTCTTCCATTCCCTGCTCCTGTCTTCTTTCCAGTTGTATCTGAGATTTCACACTCATTGCTTATGGGCTGTAGGATTTGTCTTTGAAACCTTGAGGGCAAGAACCAAGCTTAATTTTTAATGGAGATACTTTCAAGTAGTCAGTGCCCGGCATGAAATTCTGCTTCCACGGAGTTAAGACATAAGCACAATTCCACATATAGCTGTGAAATCATTTAAAAACAAGCTTTCCAAGGGGCACATGTTAAAGAAGACAGCTGCTTTGTACTGCAGTGCCATTGCTGTATCAGCAAATACATTCCCGAGAGAGGCATTCGTGATGGGCCCACTGTATGAAAGATTTCATTGTTTGGCAGAGCTGTTGCTTGCTATTTAAACTCGGGATTCTAATTTTGAGGGAACCCCCCCCCCAAAAGATTGTACATTTGGTATTTGGACACTATTTAATTTTTTTCTCTTAAATAGATGTACCATTAATAAATTAAATCTTTATCATTTTTCTAGACTGCCACAATCAAATTTTTAGAAAAAAAAACCTCTAGGAAGGGTTCTTTTATTGTGAGTAAGAATGTTATTATTTCATCTTTATCATAGGAGGTGTACCTCTCAGTCCAAAGTTTTAACGATAATTGTTTCCATTAAAAAATGCCTGGTAAACTTACATATATATAATTTGCTGAGTATTTAGAGAATTAAAATGGAATCATTTTTCTTCCCAATGAACAAGAGGGTCCTCACTGAAAGGACATATTTACTATTTGGCAGTTTTGGCACGTTGTTTTGACTACAGGTAGTCCCCAACTTACAATAACAATAAGAAAGAGAGAAAGAAAGAAAGAAAGAAAGAAAGAAAGAAAGAAAGAAAGAAAGAAAGAAAGAAAGAAAGAAAGAAAAGAAAAGGAGGGAGGGAGGGAGGGAGGGAGAGAGAGAGAGAGAGAGAGAGAGAAAGAGAGAAAAAGAAAGAAAGAAAGAAAGAAAGAAAGAAAGAAAGAAAGAAAGAAAGAAAGAAAATTAGATTCAAAAAATCTTTTTTGGTGTTCTCCCAAAAAAGTTTCTTGGAAAAACACCAACATATATCATGTTGTGACACTAGAAGATGGGTGTGAATAATCTATTCCTTTTACCCTGGGTACCAAGTCTTTGTAGCTCCAAACCACAGGATGATGTCATGTGTTTTGAGATTTGCAAAACCATATGTTGGGTTGATAATACCACAAAGAAGTAATAATAAGAATATTTGTTTTTTGGAATAATAGCACTCCGCCATGACTTAGAAGACTGTGTTGTACATTAAGTTAGGGTATGTAATGTTTTTTGTGCAGCTGTCTTGCAAAAGCAGTCTAACTGGAGAATACCCAAGATTCTTAGAAAAGATTTTTCTAAACTGACATCTTTTAAATTGTAAAACATGAATTTTTACTTTTGAGCATTTTGATCCTTGTTAAATTTTGTGTGTGTGTTTATAAAATATTTTGATGCATTTTGCAGCAGTTCTACAGTGTTAAACACAACTTAGGATGAAAAAAAATCAATTTTATGCTTATAATATTGACATTCTAAATTGAAATTAATATTGATAGAACATTTTTCTCTATTTTCAATAATCTAAATGATCTAAATAATAAATAAGTAAAATAATAGAATGTTAATAATCTCCAATTAATATTTATAAACATCACTGTATTGAAGTGATGTATCAAGGTTTATAACTACATAATAACAAGAAATGGAAAAAAGAAAAGGTTTCCATAACCTGATGTCTTTGATAACTGAAAATGAAACATGCAGAATTCTGCAATGCAGAATTATCCCAGGTGGAATAAAGCTATCATGGACTATACAGATAATTTTGTTTACTGTGATAGATTTGAAATGATACTATACTTGTCTACTCTGTACTTAGCATGAATCCTGATTACCATTAAGTGATTACCATCATATTTAGCTATTAACATATTAACATTAGCCTTCCTTCCTTCCTTCCTTCCTTCCTTCCTTCCTTCCTTCCTTCCTTCCTTCTTTCCTTCCTTCCTTTCATCCATCCATCCATCCATCCATCCATCCATCCATCCATCGTTCTGCATGTTGTATTGATGCATTTATCACAATGTCTGCATTGGTTTCAAATGTAGAATGTAAATACTACTTAATCAACGCATATTAAAATCTTCCATTTTTATTTAATAAGTGGTAAATAAATCATCATTGGTAAAGTGATAATCAAGTCTCAGTCACTAAAAAAGTTGTAATTGATGAATTTTGCTATAAATCTTTGTTCTGTATTTCCTGTGAAACTTCTTTCTTTGCTCCTGTAAGGATAATGTTTCAATAGTAGTCCAGTGTTATTTTTTTTTAATTTAATTTATATGCCGCCCTTCTCCGGAGACTCAGGGTGGCTTACAATGCGTTAAGCAATAGCCTTCATACTTTTGTATATTTATACAAAGTCAGCTTATTGCCCCCACAATCTGGGTCCTCATTTTACCTACCTTTGAAAGGATGGAAGGCTGAGTCAACCTTGAGCCTGGTGAGATTTGAACTTGCAGTAATTGCAAGCAGCAGATGTTAATTATAGTGCTTTAGTCCACTGTACTACAGGCTCTTTGGTAGTACAGTGGACTACTAGTAAACTGTACGTAGTATAGTTTACAATTTGTAAACAACATCTTGAAAGTATAGCTTTTGCTCTGTTTGGTTGTGATATTAATTCATCCAAAAGTTGTCTCATGTTCACTAACACTTATCTTGGCCACATTGATTAATTCTGCATCTTTGTATGATCATTTCTCTCTTTTGTATTCCCCCCCCAATCCCTTTCTTGATAGAGCGATCACCACACAGGCCTATCCTGCAAGCTGGTCTACCAGCCAATACCTCTGCAGTTGTTGGGAGCGATGCTGAGTTTGTCTGCAAAGTCTACAGTGATGCCCAGCCTCATATCCAATGGATAAAACACGTAGAAAAGAATGGAAGTAAATATGGACCAGATGGATTACCACATTTGGAAGTTTTAAAGGTAAGTTTAATATTATTATCATTATTGTACATTTTTGAGACAATAAATAATTATTTTACAAATGTCATTGTGAAATGGAACCAAGGAATCAAATTCATTTGAATGAACTAGAACTTTTTCAGTTTGCCTGTGCGAAGATAAGCTGGTACTCACGGGAGTTACCGTTTGATGTTATCTGGTGACTTAACAATACTGTCCACTCTTGACAGAAACAAAAGCAAACATTTGTTTGGCAATTTACCCTCTAGATGACACTATTTTTCAACCTCAGCAACTTTAAGATTTATGGACAGGCATACTGGCTAGGGAATTCTGGGAGGTGAAGTCCACACAACTTAAAGTTGTCAAGATTAAGAAACACGGCTCTAGAAATCCTTTTATTTACTAGCAAAATGATTTATTTTTCAGATCTCATTATTTATTAAGAGAATTACCATATCCTTTTCTTAGTATTACTTATGATTATTATTATTTTTTGCAAAGAATATGCAAAATAAATACAGAAAACTATGCCTTTAATATTCAAGCGTTAGGGGAACAGTAAGTGGCCTTCTGAAATGGTCATATTTGCTGCCAAAGAATGTTGGCAGTGCTAGTTTTACTGAATGTCAGAGATGCTGAAATGTCAATTTTTAACCACCCTGTTGTGAAATTTCTACTGGGCAATGAATTTTCAAGTTGGCAGCCACTGATTTCCTTACAAAATATTGTTCTGCTATGAAATAATAAGAGCCCGGAATCTAAAGAGTTGGCATCACTCAACAGTTGGTCTACTCGGGAGTTTTTCCATTCTATTCTCTTTTTTAAAAAAATAAAATAAAATAAGTATAATATTTATCTACTCATATGCTAATTGAAGACATCTTCAGTATTTTGGTGGCGGGACCATGGTGGTGTCTACATTTGGGGTAGCAGTTACATTGTTCTCCTGTGTTATTGGTCTGTTCTAGCATTCGGGGATAAATAGTTCCAATGCTGAAGTGCTGAAACTGTACAATGTGACAGAGGAGGATGCTGGAGAATATATTTGTAAGGTCTCCAATTATATAGGGGAGGCCAACCAGTCTGCCTGGCTTATGGTTCAGCCAGATAAAGGTAAAAAATGTCTGTTAAAGAAAGCTGGATGTAGAAGCTGGAAAAAGTGGTGCTTTGGGATTCTGCAGGCAGCTTCTAGGATAACTCTTATGACCTTGGTGCATTTATAATCCTGTCTTGAAGATGCAACTGGTTTTACTCCAGTAGCCATGGAAAAATTCCCACAAACAGTATACGTCTTTTTAATTATCTGCTTTAATTATCTGAACTCTTTTGTATTTTTCTTTGAAGCATTCGAATATATTTGTCCATATATATTTTTCTCAGCATACTCTGAAGGACTCTAACCTCTGACTTTCCCTTTTTTATCCTGATGAATCTCTTTCATATTTTTCATTTTTTCAGGGTTGTCCTATCTCTTTTCCAAGATTATGTGGTGACTATACCTACACTAGACTTTTTCTCCATGGTATCAGACCAAATCTGAATTCCAAATCTTAATTCCTGTAGATTCAGTTCAGCATAAACTATTTTCCTGGAAATCTAGTGCTGACTATAATCTTTTTATCAGATTATTTAACTACTTGAGCTGTACAAAGCTATATACGATCATGTGGCTCTTGTTAATAGAGTGACAGACTTGGTAGCCATGTAAAATCATCCTGCTCTGAGGGTCAATGGACATGAATCCTCTATTGTTAATTCCATTGTTCGTGTGCACAATAGAATAGTAAAGCTACCATGTTGATTGTTTTAGAACATTGTTTAATTTGAGATTCTTTATTTTGCCCTTTGAACAATCCTATTATTTACCTTGAAATGTTGAACCAATAGAGTAGATTTAGTATGAAAAATGGATTGTATCTCACTGTACTTGGTGTCCATACCAATAAGATCATTTTAGTGAACACTGATTTGTACATGTATTCTATACCATGTTTTCCTGAAAATAAGACCCTGTCTTATATTTTTATGAACCCTGAAATAAGCGCTTGGCCTTATTGCCATGCACTCAAAAGCCCGATTGGGCTTATTATCAGGGGATGTCTTATTTTGGGGGAAACAGGGTAATAGTGTCAATTCGCAAAGCTTTCCTGACCTGCTCCCAACAGGAACAGTGGACATAGTGTAGGCACACCAACAACAATGAAGACCCAGATTGTGGGGGCAATAAGCTGACTTTGTATAAATATACAAAAAGTATGAAGGCTATTGCTTAACACATTGTAAGCCGCCCTGAGTCTCCGGAGAAGGGTGGCATATACATCAAATTTAAAAAAAAATCTTGGCTTCTTATCTCTATTAGACACAACGTTGTTCTGTTCTTTTCTACTAGAACAACATTTAATGATTTTGCCTGAGAGGTTTTTTTTAAAAAATAACTGTTTGGCCTCTATCAAAAGTATAACGAACATACTTCCTTTTGATAGTATTATCTCTTAGTTTTAAACTCTTCTGTCTATGCCTCTGATACTCCTCTTTAATTTGAAGGAGAATCTTTTTTTAAAAAAGATTTTTCTTTTGTGCATTTTATGTTTCTGTGCCATTTTTAAAAACTCAAAACAGTTTGTGGTCGAATTTTTCCATGTTTATTTGATTGCATGCATACTTAGGTGGTGAGTCTAGGTTTGGTGAAGGTTATCCATGATTTATTCTTCTCTAAGGTGCGCTGGGATCTGTTGGTAATTGCCTTTTGGTTGAGGATTTGTGGATGGGATCTCCCCACGGCGGTGAAATTTTGCTTCTTCTGAAGTGCCAAGTTCCCGTGGTCCCATTTCCCATCCACAACAATTTCCTAAAATGTCTAGCTTTTCTCTTGCCTCCATTTTTTTCCTAGGCTGCCGGTGTTAATACCACGGACAAAGAAATTGAGGTTCTCTATATACGGAATGTAACTTTTGAGGATGCTGGGGAATATACATGCTTGGCGGGTAATTCTATTGGGATATCCTTTCATTCTGCATGGTTGACCGTCCTGCCAGGTATATACTGCTATCTTCTCATGGTTTTCTTTCTTTTCCTGCTTCATTGTTGATTGCTATTAAATAACACGGCTTCTGTCTCAACAAGGACTTTTCAATTCCTTTCCCTGCAAAAATTCAATGACTATTCAAAATGATGGACTGGGGTGGTTTTGGAATTCATTTGAATAATTCTAACTATTTTACACCACTTCCCATTAAAAGATAATGGAAGAATACTTTAAAGACAATCATAAACTTTTCCCGTTTATGTTTCTCTGGGAAGTTTAGAATTCAAAAGCAAGTCGGAGGGGAAATTTGAAGGAGCCCTTTTGAAAAGCTGTTTTAATGCCAACGAATTGGGATATATATTCATGAGAATTTGATGTACAGAAGAGGGAATACAGAAGCGGTGTTTCTATAACTTTACAATTGATTTGGTGTACTCTTTAAATGCTGCATGCTCCAAGCAAACGGGCTACTACCAATAGTCCTCAACTTAAGACCATAATTGAGCCCAAAAATTATGTTGTTAAGTGAAAAATTTGCTAAGTGAATTTGTTCCATTTTATGACTTTTCTTGCCACATGTGTTAAGCGAATAACTGCAGTTGTTAAATTAGAACATGGTGGTTAAGTTAATCTAGGTTCTCCATTGACTTTGCTTGTCAGAAGGTCATAAAATGACTCCTGAACACTGCAACCATCATAAATGTGAGTCAATTGTCAAACATCTGAACATAAATGACATGACCATTGGAATGCTGCAATGGTCATAAGTGTGAAAAATGGTCATAAGTCACTCTTTTCAGTACCGTTGTAACTTTGAATGGTCACTAAATGAACTGTTGTAAGTTGAGGACTATCTGCAATTTGCTTGTTTGCAAAATGTGTCTTGTGTTGCTTGCAATGATGTTGCTTCTGTTTTGATCAGAAGTGCACAGTAATTTGCTTTTCTAGCTGAAAATGTCAATTAGAAAATAATGGACATCTAGATGAATAAAAACTGCTTGCTTTATAACCTTTTAACCTATTTCCTTACATTGTTGCTATTACAGAAATGTACATTAAGTTGTTGAAAGTTGTAGTTAATAATTTGCTGCTCTGTGTGTTTGTGTGTGTTTCTGTTTATAGTTTTATATAAAGATTCCTGCATGCATGTATTGCTAAAGCATATAATTTACACTTGTGGTATACATGCTGTAAATTTTTCTCAAGGTTTCGAAGGTTCTTTCTTTCCTCTTAATGTAAGAAAACCCACATTACTATATTTTTAACTTATTACCTTTTGAAGCTCCAAGCTGCATCCATCAATAAACAGGTGGTTATGATTTAAGTGGCTGTTGCTTCTGCTTGCCAGGTTACTTCCCTATTTGCAACTGCTCAAGCACAACTTGATCAATTTATGTGAAGAAGTATTAACATCAGATGATATGGAAGATTAGCTTCTAATATGCATTGCTTTTATATTGACCAGTTATATTTGTAGAATTACTACTATTTTAATACTGAAATAAAACGATTAAATACATATTACATAAACTGATATTCCTAATAGTGCTTTTTCACAAATGCAAATAAAAATGATATCCAAAAAGTTATAAACCCAAAAGTCACTGCAGGCTAAGACATTGTTTGTCATATTTATTTTAATCTTGCATAGTTTATTTTAATCACATGAATATCAGCAAATCATTATACTACCCAAAACAATTAGATATAAAATTTGTCATCCCCTGGAAGTATAGCTGTGATAGCTGGGAATATTGAAAGTTTGCTATTCAACACACCTCAAATATACCTGTTTTGAAAAGGTTGATCTGCAAAATAAACATTGGTAGAAGGTAACTATAAACTAGAATTGTAATTGTCCAGTGCCATTTATAGACTAGAACTAATATGAGCACAATATCCCCTTGGTAATCTTATTTATATACAGTTCTTGCCTACCTAGATATGTGAGTGTATTTATGCTGAAGCTAATTTGTATCTAGGCATAGTCCAAAGATTGAATTATGGAGGGAAATGCTGAAATCATTTTTTTTTAATTGTCAATCATTACAAATTTAAACTTCTTCCATTTGTTACTAGGGCAAATATATCCAACTAATTAGGCTACCATTTTCATGGTATATCCTTATCATTATTCAGGTAGGACAATAGATAGTACTTGTAATAATTATAGAAAACAGAATCCTTGGGAAGAAAAGGTATGTTTTTTAAAAAAGTAATTATTAAAAATAATAATTTGTTCCCTGTTGGCCTTATAAAGACTTATATTAGATTTCATGAGTTGCTCTGCCAAAATGCTTGGATATAAGACTGAGTTTTAAGTGCTTTTAACATCCTCTTAAATGCCATTAAAGTGAATAACATTACTGTAAGACACTGAATGGCAACGCTTTAATAGCTATAGTTTTCAAAGGATCTAAAACTTATATGCTTGGTTCCTTCTGACGTTAAAAGCCCTGATCCTATGCTTATCTCTTAGAAATATCTATCACCTTGTTCATTGGATTTCTACCATATGAGATGCATAGAAAGATAAAATTGATGAATGTTTGGTATCGAACACAATTTGACAGTGTTCATGAATGAAAAAACTTTAATTCAAAATACTTGATGTATAGTTCCTGCCAACTTCCAGTAGAAGTACAGAAGTCCAACCTAGTTGATACCTAATCTTTGTTATGCTTTGTTCTCTCATAAGCCTTGCTTTTCCACTAGCTTTCAGTCCTTGTTTGGCTTTCGTTGTGTGTTCAGGTGGCCCACAGAGTTAGCTACAACGTTCCTTAAAATTATTTTACTAAACCTGTCATTTGCTGCAGGCCAAATACTGGGAGATTGGGATAAATGTTTATTCATCTGGAATGAATTATGTGCCTGTTTTCCTATCTAAAGGACCTTGGCTTAAAAAAAAGAAAAATAGAGTAAGAAGAAAAGGTGATCACATGCATAATTCCAATAATATGTAGTCTTAATTTCAAATATAAATAGGCTGGCTAATAACCCCAACAGTGATATTATATTCACAAATTATCTTAAAAGGGTCATTTAATAAAGAAAAAGCCGCTTCAGTCACATTCTAAAATATTAGATGTGCTAAGCACTGAAACGTTAAAATATTAACGTTGATTAACGTTGGACCCTTTAAATTGGGTCCACACTGTAGAAATATTAGGCATTTGGTGTCTTATAAACTTTGTGCAGTAGTACAGGTAGTTCTCGACCACAATTGAGTCCAAAATTTCTGTTGTTAAATGAGACATTGTTAAGTGAGTTTTGCCACATTTTATGACCTTTCTTGTCTCAGTTGTCAAGCGAATCACTTTGGTTGTTAAGTTAGTAACCCGGTTGTTAAATGAATCTGGCTTCCTCATTGATTTTGCTTCTCAGAAGGCCACAAAAAGTGATCACATGACCTTGGGACACAGCAACGGTCATAAGTATGAACCAGTTGCCAAGCATCTGAATGTTGGTCATGTGATCGTGGGGATGCTACAAAGGTGGTAGCTTTGAAAAATGGTCATAAGTCACTTTTTCCAGTGCCATTGTAACTTTGAATGGTCACTGAATGAACCATTGTGAGTTGAGGACTACCTGTACTTGAGGTCCATCTATCTACATGTTCTTTTCTCTTCAGCTTGACTTTTTTCTGCCTCCTAATTTGTTGTCCTGCCTGTTCCCCCTTCACACTTGCACTGTAGCTTCAGTCACAAACAGACCCTACCCAACATACCCAGACTACGTGGAGATTTCCATCTACTGCTCGGGAGTCTTCATCATTGTCTGTATGGTGCTGGTCGTCATCGTGTGCCGCATGAGATCTTCAACCAAGAAATCAGACTTCAGCAGTCAACCAGCGGTACATAAACTGACAAAGCGCATTCCTTTGCGCAGACAGGTAACAGAAAGTAGATAAAGAGTTACAAAAACCTATTTCCATTCCCTTAAGCCAGCAAATCTTTTGGGGGCAAAAGGATTCCTATTCAGGGAGTGCCTAATGGCTGAAAAAACAGTAGTTCTATAAATTCAAAGTTTTTGGGGAACCCTCAGCAAAGTCTGATTCCAAATATTTAAATCATGTTTAAATCATAAAAATGTACTCATGATTTAGGATAATAGGTCAGTTCTCTGCATAAACTCTGAGAGTGTTCATCCAGGATATAAATGTAAAGGAAAGTTGTTATATTTAAAACTCTGATCCAAGGAATTCACATTGAGGCAGTGAATAATTTTCAGAAACCCATTTTGAGTCCACAAATTCAATTTGAGAACTGATTTTCAAAGTGTTGTAAGTTATTTAATGTCAGGGCAGAAATGAGTGATATTGAGAAAGAGAGATTAAGTTTCTAGGGGAAAAAGAAATATTTACCGAGCTACAGTAAATAGAAAAGATTTAGCACAGGAGGAGAGGAAAATCAGCATAAGTCTAGATTTTTTTAGGGGGCAGGATGCAAATTCCATAGGCACAGAAGTCTTCATCTGAAGAGCAATAATTTTGCTTTACTATAGCATCACAACACAGTAATATGTCCACATGGTGGAATGTGATTTCTGATTCCTGAAAATGTTATTTGTTCCTTATGTCTGATTTATACTATAGAGAGATAAAGAGATTTGCATGTATGAAATTGTGTCTTTGTGTGTGTGTGTGTGTGTATGTGTGTGTGTGTGTGTGTATGTGTGTGCGCCGATAGAGAAGAATCTTTAAAAACAAATAGAAATTGATGATGTGTATTGATATAGCTTCTAATGCTATTTTATGCTAAGTTACTATAAATGGCATTTTTGAAGTTCCAGATCATCTCATGTTTGTGATATTCAAAGTAAACTTCCTGTAAGATATTTTATGATTTTATATGTAGCATTAACATCAAAATATTTATAAAAAACTAAACTATCCAAGTTTCCCTGAAAATAAGACCCTGTCTTATATTTTTTTGCCACCAAAAAAAGGTACCAGGTCTTATTTTGGGGGGAGATGTTGTCCACTGACTCACTTGCGCGTTTCCAGCCTCCTTTCCACTATCAGAGGCCTTCAGGAACTTCTTCTAAGGCCAGCAAGGCTTTCCTGAAGGCCTCTGCAGCTGATAACAGAGCTCTGGATTGATCTGGAGCTCTGTTATCAGCTACAGAGGCCTTCGAAAGCCTTGCCAGCTGTAGAAGAAATGGCAGGTGTCAGGGTATGCGAGGCCTGGCTGCAACTTGAAGGTAAGTAGGGCAGCTCTAGCCCCAATTCCCACCCTCGCTTAATTTTTACCCAAGCACCTTGGAGTGGGTGGGGTCTTAATTAGGGCTTATTTTGGGGGTAGGGCTTATATTGAGTTCATGTGTGAAATCAAACTAAGACTTACTTTCGGGGTCGATTGTATTTTCAGGAAACACAGTATTATGATTAAATCATTTTCTCATTGACATGGTCATCATCTTGCCATTGAAACTAATATGAAATAAAAATTAACATAATATTTTATTCCTTGTGGGAAAATTTTGTTTGGTATTCATTGTTTTTGGTACTCATTGTACTTCTCGGAACCAATAATGAGTAACAACATACTACTGCATCTTTACACTCATATTTGTGTATATAAGAAAACACATGAAAAATTGAATGTCTTGCTTTCAGCTAAACAGAACTTTCCCTTTCAGCCTTCTTAAAGATAGTGATCTGAATCGTGGATAAAAGGAAATCATTGGAATGGACCCAAACAAAAACATCTAGATGACCTGACTTAGATATCAGAGAAAATATTATTGGTATAGAGCACGAAACATCAATCAGTAGTTAGGCCATGGTTCACCATAAACTTAGTCTTTCCTCAATACCAGTTATCCCAAACTATTGATTTGCTTTTGGAATGCTTTGCTTTTGTCATCTCTCACAGATTTGCACATGGAAGTCCACACAGCAGATCTAATAGATAGGTTGTGTTGCAGGTTTACCAAAATAATTTGTGGTTTATTTCCTAATAATTATTGGCAATCATACAGTAATTATTGAAACTTAACATTATTTCCATAATAGCAATTGAATGACAATTCAAGAATGTAAGTCAAAGAAATTATAATTTGTAGGCACAAAGATAAAACACACACACAAGCACACACACATGGTTTCTTCTACTCCTAAATGTTACTGCAGAATTATATTTAAGGTTATTTTTTTCTACTTTTTCCTCTAAATCCAAAGTAGTTAGGGAAAAAGAAATCCAAATATATTTGGTTACTGAATGTGTTACTGTGTGAGATGTCGAAGGCTGTATTGGTTCTATCCATAAAATACCCTTTTATGTTTGCCATCTACTACTTTTATTCTGAAATTTGATTAAAAAATTTTTTTGAAGTGATTTAATAATAATCTTTTTATACTAGCACAGCTAAATAGAAACTAAAACAGCTAAATGCAGTATGGTTTCTTCTTGGTGTTCATAGCATTAGTAGAAACAATCATGCATGAATTTAGCAGTCAATTGGTTTAGATGACATTTGGAGTCCTGGTGATACAGCAATTAGATTTTCACATTTTTAGAGATAATTTTTCTGTGAGAAATCATTCATACTGGACAATTTAGGACATAAGTGAAATAGTTCCATATATAGGAAATTGCTTCTAACATTCCAGGATTCCCAAGCTGAATTATCAGAATTAATATACCAGGTGCTGCTTGTGATATAGGCTTCAGAGATTTTATTTTGCTGCAGATATGTTGCAATGAATTGATTATCCAAGTCAATAAGATTTCCTAGGGGATCTTCCAATTAATACATGAAAACTTATTTTTTCAGTTTTCTTTATCACTTCAGCAAATTGCCCCAATAAAATTAAACCAGGAGAAAAGGAATGCTGCTGATTTTCCTCCATTAATAATAATTCAGAAACTAGAGTACATTCAAAGATTATACTTGCTAATTCTCTCATGTTGTTTAGGAGAACTGCCAGATCCCAAGTGATTAGGAAACCTACAAGTCTAAATTAATTTGCTAATAACAGATCTATCAAGTAAAGTACAGCACAAACTGCACGTAATAAACTTCACCAAGTTTTTGCTACAGAAAATGGTCTTTACTAATTTTTTTATTTAAAAAAATTGTTGTTCTAAACACTGTTTCAAATCAAAAGCAATGTATCATACCATTGGATCAGAATTTTTTTTTTACATTCACCAGTTGGAGTGATTATCAGAAAGTTAAAAGTTAAAATTTCAAAAAATAAAAGTTAATGGCATTTTTGAAGAAAAAATAACTATGTGCAGAATGTACGGATATATAATATATAAAGAAAAGAGGAAGAGAAGGAACATTTAAACAAAATGCTCTAACGGAATAAAGAATAATCTGTCTAAACGTAAATACATTTTTCCTTCTGAAAACCATCTATGAACTAGACTCAAAGGGCTTTCTTGTACCTGAAACCAACCTGTACAACTGTTTTACATAGAAATAGGCATTAATTGTCCTTTACATTCTGTAATAGTTTTACTCCATAAATAATCAAAGGATGTATTTATCTTTGAGATTCACTTGTTTGTTTTATATCTATCTGCCCTTTGTCTGTCTTTTTGCCTGTCTGTTTATCTATCTCTATGTCTGCCTGCCGGCCTGCCTGCCATATCTATCTATCTATCTATCTATCTATCTATCTATCTATCTATCTATCTATCTATCTATCTATCTATCTATCATCTATCTATTTCTATCATCATCACATGTATGCACACACTCTCAGACACAGATTAATAATTGCTATAAAGGAAATGTGTTTTTGTTATAAACCTTGTATATTTTATTTAAATTAAAAGTTTAATCGACTATACAGATTTGATCTCAAAAGGGATTAACAAAGTTTCACTAGCTTTTCTAGAACTTCATTATGCGTAATATAGTTTTAAGCAGTTTTAAGTAGATTTTTCCATGTAAGGCCAGGGTCACTTTCTGCTTTGAAAAAAATAAAACTTTTGAGCTGTGTATTGTAATTGTTAACGATTTTTATACAATGAACAATCTTCAAATCCTTTTCTAATGTATATGTGAATCTCATATAAGGAATTTCACCTTACGTTAAAAACCATCATTGTTCTGTATGGTTAAAAATAAGGAGTGGCTTTGGAAAAACACATTTTTTAATCTAAATGTTTTTCTATAGTAGCCTGAACAACTATTCTGTCATTTAACTGAGGATAGCCCTGGTCATGTTTTGGTCAAATTAATGTGAGCATAACTTTTTGGCAGGTTTGAATTCATACTAAAATAATTCCCCCTTTGTTTTTTCATATGATTATCCCTGTTGTTTAGTAACAGCATATTTTACATCAAGCTGTCTTCTATCATTTCTCACATGGCCCTAAGCTAAATTTGTTTTAATTTTACTACCAGTTTCCATAACAATCTGCTTCCCCACCTCCATGATGGTAAAATTCCAGGATAATTAAAAATGGTGAGCAATCATAAATATTTTAACATCTAAGACATCTCACTAAATACCTGCCATGGAGGAGCTGTTTATTTCTCCCTCAGCCCCTGCCCCCCCCCCCCCCAAAAAAAAGAAAGAATGGTGGACACAACCATTTCACAAAGCATAGCATTTGCAACAGGCAAGCAGGAATACATAACACATGCAAGGGGAGCTGATTAAATATGTAATTAACATACTTAAATACGTGTGGATAGGGGATCAATTAGTTATTGATACTAAAGCACAAAGCATCATATGAGTTTTACCTGATGTCTGTCCTGTCTTGCCCCAGGTCTTCTTTATTTATGTGTATACTTGTTTATTTTTATTTAAATTCTATGGCCACTCACCTCAACAGGATGACTCTGGGCAGGTATGCCATTAACTTTTCTTCTAGGCAGATGGCACTATTCAAAACAAAGCACCGAACTCTTACCTTTTTCATATTCTAAGAATTGATATGGAATCTCTATGGAGCCCAGAGAGATTCTTGTCAACCAGATTCATACTAGAGACCACTGCTTTATTTAACAGCATGTTCTAGTTTCACGTAGTATTGTGTCAGCTGGAATAAAGAAACTAAGACACCAAAAGAGGTATTTGTGTGACATGGGTTCTTACAGGCTATCTTTGCTCTCTTCTTTGGGGTATATATATTACAGGATTTGGAGAGAAAGGTTTCAAACTGTATTACATGTTTATAAAATAAATACTGTTAAACAGTTCGTTTTGAATTGGGAATAAAAAAATCTGTTCATCTAACAGTCATATCAGTTCATAAATGAAAAACATTCACTGAGGTTTTATATTCCAGAATGATTCTCAGATTATGTTGCAAGAAATGATATTTGTTTCCATATTTTGAATGGCAGTTTGCAGGGTCATAATCCAACTGTGTTTAAGAAAACATTTTTTCTTTGTTTGGTTTTGGTTGAATGTTTAATATTGAATATGGGGAGGGGTTGTCCTGAACTTTTCCCACTTTATTTTTGCATGTATGAGAGTAAGACTGAAAAGTGAGTGGATTGGGATGTGCATCTGCATATAATCACAATATAAATAGATGATCCAACTGAAGTTACATCCAAACATAACTAGCGATAGAGACACTAGGTGTTGTGGCCCACCAGCGGCCTGCGCTGATCCTGGCTGATCCTGACGACGAGGAGGCTGGTGTGTCGTGCCAGCAGCCTGTGCAGCCGGTGCTAGCTTTGGACAGCGAGGAGGCTGAAGAGGATGTAGTGCCAGAGCCAGAGACTCAGCCAGGGCCATCAGAACCTCCAGAGGCTCCTTCAAGTGGAGAGAGCGAAGTGGAGGAGCCTCTTCTCAATGCTCGAGCACGCAGGGCTGCCAAAAGGCAGGAGTGGCTAGTCAGGAGGAGGAGGTCTCGAGAGTAAGGCTTGAGGATAATTGGCCACTCCCTTAGCCTATTTAAGTCACATACCTTTAGTAAGTTTCTTGCTGGAAACAACTTGTAATTATCATCAGAGCATTTTTGGAAAAGTCTTATCATATCTTGTTTTCTGGGCTGGTTGCCAACCTTTGCCGGACTTTGGTTTATTCTTGCTACTTAATAAATTTGATAAGGACCGTTGGTGTGTATCAATATCCTTGGGAATCTGGAGCTGGGGCAGAACACTAGGCTAGAAGTAGGAAACCAGGATTTTTAGTCCTGCTTAGCCATGAAAAACAGCTGGGTGACTTCGGCCCAGTCACTCTGTCTCAGCCCAACCTATCCCAGACGGTTGTTGTTGTGGGCACAGTTGGAGGAGAAAGATGTGTTGGATATGTTTGCAGTCTTGAGTGATTTGTAAAAATAAAATAATCCTAAATAAATAAAAATAAATAAATACAAAATTAATTACCTACATCTTATAATATGGAAATGGATGAATTTATCAGTGTCACATTCATAAAGTGTACCCCTCTTGTAAATTATTGACAAGTCTCTTGTTCAAATTTAATAAGTCTGAATAAATTTCTAAAATTGTATGAATGGATAGAAAAGTTAGTCTGCCACCATCAGTGAGCTGTTGGACAGTATTACTTGGTCTGTTGTGTGGATCTTTGGGTGGTTTAAGGGTGGGGAATTGTGGGTGGAAGTGTATTTGGGGATTATTATGTGTGTTGGACCTGGTTTTTGGGTGTTAAGTGAATTTTGTTGTATGGGTATACTGTGTATACACGAACAATGACAATAAAGTTATTTATTTATTTATTTATTTATTTATTTATTTATTTATTTATTTATTTTCTCTTTTAAAAAGGAGGAGGAAGAACAGGAGGAGGGAGGAGGAGGATAATCTCAGCATATTTTAAAAATATGTTTTGGGATGAAAAATTGTTACAAATATAGTTAGTAAATAATATAAACATCCATTCAGAATTCATTAAGGAAAGTCTGGATTTATAATTAATTTAATATGAAGTTAATTAAAAGAAGTGTTTTAATAGTAAGATTCCCACCAGGACATTACAATTGTGAGTAGTGCATCTACTCCCTTTCAGAAACTGACTAGTATCCATGAGCTGGCTGTCCTCTTTTCTAGTGCCAGTTTGCAACAGTTGGGCCCAAATTACATCTCCTTTTTGCATCTTGTATTCAAATAACAGGTGTCTGCAGAATCAAGCTCTTCTATGAACTCCAACACACCATTGGTGAGAATTACTACCCGTCTTTCTTCCAATGCTGATGCTCCCATGTTGGCTGGAGTTTCAGAATATGAACTACCAGAAGACCCAAAATGGGAATTCCCAAGAGATAAGTAAGTAATTATGAAAGAAAATTTCAGTCTTTCAGTTCTCATATCCCTCATCCAGAAGAATTTTATGTATTTACTAATGCTGTAACAAAGCAGGGCAATAAACTGGTCATGGTATACAGGGATTTCTCCCTTTTTTCTGTTGTATATTATAAACCAAGAAAGCGTGGTCCTGACCTCAAACAAAACCCTGGTTGACCCTCATTCTTAACCAAAGTTAAACCTTTTGGATGCTTGTAATCCAGTTTTTAGAATCCACCTCATTCATTCATATATATATATATAAGTTTTCTCAGGTTTTCGCGGGTGTTTGTATGTAGGTCTTTGGTTATTCGGGTCTTCTCCCGCGTAAAATTGGAAGTGTCTTGGCGACGTTTCGACGAAGTCTCATTCGTCATCTTCAGGCTGGTGTTCTCGGCTTCGTGCTTCCAGGAGCAATGTGAGATCGCAGCTGTCTCTTCCTTTTAACTGCTAGTGGGGGTGTGAGCTGATTGGGTGGGAACTTGGCTGTGTTCTGATTGGGTGGAGGTGTGTTCTGATTGGTTAGGGGCTTGGCTGTGCTCTGATTGGATGGGGGGTTGGTTGTGCTCTGATTGGCTGGGGGTGTGTTCTGTTTGGGTGGGGGCTTGGTTGTGCTCAGCTTAGTCTGAGTTGCAGGGGGATTTGAGCTGGTGAGCTGCATTGTTGTTGTTTGGCTTCGTGTTTGTGGCCGTGCGAGCTCTTCATGGTGGGTGTCAGTCTGCTTCATGTATGGATTGGAGAGGTTTAAAGTGGCTAATGATGCAGCTGCAGTCTGGCTTCTGGTCCTTAGTCGTGGCTCAAACCCACACTGATAATGAGCACACCCCCAGCCAATCAGAGCACAACCAACCCCCCATCCAATCAGAGCACAGCCAAGCCCCTAACCAATCAGAACACACCTCCACCCAATCAGAACACAGCCAAGTTCCCACCCAATCAGCTCACACCCCCACTAGCAGTTAAAAGGAAGAGACAGCTGCGATCTCACATTGCTCCTGGAAGCACGAAGCCGAGAACACCAGCCTGAAGATGACGAATGAGACTTCGTCGAAACGTCGCCAAGACACTTCCAATTTTACGCGGGAGAAGACCCGAATAACCAAAGACCTACATATATATATATATATATATATATATATATATATATATATATATATATATATATATGAAAACTTCAAACAACTCATTTTAAAAATTTATCCCTGAACAGTTTGCTCTTCGGCATTTCATATATATTTATGGAAATACTCATAATTAGGTGAATGAAAGCTAGTGCCATACATTTCACTTGCCACCTGCAAGATTCAACAGTGGGGGTTGTATGCATAACTCTGTCATCCTTTCCCTGAGGGGAAACATTAATGCGGAAAATCTTAATGCATTAAACACTTAAAACAGCATTCAGCATAAATGCTGGTGGACCAGATTTGTAATGAAAGAAGCTCTTTAAACCGAGGTTTATTAGATTGGGGGGCTGTAGACTCACAAAGACAATATTGTTTAAACTCATATGAGAGGCACAAGAACACATAAATTAGTCATTTTCCAATGCAAATGTTTGCTTTCTGCCAAGATCTTAAATTCAATTTTAGTTTCAGAACAAGCACAGCATGATCTCAGCTAAGCATATAACCCTTTAGTCTTTGTCTATTGTCGAAGTAGCAGACATTTTCATAACAGATATATTAAAGTATTCATTAATATTAACATGATTAAATTAAAAGCTTTTTCAGTTAAAACCTTATTTTTAAAGAACGTTTACTTTAACTGTGATTTTATGGCATGGACATTTAATTTTATATGAAGGAAAACATTGTGTATTCACACTGATCGGAAAACATACCAACAGTAGATATTATTGTCTGTTCCACAAGAATATGAAAAAAATGTTGCAAACTTTAAATAGCCATTTGATCTGTTAACGTTCCATAACCCATAGTTAACCCATAATTGATCTTGGGACAAAACTTTCTGTGCTTTTAAGATATAAAATCACAATGACATTTTTCAGAATTCAAGCAAGCTAAAAAATCCTGTTTTGGTACTTCTAAGTGTATGAGAAAGTGTTGCCAATAAGTATTAATTACACACAGAATCCGTACTTCAAAAGCTGAATGGGGGAACGTGCCCAAACGTCTGGATGTATTTTAATACCCTTGTTAGTTCTTTGTAAGAAATGTCCAAGTCAAAACGATTTGCTGAAAGGTTCTTTTATGTTTCACTCTTGTATTTCACTGATTTCAACTGTTCATCAGATGCTTTATGCTAATCCTTGATTTACATCCCAGGTTGACGCTAGGGAAGCCTCTTGGGGAAGGATGCTTTGGTCAAGTTGTCATGGCAGAAGCAATGGGCATCGACAAAGAGAGGCCCAAAGAAGCGGTTACTGTTGCAGTGAAAATGTTGAAAGGTAAAGAATCAAACGACAAGTTCTGCAAATCAAGTTTCTTGATCTCGTGGTCTCTGAACTCATAAACTGTAGAAGCCCAAAATTCATTTCGTTCACTGTGGGCATCAGCAGTTTTCCTAGTAAATCAATGTATTTGGCAGTGCATTTAATTTTAATAATTGCTATTTACGAAGAGAGCTTATTTGTGTAGTAATCAAGCTGGAAAGCAGGAGACAGTGAGTTCTAGTCCGGTCTTACACACAGTCATCTGAGTGACCATTGGCCAGTCACTCTCTTTCAGCCTTGGGAAAAAAGCAATGGCAAACTACTTCTGAAAAATGCTGCCAAGAAAATTTTAAGGACTAATTCAAAGGCACACACACAAAAATTACAAACAAGGCAAAAAAAAATGTTCATGGCTGACTAATTGCATTGCTGTATGCGGTCATTGGTTTATTGAACATTAATTTGAGGAATCCATAGCAAAATGCATTTTTGGACATCATCCAACACTTTTTGAAACAAACAAACAAACAAGAACAAAAGTTTATAAAGAAAGCACATGAAAGTGTAGTGATGAGAGATCCTGAGACTTCATTTTAATATATGTGAAGCTTTACTGATGAATGACACTCATGTACAAACATGGGTGATAGGTCTATCCTTTCTCAGATACAAGTCTTATAAAACAGTCTGTGTGTGTGTGTGTGTGTGTGTGTGTGTGTGTGTGTGTGTGGTATGTGCTTATACAAATCTTTAAACACTGGAGATAATAAATGGATTTGTTGCTAATAATTGTTATGTTTCTTGTATAACACCAATCCCATCCACAGTTTCCCTGATCTCAGTTGGGTTTCCTTCTGATTAGATATATAAAAATAAGATATACAGTAAAGGAGATCTTTTCAAAGCCAAGGCAACTTTGCAAGTTACTCTGGTTTAATAGAATCCATACCTTATTGCTCTTAGAAGTGCATTTAAGTCTTATTCTGCTATTATGCACTTATAGTCATATAGATACATAGCCTTTTAATCAAAATTTATATGTGGTCTCTCTTTATAAGAGATCAGGAATATTGTTTAGAATTCCCTCTTGGATCTCTGTAGCAAAAACAAACCAAAGAAGGAAGAATACCTAACAGACCATAGTCTGATTTCCTTGGGAAGGAAACAAGCTACTTTTAGCTCTTCTAAGAGATTGGCCAGTATAAATCAATGCAAGGACTAAAGATTTGATCTAGAACTGCCATTTTACTAACTGGATGAGCTGTTCAATAGATCAGTTAAGGGAAAAGTGAGTTGAGTTCGTACGTTGTTTAAAACTGCACGGCACTTGTTCTGTCTTGCAAAGATGACGCCACAGAGAAAGATTTGTCTGACCTGGTGTCTGAGATGGAGATGATGAAGATGATTGGGAAACACAAAAATATCATCAATCTTCTGGGAGCATGCACTCAGGATGGTGAGTGTCATTTGAATCTTGCAATCTTTTTTTTTTTAAATGGATCTTGCAATCTAAAGGTGCTGAAACAATGTCATTTTATTGTGCAACATGGAACTTTTTTTTTTTCATTCCGCACAAGCTAAATGAAAATTGCAGTCCGAGGGGCAGTAGAGACACTCTGATGAATAGCATACTTGTACTTCGCTTGAAAAATAAAACATAACTCAGAATTAGTGTGCTTGGACCAGCAGTGGGTTTCAACCAGTGTTACCACTGGGTCGCTTCATGCACTTCTCCACCCTTCTTTCCCTACCTGTGCACTGTAATTCCCTCCAATCCAGAAGTTGGAAAGGTTATTAACTTCACTCACTCCACTGATGGACTTTCCTATTCTAGTTTCCTAGAGTCTGTGGGAAAGTTTCAGGAGAGCAAGCGAAGTACTTATGTGAAATACTAAACTGTACAATTAGTTTGGATAATTGCATAAAGATTCTCTCTTAATGAAGAGGGAGAGAAAAAGAAATGCATAGGAATAATTTTGCTTTGCTTTGCTTTTCTAATATCTTAATCTACTTTCTATGAGAAGAAAACGCAAGGATTACATTTCCCCCCAATTTTTCAATAACATTTGAATCCTAATGATCAATGTATATCTTTCACTATGTATATCATGATCTAGATCAGGGGTGTCAAAATGGCGGTCCGTGGGCCTGATGCATCACCTGCAGGCCAAGCCTACCCCAGCTCCATGAAGGGGAAAAATATCACAATACGTCACATGACTGCAACGTAATGCCGCGAGTTTGACACCCATGATTTAGATGATATAATAGTGAAACACACAAAAAAAATTCTTTTTGGTTGGTTTGCCTTTTCTGTGCAAGTTGGGGTGGTCGTATTATAGATATGTTGAATCACAACAATATCTCCTCATGCTGTACATTTGTTTAATTTAAAGGGCCTCTATATGTGCTTGTCGAATATGCTTCCAAAGGGAATTTGCGAGAATACTTGCGAGCCCGGCGTCCACCAGGAATGGAATATTCATTTGATATTAACAGGGTCCCTGAAGAGCAGATGACATTCAAAGACTTAGTCTCATGTACATACCAGTTGGCAAGAGGAATGGAATATTTAGCATCACAAAAGGTAAGCCAGTGCTGTTTTTAAAAAAGTTTTTCATTGCAGTTTGGTATTGTCATGTCAGGATGTTATTTTTCACCTGAAAGAGCAGTCTTTTACATTTAAAGAATAAGATCAGCATATGATACAAAAGAGTCCCAGCACTTTCTTATGCAAAACATATGGACATATATGTAACAAAACAACTGATTACATTTACGTGGTTGCAATAGGTCTATGAGAACATAGTCATGGAATATAAACCTTCAAAATGAGAATTAAAAACTGATCAGGCTGGTACTTCATAAATTAAGAGCTCTGTATATTTGTTCATTCTATTACTTTTGGACATTCAGCAACCCAATACTATTTCAGAAACATGCACATTTTTCTAGCAGACAGGAATATCCGTACCCTACTCCCCCACAAAAAATATTAGCAGTATTTCAGAAGTTGTTTGCCATTGCCTGCTTCCTACACCTGAGAGAGAGAGAGTCATTTGCCCAAAGATAGCTTTCACATAGTCTCCTGGTTTCTAGCATGCTACTGAACCACTATATCAAATTGGCTCTCTTTATAAATTCCTCTTCCAAAAACAGAAGTCTAGATACTTGGACAACAGTATCTAGACATTAACAATACAGCTTGGTTTCAGTAGACATGAAAGATACAGCTTCGGTCAACTGCCTCTTCCTCTGCATTTACTTATACAGAGAAATGAGGGCCAATAACCACTGGCAAGAGAGATAGAATAGAATAGAATAGAATTTTTTTATTGGCCAATGTAATTCTAAGATTCACTGCTATATTCTTATATTCAACTACTTTAAAAATTGCTGATCTCATTCCATTTAAGTGATAATTAAATTTCTTGGGTAATCAGGTCTGTAAACAGCATATGATAATCTGCTGCTTAATAGGATGAAAAGTGATGGAAAATATGTATATAATTTAGGCATGGTGATATATCTATCACATGAGGGAAAACAACTTTAATAATACTGAATCAAGAATCATATAAATTCCTTTTTTCCCTTTAAACCTGTTATATCACTAGAAGAGATGAGAAAGGCATAGATAAACTAGGTGAATCCTAACTATTAAAGAGATTAAATTCCAGATTTTGTATCACAGGAGAGTTAGTACAAATTGTACAAATACATCAGAATTAATATTAAATTCTAGTGTAATGATTCCAATTAACTTATCGGAAAGAATAGAACTCCTACATGTACTGTCATTTATGGAGTTTTATTTAAAATCCAAAATTTTAAAATAATAATAATTATTGATTTGAAATATTCCGTGTCAATCTAGTGTCTGTTGCCTAGTTAAACTTAAATAGCTTCCCAATGATGTTATGACCTGCTCATGACCTCATAATGTTGCCATTGCAGAGGCATTGATTTTCAAATAAAATGGGAAATTAATTACAATATTTTCAGAGTCAGATCTTTAAATAGACCTCCTTTTCAAGATTTCTGGTGATAAAATGCTTGTTACAGATTAAAAAGGGAAACTGTTCCTTCAGAACATTGTATAAAATGCCTTCAGATTTTTTAGAATATTTTTTTTCTTTTGTGATCATAACATAAAACAATATTCATTTCTACTGTCCTAATTTAATTAGTAAATTATTAGTAAGTAATTAAAAATAAACAGATTCTAAAAAGGCTGATGAGCTACAAAAAGCTACAAAATTAATAAACGAAATTACTTTTAATAAAAGGAAACCACTATATCACAAGACCACTTTGTAATCTTTTATTTTGTACAATTTTTCTATTTAGAGACTCCATCAACTTATTTTTTAAAAAATATACAATAAATATCCAGTAGAGATACTTTTGTGAAGTTAATCATAGCTTCAGTTAAGGAGTCTTGCTAAGTAGATGTGTAAGAATGGCAAGAAGGAATCTATATAAAAATTTTAGAAAAACATTGTTAGTATTTATAATAATAAATACTAGGAGCCTGGATAGCTCTGCAGACTAAAAGCACTGTAATTTAACACCAGCTGTCTGCAATTAAAGTAAGTTCGAATCTTGCCAGGCTCAAGGTTGACTCAGCCTTCTATGCTTTCTAAGGTAGGTAAATTGAGGACCCAGTTTGTGGGGGCAATAAGCAGTCTTTGAATAAAATATACAAAAGTATGAAGGCTATTGCTTAATGCACTGTAAGCCGCCCTGAGTCTCCGGAGAAGGGTGGCATATAAATCAAATTTTTAAAAAAAAATAAATCAATCCACATGTCCAGTTTTACAGGTGAAATAGTATATTTGAGTGACTGCATCATTTCCAGCTTGGAATAATATTTAATTTAGCTTTGTTTAATAAAATGATTATATTAAAAAAATTGTCAATCTTAATACATCCTTTTAAAAAGAATTTCAATTTAGTTTTAGAATTTGCTAGGAGCTTGTAACTTATTGTAATAAATATTATATAAAAATTAATTTTAATTTTGAGGCATTAGATTATCTACCTTTGAAAATTAATAGTTATACTATCCTATAAATGAATTAAGATATGACTATGAATTTTAAAATATCAGAAAATGTAAGAAATAGAGTGAAAGTACAGCTGTTTGCCTCTAAATCCTGGAAACATGCTCACAAAGGGGTTGTGTCCCATTATTACCATGTTTCTCCCAAAAGAAGGCCAGGTCTTATTTTCTTTTGACCCCCGAAAAAAAAACACTAGGCCTTCTTTTTGGAGGGTTCTAATTATTGACTCACCTCACGGCAGAGCCACCAACAGCCCCACCCAGCAGGAGCCCGCTGCTGGCCCATGTCTGCATCCGCTCGCCGCCACTCACACTCATTGCCCTGGCCTCCATTTCACCTTCAGATGGCTTCTGGAAGTCCTCTGTAGCTGATAACAGAGCTCCAGATCAATCTGAAGCTCTGTTATCAGCTGCAGATGCCTTCCAGCAGGCATCTGAAAGTGAAACGGAGGCCAGGGCGATGTGTGTGAGTGGCGGCAAGCAGCCGCAGAAGAACGCGAGGCAGGTGTTTGGGTGTGTGAGGTCTGGTAAGTAGGGAAGCTCCACCTCCATCCCCACGCTACTTCTTTTTTACCTGTGTGCCTTGCCCCACCCCCTGCACCTCTGCACCTCTGCACCTCTTAATGAGGGCTAATTTTGTGGCTGGGCCTTAATTTGATCGCATGTGCTCAAAAACATGATAGGGTTTCTTTTCAAGACAGGTCGTCTTTTTGGAGAAACACAATCATTGAAATAGGTTAACATTTATCTTCTGCTGTCCAGAATTCCAGGCACTTTGTTTAATTGTCTCAGTAATTCTTATCTTTATGCAATCAATTTACGGATGGATGGATTACATGCCAACAAGTTGCTTTGGGTTTCCTTTCCTCCCACCTTTTCTAGCATTGGAGCTTTTTCCAGAGAGCTGGGTCTTTGCATCATGTGTCTGAAGTAGGATAATTTGAGCTTGGTCCTTTGTGCCTTGAGTGAGAATTCTGGGTTCTTTGTTTGATCATCCTTCAGCTTGTTTTATTAGATGCCCCTGATATTCTGAACATTACAGTTCAAAGGTGTAAAAACTTCATTTTCACTTCCCTATAGTGTCACAAAATATACCATGGCTTGTACAGTTCTGATTTTTGTAAATATAGATACATCATGGTAAATATAGATACATCAAGGCCCTCATAGCTTTTTAACTAATGCCAGCCTATGGCATATTTCTGGGCTGCTTGTTCCTTTACTGTGGATGGTTGATCCTAAAAATCAGAAACTATCCACCATTTCAATATCATCATTATCAAATCTCTCTGCTATATTGCACATAATGATTATTATTTATACAGTAATTCTGGAAAACTAATATGGAAAGATGATGATTCGAACAAAGATTCTTTTGGCTTGCCATTCCATACAATTTTCCACTACCTGTTTCAATATCTATGCTGCACTGAATTTTTTCTGCAGGTAAAATGTGCTTGGATGTAGTTCCTTCTCTTGAAGTATAGATTTCTTGAATTTCTTACTATAGCATGTATCAATCCAACAAAATTTTTCTACCTCCCGTTTGATTGCTTTTTAAAAAAAATGTTCACATTACAACAACAGAAACTAATTATGTTATATCTCCATGTACAATAGTACTGTGTTTCAGTGACAGAAGATAAAATCAACAGGTTTTAAATAGCCAAAGAATCTAGACTAGCTTTTAAGAAAACTGCTTTCAGAGCATTTGACGTATATGACTGGAATACTTTTAAGGATATAAATACTTTACTGAGAAGCTTTGAAATGATTCAAGTGCCTCCTGGAAGATATTGTTTAAATTTAAAAGGAACTTTGCCTCAATCTGAAAGTTAAATTGGATAAATTTATATACCCCTTTTTTAAACTGCTTATTTCAGTGACAGCATAATTTTGCACTTGAATTTCACCTAACAACAGCTTTATTGGCATAAGAGTGTGTTTCAGTGTAAGAGAATCAATTCAAAAAATTACTGAGAGTAGATATGGGACCATTCTTTACATTATTTCTTACACCTGGCCGTGTGGCCCTAAGTTTTTGCTTCTTGGTTTTCAATTCAGCTCTTGCTGTATTGTTCTATATTTTATTAGCATTCATTTGTACTCAACACTAAGAGATGAATAGAACAAAGGAATAGTTCATTTGATTTGAAAACCTGAAAATGCAAAGCCTAATGTAGAAAAATAGTAGGTCAACTTAATTTTAAAAGGCCAAGAACTGCATGCTATATAACACGGAGTACTCTAGATTCAAGGCAAAATTAAGACTCAATTCATTCAGGCTCCCCATATTTCATTTGGCTATTATTTGATTGATTCCTTGCTTATTCTGTATTTCAAAAACTGTAATTTTCATTACAATAAGTTACATAAGATATACTGTAGTTCCACATGTAGTAGAGAAAAATAAATTAGGTCAAGAATGGCTTTTCTTCACCCACATAGCTAGTTTAAAATATTATATTTTAATATTATAGCTAGTTTAAAATATTTTAAACTTCATTTAGTTAGACATATATTAAAAAGAATCACAGCATACATAATTGTGCAGTTTTTTTTACCCTGCAGACTAACAGACTAATGATCTATTCTATAGATTTTTTAAAAATTATCCATTTGCTTTGCAATCAAGTGTCAGAGTCCTGGGAAAACTTTGGAGAAAATTTTTTGCAAATATAAAATTAGAATAATCACAAGTAAAAAATAATAATAAAGATTGAATAAAAATAGATGAATCAAATGTAAACGTAGTTTATAAATGATTTCTTGAACATTTTAAATAGAATCCAGTAATAAACATCAGTATGTCTTCTATTTTATTACTCCATGTTTAATTTTATTTTTCTAGCAATTTCTTAAAACATAATTTCCTAAAGATCTTTCTCTTTTCTCAGCATATCGCTCTTCAGATTCTTCATTAAAGTTATCTGTAAAAGTTGATTGGTGTTTATTTATTTTTTGCTTCCTTAAGAGAAACCTTATTGTTTGTGGGTGGGTTGGGCAAATAGAAAATATCAGTGTATATGAATTGGTGGGTCCTGAACCTTTTGAATCATGGGGAATATCTTGTATTTTAATTACCTGAAGTGCTTTTTTCACATTGACATAAATGTCTCATGTAAGTATCTGTTTCAAGCAATTTTAAAAAAAAAAAACCAGAATCATGTTACAGATGGGTTTCTCATTTCTTTATATCTTATTTTATTGTATTCTTTTTCAGTGCATCCATCGAGATTTAGCAGCGAGGAATGTTTTGGTTACTGAAAATAATGTCATGAAAATAGCTGACTTTGGGTTAGCTAGAGACATCAACAATATAGATTATTATAAAAAGACTACTAATGTAAGTGAATGGCAGTCTTATCACTTGATCCACTCTCTTTTTCCAGTGCCTTTAAGTAAGGCAAATGCATTCTTAATGGACTTTTTGTACAGCAGCCTAACTTTTAATCAAAGAATAAAAATAATAGGCAAGTGTGTAAGGATTTCTAACTCCTTTTTACTAGGAAGGGAAGGTTATCTGCTTACATAGCCTGAAAGAGTACATGTTACATGATGCTTTATAAAGGATAAATTTTAGTGGCTCTGTTTTTTATGGTGTCTGTTAAAACTGTAGAACATTCTTTCACTCTCAGTATGTGGATCTGTTTGAGAGGACAGAATTGTGGTCTCATACATATATGCCTATGCCGCTTTCTGGAGCTCATTCAGTTGATGATTTTGTGAGACACATTCTTTATGTAATTGATGACATCTGATTTTAGTTCTATAAATATTTCTGATTAGCCATGTTTCAATTGAGCTTCCCGGAATCTTAGTGGTATTCTTGTCATTCTCCTGGTTAAAGTATGCAATGTCTTCATTTATATATCATATTCATACAGACTAGGGGTGGGTTCTACCTATCTTTACTACAGGTTTGCAACGGGGCTGTGCGTGTCTGCTCGCTTTGCTCACGCATGTGTGCATACTCTTCTGCGCATGCGCAGAAGCATTTTGATGACATTGGGGTCAGTGGACGGAGCCTCCCGCTGATTTTACTACCGGTTCTATAGAACCGGTGCGAACCGGGGGCAACCCACCACTGATACAGACAACCTCTTTAGCTTTATGAATGTGATAAGCTATCCTTATCACAGACATCTACTTATATGAGGTTTTTTAAAAGGTATATTTGATTACAGCTACATTCATAAAGCTGAAGAGGTTGACAGTATGAAAACTGTCTGTATGAATAATATTAGAAAATTACTGTACTTTTCTAGACAAATCCCTGAATGGATACTTCGAATCATTATATTTTGGCTCTTGCTAAAATATAAATGCTTGTTTATTTTTACCATATTTGTATCTCATCTTTTTATATAATTGACCAAAAACAGAATTGACTGGGGAATCTATCCAGGGACTGTCTTCAACTCTTGAACGGTTGTGAGTGGTAATGAGTGCTATTGGCTAGATATGGAGCCATCTGGGATTTTTTTAAATTTCAATAATTAAGTAGAGAAGATTTTGCCGTTGAAAAAGCATTTGCAAATGCCTGCAGGCTAGTTTACTTATTCCTGGATACATAGTCAAATAAACTCCTTGTATGAATTCTTTGGAAAGTTTAGAATCTTATACAAGATAAAAGATAATAAGCTTTTATCTTCTCTTCTTTTCAACCCTGGATGTTTTAGTGTTGAATTTCAGGTCCATAGAAGTTAACAATCATAAGTTGTGCAATGTTCAGACCCAAAGCTGGCAAAAGTACTTTAGACCAGGGGTGGGCTTCAAAAATTTTAGCAATGGGTTCTTTGCCCAGTTGCTGGTTGGGCATGGCCATGGTGGGCATGGCCTAGTCGGCCTCCTGCATCACAGCAGGGGGAGACATTTTTGCCCTCTCTGGGCTCCGAACGCTTTCCTCGAGCCTCTGGGCAAAAATGGTCTCCCCAGGTTCCAGAGGCCCTCTGGAGGCCAGAAACGGGCCTGTTTCCAACCTTCCTGAACTTCCGGCAGGCCCATTTTTCGCCCTCCCCGAGCCTCCGTGTGCACCCTGCACTTACTTGCATCCAAAACAAGCCGTGTGGGGATTCCTGGGGGGGGGCAGCCAGGAGTGGGATTTGGGGGTTCTCTGAACTGCACAGAATCTTAGCTAGAGGTTCTCCCAAACCCCTGGGAACCCCCAGCAGCCTACCCCTGCTTTGGACCCAGCACAAGCACTTCCTCTGTACCTGTCCTCAGCTCCATTAAGGAGTTGTCCTATTTCCTGATATCCTGTTATCACCTCCATAATACCTCCTGAGCTCAGAACAGTATATTCCTGAGCCCACCCCTCTATACATGGCAAACCCAGGAAAGATGCAGATATTTTGTAGCTGCTGTTATGAAGCTCTATTGCAGGGGTCCCCAAACTTAAGACCTGTGGACCTCAACTCCCAGAATTCTCCAGCCAGCATAGCTGGCTTCAGACGTGTATACACCTCTGTTCACAACTATGAATGAGTCACAAGATCTTGTAAAGAGAGACTTTATTTTCGTATGTTGTACATACAAAGTTACTTTGGCATCTCCATTCTTTTTAGTGTAGTTTAAAAAATGAATCTTTGCCAACCTGTCGACATTCTCTGTGTGCCTCACTATTTGTTAATGCATTTGTTGATCTTTTCTTTCTTATTAAATGCCCAGGGTCGACTGCCTGTAAAGTGGATGGCACCAGAAGCGCTATTTGATAGAGTTTACACACATCAAAGTGATGTGTAAGTAATTTTATCTTATAACTTTCTTTTATCTTCTTTAAATGAATTTACAGCTTCCTCCAAAGAAATTGAATTACATATAATAAAACACATATTAAACCGATTTAATTATATCTCGTATAATTTTCCTTTCAACCTTTGGACCATCATGGGAAATTACTTACTCTAGCGTAATTTGGACTTATTTATACTATACTTGAGGAAATTTAGTGAGGCTTTTTTTCTCTCTCTTTAATGAATAAGAAAAAGCCTTACCACATTAGATTGAAAAGCCAAAGAAAACAATGAATATTTTCAATTTCATTCCTGATGTGTGAACTCTTTCTTTCAGCAATATTATTCTAAGTAGGTTTCTCCGGCCTGGTTTTTCTGAAACTCTTCATTGCTGTTTCATCCCCTCCCCACTTTTTTTTTTTTTAAATGGTCTTAGACATTGCTCTGTTACTAATCTGGTTAGCTTCAGAACACATGAATGATCTGACTTCTTCTTAGAGGTACAGGTTTCTTCCACTAAATCACTTTTTAGAAATGCACACTGCCCAAGAATTGCTTTAAATTATTTAACTTGCAGTATATTCTCAACCAAATAATTTGTGGCTTCCTCTATCTTGAATGGTGCAGTACAAGATGACATTTGTCACAAAATAATACTTTTATATATTTCTCTAAGGATTGTCAAAAGAACTATGGAATGAGGCAATAGCCTAAGTATCTGATCCACATAACTAATTATTCTTTTTCAGCATGGTCATATTTTTTCATATTATTAAGCTTATATCCTATCTTTCTGTTTATGGAAACTTTCATGACAGCTTAAAATAATAAAAAACAATTTTCTTTCCTGAATGGAAAGAAATAATATTCCATAATATTGGAATTCTAGTAGAGACAGCCTTCTCCCATGCTCCAGACAACTGAGCTTATGGCAGTGGGGGAATCTTCAAAAATGGCTCTCCTATTCGTTGAAGTAACCTGGCAAATTCATAATAAAAATTTGCAGATAATCAGATCCCCAAGTCATTTGGACTTTAAATTCACTATCAAATCTTAAATTCGATCTAAGAGATAATTGGCAGAATTTTTCAATGTAGACATAATGTTATATTTGTCCTTGCACTGGATAACAATGTGTCTCCAGAATTTTTTACTAGTTTTTTACCAGACCTACCTAGTGGCGATAAAAGCGGCGAAATCTAACTATTTTTCCGCTCTTATCGGATCTGCAGAGAACCGCCCAGCCACTCTGTTTAGGGTGACCCACTCCCTTCTTCGGGGGGGAGTGTGGGAAGACCCCTTACAGGGTCGAGCTGAGGATTTTGTGCAATTCCTGCATGATAAAGTCACTCGGATTCGGGAAGGCTTGGACTCCGATTGGATGAGTCCAGGGGAGGAGACGAGGGTAGGTTTTGAGAATATTATCTGGGAGAAGTTTGATCCTGTGGCTCCCGAGATGTGGACACGGTTCTGGATAAGATTAGTGCTGCCACGTGTTTATTGGACCCGTGTCCCTCCTGGTTGGTACTGGCCTCCTGGGAGGTTACACGAGGCTGGCTCCAGGGGATTATAAGTGCTTCTCTGAGTGAGGGTGCCTTTCCCGCCGCCTTGAAAGAGGCAGTGGTGAGGCTCCTCCTCAAGAAGCCTTCCCTGGACCCGGCTGAATTAGCTAACTACCGTCCGGTCTCCAACCTTCGTTTTGTGGCGAAGGTTGTTGAGAGCGTGGTGGCACGACAGCTTCCCCGGCACCTGGATGAAGCTATCTATCTGGACCCATACCAGTCGGGCTTCAGGCAGGGGTACAGTACAGAAACGGAATTGGTCGCGTTGGTGGATGATCTCTGGAGGGCTCGGGACAGGGGTTGCTCCTCTGTCCTGGTCCTATTAGATTTCTCAGCGGCTTTTGATACCATCGACCATGGTATCATGCTGCAGCGGTTGAGGGGGTTAGGAATACGGGGCACCGTTTTGCAGTGGTTCTTCTCCTTCCTCTCCGACCGCTCACAATTTGTGTTGGCAGGGATGCAGAAGTGGACCTCAAGGTGCCTCACATAGGGAGTGCCGCAGGGGTTGGTCCTCTCGCCCCTTCTGTTCAACATTTATGTGAAGCCGCTGGGTGAGATCATCCGTGGTTTTGGGGTGAGAGTCCATCAGTACGCTGATGACACTCAGCTGTACATCTTAACCCGAGACCACCCCAACGATGCCCTTGATGTGATGTTTCGCTGCCTGGAGGCCGTGCGGGTCTGGATGGGGAGAAATAGGCTCAGACTCAACCCCTCCAAGACCGAGTGGCTGTGGCTTCCGGCGCCCCAATATAGTCAGCTGGTGCCATTGCTACTATTGGGGGTGAATCGCTGACCCCCACAGAGAAGGCTCACAATCTGGGTGACCTCCTGGATGCACGGCTGTCTTTTGAAGAGCATATGACAGCCATGGCCAGGGGGGCTTTTTATCAGGTTCGCCTGATTCGCCAGTTGCAGCCCTTTCTGGACCGGAACGCCTTGCGCATGGTCACTCATGCCCTTGTCACCTCCCGGCTGGATTATTGTAATGCTCTCTACATGGGGTTCCCCTTGAAGAGCACTCGGAGGCTCCAACTGGTCCAGAATGCGGCCACGCGGGTGGTTATAGGCCCGTTGTGCCCACGTGACACCCCTCCTGAGCAAGCTGCACTGGCTCCCAGTGGTCTTCCGGGTGCGATTCAAGGTGTTGGTTACCACCTTTAAAGCGCTCCATGGCATAGGATCAGGGTACCTTCGAGACCAACTTCTGCCACCAGTAGCCTCCCACCGGCCAGTTCGCTCCCACAGAGAGGGTCTCCTCAGGGTGCCATCGTCCAAGTTATGTCGGCTGGCGACACCCAGGGGGAGGGCCTTCTCTGTGGGAGCCCCAGGCCTGCGGAATGAACTGCCTCCGGAAATGCGTAAGATATCCGACCTCAGGGTATTTCGCTGTGTCCTTAAGACCCTGCTGTTCCTCCAGGCCAGGCTATCAATGTAATGATTTTAAATTGGATGTTTTAAATTTTGGGGGGTTTTAATATTGAGCCGAAATTATTTAATAATTTTAAATAATTTTAATTGTTGTTTGTCTTTGTGCTTTTAATAGGCTGTACACCGCCCTGAGTCCTTTGGGAGAAGGGCGGTATAGAAATAAAATTATTATTATTATTATTATTATTATTATTATTATTATTATTATTATTATTATTGTGTTCCAATTTATTTCTAAATTTAGTATGTTCAGGATATACTGCATGTTTGATGATACATGGAGATTTAATTATAGGATAAGATTCTGCACTGATCTGATTCACACACCCTTTATTCCCTTATTAAATTTTTTCAAGGTGGTCATTTGGTGTCCTAATGTGGGAGATCTTCACTTTAGGTGGGTCACCATACCCAGGAATTCCGGTGGAAGAGCTTTTCAAATTGCTTAAAGAAGGACACAGAATGGACAAACCTGCCAATTGCACCAATGAACTGTAAGAGCTCTTTGGACATATACACATAGAATAGATTAACATGCATTTGTGATTTCTTTCAATTTTTGTCCTTTTATTCCCTAAATATATGTGACATCAACACAGTGTATGGCTTACCAGGACACAATTCACATTTTCTCTAGCAATTACTCAATGGATTAAAAATTTAACTGACAATAAGTTGATAGGAAATATTAATAACTATTTCATCGTGACTATAAAAAGTCTTGGTTTATAATTCTCAAATGGGGATTGTCAATTGTGAAAAACAATTGAAATTTTATTTCTATCCAAACAACATCCAGTTGTGCATTTCACCATTAATGCAAGTAGTCCTCAACTTATGACCAAAATTGAGCCCAAAATTTCTGTTAAGTGTGTTTTTCTCCTTTTTTCACACCCTTCTTGCCACACTTGTTAAGTGAATCATTGCAGTTATTATTAACATGTTTGTTAAGTGAACCTGGTTTCTTCATTGACTTTGCTTGTCAGAAGGTAGCCAAAGGAATCACATCACCCCGGGACACTGCAACTATCATAAATATGAGTCAGTTGCCAAGCTTCTGAATTTTGATTTTGTGACCATGGAGTTGTTGCAATGGTCATAAGTGTAAGTCACTTTTTTCAGTGATGTTGTAACTTTTGAATTGTCACTAAGTGAATTGTTGTACGTCAAGGATTTTACCTGTGAAGAATTGCTAAAAAATGAAGCCAAGGCCTTGTCATGATATCAGGGGGTGGGGGTGTCACAAAGTGACTTTTTAATTGTGCCTATAGTGTGAATGTGTTGTTACGTGTGTATATATGTGAGAGTGTGTGTGTTGAACATGATGCGTTCAACTTCAGAGAAATTGGAGTCAAAATACTCTTTGATAGCAAAAAAAAAAAGAAAAAAGGATATCTGAATTATTTTAATTATATGCACAGGTAGTCCTCAAATTACAACAGTCCATTTAGTAACCGTTCAAAGTTACAATGGCACTGAAAAAAGTGACATAGGACCCTTTTTCACACTTTTTCGACCATTACAGCATCCCCATGGTCAGGTGATCAAAATTCAAGACACTTGATGACTGACTCATGTTTATGATACTTGCAGTGTTTGGGATCCCCTTTTGCGGCCTTTTGACAAACAGATATCAAATATACAATGCAATATTTCAATTCAATTGTATAGAATGTGAAGGATGTGTGTTTGTGTTTTTTTCTTATAATTATAATGTACGCTGAAGATGGCATTTAATTTCATTGTACGAGGTGCAATGACAATAAAGTAAAGTAAGTAAGTAAAGTCAACAGGGTACCCAGATTCACTTAACAACCTTGTTTCTAACTTAACAGCTGCAGTGATTCACTTAACAACTGTGGCAAGAAAGGTCATAAAATGGGGCAAAACTCACTTAACAAATGCCTTGCTTAGGAACAGAAATTTTGAGCTCCATTATGGTCATAAGTCAAGGATTACCTGTAATGGAATAGGTTTTACGTTGCTTTCTTTTGTTGCTTTTTTGTCTGGCTCGACTTTTCTAATAGAGTGAAACCTCAATTTAATTCATTTGGAGGAAGGCTGTCCTTTATTTCCAAGGGTCTCTTAAATTTGAAAACACCACCTGTAGTGATACCATTTGTGCTATTTTAAGTCATTTGTAGAAAATGTATCTTTACAGAAATGAAATAAAACATCTAATACAATTGGAGCATTATCTGTTGCATCTGAAGTCCATTGCATTAACACCCACTAAATTGAAATTGCCCTGTATATGAAAGCAAAGTATTTTTAGGAAGGAAAAAACAATAACCAGAAATCATTATCTAGCTTTAATTAGCAAGAATTTATTTTGTTTAAATAATTGTTCAGGACCAGAAAAGCATTTGAAAAGCATTTAAAGCTTTTACCTAACTCACATGGTTATACCCCCCTCAAATTGCTTTCCTTGAACTTCTGAAGTCCTAGCATATGGTTTGCAGATTTCTCATATAATCAGCAATAAGCTTTCTATCTTCTACTTATGTATGGAATTATAGAACAATCTGGACAGATTTCCAGACAATTTGAATAGCCTTTTCTTTTTAGTGCAGCATTAGGATTACCTCCAACTGAATGCCACTAATGGGATATTCCATGCGCATTTAATTTACCTTAATTTATCTAGAGGGTGGAAATAATGATCACACATGGGGAGCAGAGAACAAAGTTAGGTGATTTACTGTTCCATTCCTCCCTGTGCGTAATTCAGGGATTGGAATTGATGGGGACGGTATTGATAACCTCACTTCTTTTTATACTTTCTTTTTCTAGAATATAAGCATTAAACAGTACAGTATAAGTAAGGCAGACTTGTTCAGCAAGGCTCACTTCTTCTAAGTCTGAAGATGTTTAAGCATAATATTTATTTTAGGCAAAGGAAGATTTTGACAGCCAGGGAGGGATCCAATTCCCAATAGCTCCAGCTTCTGTAGCCAAGCACCAGATATAATGGAACTTGTAATTCAACAATTGTAGAACCATCTTTTTTTTCTATAGAAATCATTGCTCTAAAGTCTAATAATGACACCAGTAAGGACAAATACAGAGAGCTAATGAGAACCAGTATAACTTACCTGGAGCTGAGCACAAATGAGTTTTCTCCATGAATTCTCCATCCCATCAAATTTGTGAGCAAGGAGGTTAGGGGGATACATTTTTAAAATTCTGCAATGGGATAGGATGCCCTCATAGTGTTAAATTGAGTACCACAAGAAAGAATTTCCTGCTGTTCTTTTACCTTGCTTTTAATGTAAGTGGAAAAAAATCATGGTGTTGAATTACAAAAACATCACATTCACCGTAAGAGTGGTCCACAATCTCTTTTCTGTTGATAGAATTTCTAATTGCAAATTCAACTAATTGCATAAAAATGGTATTTAAACATACTGAATTATTTTGCCTAGTAATAAATTCATCTCCAGAGGCACATTTTCTTAAAGAGCAAAATACTTAAAGACATGTAAGATGTGAATACATACTGACTTCTTGCTGAACAGCAGTGAGATATTATGAATATGCCATAGAGACATTAATTAACGTAATAAAATGCTGGTTTCCACAGCTACATGATGATGAGAGATTGTTGGCATGCAGTGCCTTCACAAAGACCTACTTTTAAACAGCTTGTGGAAGATTTAGATCGTATCCTCACACTTACAACTAATGAGGTGAGTAAAACAATTGCTCCTTAAAAATTAAGTAAAGAACGGCAATAAGACTTGTTGAGGTAATCATATAATAGTTCACTAGCAACCAACATATTACAGAAAATCTAAATGCTGGATTTTCTTTATGGCACATTTGGACTCATGCGACAAAACAAAATCTGAGCACAGGTAATTTCTTTGGGATCTAGTAGAACAGAGGTGGGAACCATGGTCTTTTATGACTTGTGGACTTCAACTCCCAGAATTCCTGAGCTAGCAGTCATAAAAGGGCCATGGTTCCCCAACTCTGCCAATCAGGCAACTCAGCTTGGATCGTCAGAGCCATTTAAAAGAAAAAAACTTTTTTTCTTTTAAATGGCTCTGATGATCCAAGCTCTGACGATCCCAGCTGAGTTGCCTGCTAATCAGGCAACTCAGCTGGGATCGTCAGAACCATTTAAAAGAAAACAACTTTTTTCTTTTAAATGGCTCTGATGATCCAAGCTCTGACAATCCCAGCTGAATTGCCAGATCAGCAGAGGGTTTTTTAAAAGTAAAAAAAAAATTGGCCACGCCGACCCAGTCACATTACCCCCCCTCCAGTAAGCCACGCCCACAGAACCGGTAGTAACACATTTTAGATTTCACCACTGGTATGTATGTATATATGTACACACACGCACACACACACGCACACGCACACAAATAATTTAGAATCAAAGCTAATCTTCTTAGTTCTGCTCTACTTCTTTGGTTTTACCAACACAAGATGATACACTACAATTTTAGTATTTGTACATAATATACATAGGAGTCTGAATATTGTACTAGAATTTTAACTGGGGAAAAATAGGGAGAGATATGTTATGGCTAAGATATACAAGCTCTGAAAATTACATTTAATTTGAAATATGCTTTTTCCAAAGAGTTTTTGGAAGCTATTTGGAAGTAGTATACATTTGGATAATAACAAGAAAAAGATATTCTGGAATGTGACAGTAAAAATTATGCGAGCCTTTTGCCAATGACTACCCCAAGTGTTGAAACTGAGTAAGAGTTATTGCATAAATTGGTTCTAGCTCTGTATTGACCACATAAATCTGTTGATTCTGCTGAAATCACACGCATGCAATCTTCTTCTAATAGCTTCCTCCTTCCATTTGTGCCAAAAGTGTCCTGCTCCATCTTATTTCTCAAAGCCGTCATTCCAATTCATATGAGAAAATTATTACTTCTTTGAAGTCAATGAGAGCTTTGCCATTGATGGCAGAGGCGCCACAGTTTAACCCTACATGTTCTGATGAGATCCATCTTGTCTCTGGATAACATAGAGATAACAGACACCAGACATGAAAAAAATGCTTATGAGATACGGAAATAATGTTAAGTCAAAAGTTCACTGCAATTTCTTTTGTGCTATGTGTTTTGCTCTTATTTATTTTACAGTGAATTTATCATTACTATCTTAACTATTTTGACTTTTTAAATGGTGGACAGAAAAAGTGTTTGAAAACCTAGCTTTTTACAATTGGTTTTTCTCATCTCGGAACCAAAATACGGTTTAGCAAATGAAACGATTGCATTTAAATGAAAACAGCTGTTCTGCAGAAGTTGAAAGAGAGAAGAGGCAATTCAAGGAGAAAAATAACTTTATTCTCCTGCCAGAACTGTTATTTCTAGAAATGTTTTAATTTAGCTTTCAATTTGGTTGATCCAGTGGCTGGTTTTGCTTTCGCAGAAATGCAGTGGGCACTGTTCATCAATAGATGTTCCTTTGCATCCATTTTTAAATATATATAAATGGCTTTTTTCAAGGAACACTCTCAATTCCTTGCGTGGTTTTGGCTGATTTCACTGATGCCTGCTTAAAAGAATGGCTCAGTTGATTGGGTCCCACAATTATTCATGTAGCAAAAACAAAACACATAAAAAAGTACATTGTACTGCAGCTCATTTACCCTCACTGAAATGTCAAGGTATTATAAAACAGTCAGTTTAATTGAATGAAATGATCTTTCTTTCTGCAAATCATTTCCATGTGTTGGACAAAAATAGTTCTCTGTAGGGTGAAAATTTGTTTTTGTTTTTTTTTATCATGGCAAAAAGTTTTGTTTGATGTGGTTCGTGTATGTGTTTCAAATAGTGTGGTTGAAGTTGATGTTGGAACATATACAGTACATATGCCTCACAAGTCCTTTTGCTGTTGTTTTGGTTTTCCTTTTTCGTATCTCCCTGCAAATACTTGGCTTTATGAGAAGTTGCTATTTCATTTTTATCCCATTCTTCCAATGGTGACTGAAAGCAGAGCAAAAGTGCTTTTCTCTTACCTCCACACTATTCCTGTGAGACCGGTGTATTGTTTATTTATGAATGCATTTAATAAAAGCTTATTAAGACCAAAGCCCACACAAACAATTCTCTATTACATTTTTTTAAAAAAAATCAACATAAAATTAAAATCATCTAGTATAGCATCTATGTAAGAACAGCTTAAAAAGCTATTTAAACTCACTTAAAATTAACCAGCATGGCAGTTGACAGCACATTTTGTAGGATGAAATTCTGCAAAGAAAGATCTCTGAAAATACCCCTTCTTTTCTTCTTCCCAAATAATTTGAACTTAATGGTGAATACTTTTGCAAAGCTCATGTAGCCGTCTTTTTGGGCTTAAGGAGCTTTGTGTAGGTTTAGGTACCAGTCTAAGCCTTGAGATAATAAGCAGCTCAAGATCATCCAGTAATTTTCATAAAGGGGATGTACATTGTAAAGAAGAGATGCTTGTGACCAGTAACTCATGTGAAAGGTTTCTACTTGTTTGTTTTTACTTTGTGTGTGTCTATTAAACCACATGAAGCATGGTACCATCTTAAGGCAATTCAAATTGACTTGCTTGTTTATTTTTCATTTCAGGAATACCTAGACCTTAGTGGACCACTGGAACAATATTCCCCTAGCTATCCAGATACCAGGAGTTCCTGTTCTTCAGGGGACGATTCTGTTTTTTCTTCCGATCCCATGTCTTATGAACCTTGCCTCCCTAAGTACCAACATATAAATGGAAGTGTCAAAACATGAAAAGAACTTCTGCCGTTCCACAAAGGAATGAAACCAGAGCATCTATCTACCACGTGAAAAAGAGTCTCTTGCTTTAAACACACAAGATTTTCTTGTACATAAGAAATATAAGGACCAAAGAAAAACCAAAATTGGGAAAAAGTGGTCCAATTATTGGGGAAAAAAGCAGTAGCTTGGAATATCACCCAATATTATGAAGAGAAGAATTTTCATGGGCCATTTGTGGATATCCATTTTAGCAAGTTAGCTCTTTGGCCTTGAAGCCAAAACAGCCTTTCTAAAGTCAATGGACAAGTTGGACTTGAGGCAAACTTCAGACCAGCCTTCTTTGTTTATTTTGTAATATTTTGAGAAAATATATGTTGACACACACTTACAGAGCACAAATGCAATATATAAGTGCTGGATGTATGTAAATATAATCAAATATGTACAAATATATATTATATATTTACAATGAACTATTTTTTTGTATTGATTTAAAAATGCATCTCCCACTTCCAGGAAATTAATCTTTTTTTTTTTTAAAAGAAAGAAACAGCTATTTGTAACTACTTTTCTTGCATAAGACTTTTCTTTTCAATCCTCCTCCTCCTCCTCCTCCTCCTCCCTCCCTCCCTCCCTCCCTCCCTCCCTCCCGCCCTTTCCTTTTTCCTTTAAATCCAAAGGTGAAAAATATTTTACTTTCAGGGAAAATGGTATATCATTAATTTATTAATTAATTGGTATTGTACAAAACAATTAATCATTTATAGGGTTGTGTTATGTTGTAATTTAAATGGCATTTCTATGCAGACAGCACAAAGAACTAGTAGATATATTGCTCAAAAGTTACTAGTTGTCAATTTTTTTAAAGAGAGAAATATTTACAGTATATAACTAATTCTGGAAATTAAAGTTCTGATTAACTTGGGTTTCAAACGTTGAATGAGAGGTTGTTGCTTTAACTAAAACCAAAACTCTCAAAAATAAAAATGTGTCCTTTATCAACAATGTATCCTTTTCTTATTCTCTTCAGTGCTTGCATGGTTACACTTCAAGACTGTGACACCTATACATCATAACTCTTAAAGAACAAGGCAGAAACATAGCCATTTAGAAAAGCAATCTTCTCAAGTTTTCCCAATTTATATCTAGGAAATTGTTTAATGGGATGAACACAAGCAGGCACTGAACAAATTTTAAACACACTTAAAATAAGAGTGTATTCTAACTTGTCTAAAATGTGCTACAATTTTAAAGTGTCCTCAGTCACGCATTTGACTAGAAACTACTGGTAGTCCTCAACTTACAACCACAGTTGAGCCCCAAATTTCTGTTGTTAAGTGAGACATTTGTTAAGTAAGTTTTGCCCCATTTTATGACTTTTCTTGCCATAGTTGTTAAGTGAATCACTGCAGTTGTTAAGTTAGTAACACAATGAATCTGGTGGTGACTTTGCTTGTCAGGTCACAAAAGGTGATCATGTGGCCTCAGGACACTGCAACCATCATAAATATGAGTCATGGGGATGCTGCAACAGTCATAAGTGTGAAAAATTGTCATCAGTCCCTTTTTCTGTGCTTTTGTAACTTCAAATGGTCACTAAATGACTGTTGTAACTTGAGGACTACCTGTACTAAATATCTATCATTGCTTCCTGGCTGTTTTGATGTAGCACTGTTCTTTTTAAAATATCTTCATATTACAGTAACAAAATCGAGAAAGTTGCAAGTGAATTTCAGAACTTCATTGGAATATCTTTCTGGAGTGTTACTTTATGTCTATTTATTACAAATCATTACAAATAATTCCACTTATCCAGTCTTAAACATTGGTGTCTGGCCAGAAATATTAGATTCCTGTAAAAATGTTTTTCAGAACATGTTTTCCCACTTGAGACAACTTTAGATTGGTGTAATCATTGCAATATGAATGCAGTTCAAACTGACTTATTTAACAAGGGAAAGAGAGGATATATATAACAAGGTTTTTTCTTTTTGTATTAACAATTAGAAGTTTTCCACAGGCATTAATGTTAACATTGCAAAATAAATTTCATTCACCTATGTTTTTTTTTTAAAAAAATTGTATTTTAAACAGTGATTTCAAAGTTTCTACATAATGGATTATTTTATCGGATGCACAAATAAACTCCAAACTATGTTAGATTGCATCAGCCAGTCCATTTATGGTAGCTGGTAGATATCTGCATCGGGCACCACAATCTTATCTTATATTTCAAAGTTCTCCAATTGCAATACATGTGGTTGGTACTTTCTAATCAAACTGTGCCAATACAAGTAACCCTGCAGTGTTTGCAGAATGAACATGATATATTTTTATAATTTGGTTGAGATTCATAGAACATCGTGTTTGTCTGATATTTCTCCACCTCCAGATTCTTCCATAACATAAATACATATCAAAATCTTTCCCCAAGATATCTACCATTAGAATATTTTTTATGTTTGGATATATTTTCATTACTGTATTAGGAAACAAACAACAAGCAGAAAATTAAGCAAGCTAGGTAGAATTCACTAGTGGTCTCTATAGAGTTTAACTATCATTAAGAAATACTAATTATGATATATATATATATATATATATATATATATATATATATATATATATATATATATATATATATATATATCAGCGATGGGTTGTCCCTGGTTCGGATCGGTTCACAAGAACCAGTAGTAAAACTGGTGGGAGGCCCCGCCCACCACCCTGGATGTTGCCATTGGCATTCTGTGCATGCGCAGAAACTTCTGCGATCCTGTTGCGAACCGGTAGTAAAGGTAAGTAGGACCCACCCCTATATGTGTGTATATATATATATAGATAGATAGATAGAGAGAGAGAGAGAGAGAGAGAGAGAGAGAGGGAGAGAGAGGGAGAGAGAGAGAGGGATTGAGATTATCATTAAGAAATGATAGCTATGAGTAAGGTGATTTAATGTCCCCATTCTTTAGTGGCTTGCTACATGGTGGCTAAATTTGACATTCTTGTAAGTTTCTACGTCTTGTGCAAAATATTTACTAACTACCATAACAATCTTAAAGTTCCACTACATATACAATTTCAATTTTTTTTTTTTTTTTGAGATTACTTCACAGAAATGTATGCTTTATAATCCGCTTTTCCCAGAATAGTCTACTCTCTGATTAATCTATTTACGGTAAATTGGCTATGATATTTTGTTAGCCATAGTTACTGGGTAATTGATTAGAATGTTAAAACCTGGACACATTAGGAAGAGTGCTGGCTGTTGGTGACCTTTGCATAAGAAGGAAATGAATTGGTTATGGAAATTAATGTAATGAAAATGTTAATGATAAGGTATGGAATTGGCAAAAACCAAGCTTTATTTGGCATACTGTATCTAAATAATACAATGCCGTCTTAAGTGCTATATGTGATGTAATATTTTATACCATGTTACTCCAGAAATAACTATTATTATTTTATATTGATGGACTCATGAAAGAGCTGCAAGGGTTTTTCACAGATACCCCTATTTTTGGAGAGTGCAGTGGCATTAAAAGAAAAAGAGAAATCTTACAGAAAGACTTTAAGCTGCCAAGAATCACTTTTACATTTTGGAGAAGCCAGTGACCGAGATGGACTATTTTGTCTAGACATTTATTTCTGGCATAGTTTTATATTTTAGATCTATATTCAGTAGAATATAGTACTCCTTCCACAGACTCTGTTGCCACAGAGATGTATAAACTGGAAAGTAAATATTACATTTGGGAATGTAAGCTCAATGCCAGCCCGTGAAATGACCACACGGGTGTTGGTGGGTGCGGGCGTAAATATACTTAAGGCTGTCAGATGATCCAGCATTATCTTGTCCTGAGAACAGATTTGATTGAGAGATGTACCCTTAAAGCACAACTTGTCCAGGTAGCTACCCCCGCCTGCCACACACAACAAATTAATTTATAACTAGGATCATTTATACATAACCACAATTAACAAGGAAAAAGGAATGGTGAGAACACTCAGAACTATTTCTGAGTTTAGAACAGATGGGGAGAAAAGAAAAGAAAAACAATGGAAAAAGAACAATGATTGATACAATTCAACTGTTTTTCTTCTTTCTAAAGAGTTTTCTGATATAGGTAATAAAACAGTCATCTCAGGAGTTACATCCTTGAATCGCTGTGGTTGAATAGTCTATTTCCAGTATTGATATGGGTGAAGACTGTGTGGTGCAGTGGTTATGGTACTGGATGGGGAGATTGCTCCAATAGGGATGACTTTAGACCTGCCCCCCTCTCTCTCCCACTCCCTCCCCCCTCTCCTCCCTCTCTCTGCCCAACCTATCTTACAAAACATTTGAGTGAGATTGGTTGAAAGACCAGCCTAGTGGTTAAGGCACCAGGCTATAAAGCAAGAGACCATGAGTTCAAGCCCCACTTTAGCCGTGAAAGCCAGCTGAGTGATGGGCCAGACATTCTCTCTCCCACTTCACAAGATTGCCATGGGGACAATAGAAAAAAGGTACCAGTATGTTGGATATGTTTGTAAAAATAATAAAGCCAGGATATAAATAAATAATAAGTTGGCCACTTTGACATGTTAGAGAGAAGCCACTATAAATTTAACAAATAATAAGTAGCCAAAAAAGCCCCCACCACTCCTTTCCTATTTTTTAAAATTGCTTAATTGGCTGAGGTATATTCAGTGGTGTGTACAATTGATTGTACAATATTAACTCTTTACTGTGTTTAATTACAGATAAACTGTCTGGACTGACAATGTTTACCATTAACTTTGATGACAACACTTCAGAAAGTGACATCCTTGAAAATAGAAATAATAGAATATGTACCTTGTTTGTTTGCACAGCTTATTTCTCTACTCAGTGACAGGCCAACTCATTCACAAAATTGATGTCCAAATTCACCTCCGCCTACTTAAAAAACACTGAATGTCTCCAAAGCAGGATTTGGCCAGATCTGCTACATACCTGGCATAAATGTGCTGTAACTGAGAAGAAAGTAGGAGAGGGTAGTTGATGGTTGGTTTGATAACTTTTAAATGTAGAGCCCTTAAAAAGCTATATAAAGCAATGGAGAAATTTAATATGACTGAATTATTACTTTTACTGCGGTTCTTGGATAAAAATGAAGAAAGAAGAGAAGGTGGTGATAATGCAAATAGTGAAGTGCAAAAGGAAGAGTAATTTATTTTCTTTAAAGGGACTTTGGGATATTCTTATAAGTTTGAACTTGTTTCAGTAATGGCCCAAAGTTCAAAAATGTCTTACGCAAAAAATAATCTTTCTTCCCCATGATGGTTTGAAAGCATTGAAAATGTAGTTTTCATTTTTTTAAAAAAAAATGTATTCCAGAACTGGTGCCTGAGGAAAGTATATTTTTCTGGCTCATTATGGAACTGACACTAGCTTTTCCCTTCCCTTCCCTTCCCTTTTTCTTTTCTTTTCTTTTCTTTTCTTCAGATTTATTTGATGTGGTAAAAGAAGGAAATATATTGTTTACATGCTTTTTGTAAAAAACCAACCAACCACCTTCTTTGAGCAACAATGTACACATTGCTTCATAAGAGCTGTAGTGGCATAGTGGTTAGAATGCAGGCTATTTCTGCTGACTGCCAGCAGTTGAGCAGTTCGATTCTCAACAGCCAAGGTTGACTCATCCTTCCATCCTTCTGGGGTCAGTAAAATGAGGACCCAGATTGTTGGGGGCAATATGCTGACTCTGTAAACTGATTAGAGAGGGCTGTAAAACACTGTAGAAGCAGTATATAAGTCTAAGTGCTATTGCTATTTGGCATAAAACAGATTTTGTTACCAGCCAATCCTTTACAGGCAGTCCTCAATTTATAGCCATTCATTTAGCGACCATTTGAAGTTACAATGGCATTGAAAAAAGTGGCTTACAACCTCTCCTCATTCTTACGAACATCAGAACATCCCCCACGTGATCAAAATGTGGGTACTTGGAGCTGGCATGTATTTATAATGGTAGCAGGATCTTGGTGTCATGTAATGTTATGTGAAGGTGGCCATTCGTGACCTTCTCAGCTGGCTTCTGACAAGCAAAGTCAATGGGAGAAGCTAAATTCGCTGAACGAGATGTGATAATGATTCACTTAACACCCATGGCAAAAAAAGTCATAATATCAGGCAGGACTCATTTAACAACCATCTTCTTAGAAAAGGAAATTGTGGCCACAATTATTGTTGTATGTTTATGACTACATATATTGATTACTTCCCAGCTTGCAAGTGTTGCAAGTGAAATTGATGGAATTTCAGACAATCAGAAATTTCAATAGCCATGAAACCATTTTAAAACCAATAACTAAAATAAAAAATCCATTTCATATTTTTTTTTAAATAAATGGTCAGCCAAGACATGTTCTAAAAAATTCCAGCAGTAAAATGAGATCCAGAAATAACTTTCATGTAACTAACAACTGGGTGCTTTACTAAAAAAGCTCAATTTTAATTTACTTCTGAATAATTGTAAGACAGTACTCAAATATCCCCACAATAAACAAGAACTGACTCAAAGAATAATTATATTTCTCCCAAACTATTGTGGGGTTTAGAAAAACATGAAGGGACTTAGCTCTGAAGGAAAAATTCCAACATTTGAGAAGGAAATAAGAAAATGATACAATTCAGCCAAATTTAGAAAAGCAGATTTTTTTTCCTGTCAGCAACCCGGTTGAAAATAAGCAAGCCGTCTTATTCTTTACTAAGGTAGCATCACACTATGTGTGGCAGTATCATCCAGCTTTTAGATGGTGGAGAACATGTTCTCTTTCAAGGATAACGAATGTAGACAGGGAAGATTTTGTCAGAGATGATGATATGCCAATGCAGGGGTGAAATGTAAAATCTGTTACTACTGGTTCTGTGGGCGTGGCTTGGTGGAGTGGGTAATGTGACTGGGTGGGCATGACCACCTTTTTTTAAAAAAAAAACTTTTCAAAGCATTTTTTCTAATGCTTTGAAAAGCCTCTCTGCCGATCAGGAACTCAGTTGGGATCGTCAGAGAGGCTTTTAAAAAAATGCCCCTCTGCTGATCAGGGAACTCAGCTGGGATCGTCAGAGACTTTTCAAAGCATTTTGTTTACCACCTCTTCGGCCAAGAGGTTGCAGAAAAAAATGCTTTGAAAAGCCTCTGATGATCCCAGCTGAGCCGCGCGATCATCAGAGGCTTTTTTTTTAACTTTTAAAAGCATTTTTTCATCGGAAGAGGTTGCAGAAAAAATGCTTTTAAAAGTAAAAAAAAAAAAAGCCTCTGATGATTGTGCGGCTCAGCTGGGCATGGGGGGGGGGGGGAGGGCGCACAGGGATTTTTGCTACCGGTTCTCGAAACCACCCACCGCTATTGCTACTGGATCGGGCGATCCGGTCTGAACCGGGAGCATTTCACCCCTGTGCCAATGGAATGTTTTTTGTTTAGAATCTATGAAGGAATAAGAATGACAGTTCATTGTACTTTAAAGATTTTGTAATGTCTTACAAAATGTCTAGGGGGATTCTCAGTCATCCAGGTCATGGTTGTCTCAAAGGTGCTTTTTTCAAGAGACAACTGAACTTTTTGGTTTTCCTTTGAAGAGGTTTTACTTTTCATCCAAGAAGCTTCTTCAGCCAAGATGAGAAGCAAAACATAAACCAAAAAGTCCAGTTGCCTCTTGAAAAAAGCACCTTTGGGATGTCTTAAGAAAATGTTTTTTCAGAATCGGTGGTGAACTAGGAAGCAAACTTTGAATTCAAGGCTTTGGAACTATTTGCCTAGTTCCTTGGAAGCTAACTTCTGTGAAGTCTCAATAGCTTAGAAAGAGGGTTTATACCATATCTTCTGAGTTGTTTAACTTTCTGCTGGATGGCAAGGATGGTCCTGTAACTTTGATTTTTGTAGAAATACATAACTTTTTTTGATATGGGGTACCATGGAAGAAAGAAAAATAAGTCAGGCAATCAGCAAGTTGATAATGTTACATTGAACCTTGCATTATGCTATTTGCTGGATTATGAACAAGAATTCTATTGAAAAACAACAGGTACACTAGTGATATTCTGTACAAATAATTTCGTTTGCAAAATGTTTTTGTCACCTCATAGCATAGCAATTCTCAAAGGGCAATTTCTCTCTCTGATAGGTGGAACCACTATCTAATTGCCTGAAAGATTTCTCTGGCTGACCCAGATGTGGACAATAAAACTGAAGAAAACTCTACCAAACTCCATTTTTTCCACTATATGAATACCAGCTGTTGTTCTTTTGAACTTCATAACGGTCACATACTAGTGTATGCCAAGGCACACCCAGACCTGGTTAGCAAGCATCTAGACACAATCGTATAAGGAATTGTTCATACCAGATTAGTGACAGGAAGGCTGCTGTCAACAGGGAAATCTGTTTGGCATGCTGCAAAGCAAAGTATTTTATGACTAGGCACGTCTCCCACATGGCAGCTATATTACCTTGTGTCCTTAAAACTCTAAATGTGTTTTCAGCTCGAAAGATTTGTCCACTTGTGGAATATATAGTTAAGTATACATAAACATGATTTACATGAGGGAGTTTATGCAAACTTAACACTCACAATAATTGCTGGTCCTGATGTGCAATCTATATTTACTAAATAATTGAATTGGATTCAATCATGTATGGCATTAAATGCCAGTGTGATGACATGGCAGTATTAGGGTAAGGGATTTCCTTCCTGCTGTGTAAAAATGTTATCCACCATTTTGAATTATATAAAGCTATACAGTGGCATAAAATTTGTCCCCCTTCCACATTATGTCATCCCACCCACCCACCTACAGTCAACATCATGAAACCCACCAATTATTCTTCTTAAGTTGTCCCAGTATCAAAACAGGAAGGATGACACCATTCTGTGACTTCATTATTAGGACAGAATAATATACGTATATTGTGACAGAACAATTTATGTCAGCATATTACAGAAACCAATCGCTCTTTCTGGAGCTCTACTTTCTGGAAACCAGTATAATCGAAGCCGAATACTATTTCAAAAATAAATGTATATCAGAATCTCAAAAACAGCTGAGTCAGAAATCATTTTAATCAAGAATCTTACCCCCGCCCATAGGACGCAATATGCTACTTATTGTCAACATTCATATTCCCTTGAATATTTATTGATTTGGGATATATGGTACTTTATATATACAAACATTCATATTTAATGTTTTAATATTTTTACTTTTGCTTGTACAATGGTCTAGGCTGCCTAGAATCACTTGACAATGAGATAGGCAGCATATAAATTTAATAAACAAGTAAAAAATAAATGTGCTGATATTCAGGTCCTCAAAGTTCTCTTTCATCGGCAATATGTGAAAATATTGGATCCATCTTTCCAACATTTTGGTATTTAAAACTTGCACTAAAGTCATAAAGGCCATAGCATTATATTGTTTACAATTATTTCAGTATAATAACTCTTCCATGAGTGGGCAGTTTTAGAAGATTGCAACCCAACTGTTTTGGGAGCCAACGGAATGGTAGAAGACAGGCTAACCAGACACTTGAAGGCAGAGAGCATACCTAGATCAGTCTGGAATGGTCAGACATTAATGCTCACTTGACAGATTTCATTGTGCTCTGTTCAGCAGTAAATCCAATACTAAATATTTAGATTTTATGAAGCAGCAATTCATTCCCTTGAGAGACAGATTTCCTTTAAATCCTTCTAAGATGATATTTTACAGGTTTTTCAATGCCACATGACTATGTATAAAAATAACTTTACTCCTTCAATCAATCAGAATAGAGCCGGAAGGGACCTTGGAGATCTTCTAGTCCAATCCAGTGTTCAAGCAGGAGACCCTACACAATTTGAGACAAATGGATTCTGAAAAACCTCCAATGATGGAGCACCCACAACTTCAGAAGGCTTCTTCAGATTTAACTCCAGATTGCTTCTTTCCTTGATTAGTTTCCATCCATTGTTTCTTGTCTTGCCTTCTGGTGCTTTGGATAACAAGTTGACCTCCTCTTCTTTATGGCAGCCTCTCAAATACTGGAATACTGTATCACCCCTCAATGTCTTTTCTCTCTCTCTTTTTCCCTCCAAACATGTCTTTTATGGTTGTGATTGCAACAGTAGTCCCTATTTTCATTTGTGGAAATCTCTTTCTTTATCTCTATGTCTGTGTGTGTATGGCAAAGGAATAGATATATATTTTTGTCTGACATCTGAAGTAAAGGATGGATACCAAACATCAGGCTGCCAGAGACACCTGATAGCAAGAAAAGTATTTATGTTTTATTTTCTTAAAAGAAAATAAGTTTCCATAGTTATACAATAACTTAGAAGGACAAATTATTTTTATTTTCACTCTATGGATACTTCACTCAGTTCTTGATACTGATGTATTCATCCCAGAGTACCCGTCCTTGCATTGCTCAAAGCCCTTTTCAAAGAAACTTGAGAATGGAATAAGATTGAACCAAGCATCTGCCTTAGCTCTGAGTGTGAAAAAGGCTGAAAATATATTTGCTGATAGAACGAAAACATGAATCAAGATGGTGGATCAATGTAGGAAAGAAGTTATAGATGGATGTCACTGATATTAACATGCTTTGGATGCTGATGACCTTGGAAAATATACCAGACCAAGTAAAACAGGAGAAAGCTCTGTCTTTAGCATTTTGCTTCAAACAAGTTATTAACCAAGTTTCCTAAAAGAAGTAAATATTGCAGTAGGAGAAAGTTCAAACAGAAGCCAAGAAAGTTATGGCTATCAAACTAGCGGCCTGCATGCTGGATGCAGCACACACAGGCCATGCCCATACCAGCTCCACAAATGGGAAAAAAGTAATGAAACGTCATGTGATGGCAACATGACGCAGCGAGTTTGACACTTGTGTATTGGAACATACATCGAAACACAGAATTCATTCATACCTTAACCTTTCTTTTTCTTTGCAATTCTCTGCTGCACTTTCAATTTCTTGATAAAAGATTTCTGGACTGGTTCCTTTCAATGTTATTTATTTATTTACATGGATTGGCTGCACCACTTCAGTGTTCATCAAGTTCATTCATCTATCTCTAAGATCTCTAAAATGGATTGGGTGAACAAGGAGGATTGTCTTTTCCATTTTAGAATAAAATTAAAACATAGAAAGTTAGACTAGTTAAAGTTAGATGGTGCTAGAATCACAAAATTGTGTAAAATCAAATTACTGCTCATTTGGCTTATCATTGCCTTTGCCTACCATAATTATTTCATCAAATAGTTTGTATTACATTACTTAACAAGATTTTTATGACTTCTTTGCATGTTAGCAACTGACTTTTAAAAATACATATAATATTCTTTGGAGTTTCCTTTTCCTTTGTGCAACTTATTTTGATTTTTACTGTAACATTTTTGGTAAAACATGCTCCCTTTGCAAATGCCGAAAAGCATTCACTTATTCAATGTTTTGAACTGTTTTTTCTTGGTCAAAATGTGAGTAATCTCTGGAGAGATCTGGTAATCTTCTATTGTTTACAAGATAAGTAAATCTCAACTGCCTCAGCCTTGCCTCTTATCAAGATGTTCATCTTGATAAGGAGAAAGATACCAACTAAATGCTGTTGAAAAAACGGAAGAATTTTACTATAAGGTTCTTAAAATGGGTTCAGCAACTTCAAGTATAATACATGAGTGGAATAAAGAAAAGCAAAATCAACAAGAGATAGAAATTCAGGCTAAGCAGAAGGAGATGGAAGTAATGGAAAAACAACAAGTTACAGAGGACTTTGTAGATGAGCCGCTTCTGGATTCTTCTTCAGAGGTTACAGCTGGACTATTTATAAATACAAGAGAGGCGGCTTTGGATTCTAATGTGATGATTTATCAAGTTACAGACCAGCATAGAAATCAATCAGTTGACATACAACCATAGAAAAGAAACCAGAAGGGAGATTTAAGCCACAAAAGCAAAACCAACAAGATCAAGTTATAGATCAGCATTGAAAACCAAATAGTTGATACACAATTTATAGAAAGGAAATCAGGATGGAGATCTAACCCACAAAAAGTCAAGAAAAGAAGAAGCAGGTCTTACAAAAACAAAAACTTTTAAACTAAACAACAGTGTAATGCCAGTTATTTAAAAGATGATTGAATATATGAAGAGATAGCTGAGGCAAAGTATTGATTTATATTATCCTGAGGAGAGTGACAAACCTCTGCAGTGCTGTACTTTTGGGATGTGAAAAGGGCCTTAAACTGAATGGATTGGAATTATCTATTTTGGATTCTTTGATAAATGTATTACGTTTATGCTGAGCTACAAGGCAAGAGAGTTATGGGATTGGGGCACGCAGAAGATCTGGTTGTTACCCTATTACGGTGGTTGGAATTAATAATTTAGATGGAAGACACTACTATAGACACTATATGGAATACAAATATAAAGTCACTCGGGTGGTTGTTTTTTATATATCAAGACATCTATTGTTGATGGGGGAAGATAGTAATTGAAGATACCGAACATACTGTTGGAATTAGGATGTGTTATGGCTAATATGGCTGATGGAGTTAACAATCCAGTTGAAAGACACTACAGAAGATATTATATGGATTACAAGCTTAAAGTCACTTGAGGATTTTATTTATATAAGGGAATACTTCTTCGTGGTGTGAGCAGAAGAATAAAGATATTAAGAACTATTATGTATGGTAGTCCTGTAGGAAAGTGGGTGGAGATAGGTTAGCTTATTGATTGTTTAGTTGAAGAAAAGGGATATTATGTTTAGATATGAATATATGTAAAAGATTTGAGTTAAGAGATATATCTATGGGGGTGAAGGAAATGGGCAGACTATGAGTTGAATAAATCTTAAACTAGGATTTATTATACAATTTTATAGTGGAAGGTTGCTTTGAAATGTCATATTAATATACAAAAAAGATTTGATTTAAGAGATATATGTATGGGGAGGAGAAAAAGAGTAGATTATGAGTAGAAATTGTTAAATTGGGGGATATAATAATATTACTATGCTAAATTAGGAGTCATTATATAATGTTATAGTAGAATGTTATTTTGAAATGTATAGTATAAGGGGGATATAATAATATTATTAGAAAGAAAGGGTCAGTATATGGGGGATGGAGCAAGGGGATGGTAAAGTATTATATAATCTGTTATGAATTTGGGTTTTACTTTGAAGAAGCCACAGGGGGAGGGGAGGGCGAGGGGGGGTTAGGGAGGAGGGGGGGGGGGGAAAAGGGGAAAATTTGTATTTGAAAAACTTTTTCAATAAAAAAAAAGATGTTCATCATCTGTTCCACTTAGATTCAGTTTTCACTCAGTTGCTCATCATTCATCCATTTAAAAACAAGTTTCATGATTTTGATTTGTTGACCTGAATGCCAACTGTGCTTGCTGCTTTATCTTCTCTAATTTGTCATTTGTTTTATTCATTCATTCATTCATTCATTCAAATTTCTATACCGCCCTTCTCCCGAAGGACTCAGGGCGGTGTACAGCCAGAAATAAAACCATGACAGTATAAAAATTAAAAACAATTTAAATCAATTAAATCAATTGGCTGAAAATTCTAATAAAACAACCCATTAAAACAACCCATTAAAATAGTAAAAATATTATTATTATTTAAGCCAGCCCTGCTTGTTGGAATAGTAATGTTTTTAGGGCGCGACGAAAGGTATGCAGGTCGGGAATCCAACGAATCTCCGGGGGTAGTTCATTCCAGAGGGTGGGGGCCCCCACAGAGAATGCTCTCCCCCTGGGGGTCATCAGCCAACATTGTCTAGCTGACGGCACCCGGAGGAGCCCCTCTCTGTGGGAGCATACCGGTTTTGACCAAGATCAAACTATAAGTTTCTGTTAATATCATTTGATCATTTGAAGAAAATATTTACAGACCGCTCACATCCTGGACATAAATTGTTTCAACTCCTACCCTCATGACAACACTATAGAGTACTGCACACCAGAACATCTAGACACAAGAACAGTTTTTCCCGAACGCCATCACTCTGCTAAACAAATAATTCCCTCAACACTGTCAAACTATTCACTAAGTCTGCAGGACTATTACTATTAATCTACTCATTGTTCCTATCACCCTCCCCTCCCACTTATGACTGTATGACTGCAACTTTGTTGCTGGTATTCTTACGATTTATATTGATTGTTTCCTAATATGATTTGATTGCTTATTTGTACCCTATGACTATTACTAAGTGTTGTACCTTATGATTCTTGACGAATGTATCTTTTCTTTTATGTTCACTGAGAACATATGCACCAAGACAAATTCCTTGTGTGTCCAATCACACTTGGCCAATAAAGAATTCTATTCTATTCTATTCTATTCTATTCTATTCTATTCTATTCTATTCTATTCTATTCTATTCTATTCTATTCTATTCTATTCTTGGTTGTATCTTATGTGCCCTGCGTCTTGCTTCTGTACCTAGCAAGCCCCACCTTACCCAACCTCAAACTGAAAATTCAGCTGCTAACTTGGACCTGGTTATTTAACCATACTAATCAGTAAACATTGCTACAGTTCCCTATACAGAACTTATTTGATTTATAAAGTATATTGAGGTCTATAAGAAAGCATCCTTCTATGTATTTGTGAATAAACTGAAACCAAGTATAGTAGCTTTTTATTCAAAATCTGAGCTCACAGTTCTCTCTCTTCTGAGTGCTGAGAAATGTTTTAAAGACAAGTGCATTACCCAGACAATTGCTGCTACCCCTTAAAATTGCTAGAGTTATCTTAATTTACAGTTCATTATAAGGCAGGTATAATTTCCAGAAGTAGAAAACAGTTTATTAGTCTCAAATTTTGTTGTTTTCTTATATGAAAGAATATGTGGCCGGGGTGCTTATAAAACCATCATTGTCAGTATGTTAGATTTGGCGATTCCTGAGTATGCATAGTTCATTAATGGTAAACCATGTTTAGTACCTGTTGCTGCAATTCACTGTTAGTTTAGCCCAGTGTTCTGCAAACTTGGCAATGTTAAGATATATGACCTTCAACTCCTAAAATTCTAAGAGTTGAGATTCACAAATCTTAAAGTTGCCAAGTTTGAAAAACACTGGGCCAGCCATTGACACATAACGCTATTGTTGAAAGAACTGCATTGGTTGATTTGTTATTGGGCCTCCTGTAAGGTTTTGGTATTACCAAATATCTTGCTTCAACAATGTGAAACCAGACTAGCTATGGGGAGCTACTCCCCATAGAAGTCTGCCAATCTGTGTCATCATTCTTTGACTTCAGCCTGAAGTATTTCTTTTCTGTAGTGGTGCCTACTCTGAGCACTTTACCATTAGAGATGAATTTCATTCTTATATCTGTTTATGCACACGTTAATATTAGGTTAATATCATGATTTATCTGGGTACACTGTTCCACTATCCACAGTCATTGATTTTAATATGTTTTCACTTTACCCAATAACTTTTAACATTTAATTACTCAATATACTTTGGTTTACTTTTAAATGTATAAAGTTTATTTTCAACTAGTACAACACCATGAGAAATAAATTATAAAAGCATTTTAAATATAGAAATCTTCACACAAATGCAATGCTCTTGAAAATTAAGAATATTGTATACACTCCTGGAATTGCTATCACCATAATAGTTTCAATAGTCTCTTGTGGTCATTTTGACAAATTCTTTCTCTGGTTTTCTCTGGTTATCTCTTTTGTCTCCATCTTCTTTGCCTTTTTCAGTCCTTCTTGCTTGCAAAGGTGTCCTTTCTTTTCCTTTCCCTTCAAACGTTTAGAAAAACTTCTGTGTGCTGTAGGGCAAAATCGCAGTTGCATCCAGCATCTCAATTTCTCCAAGAATCTTTGGATGCTTTGTTGACTGCTTTGAGATGAACCAGAGATATGAAAATGTAGTTTCCTTCATAGCATGCCTGACTGCTTGGAAAAATATTTTTAAAGGCAAAAGAAAAGAGAAGTATTTCTACATACAGAAAGAGAGAGAAGCTTACAATGAAAGAAAGGAAAACCTGCATATTAAACTTTAAAGCTAATCAAGATTGGATTTGAAGCAAAAAGTACTTCAGATTGTGTTGGGTGCATTTGGTTCAACTGGCAGACAGAACATTCAAGCTTTCACATTCTCCAAATTCATTTTTGTTTTTGGATCTGAAGCACTGCACATCCCTATTAAGTGTTTGTGTGTGTGTGTGCTTATATTCTTATTTTTCAGCATGACATATGAGATAAATTTGCCTTCCAGCTTCTTCATGGTAATTTCTGCAGACCGGAGTTTATGTAAATTGATATCTTTTTTGCACTTAATATTGGGTGAACCATGGACAATGTAAATAATACTGGAAATTTGATACAGCAACCATTGCACGCTGACACTAAATTATAGTGACCAAGTGAGAGTTACTTTCAAATAAGTCTGCATAGCATCCCATTGTATAATTTTCACAGAAAGTTTAATATCAGAAGTAAACATGGCTGTTGTTTCACAATACCGACTCTATTTAATGCTTGGTAGCTTCCTTAATAATAAGGATTGCTTAACACATTGTAAGCCACCCTGAGTCTCCAGAGAAGGGTGGCATATAAATCAAATTAAAAAAAATAAAATAAAGGATTTCCAAGGAGCTTGACCAGGTGCACCATTGTAGACATAATGCCTATTAAATTAATATCTATTAAAATTGTCAGTAAAAGCAATCTATTGAGAGGCAAAAGAGCTTGGCGAAGCTTTGGCAGTTTTATTAGGTTAGTTTTATTCCTGAGCATCACCGATAGTTTTTTTCCCTTTGAAATTACTTTTGAAATTTGAAATTTCTGCTCTCTAAAAAAACCCATGATTTCTCTGTTTCAACTTCTATAACTACATACTCTATAAACAGTTGGAGTACTTGGGAGTCATTGATAACCTATATAAAATTGTCACATTTAAAACACAAAAAGAGTCAAACATGTCAAAGGATTCAAATTAGCCCTTTCTAAAAACTTGGAAAATCTCCTGTTTGTTAATCCAGACTGGCATTCCTCACTAAAATATCCACACCTTCATTTTTGCAGATGGTTGGAAAATGGTTTCTATATAAAAGTTTATGTAATTAAAATGTGTCCATATTTCTCCAATAACTGAAAATTACTGAGAAATACTCTGAAAAGCTTTGAATGCTCAGATTATCACATCGAGGCCAAATATTAGTATTCTTACTGGTACTATAATTTGGACAATCTGTTTACAATTCTTCATCAAGATTCCCAGTCCTTCAAAACTTAGTGAATTATTGCAAACATAAAATTGTATGCCACAGGATGTGTCCCAAGAGTTGAACATTATTTAACGAGATATACAAATGCCAATGAAGAAAAGGTTTTATTTTTAGATGACCAGAGATGTTTCAACATTCCTAAACCAGCATATAAATTTACAGATAAAATGCTATTTTGGCAACTACCAGGCTGTTATGAGCTGGGAGAAAGCTGAGACCCCACATGCTGTATTTTAAATTGGCTTTTTGTGCAACCACAATCCCAAGTGACTTCATTGGCACTTACACCTCTGGAGAATTGGAGGGATTTCAGTTTAGCTAACACATTTAATTGCTTATTCATAAATTAAACCTAGAAGGTTTCGCATATGTCATTTGTAACTCGCTGTAACCTCCTCCTACCCAAGGAACAGCTAGACTTAGAATTACTCTATTGCTCATTCTAGTGACATGGCAAATAGGAAGTAATCATAGCCCTGGAGAGGTGAAGATAAGGTCCTTTATACCTTCTGGCCTCTCAATTATTCTCACGTGTGTCCATTGTATCAGTGGTGGCTGGCAAGTAGTCTTCAATAGAGAATATCTTGAACTCCAAAGCTGACAGATACCATAAACAAGCAATAGGATGCTATGGGAGCTGCAGAAGAATGCATGCCATGAATTCTTTGACCCAAATAGTGAGCAAGCTAGGGAAAAAAAGCCCTGTATTTTAAAAGTTTGATTCTGATAGGTCTCAGGCAGATTCCTTTGGCATTTCTAGGCAAAAGGTAGGGAAAGAAAAGTTGTTTTATTTTTAGTTCCTTTTCTACCAAATAATAAGCTAAGCCTGATTAAGTTAGCCAAAGGGCATGGAAATCATAAGTTTAAAAATGAGTACAAAAAATTGTACAGAATTTCCTTCCATGTCACTATTTAGGGACATGGTTTAATTTTAACTATACTTGTAATCAAAGTATACCCATTTAAAATCAATACATTTAGTCACTTATAAGTAGATAAGGACTATGATCTTAATAGTCAAGTTCCACTAACAATAGTGGAATTAGTCTATTACTTTCCTAAACCACGAGTTAACTATTATGCAAAATGCAGAAACTTGTATAAAGGAAATAAGTATATATGCCAGTCTGATCCTATCAATTATCTGCTCAGGAATGTGGAATAGTTGTAATCCACTTGAGGAATGTGCATACATGTCAAAGCTATTGGTCAGTTTAGAAGACATGTAGGTTTTCATTTGCTGATGATGATTTTTTTAAAAAATCTTGTTTTCTTTTTCTGGGCAACACTATTGACATATGATAAAGTAACTGTAGTCTCTTACATTAATATAATAATACATTTTTATATTAATATAATAATACATTTGTTAGTCTTCAGCCTTTATTTTGCATTATTTTACCCTCAGTATGTTTTTTGCCTGTTCAAATGGCAGGAAAATTATTTTCCAGCCAGGTAGTTTTTGATTCATTGCAGAAAAATAATATAGAACTTGGTGGTATTTTGAAGCAGAACTAAAAGGACTGGATAGGAAGACCAGGAAAATAATGACAAAGAATCGTGCTGTTCATCCACAGCAATGTTGACAAACTCTACTTACCAATGAAAATCGGTTGACATGGAATGTTCCAACTACACCGGACACCTTAAGAAGAAGAAAAAAGAGCACTGGAAGGATATCTGAAGCTCGGTGAAGATGATGCACCAAAGCTAGTGCATAATAAATTCTTACTAAATACTAAAGAGGCTAAACTGCCCTATGAGAAAGATGAAAGCAAAAACAGAAAAGATACATGGCAAAGCAAAGAACTACATGGTCAGTACATTAAAAAAAAAAAGCAGGCAAAGCAGATAACAGCAAGATCTGGCAATGGCTAAGAGCATGAAAATTGCAAAATGGAAGACATGGGGTAATTCTTTCTGCACAAGACTAAGCCTTAAAAACAAATGCATACAAACCATAGCAATAGACTGCAAATGCTGCATCTGCAAAAAAGCTGAAGCAGCAGAGGATCACTTAGTTAGCTTCTCCAAGAAGATCACAAAGACTGATTACAAGCAACAAAGTAGCGACAATGGTGCATTGGAATATATCTTCAAGAAATACCATTTGCCCGCAAGCAAGAATTGATAGGACTGCAAAATAAACAAAGTAATAGAAAATTAGGGAGCTAAAGTCCTCTGGGATTTTAGAATTCAAACAAACATGCCCCTCATAGTTATCAATCTGGAAGCACATAATAGAAGAGAAAGAACTGGAGAAGAAAACAAAACACAAAGACCTGCAAATAGACGTAGATTGATTGCAGTGAAAGAAAGCAAAGGTATTGGTATTAACCAATAAACATCTTGAGTACAATCCCAAAAGAACAGGAGCACCACTTAAACACCATGGGCTGAAATCATGATCATATGACCATGGGGACATTGCAACAACTGCAACAAGGAGAAATGGTCATTAGTTGCTCTCGTTCAGCACCATCATAACTTTGAATGGTCCCTGAACCCCAAAGACTGCCTGTCATGGTCGGCTTGCTAATCAAACCCTGCTCGCAACCAGACATCAGCAATGGGGAGGGAAGGCATTGGAATGCAAGGGGAGGTATGGGGAAGGTGAAAGGAATGCAAGTGTGCCGACCTGGAGCCTGAAACAGATCCAGCACACAAGGTCATTGGTTGGGAAAGTTTGAGGCGAGGAAACAGTTCCCAAAACAATGCAAGTAATGCAATGTAATTGATTGGCTAGACAGTGGACAGTGGGAGGATTAGGAGAAAGGGGAAAGTTTTCCTATGCTGTTTGCACATGAAAATGTTAGATTTGGCTTTTCCACTTCTGGACCCACATGGGATTTTCAGTAAAGTTATACTCTTGGTAAAAGATATTCGAGGAATCTCCTTTCCTGTCTCAACAAATGGGACGGTTGACACTACCTTTAATTAATGCTTTATTTTATATGCATTCATTTGTTGGACTTGAAAAGAAAAAGGAAATCCATTGAATTTGTAAAAGTGTCTCTCTGCTGTAGCATCCTAGCTTTTGAATATCAGGTTGGCACGAACATTTTTGCTTTTGATGCAAGGTGAAATTTAACAAGCTCAGAATGGTTAATATTTTGTCTCTTGTAAGAATCTGTGTTCATTATTGTATTACTATGCTATGTTAATATTCAAAGTAATATTTATTTTTAGTTTAGTTTAGTTTTTATCTGGTCTAGCTTATAAATTATTACATACCCCGAAATCCTTCCCAGCAAGGAGGCTATAAATATTGAAAAAAAATAAATAAATGTTATGATGGCAATGGTATTATGAAGTAGCCGCATGAATGAATCTTTCTGAATGTTGAAATATATTTTATTATGTCTAAGACTGCATGAAATAAATCCCCTCCTCCTTAAAAAGAATTTAAGTATGGTTCACTTTTAACTATTGCTGAGCTAATGATCTTTGAGAATACATGTTCAATGTGATAAACAGTGGATATGTAAAGATAACCTATAAAACCAGAATAACTGCAAGTCCCAATCTTATACTTGGACCAAAGTAGGAGAAAATTAGAAGTATTGTAAATATAGGGCAGGGTGGTAGGGGTGGGAATAAAACATCAACATGCTTATCTAACTAATTGTGAATCTATTTGGTGCACAAGTAATAAAGAAAAGATTTCAACTATTATCCGATTAGACTTTTAAATTTAAAATTAAAAAAATAAAGATAGAAAAAGGATGCACATGTTTCAGGCAAGGGAGATTTCTAGTAGCATTTCACATTGCTTGAAAAAGCCCAAATAATTTGCCGGAGATGGGGAGAATGTCCATCAGCACATTGCTAATACTTGTTTGTTTTTTATGCTTAATAATCGACTGGCTAAAGTTAAGAAGGAATTATTTCCATCTAGATATTCTGCTTCTATTGCAATGAAAATATATGGAGATTGATGGAATAATTCTGAAAAACCTGCATGTAATTATATCTTCTTGTTCTAAACAAAGGCTGTCTTTGACTACTGGTAGTTAATCCTGTAACCTTACATTTATTTACCTGATTGTCAGTCTTATTAAACCCAGGGGAAGCTTGCAGAATTGTACCATGAACATGTCAGAGTGATAAAATGGGGGCTGGGGGTGGGGGGCTTTTGCTTACTCTTAAACTTTGGGGACAAACTGAATTTTAATTCATTTTGTTGGATGGACTTTCTAAAGTCTTTTCCCGTAGCTGCTGGATCCCATCCATGAATTCCACTAGCCTTATGAAGCATGACATTCCCTTTTAAGTCTTCCTTGTTATCTAATCAAATTTTTCTACATGATCTCTCTCATTTCATTTTACTTTATTAAAATAGTCCCATATATTTTTTTATCCCATTTATAACTGCTGGAAGTTTAACGAATATAATTTTCTTGTGTGCCTCTTCAATGCTTTGAGATAAATTATTCTTCCTTTTTTATATCCCTTGTCTGCATATAGAGTTTATTGCAAAAATTTTTAAATATTCATTAGAAGGATCAAATTTTTGGACGTTGGCTAAGGGACCAATTTCTTTAACTTCATTTATAGGACTATCTGTCGCCCCAAAGAACATATCCTCTATATATGCGTGAAGAATGCTTTAACATACAACTCCTGGAGAAATCTTTAAGATACAGCTTTAAAAAATAATATTATTGTCTTGTAAGAAGACAATATTATTTTTATCTAAATATGTTTGTCAGTTAATGTTTACTTAAAGGACTTGTCCTATATTGCTATGCACTAAATTTAAGCCATTTTCATGCAGTTCTTTGATTCAGAACACAAGAATGGAAGCAAATACATTTTTGATTGATTGTTTTATCCCCTAACAATTCAAAGATTAATAAAAGTATTAATTTTTATATCAGAAAACCACTGTTATTAAATTTTAACACACTTTTATTTGTTCCTTGAGTAGCAAATAAAGCAAGAATATCATAAGTGATTAAGATAGAAAGAAAGAAAAAACATTGTTCTGAAATATCTAAGAAGGATTAGAAAGATACTACAATGAACTCTACAACTATTGAACTTAGCTATGGATCAAAGAAAATGAAACCAGATTGATCTGATAATAACTTACACATGTTGGAACTACTAGGATGCTTACTTAATAAGGAATGGTGTTCATAATTTCTGGCAAGTGTCTGCTCATAGGGAACAATACAAAATAAGATGTATCATTGGTTCAATTATTATTCACTCCTTGGAGACACAGTTTGGACACAGTCAAAATGGATCTTTCAGGATCTCCCTTCAGTAACAGCAATTGGGAGGGCATTGAATCAGGCCAAGGATAAGGCCCTTCTAAATTTTGGAACTGTTATGTGACTAAGCTATCCACTTTTAATAAATACAATTTTCTATGAATTGGTAAAGCAACACACCTGTATTTTTTTTTAATATTAATTTAATTTAACTTGCTTTGTAAAAGAATTTGTATAACTTTTCATGTGCTAATCTTAGTAGCATCCAAGCATCAAACCAAGACTACTTCATTTCAGATCAGTTTCCTTGCTAGCGACTCTGTATGTGCACTGAAATCCAACCTCCATTCAAGCAATTATCTTTCCTAGCTGGATATATGGACATCAGGGCTTGCTTATTTGTGTTTTAAAAAGTATTTTGCAGTAAATGCTCATTAAAAACCTCAGGTATGATAAAAGCACATAGTTATTGAGCTACTCTCTTACCTTCTTAGGCTATTTAACAGAATTTTGTGACCTCTGGCATTGTGGGGGAAATCCTCTTCTTTCTTTCTTTCTTTCTTTCTTTCTTTCTTTCTTTCTTTCTTTCTTTCTTTCTTTCTTTCTTTCTTTCTTTCTTTCTTGTTTGACTCAAAGTGAGACCATGGACAACCTTAGGCATGTCATCCAACCTTGGCAACTTTAAGATGAGTAAACTTCAACATGACTGGCTGAGGAATTCTGAGAGTTGAAGTCCACAAGTCTTAAAGTTGCCAAGGTTGGCGATCCATGCACAAGCATGGGTCCATCCATCAATTCATCCACCCATGATTTTACTTCTGGAAACATAATGGACGCTAAAAGTTATCTCCTTGTCCTAGGACCAGAACTGCTGCCCCTTCTCCGCTCCCATCAAAATAGCTACTAGGCCTAAAACAGAAAGTTATAAGCACAATAACTTGTTCAAAAGTGTACAGTGTACTGCTTTGCTATCTCTAACAAATCAGTAACTTGAAATTGGAAAAACATATGATTGATTTCTGGCTTTCCTACAGTCCTGTGCAGAAGGGTGAGGAATCTGCAACCACCGTTGTTTTAATATGATGCTGAGCAGTGTTGTCGAGTACTCTTGCTATAGCCTTTTGTGCTATACATTTGGCTTCACATGTACCGGTAACTAGATATGGGACTATAGAAATGATATGATAACTCAGATTTTCCATCTGATAGTGCCTTTGGCTGCAAAATGTTTTAACTGTGGATGCTCCCTCCCTCCCCCATTTTCCTATCTAAATTTGTTGGAATGTTAAAAAGGTTTGCCTTCCATTAACTTTTTTTTCCTGACTGATGAATTTCTGCTTTATGACCAAAATCAGTTAGAACCTGCATGTTACTGAGATAAATCAAGAAAGACACTTGTTATAAATATCCAAACTCGTTTTCTCATTCAAGTCAGTTAGTAGGTAAGCCAGCCTGTTCTTAAAGTGCTCTTTGTTTGCTATTTAGCTTATCTTGAAGCATAAAACCATCTTAAGGTAACACATTGGCCCTTTTTAAGTTTCTATTGCCATACGCCACAAAGACCTTTTATGAGCTTACATGAAAAACTGAATGGTACATTATAAATGCTGAAATGGCAACCTACATTATATTTAGATTCAGTTTTAATGGGCATGAGAGCCAGATTGCAAGCTGAGTTGTAGCATTTGTTGTTGTTGTTACTATTGCAAACTCTATAGTGCTGGTTTCAAGCCGCACCTAGTAGGTAATGGGAAAGTTATATGTTGCCTTTATTTGATGAATGTCTTTCTAAAGTCAGTTACACCTTCTTCTACAAATAAACCAAAGCCTTTAAAATCAACAAGATGGTGCTTTATCTTTGCAGTTGTGAATGAGGAACCCTGGTAGCCAAGATTCAAAATCATCTGATTGGTTGTTACATCTGTGTAAATGGGAGTTGCTTACTCCTCCCTACCAAAAACAAGCAATTTATCAAATATCTCTTTTGAACCCTATCTGTGGGGTGCAAAAAGTCGCTTGTCTGACAACTGAGACTAAGGAAAGAATGAAAGATTGAGAACTATTTAGAGCAAAGAAAACAAAAGTTATCAGGCTGAAGAGATTTTTAGCTTTAGGAGATCACCCTTGCTTTATTTTACTTCCCAAATTCATGACCCAAAACCCAGTGCATAAATAATGATTTAAAAATTCAAGAATTTCCAGTTCAGAAGAATATATAAATAGCAAAATTAAACAGAATTCTTAATTTCTTCTGCATAATTCAATTTTCTAATATTATCAATGTGGGCAGGAGGATTTTAATACTAGCAAATACAGAGTTATGTTCTTGTCACTCATGTTATTCAAAATATGCTACGTATAATTATGCTTCATTTTTACAGGAAAAAGAAGGTACTTCCTCCTTCTTTCCTTACGTATAATATTCATCTTTAATATGCTTCATGCTTTAAAACCATTTCGAAAGAACAAAAATACCTGAAGTATGATTTCTCTTTGATTAGATTGTATCTACTCAAAGCATAAACATGTTCATATGTTTAAAAGTGGTGGGTAGGGTGAGAGCGAATGATGGCACTTGTCTGATGATTTCACCAAATGCAAATGTCTTCACTTGTGTATTTGTATCAGATGCAAATATAAGTGTGGGTGGCTTTTTCTGTGATTAAATTACTGTATGCATGTTGTTCTTTTGGCATCATTATCTTAACTGCACATACTATGGGAATGTTTTTCTGCAACATGCCCATGATGGTGCCTTCATTTCATCCCTAGCCTGTCACAACTGTGCAGATGTTAAATTGTTATTTCAACATTGTTCAAGGGCAAATTAAGATGTGCAAAATCTGTTAGATTTTCATTCGTATTTTTGTGCAGAGAATGGGGTGATAGCAGTGACAGACAAAGAGCTAAGGAAGGCAAAATATGATTTTTGTATTTTTCCTGTGTATCAGAAATGATTTTCAAAGGGCAAATCCATTTTATGGGAACCCCCCCAAAAAGTGATTTTTCATTGGAAAGATCCCATTCAGCAAATAGCAAATGTTCATATAACATTTTGAATATAATCAATATAGTTTATGGAGGACTGTAGTTTGCCTAGGATTAGTCTACAGATAATGGTCCTTTAATGTGAAAGATTATACATTGCAAATCTGCTTTAAGAATTCCAACAAAGGAAGGCAAGAAACTTGAAATTCTTATTTGCACTGAAATTAAATGTCTTTTTCAATATCCAATCATTGCAATACGTTCTCTAGTAGAATAGAATAGAATAATAGAATTGGAAGGGATCTTGGAGGTCTTCTTTCTCTAGTAGAAATAGCTCTGTATCTTTACTTATGTTGAAATATGCATCTAAATATATAGCTTAGTACATGCAAATACATATGTAAACCAGTGGTGGGTTGCCCCCAGTTCGGACCAGTTCTATAGAACCGGTAGTAAAACTTGTGGGAGGCTCCGCCCACCGACCCCAATGTCATGAGAACGCTTCTGCGCATGCGCAGAAGCGCACGTGTGTGCAGCCCCATTGCAAACTAGTAGTAAAGGTAGATAAACCCATGCGGTCTTTTGTTCTTTGAGTTGATCAATCTATGTTATTTTGGGACATGACTCTCCTATAAAAGATGGAACATTACCAAACATTAAAAAATAACTGCATGCATGGAACTTTGTTCTAAGTAGAGTGGTGGTGGAAAGTGCTCTAAGTGGTGGATGTGGTGGAAAGGCAGGGGGAAGATGGTTATCTAACATCATACCTTCTAGATCTTTCTTTTTAAATTATCCACTAGAACACTTATGCCAGCACTACTTTGTGGCTATAAAATATAGTCAACATCCAAAAAAGGAAACTTACAAAAATGTGTTCCATAAAGACATTATTCCTTGAAATTTGTCATGCCAGAATTTGAGAAAGTGATGGACAAAATCAATGCAGAATCACCATTTTCTCCTTCGTGACTATCTTTCTATAAGAAAGCTACAGAAAAAGACAACCTTTCCCTTGCATGAGAACAGTATTATATTACTGGCATTGGACCTTGGCTGGTTCTAATATTTTAATATAATTTTCAGTTTAGGTAGAAATGTCATCACACATGACACTTTTTTTAATGGACAGGTTAAAAAAGGAGCAGATAGAAATATTGTAAGTCATCCATTTTCCTCCATCTTTTTTTTAGCAGCGGAATGGAAATCTAGCACATTCAGCAAACAAGCAAATGAAATAAATAGAAATACTGCATCTGTACCTCACTGGTGTTCTTAGATGAGGTCAATTAACTGTTAAAATTCATGCGGTCTGAACAGATTTTTCCAGGGAAGTGCATTAATGGATCCAAATTCTGTCTGCTGGCTTTCTGGCACAATTTCATAGTAATGTCTCTTTAATTGTAAGGGGATATGTGGGGAAGACAGGAGGAAGCAGATCCTTCTCCAAAATGATATTATTTTCAGTTGGTTTGGTTTCTTTCTTCATTTTTTAATGCTGTGTGCAGCAATTTTAGGAAAAGGAAAAAAAGATATAAGCACAGCCCCTTAAGAACAAATGTATAAATAGAATGCAGAGTGCTGTGCCTGGATCCTGCATTCACCCGCCCCCCCCCCCCCCCCCCGCGCCTAAATTCTGTTTGTTTTAATTAAACATTTAAAAAGAAACACCAGAAAAAGGAAACAAGAAGAAACATAAATCCACACATTACATGAGATTTACAAGTATCATATAGTTGGATAAAATGGAATGAAGTATGTAAAACTGCAGTATCGGTTTACATAGTCAAATATCGTAAATCATTTTAGAACTGTAGACATTGTTAAAATCAAATGAACGTACAAATATCAATGACAGCAATCAGCAAAATAGTATGAGGTACAAAATGGAAAAAAGCCAGTAATTTATATTTAATCAATAGTAATTATCCAAATGTTAAGTGTTAATGCAGCTTTTTTAAATATAGAGAATACACTAACTTGGTGTATTTGGTAGAAATGTGAGATCGGATGATAATTAATGAAAAGATGGCAAATGGGAAAAAAATTTTTTTAGGGTTGGTTTCATTCCAATGTAAATAATTTTTCCAAAATTGCTGGGGTTTGCAATAATTGCCATTGAACATGGAACAATGACACAACCTGTTTATTACATTTCCAAAAAAAAATTTTTTTTTTAAAAAAAAAGGAATGATCAATTTTACCAATTACCAATACCAATCTGTACTTGGGCGACATAAGGTGAAAGACAACAATCTCTCTAGAAGATGAATGGGGGCAACAGTAATTACCAAGAAGGCTGGCTAAGAAAAGATAGAAAAAAGACCAAAGTTTTTAAGACCAAAGTTTGAAAGCACCAGTCTTTTACTCTATAGACCAGTATTTCTCGTGCCAGCTGAGGAATGGTAGGAGTCCACCCATCTTCAAACTACAAAAGTTGAGAAACACTGAATCTACATCAAGGACTTGCTGATCTTACAGTTATTGACTTCACCTTCACCTTCGCCTTTTATTCATTTATTCGTATCTCATGTTTATTATTTGTACAAATAAGGTGGTGAAAATGTCCAATGCGCCTTCCTCTTCTGCAACAACCCCTGTGAGGTGAGTTCAATGATCCAAGGTCAGTTAGCTGGCTATCATGGCTAAAATGGGACTATAACTCAGTCTCCAGCTTTCTAGTCTGGTGCCTTAACCACTAGAACAAACTGTCTCTTTGTCCTCAGGGAATACCAATTTAGAACTGGATAAGTTCTCTAAGCTCTCTCTCCATTCTTGATATTTTTGCTACTATTTTAAATATATTATTTATCTTCCTTGAAATCATGAAAAAATGTCCAGGAATATTCCCATATCATCACTCTTTCTATTCCCCAATACCTCCAAATCAATCTGAGAACAAGTTGAAAGCATTTTTATTTCCTCCATTCGTGAAACACTGAGAACACAAAGAGATCACCATAAACCTTTGCAAGGGACAAATAGGAGAATGCAAATACTGGTGTTTAATTTGTTCCCAACAATTGTTAATCTCTAATCTTCTCACTCTCACTTCATTCATTATTATGACAATAGAAAATTATACCTAAGGTTATCAGTTGTAAGCATCCAACTGCCTTGTTACGATTCCAACACTGAAAAGCCTCTGAGGTTGCACTATTAGGAGCAGCTCAGGATTTTGTGTCCTCCAAAGACCTGTGTCAGCTAGTCTTTGATCTCCAAAATGCAGGAAACCATATGCTGGACTTTGTTTTCTAGAGGCAAAGAATTGATGAGTTGAAAATGGAAAAACCTTATGTGGCTTTCTTATCACAGACACATTTGATCACTCTTAGGCTGATGTCTGCTAAGGTGTGGGACAGATCAAAATATATCTCTATCTCTTTTCAGAAATATTTTTTCATTTAAGGCACATGCAGGATATTAGTTTGCATTTTTATTATTAAATAATTCAATTATTTATTGAATTGAATATTTATTAAAATTTAAATTTTAAATTTATATGCTGCCCATCTTGCTGTTTTAGGTGACTCTGGATGGTTTAAATACAATTTGTTTGATTAATATTAAATTGTTTTGTGTCTCAGTTTGTCAATAATTCAATAGAGACAAATGTTCTGGAATAAAATCATTTGGGGAGTAAATTTAAGAGCACACTTTTTTTTCTGCTTGAAATGTACTATCCATTCAAATACTTGTCAGTATATATGTAAATACATTGTGTGTGCACATTATGTATTTCACTTGTTGTTAATATGTACTTCTACCACATGTGACAAAGCATTAGTAAATTAACATTCACATTGTTTTTACTGTCCTAAAATTTTAAAAAAGGAGATTGTCTAGCACCAACGGACTAAATTACAGGTGGATCATGTCTGTGTGTATGTTCTTGGTTTCCAAACTCTGCATTTTATTTAAAAATGACCTGTATTTGTAAGTTTGCAAGATAACTGTTCAATAGTTTGAATAGAATTGACCAATGTCCTCTTGCACTGGATTGGAGGCAGGCAACCTGGAACCTATGGCTATCAACAAGCTTCTGGATACTTTCCATGGTATCAGCCTTGCTTTTTATCCAAGTTGATTTAAAAAGAAATCTAATAAAAAAAGTAAATAAATGGGAAATTAGGAAAGAGGAAACTGGCATGCTGCAAAACGAAATATAAGCCCCAAAGCATTGTTAGGCAATAAACATGGTGGAAAAAATGCTTTGTTTGGAAGAATGACCACTGCTGTTTAGCTTTGAAGTATGTTTGTGGAAATTCTATTATTTTGCTCCGTAAGAGCTTGAAATAGTGCTTGAGTTTCAGTGGACTTTCCCAGCATGTTTTTAGGACTGTTCTGATGACAGTGACAATTCATATTTTTTAAAGGGAAACTTAAAGCCTCTAAATTGACATTATATTAAATGGAGAAACCTCTATAGTATGAAATGCCTGCTTCTGTATAATAAACTTTATTTGCACATTTGTAAAGGAATTCACCATATACCAAATGCTGTCTTGAGATCACAGGGAATAAAATGTGAAGTATTTCTTATAAATGGGAAGAACATAAGGATGTTATCAAGCTGTGTGTGTGTTTATGCAGATACGACTTTTCTACATCAAATTCATTCAAAGTAACTTGCAACAGATAAATATTTATTTAAACAATACAATCTTATTATAAAGTTTATATAATGCAACAATAATAATACAAAGCAAGGTCAATGGTAACATCATTACAACATCAAATAACTCTCTCTTAACATAAACTACATAAGCATGAGATATTCATAGTCACTTTGCAGACCCTGCCAGAGGAATGTATGGGATGTACCTTGTAATAATACAAATTATTCATATTGTACCCTCTTACAAAGGGGGAAAAGCTTGCTTATGATGTCATGTGTCTCCTTTGTTCTTTGTAAATGCGCTAATAATAAAAAGGGCCCGCTCACAATACATTTTCTGTAGCAAACGGCCAAAAAGCAAGTCTTAAGGTTTAGAAAGATCCTTATGAATGAAAGCAATTTTCAAAATCCAGGTCAGTAACTATTAGTGCCAACCTTTTTATTTATACAAGTCATATACAGTAAAAATGCAAATGATGCTTATTAATCAATGGATTCCTTATGTCTCTGCAGGCATTCCAATAATCCTTACTAGCACAAACCCCTGTTACTGTCTGAAAGCTTAGCCTCCATATATCTGTTCGATGTTTAATTCATAATTTGTGTGGTGAAAATCATCAAGGCTGAAAGGTAAATTGAATTTCTCATCGCCCCTATTTTCACAAGATGATTTTCCCCATCCTTTTAGTGAATGAAAGCAATCCTTATTATAAGGGCCAGTTTGGAGTCATTTGGAGATTTTTTGCATTTAGCGTTGACTAATCTGAACTGCAATGCTGAACTGTAGTAATAATAACAACAAGAATAAATTAAATGTTAGCAGTGGCTGGTGAAATAATCCAGTTTTTATTTTGTTTTTCATACATTAGGTTTTGCTTTGAGCAGGCATGTACCAGGGAGAGCATGCTGAAAAGAGGCTTTGTATAGGAGCGGGAGTTCTATCCATCAGATTTGTCATTTCAGGAATGTGGCCAGATGTATTGACTTACTAGCAATTGTGCTGGTGCCATCTGGCCTGCTGGAAGCGCTATTAAAGATGGAAAAAACTGCGCAGAAGAAATGAAATTTGTTCATCATGCCGTTGCCCTCACTGCTTATTTTAAAAAGAGGGAAAAAATGTAACATCTTGGCAGGGGGCATGCTGCTTGAAAATATCAGGGTTGGAGGAAAAAAAATTCCCCCAACTCCAAACTAAACTATTATGTTTATACATGGGCTGGAGAGTTGCTTTCTGCTGTTGTCATTTCTGTTGTTGAATAGTTTCATTATGAAAGGCCTTTTGCTACTACTGTTTTAAGAATCAGTAGGATTTTTCATTTCCTTAAAAAAAGAATAAAAAGAAAAATCACTGAATCATTGTGGATTCATTTTTACTTCATTTTCCTTTCCTCAATACTGCTATAGTCTTCTGTAGTCCAATTACTTGAATGGTGTCTAGATGTCAAGTGGTAGCAATGGAAAACCCGGAAACAAGCTCATCACCCAACAGGAAGCTATAAGAATTTAAGAGTCAGAGCAGATACTGTTGAACAATATGGCTAAACAATTCCAATGGTGCTTTTTCAAGTGGCAACTAGACTTTCTGGTTTTTCTTTGAAGACGTTTTGCTTCTCATCCAAGAAGCTTCTTCAGATCAAGAAGCTTTTTGGATGAGAAGTTAAACATCTTCAAAGAAAAACCAGAAAGTTCAGTTGCCTCTTGAACAAACACCTTTGGAACAACCATAACCTGGATGACTGAGAATCTCTATAAACATAGTTAAACAATGTGGCTTGGTATAAGATCAGTGATGGATTCCTCCCAGTTCGGCCTGGTTACGCCAAGCCGGTAGCAGTGACGATATGACATCACCGAACCGGTTCTGCCCCTCGTTACCCACCTCCCACGTTATTCTTATCTTTTATTTGGCCCCACCCCCAATCTATTGCTGCCTCCTGAGTCCCAGCTGATGGGCTATAAGGAAAAACTGTTTAAACTCTTGCTGTAGGGCTTCAAAGGGCCGCCTTACAGCTGATCAGTGGTAAAAGGCAGTTTGGTGGTAGACCAGTGCCTCCAAAAACAAATGAGTAGACTGGTGCCTGAAAAAATAAATGGGTAGACCAGTGCCTGCAAAAATACATGAGTAGAATGGTGCCTGCAAAAATAAATGGGTGGACCGGTACAGCTCTGCAAGCAGTTAAAAGCCTGGTAGACCAGTATCTCTGCTAAATCCTAAAGAATTGTCACATGACCATCAAGCTATACCCACAAAATAAGCCATGCCCACAGAACCGGTAGTAAAAAAAATTTAGAACCCACCCCTGTATAAGATATAGCTCTGTAGCTAACCTGTTGTGTGACTATACTTTTGCAAAACTGAATAATACCTAAATACATGCGAAAGGACTTTAAGGACAAGAAAGGACAAGAAACATGCTGACAAGAGAATAGAATACTATTCTCTTTTGGATAGAGAATATTGGATATTCTATTGAATAGAAACTAATCAAGGAGAGAAGCAATCTAGAACTAGAATTTCCTGATAGTACAATTAATCAGTGGAATGACTTGCCTCCAGATGTTGTGGATGCTCCAACACTGGATCCCTTAAGAAGAGATTGGACAATCATTTGTTTGAATGGTATAGAGTGTCCTGCTTGAGCAGGAAGTTGGATTAGAAGACCTCCAAGGTCCCTTTCAATGCTGTTATTTTGTTATTCTGTTAATTTTAATTATTTCTTGTCTAAGTATGATGCCCGGTAGATGTTCTCCAAGGAAAGGTACATTGAGGAAGAAATAATGGGGGAAATGCACATGTTAATTTTATCCAAAACAGATGAAACTAGCAAGTCAATTTTTTCCCATCCTTCCTTTCTCGGTGTCATTTTCATCTGAGAACAAAGCAGTAGGGTTTGAATGCCTATTAGTCCCATTCTATATATTTTTTTCTTCTACTGGCTTTAAATTGGTGAGCTATTCCCTTTCATAAAATACACGTACACTTCCTGTTAGAAACAGAAATGTAGCACAATTTCAGATTCCTGCAAAATAAAGTTCTGCTTTGAGGAATTACCTACAGCTGCTATATGAGCACTTCTTGTATTCTGAGGCACCTTTAATCTTTAAATGTGCAACACTACATATCCCCACTGGATAATTTTTTAAAAAGTTCATTTTGGCTTGATGTCTCACATCTTTAATTTTTTTGTTAATCTTCCAGGATTCTGAAGTTCTGTACAACACAGCTTCCCACCCAAGCATTGTCTCTTTTTTTGTCTGTCATTTTTGGGCACATAGTTCTTCGTTGTGTTCCAAGACATGTCTTTTAAATTATTTTTCTAGTTTAACTCTCTGTAAAGGCCATGTAATTAATTTCAGTGCATCAGACAAAAAGAATCAGTGGTAACCAGTGAAGCATGGCACTTCACTCAGTGATGAAATGTCTTCTCCAACTTTTAATTTCCAGACTAACAAATAGCTACACAACCTTAACAGCTAAGCCTTACTAGATTCTAATAGAATAGAATATAGGTAACTCAGGGTTAAACTGTGGGATCCTTGGTGCTGTCTGTACTTGGTTGTTTGCTTGCAGATATTTCATTATCCAACTAGGTCTCATCTTCTGTACAAGCGAACATGAGATTTTTTTCCTTGTTTGTATATGGTAGCTTGCTTTGTCAGTTTTTATGGGGGGTATGGTTTTCTGCTTGGTAATTCCTTGATCAGGGTATTGTTTTCTTCAGTGAACACACTATGACAGCCACTACTTAGACAGACAGAATATTAGAGAAGTGCATCCCTGAATACCAACCAACCATCAGAGGATACAATGAAGATTTATTAAACTCACAACACATGAACAGACCGCTACAATCATCAATGCAATATGGGACAGATTGTCCATATTATTCATATCTCCCTTTAGCAAAGTGGAAGTGGATCCTTCAGCTACATAGAAACACATTAGAAATGTACCTAATGTTCAACTTAAAGATGACAGGAAAGGGAAGAAAGCAAAGGTCACAGTTATTCAGTCACATTGAATCATAGAGATAGATGGTTGGAAAGCTTTCATTACCCAGCCTGTGAAGAAACAAAATAGGATGTTAAGTGGCAAACATACCAGTTCAATGAACTTTTCTCTCTTTATTTAAAAAAATAAATAAAGTAAATGTTTTCTTCTGTGCAACTCTAATTGTCTTTTTTCTTGCTCAATAAAAATATGGATCAACTAGATCAGTGATGGCTAACCTTTTTGCCGTCGTGGTGATTGTGGGGGGGGGTCATGTGTCTGCGTGCCCACATCCATAATTCAATGCACCCCACCCCCCATGCATGTATGCGCGACTCCCGCACTCATCCCGCTTTTGGCACATGATGGCATGGTGGGCCCGGTAGGCCCGTTTTTCACCCTCCTCATGCGCCAGAGGCTTTCTTGGAGCCTGGGGAGGGGCAAAATGGCCTCCTCCCCCCCCGAGGCCTTTCAGAGGCCGGAAATGGCCTATTTCCCAACTTCCGGTGGGCCCGCAAGGCCCAAAAATCAGCTGGTCAGCATGTGCATGCGCACTGGAGCTGAACTAGGGCAATACTTGTGTGCCCACAGATATGGCTCCGCGTGCCACCTGTGGAACGTGTGCCATAGGTTCGCCATCACGGAACTAGATAGTCTCCATCAACACATATGTACTGTTGAAGTGTTTACCCCACCGTGCATCAGTTAGGTTTGTTCATGCTGAACAACTCTTAGAAATATTCTTTTAAAGCTCTTTTCTGTTGCTTCTTGTTTTAATTAACACATGTAACTTTTGTCTCGAACTCATAGTTCAAAGCACTTCTGTGGAATGAACCATAGAATCAGAATAGAGCTAGAAGGAAGGGACCTTTGAGGTCTTGTAGTCCAGCTTCCTGCTCAAGCAGGAGATCCTATATCATTTCAGACAAGTAGCTTCCAGTCCCTTCTTAAAAACCTCCAGTGATGAAGCACCTACAACTTCTGAAGGCAAGCTGTTCCACTGGTTAATTGTCCTTACTGTTAGGAAGTTTCTCCTTAATTCTAGTTTGTACACAATTCCATTGTGTACATGATTGTACACAATTCCATTGTGTACAATTCTCCAGTGCAAGTTCCACCTATTTATTCCAGGGATCTGTTTTCTGTTCTTTAAGTAGTTTTGCCTTCTTGCCTGTTATCCCCCTCCCCCCCATTGTTTAGTTCGCTTAAACAACCTTGAAAGCAGATTTGATTTCTCCTAAATCTGTCTAAATTTTTATCAACTCTGTCATAAATCATCTCCTTCCACATCCATATTAATAATATGCAAAAAATGTTAAAGGCTAGTGTGGCATGATTTTTACCCAAGACATACTTGAAACCAAGAATGGTTTTATTCCTTATCCTACAAGCATCATATCCTTTGCTTGGCTCAGGTTTCTCTCAGAGGCACATTTATAATTTCAGTGATATCAACCTTTCCATTAGGTACATTGGATATAGGTGAGCCAGTTCCAAATTGGACTGTGAATGATTAAACAGTCTTTCAACTTTGAAATGCCAGTAAATATTCCTTTAAGAAAGTATCTGAATTAACTGATAGGCTGGAATGATTGAGTAGCAAATGGAAACATAATATACCGCTTGGAAGAGGCACAATTTCTTATCAGAAGCAATGTTCTATTGATGCCTCATTCGTTTCAGGGGCTTGTGCCTAATCTTTTTCAAAATTAGTTGAGAAACAGTAACAGTCTGTCCCTGTTCTTTAAATTCCCTCAACACTAAAAACCTATTTGGATATTTTGCAGCCATTAGAATGAAAGAGTTGTGGGTTGCAATTTACATTCCACTATTATGCTTGCCCAGGAATGAAAACCAATGGGGGGACTTTGGGTCAGTCCCTCTATTGCAGTTCTGGGTACAATGGCTGGTTTTTACCCATAAAGCCCTTTTTGGATTGGCATCTGGATACCTGCTGGACCATCTTTTCCAAACCCACTTTTTGGCCTACTGGAGCACCAACGCAGAAATTCTTCATGGGCCTATACATCAAAAGGGAACCAAACATAGAAAGCCCTGCATCTCAGTGATGATGCTGGTGTTCCTGGGGAGATCAGTCTAGTCCCTTCCTTGGTGACTTTCAGCAGGTTACTAAAATTGAGCTTTTCCAGAGATCATTCCAGCAATTTTTGCTAACTCTACCTTTTACTTTTTATTTTTACTGTTTTACTGTTATTGTGGTTGCCATTTTATTTTGTATATTTTTATTCTCTAGGTTGTTTTGTATTAGTTACCATAAATGCCTTGTTTAGTTGTTTTCATAACCCTTATATTATCAATGATATTATATTATCAAGCATCCCGGTATTGAAATTGAGTACAAATTCAATCAATCAATAAATAATTTTATTTTTTTACAATAGAAACAAAAGAAAATTTCACATGGAGCCTACTCTCACCATGCTGTTTTCTTCTCTTTTTTTGTATTGATTGCTTTATTGTTCCAAAGAAAAACTGTGATCATGTCTAAGAGAAGGAAATTAATATATTCTTTTGGTAAGCCAGCTGGTTCAACCAATTCTAGAGTTCAAATGACAATTCTGAGCATATTCACAAGTATCACATGGGATCAAAGAAATGGCACTTTTGCAATCATGCACAATGTCAGAGCACATTCAAAAGTGGTTGGAGATTGAGCCATCCTCATAATTTGGTAGCAGTTCTGTATTGTGTCAAATTGAGTCACATTATAAATTTATAATTAAGTCTAAATTGTTGAGAATGGTCTGGATATAGTGAAAACAATGCATTGTTTGTGGAGGGGGAGTTGCAATCAGACAAAGGAAGCATGGTCAGCTACAGTTAATTTTGTCTGACAGAGTAATACAGGATTTGGCAATTATAATGCAAAAAACAACTCTGAGGTTGTCATAAAATAGAAAATTATAAAAAGCTTTTAAAAGGACTCAAAACTATAGTATTAAATCACTTGGATATTTCTAATTTGTCTGTAGTGATGAAATAACTAGATGACCTTATTAAAGAAGGGCTGCAAAGGTTTAGAACCAATTACCTTTCAGCACATCTGTTCCAAAATTCTATATTTGCATTACCAAGCAGCATCTTTGATTAAGTAAGTTAAATTAGGAATGCATAAAGAAAAATATATGCGAGATATGGCATCATTCATTGTTTCTTCTTCTTCTTCTTCTTCTTCTTCTTCTTCTTCTTCTTCTTCTTCTTCTTCTTCTTCTTCTTCTTCTTCTTTCTCTTCCTCTTCCTCTTCTTCTTCATCATCATTATCATCATCTTCTTCTTCTTCTTCTTCTTCTTCTTCTTCTTCTTCTTCTTCTTCTTCTTCTTCTTCTTCTGCTTCTGCTTCTGCTTCTGCTTCTGCTTCTGCTTATCCTCCTCCTCCTCCTCCTTCTCCTCCTCCTTCAAAAAACAAATGATTATTAAAATGCTCCCATATTTGGCTTAGAAGATGTTTGAATCAAATATGTGTTTGTTTTTTACAGAGGAACAAAACGGATGCTACAAAATTGGTAGTATTGAAGATTATTTTTAAATGGAAATGGAGCCCTGAAACTCCTCAAATGGAACGTAAAATAGATGTGACATTGATTTGTTTTGAGGCTTAATAAACTACTCTAATCTTGATACTTATGGCAGAGACATCCACATTGTGCAATTAAGAGTATAATCAGTCTGCAGGATGGATGCCTGCATGCACCTGTGAATCAGAAAACATCTATGTCTGGGTTTCACTCACTGTTCCATCAATAATTCTAATGTTACAGACTCCTCAGTCTATCTCCAGTTACCTCAAGTAGGTGATAATAACTGTGCATTTCAGTAAACATGATACAGGAAAGCAATTTTAGTAAACACGATACCTGAAAGCAATTTCCCAAGCTCTTTCCTTGTATTTGGAAGCATAATAATCCAAACAGTTAGATTATTTTTTTAATCCACTTTGCAGTTCCTTCTTTTTTGTGTTAAGCCTCGGAACTCTCTTACGTCAGCTGCTCTGTTTCTTCCTTGAGCGTAAGATTGCAAACCAATCAAGGTTCTTTTTATTTCCAAGATATTCTTTACTTTCAATGTTTGCATAGAGACTCTGCTTTTCTCACTAATGCGGATACTGAAATTCTGTTTTTTGCTTAGCAGGACAAAATAAGGGAAACGAAAGAGGCTGAAAGGGAGAAATGATTCTGAGAGAAATGGGAGGAAGTAGGATTGGCATTATTTTTTCTTTTTTAATGTGATCTTTGAATAAATATCTGAGGGGGGGTTTCACACAGATGCTTGTTGTTCTACAGCATTTAGTTCAGAATATACAATATTAAGGTTATAGGCAATTTGTGGTAGTTTCTCACAGAAAGATATAAGTATGGATGCTGTTCTCAGCCTTATTCTTAAAAACAACACTTGAATATATATATATATATATATATATATATATATATATATATATATATATATATGCATGCACGTACACACACACACACACAAATACATATATGTGTCTGTGTGTGTTGCTGTGTGTAGACTTTCACAACACATATACACAGAGAAAGTCTTCGTACCCATTACATCGGCAATTCCCTTGGATCTCCTCCTACACTTTTACCAAGGATGGATCAGCCCAAGACTATTATATGAGTACATTTGGAAACCTGAATCGATATTTTTCTATTGTATGGAGTGAGGACAAGGTTTTTATTTATTTATTTTAACTCTGGGACTATGGAAGTTTGGAATAATAATTTTGAATTCCCTTATTGGTCAACCGGAGGGAGAATTGATTGATTCTGGATCAGCAGAATCCAGGTTTATCAAAGGTTTTGACGTTAGTTGATGGTATATACATAGCCTTTAGGTTCTATTTATATGAAAATGAATTGTGAGGCATGTGTGATCTAAAATCTGACTAAACACTAGGCATAAAAGTTTCAAATCAGAAATTTAATAGGAGCCCAAAGGCTAGAATATACAAGCATCTTTACAATATATAGAGTATATTACATTCTGAAAGAAACAGCCTTCAATCTTGTATCATAATTATCAGAATAGCAGCTTACATATATTTTAAATATTCTCCCTGATACTGTTTCAATAGGCTCATTGTTCACTTAGTTAGAATTCATAAGAATATCACTCAACTTTTTTTGCTACTTTTCTCATTATTATATGATTCCCCTTTGTCTTATGGCTCAAGAATAAATAAAGATTTAGTCCCATTTTAACTCATGTTGACTCCCTCCATGGAAGGTGGCGGAAGGAGCTCAGGAATATTGAGCATGCATACCAAAATAAGGGACATACTGTCAGAAGAAGGCCTGGATTTTTATTTTAAAAATGACTACAAGCTGTCAGTTAGAATAAGGCAGTCCTATCAATCTAAAAGACACATTTATATGTTCCTGCCATAAGGACCTTAGACTATCAAAAACCCCTTTCTTCAACTCTGCCAGAAAAATAATTGAAAGCATATTGAGCTCTAGGAACATGGAAAACTACAGAAATTCCATGAGCCTTTGTGGTTAGCTAAAGACAAATACTTAGAGACACTGAAACCAGAGTTTGCATGAGGCATAAGCTCCTGTCACTGGAACAGGAGTGAAAGATCTTTCACTGTGGCACTCTTTTGAAAAACAAAGTTCAAGGTTGTTTGGAATTGCTTGTGTGCGATGGAGATGGTTTTGCCCACACTGAAAATCTTTTCTGCAGGGAAGCATCATTTTAAAAGGAAGCACATGGGGGAATCTTAGAGGATTGGTTCCTTTCCTCTTTGACCACACAGAAAAGAAATTTTTCAGTGTGGTAAATGCCGAATCCACAAAGAGGCCTCTTTGAGTGCTGCAACCGATGTGGATCTTCCAGACAAATGAGAACATCAGAAGTGATCTGTATCTTTTTTAAAAAAAATTCAAAATCAGAGAGATTGTAAGATGCCTGTTAACAGCAATATTGAAAGCTAATTGACTGAAGCTAGATGACAGCTACTTCTCAGTCGGCAAAGCTTTCAGTTTTCTGATCTCTTTTCCTAATTTTGAACAACCCCAAATTCATGAGGTACTTTCTGCTTGCTTTAAATCATGGCAAAATGATTTATGGCTTACTTTGCTGTGGAATGGGTAATTTATTCAGTATGAAATATGGTTTATTCCAAAACATTTATTATTGCTATACTACAGCAAAAATTTATTTTGCTTTAGTTAATCTTAGGTATGAGAAACTGAGAAGAATTCTCCAAAGTGTCCAAAAACATTAACGCACTGGATTTTTTTTTAAAAAAAAAAACAACACTTTAAAGGCTGCCTTTAAGATCATACTATTCTGTTTCAAGAGTTTTTCTTCAACTTTTTCTCTTTAGATACTGAAGACTACAGTTTCAATTAATCCTAGCCAGAATCCTTTCTCAACTTTGGCAACATTAGGTTTTGTGGATTTTAACTTCCAGAATACTGCTGAGGACTCCTGGGACTTGAAGTCCATACATCTACAAGCTGCCAAAGTTGAGAAACACTACAATAGACAGACACATACATTTTAACTTCTCAGGTGCATAGAGCTTCTCTGTAGACCAGGGGTATCAAACTCACGGCTCACAGGCTGGATGTGTCACGCCCACTCCTTGGTTCAGCAAAGGGGGAAAATGTCCCAATATGTCACGTGCTGATGACGTGATGACTTGAGTTTGATACCCTTGCTGTAGATGAAGGATGGGGAACTATGGCCCCTTTAATGACCTGTAGACTTCAACTCCCAAAATTACTGAGTCAGCCATGCTGCCACATGAATTCTGAAAGTTGAAGTTCACAGATTGTAAAAGGGCCATAATTCCCCACTCCTGCTGTAGACAGTAAATACATCAAATATTCCTCTTTTTTTTTTTTTTTTGACTATTACTATTAGAAATGTGGATTCTGGTCTCTGTGTTTTGGGTATCACTAAATATCCGGTTCCCAATGGCCTGTGGTCTGGAGATTTTCATTCCTGCAATAGTTATTCACCTTGTTTAAGACCCTATCATGTGCTCATTCACTTGTTTCTACATGATGCCTTACAAAAATGCTCTGATCAGAATTGTTTCTGCAAAACAAATTGACAGAAGGCATCCACAGGAGCCTTTTTAAAACAGACATCTACCTTCTCCTTTGATCTGCTTAGTGCCTCTTATTTTTTAGGCAATCGTATTATAAATGCCTTTGTTTTTAATGAGCCAGTGGTGACTTATTGATGCAGAAACCATTCTGGTTCTGAAAGACAGGCCTAAAGCATTTCCTGCAACAATTAAATTTAATACCTTTTTAAAAAGGCACATGAGGAACCTCACAAAGGAAATAAAGCAAATGTGCAAATCAAGATAAATATTATGATGGAACAAGGAAAGATCTGAAGGCAGGCTGGGGTTAGGTAGAATTGTAAATTCCCCAATAGTGTTCCAGCAAGTGAACTTCTGTCCAGTTATTGCACAGGTTATTGTAACCTGCGCAATAACTGGAGAGTCACAACAAAGAGTGTGTGAGACTGCAGGGCTGACAAATGTTCACAATGGGTGACTGTAGTTTGAAATAAAATATTATCTAATGTAGGCGTTAATTTCATTAGTAATCATTGCACTCCTTCAATTTGTTTTATGAATCCAGCTTTTCTTACAGTGTATGCTTTAATCTATATAATGCTTTCTTTAAGCCGGAAAGCAGCAAAAGAATGTTTCCCCAGGACAATGGGAGACCTTCATTTAGTCTGACAGGTTGTGTTTTCTAGCTTATGCAACAAACACAAAAGGAAGCAAACACCCTCATGCTGTAGACCTTAATACTGTTCATAGGCTAAAAATGTGTTGTTGTTTTAAATTGCAGAATTTCTTCTTGGCTCTAGTTTTCGCTTTCTGAACCATCAGCCATTAAATGTGAAGAGGAACTATCTGGACATGCATTTCTTTGTGTTGTTGTGAAGGAAGGCAATGCTACCTTTACTTAAAAACTGCCTGATGGTGAAAAATCTTTTGACAATGTTTTCTTGTCACATGTTATTATGTATTAAATTTAAACAAAATTAAATTTAAATAAACAACAACAACAACACAGTTCTTGCAATCTCAGATGCTGTCATTAGGCAAATCCTGCACTGTTGCAGCATCTCACAATCACCATTTGCAATTTCCTGCCAACTTGCTCATTGGTTTTGTTTGTTGCTGGAAGCCAGCAGTGAAGGTTGCAAATGATGATCATATCACCATGGGATGCTGCAACCATCAGAATTGCAAGTTGCTTGCCAAGCACACAAATCACAATTGTGTGACCATGGGGATCCTGCAAGGCCACAAATACAAGGATCTGTTATTACTCCCTCTCATTCAGCATTGTCATAACTTTGAAAGGTCACTGAACAAATCAACATGAAGTGAGGACTATTTGCACGATGACTGTAGGTTGAAATAATAACTAATAAGTGAATGGATAGCAGTAGTTGATTACAGACTTAGTCATAAAGCCATGTTCAGGACAGACCTTTAAAATGAGTGAATTTAGACACACCAAATATCCCACCAAATATAGTATTTATAAAAATAATTTGAATTGCCTTGAAGCTTTTTCAGGTGTCCATGAACTAGATGAGAGCTCACTCAAGATTTCCTGCCCTCTTTTGTGAAGAATGTACAGATTGGTGAAAATCCAATTTTCTTTGCATTGTTGCTTTGGCAGATATATGTCTGGTCTGGTTAATGTCTTTTTAAATGGGATTGCTTTTGGAAATGTGCAAAGTAGCTATGAACTCTCTCTTATAGCTTTGTTAGCAATACAAGGCTTTCCTCTGAAGCAGCATGTCTGGAATGACCAAAGAACACATAGCATTTTGCCATAAAAACAATCCCATAACATGAATTCTTTGGCAGATTCCTACTCCATTTTGTTATAATTGTATGACATAGAAAGGTCACAGCCAGGCATATGTCTACCACTGATGCTCCTCAAACAAACAAAAACAAACAAACAAACAAACAATGTTGGTTTCCACAGAATGTCCACAAAATTAGACAGTTGAGGGGACAAGACTTTTATATGTGCAGCTGTATGAGTTTCTGATTCCACCTGAGATGGACAATGTGCCAACAAGAGTTTGATGTACATCAAACTAAATTTGTCTCGATGTTTCTCTTTGCACAAATCAATATATTTAGTGTATACTTTTTGGGGAAACTAATATAATTTGACTTATTTCAGTAACATTAAGAGGTTTAAAATGGAATGTCTGCTTCTTGTTCCCTGGACAGCTAATTCAGACTTATCTACTTTGAGTCAAGTGTGAGTTTTCCTGAAATGTCATCTGCTTGGTGACCTGATCTTAAATTTTGATGTTTCATAACTTAATAAAATAAAATTCTATTCATATTTTTTCACAACAAAATATTTCATTGAATCAGTACATTCATTATGACTTAAAGGTAAAGATAAAAGGTTCCCCTGTTCAGTGGTGTCCAGTTTTAAGGGTCTGCACTCATTTCCGTTTTTTTAGCCGAGTTTTCCATAGACATTTCTATGGTCATGTGACCAGCATGATTACACACTGAGTCTGTTACCTTTCCCACCAAAGTGGTACTTATTTATCCACTCACATTTGCATGTCGTCAAACTGTTAGGTGGGTAGGAGCTGGACAAGTAACAGGAGCTCACTCTATTGCATGGCGCTTGGATTTTGAAGCCAGTCTGTCAGTGTTCCAGATGACAAGTCCAGCATTTTAACCACTTGAGCCTTGAGGGACTTACACTGGCCTAAACAAGCCTATTAGGATTGTTTATGAAAATGTATTGGTTTTATAAGTGTTAATCTATGTGTTACTGTACTTCTTTGTTTCTTTTATAGCATTCTGATTCCCGATTTAGCTCCTTGGAAGCATAGAATCCTTTCCTTCAATGCATACAAGTCTTTCTTTTTCCTAGATACTTATTTTTGCCAGCAGCCTGCCCACGCTTATTAAGATACAAAAAATAAACACCCACTTCAGAGTGATATTCCAGAAATTAGGTGCCTGATTAAGAAGTTTAACTTTTTTCCAAATATGTTTGTGTGTGTACATGTTGTACACATACACACATGTTGTTTCTCAATACAATAACGAGTTTTCTTCAAATGTTATCTTGGAAGAGCTTATTCTAAAGGAGCAATTACCAGTTCTTTATTCAAACTGAAGGCAAAAAGTAATAAGTAAACAGAAAACTTGGTAAAATGAACATACATTCAGCATCCAAATTCTACAAAGTATATTTGTTATTTTGTATGAGTATGTTAACAAAGAATGCACATACAAATACAATTTCTATAAACACATGCACATTTTGGTTGACCAGCAAAAAGTTTCAATTGCAGATTTTTTTTAAAAATAAAGATCCATATGTTGGAATTCTATTGAACTTTTCTCCCCAAAATAAATGTGCATAGATTCCACCAGTAACACATTTCATATGTATTGTAACAGTTATCCAGTTTGGTTATTCTTACCAAAATTGTCTGAATTACATAAGCTAATGTATGGAGCTCACTTAAGGCTGCTTATGGCTAGCTAACTTGCTGACTGAGGAATATGGGAGAAATTTAATGACATCTCCTGATGTTGATTATCCCTGCATGGGCTAAATTTAAGAAGTAAAAAGACTGAAAATGCCAAATCAAATATTCTGACTCTGTTGACCCAATTTGGAGAAAATATTTCTTAAGGCAGAAAAAATTTAAGTTTCTGTATATATTAACAAGATCAGCTATGATTCTAAAGTTCCTTCCAAGAACAACACACAAACAAAAACAAAATTCACCCTATTTTAATATTTAATAATTGATAGATTAAGTCATACTATTTATATCTGCTTCTGCATCCATTTGATTGGAGGAAAATAGGTGGGTCTTTTCAGGGAAGTAAAACCAGAGAATTTCATCAACTAATCAACATGGCTTAGGACTGGGGTATTTGGCGGACCTTCTGTGGCCAGCAACAGCTCCCCATTGCCCGGTGCGTTCCCACAGAGACGACCTACTTGGGGTGCTGTTGGCCAGACAGTGTTGGCTGGAGACCCCTAGGGAGCGGGCTTTCTCTGTGGGCGCACCTAATTTCTGGAATCAACTCCCCCTGGAGCTCCGGATGGCCCCCAACCTTCGCTCTTTCCGCCATGAACTAAAAACGTGGCTATTTCGCATGGCTCCCTGGACTGATGGGGGTTTTTTAAATGGATTTAAAATTGATTTTAGGGATTTTATGTGTAACTTTTAACCCGGAGTTTTTGTTTTATTTTTCTGTTTTATTGTTGTGAGCCGCCCTGAATCCTCTTGGAGAAAGGGCGGCATATAAGTCTAAACAATAAATAAATAAATAAATAATCATTTTTTAAATTCAATTTTTATTTTATTTTTTAAAAAAGTTAAAATACAAAAAAAAAATTAAACTAATTACTTTTTTGAAATTAAAAAAGAAACACAGGATGTCAGTAATTATTCATTTTACATACTAATTTGCACCTTAGGAAATACAGAAAATAATGTATTCCTATCACATTTTAGGTTAAAATGAGAACACTTAAAAGGCCACCCTCTTTGTTTTCTTTTATGTTATATTCAATTAAATTGTCAAAATCTTGAGATAATAATGACAGGAAATTATATGAAGGAAATTATATGAAGATAAATTCAAGATGGTAACTGCAACTCATTTATTAGGACAGATTAAACTTCAAGTACAAATTTATTCAGCAAAACTATTTCATTTTATCATTTTGCCATATCATACCTATGCACAATGTGTGTGTGGTATGTATATATGTATGCATGTATTGTGTGCATGCACATGTGGTCTCATATTCCTAGTCTGCAAAGGATGAAGTTTATTTGACTTCAGGGTGCTTTGTAAGTTCATGTGGGTTTTCTTGAGCTGCAAATATATTCTATAGAACTGTGACATTCTGCCCAGCTTTTCTGTTTGTAGCCATGCCAAAGATTATCATTGCTCACTTCTGGATACTGTTAATAATGCGATTACTTCCCGTCTTCCCAAAACAATTATAACATTCATCAGATTTCTCCACATGCTCCAGAGAAGCCAGACAGTTCTATCTGCAATGGTCAAAAGTGGGAAGAAAAGATATTGGTATTTATAAAAAAAAATTCATATGATATTAACATACATTTGCCGGAAGTTAATAATAATAGAAGGAAATCCATTTTAGCAAAAAGGAAACACCTCAACTTTAAGCTGCTAATGGATCTTCTTTTCTTCCTTGCAATTTCTGAAAATTTCAGGGACTCAAATTTTATCACTTCGAGAAGCATATTGGGTTCATTAGAAGACAGATGGACAGACAGACTAACTGACAGACTTATCTCTAAATCTATACAAAGTACAAAATTAGAATAGACCGAAACATATGTTTAAACTTTAGAATACCGTCTTTTTTTATAGTACAAAGCCTTTATGATGATGTGGGATAAGACAGTACAGAACAGAAAGTACAGAAAAGGTTAATTAGTAAATAAAGTGATAAAATCTATCAGTGTAGTTATAAAGAAGCTTATTTAGATTTGTTTTTTTTAAGTTTGGAGCTTGGAGCGGTGATATTTTCTGAAGTGTAAATAACAAAAACAGCTATGACTCAACTGAGTTAACACGAGGCTGGATTTATCTGTGCTACATCAAAATCACAAGAATTTGTTTTTGAATTTCTTTTGGATTAAAGTGGCTAGTTCATGCATTGTGCTATAATCATCTAGGCATAGTTGGTTTGTTTCATACAGCACATTAAATCACAATGTATAAACATAGTGGTTGGGTTCACACTATACTAAAATCAAAGCAAACATATAATATTATGTGGGAAAAACACTAAGTCTGAGTAACACTCTGAGCACTGAAAGCATCATGGCCATCTTCTTAACCTGGATGGGGCTGGGATAGGGTGTAATCTGCCTCCTCCCACCTTCCCTGTCTCTTTTTTTAGCAATTCAGACAGCATCCTCTTCTGCTCTGCTGGCAGGATGTATAGAAAGAAAGGTGTAGATATAGTATGTAGAAAGGTGTAGATGTAGAAAAAATGTAGATGTAGAAAGAAAAACATGACTTTCCCATTCTAACCCCTTCCAGCAGTGCATTCTTTGTTACTTTGGATTTCACTCTTAGGGGCAACACATGAGAGAACATGGAAGAATTCCCAGGTCATGGCTTGTACCCAGATTGAGTTGTTCCTAGGAAAGAATGAAGTACAGGTGTTGCTGGATAGAAGCCATGCTTTCAAATATAAGAGGAGAAAACAGGAGCTGGAAAACATACATGAGCATGGTTATCATTTCCACAATCTAAACCTCTCTTTCCAAGAGATCATAAATTTTAAAAAGGGAAAACCCAATTACTTTCCCAACGGGTAACATTAGAACAAAACACATTATTTTGGCTGCAAGTGTGAATGAAGGATGTGAGCTTTTCCTATGCATTGTTCATTGCAATTGCAAGAAAGGAACAAATAAGAAAGGAGCACTTTGTTTTCCAGTGATTAGTTAAGCTTGTATATTTTTAATTTCCTTCCTGGGAGTATAAATTGCAGCTAGAAAAACAAGATGAAATCAGATGTATTTTCAGTCCCGAGTTTACTATATTGTTCCACCTATTTAGCCTTGGCTAGATTACTTTTTCTTTTAAGTCTGTGGAGAATGTCTTCAATACAAGGTGATCCAGTGTCCTGACACTGGATGCAAACCTTCCAGATAAGATTGTAATAAAGGGTAATTAGTAGTAAGACAAATGAGTGTTCATTTTTGGTAGCTTTTTCTTTATTCAGGAGCCATCATCTTTTGTGAAGCAAAATTTTTCTTTTACCATTTAGCCATTCGTGTACACCATTCTTTCATATAGTGAAGGATTTATAACAGCAGCTGCAAATTTGCAAATAACAATCTAAAGCAACAAGCAATTTGGTACCATATGGTCATGCAATTTATGGATTTGTGCAAGAATTTTGTTTCTATTTTGGCACCAATCACTTTGGCTTGCTTTAAGTCGGTGATAGGTGGGAGGGGGCTGGGGTTGCGGGGGGTGGAAATATAGAAAAGATATATGAGTTTTATTGAGAAAGGGCAAATGCATTTCTCATGGCAAAACCAGGACCCATCCTTACTGAGTTTAAATAATAAAGTATTAATTTAGCATTTCATTCTAATGCATCAAAATTTTAAAAGTGCAAACTGAAAGAGGTTTTTTTTAGAACTCTGACCTCATTGTATAAATGTGCAAACAATTGAATGTTAATCGTGTTTTTTATTACCCAATCATTTGTAACTAGACAAGATATTTAACCCCTTAAAATATATTTGGAGTACAGCTTTCAAATAGGGCATCTGAATTAGTATTTCACGTCTGTTATGAAGATCAAATTAATTTTCATCTTTCCTGTAAAACTGAAGAAAACAATTGGAATTTATTTCTCCAGATGTGAACTGTAAATTCTGGGATTATTTCTTATAGTATTCAACTATCCACAGTTTTAAAAATCAATAGAATATTGAGTTTCAGTTTATGTTTCTTTCACAAATGAAATTCTAAATCACTGAAGTTGCATGTGTATATGAGTGTTTATATCAAATTTATTTACTAATTCTCTCCTTTCTGTGAGACATACATTTTAAGTCACATTTGGAACTCTTCATTCTCTCCTAAAGAACATGACTCAAAACAGTGATGGATAATTTCATTACATATCTTCCAAATACAATCTAGCAAGTCAGTCTTAATTTAGAGCTATCAGATTTGGACTGCAATCATTCAGTGACCATTAGTTGTCAGCAAAGAGTTTGAGTTTTCTGTATCTATTTGCTACCTTTTGATGGACATCTAGAAATGTGCCTTTGGTGACCCTAGTTAATCAGCTATCTGTCAGACAGCTGTTTCCACATGCATAAATCTAAGCCTCAATTTATGCCTTGAGTGAGAACTCTAAGTTGATCTGTTTGCCAATCCATTTGTTTGTTTTCTTGGCTATCATGATATTCTCAGGAATCTTCTTCAGCCACCAAAGTTTAAAAGCATCAATACTCTTCCTATCCTTCTTCTTCAAAGTCCAACTTTCCCCTCCATACAGCGTCACAGGAAATATTGCTGCTTGCACTATTCTAAACTTTGTAAGTATAGGTATATCTTAATAACTTTTCCAAGATTTTCATGGCTGCTCTACCGAGCACTACTAGCATGTTTCTTGGCTTTCATCTTCCTTTGCTATTATGTATATCATGTTATTAAATAATATTAAGAGAATAAACATACAAATTTTGAAAGAAGGAAATAAAGAAATGTAATGAGAAGAAAAGTGCAAAGAAATAAATAGAGAAGGAAAAGAAAACAATATAGCAAAGCAGCTTCCAATCTTAACAGCAGTTACAAATACATCTATATTTTACTCTCTTTCTCTAAGGTTACAATTTTATTTCCTTCTTTCCATCTAGCCTTTCTACTTATCAACCCCTAAATAACAACTACATTTTTTTCTTTTTTCAGTAACCAACCAATGGTTCACAATTCTGATGGCATAATCCTCAGAATGACTCCTTCCTACCATGTCAAGGTGATGATAATCCCCTGAAAGTAGACATCCCATACAAATGGCCCCATAAAATGGGAACTAAATAAAGAAATCTGATGCATGTCTGAACTCAGAAATATATTCCATTGAATGCAACTGGTCTTAATCTCAAGAAAATTTCCTTCATGATATACTCAGGTACTGCTTATTCTCAGGGAAGTGATTTTTCCCATCCAATAAATCTATGGCTGAAAGTTTCTTTGACCTTTCATCGTCTAGTTTAGATTAAAATCTGCTAAACAAAGCTGCATTTATCATAGTTACACAACAATGAAACCACCTGCATGATCATGTTTTGTAGATGTTTATGAAACAGTAATACAAGTAATAATAGAAATGTTTTAAAAAATGACTAGAACATAGTAATTAAGAAGCAGATATTTGTTTTTGAGTCTGAAAATTCTCTTTCAATGACTCACATTATTGGTTCTGTTTGTTGTCGTTCCAAATAAACCCAAAACAATATACCTGGCTGCAATACATCCTGGCACAGAAAGAAAGCATTGCCAAACATATTCATGAGCAAGACATCTCTGAATTATGTGCATATTAATGTACACATTAATTTTGAATTGTACAATTGTTTCAAAAGATAGAATGGAGCGGAAACTGATAGAAAGGGATTGGAAAAGCTGAGAACTGAACAGGGATAACCCCATTTCAGTGATGACTTTAGAAATCCACTCTTTCCCTCTCTTTCATCTTCTCCCATGGCAGATCACTTATTTCTTCCATATCCATTAACATGTTCCTGGCAGGGTTTTTTAAAATATAAAAATATATTGCTGCAGGCAGATGCTTGTATAAGGTGTGTGCTACTTGGCTAGAAAGGGGGAAATCTCATTATTTTATTTTATTTTTAGTAAGAAGCCAGCATCTTCAACTGAAACACCCTTTGGAATAAACATTGATATATTCATGTGGGGACCCAAGGCTATGATTGTACTATTTAGAAAGGTGGGTTTATTTTTCATCCCTATTGCGTAACTTGTTAAAATGCCTTTTCTGCCTTTTAATTGTTTAAATAAATAAGAATACATAATTTTAGGGAAGGTATAGTTTGTGGCTTTGATTTTCAATTTGGCTCAGATACTATCATACAAGGCAGCAGCACTGCTTAGTAGATTTATTTGGCTATTCTTGCCATTATTAGTCTTTAACCCCATGCATTTGTCTAATATCCCTCTGAAACTATTTAAATTGTATATGATCACTATATCCTATGCTGGAGACATACCTTAGGAACCTGGAAAGATATAATGGTCTTAAATGGTTTTCTTTTTCTGTGTGCCAAAAGTAGCTGAGTGTCAATTAGACCAAAAGAAGCTTTGTGTCTGATTAAAACATCTAGATCAGGCACAATTGCATCACAAAGAAAAAAGGGCAGAAGTATTAAACACTGGAAAAACAGTTGGTTTGAAGTTTTGAGTTGTTATGGGATAGGATGGCCTGAAGATTTGGTGTATATCAAGAAGCAGGGGGAGGAAGAATTTGCAGTAGAAGATCCACCAGAAATGAACAGAATCAATGGACAGATCTTCTGAGCTAGTGAGCAGGACTGGGATTTCAGAGGAAATAATAAAACTAGTTTTTGTTTAAGCTTCTTTGCATTCCCTGTGCATTCACCTTTGTTTAAATCATGCTGTTTGCTCTTGGAAAGAAGTAACTGCATAGGACAGAGGTCAAATTTCCTGTGAAAATGAAAAAAAGGAATAACAAAATATTCATTTTCATTGCCATTTTCACCATCCTTGAAGAGTGACCATCTATCAAGATGTGAACAGATTCCAATGATTCTGAATGTCATATTTTTAAAATCAATTGTCCTTACAAATTTAGAAATATGATGAAAACATAGGGGAAGGAAAAAATAAAGAATATACTAACACTAGTACCCGTTGTTCTTGTTTTATAAAGGATATGGTTGTCTTAACAGTATGAGTTAACAATTTATGTTCTTTTTCTTTTTCTTTCTTTCTTTTTGATGAATGAAATCTGCTTGGTTGAGCAACCTCAAAAAATTCCCCCCTGGTGTAGATCCTCAACAACAGTAAAGTGAATTGCCAGCTAGGTCAATGCCCTGAGTCTAATTAGTCTATCTACTAAAGAGGCTAATTGTGTTAAAGGCTAAATTTATACTGATCTAGTGAAGCATCTTTAATGCTTGCATAATCCAAAAGTTGGAGAAGGTGGAAAACAGGCAAAAATGAGTTTTGTCAGAAAGCTCAGCCAAAAATACTTTGTAAGCTTTTTAACCCAATACTATATTTTAAGACATATTGTTAGTTTAGAGACAAAGCACAGAAAAGTTAAAACTAAAGACAGAAATATCCCTTTGGAACATTATCCTTCCAGAAATTAGACTGGCCCCTACTCTGACACTCTTCTGTAAGGCCCTGAAGATGCGGTTTGCCAGCGGGCTTGGGGAACCCAAAAGTTGGTTGGAACCCATTAAATTGCTGGTTTGAATGTGTGTTGAGGCCAGAGGGGTATGATGTTATTATTTTATTATTATTTAAAAAAAATTCTACATGGTGTTTTTATTCTGTAAAAACTGATCAAACTGGTCAGTCCTAGGGGAGATCAACCCTGATTTCTATTTAGAAGGCCAGATCCTGAAGATGAAACTCAAATATTTTGGCAACCTAATGAGAAGAAAGGACTCACTAGAGAAGAACCTAAAGCTGGGAAAGATTGAGGGCAAAAGTAGAAGAGGACAACAGAGAATGAGGTGGCTGGATGGAGTCACTGAAGCAGTAGGAGTGAGCTTAAAAGGACTCCAGAGGATGGTAGAAGACAGGAAGGCCTGGAAGAACGTAGTCCATGGGGTTGCGACGGGTCGGACATGACTTCACAACTAACAACAACAACAAGCCACCTAAAGTCACTGTGAGGAAGTAGGCAGCTATATAAATTTTCTAAGATGAATAAAAATCAATCAATAAATGTATCTTCACATTTGTAGAAGGAGCTTACTCAACCAGACAACATTAAAAAATATGTCCTATCTTTTCCAGCTGGTATGACCTTTTATATGTTAATTGAGATCTTATTTTAAACACTTGGAAAGCTGAAGGCTGGAGAAGTCCCAGTATCTCATCTCCTCTGTTTAAAAATAAAGTCAGAAATTAGCTAGCAAGGACTAATGAATTTATGTAATTTACTATGGACAATTGCTGCCCGTTAAGAGAGCTGTAGAAAAAGCATTAGACAAAAGGTAGCTAAATAGAATATGTAACCATAGCATTTTCTTCATACCCTGATCAAAAATCATTAAACAGATGCTTGCTGTTCTTGAAGACATTGTAATCCAACTGGAGAAACTACCGAACTTAATAAAGTACATAGATTGAGATTTTCAATTCTACAATTAGGCAAGATGTAGACAAGACATATATTTATATACATGATTCCAAAGATAAGTTTTCTTCAAGTCAAGATAAGTTTCCTTGATGACTTCCTGGACATGTGCAAACACAGTTCTTGGTAAAAGAATGGTGTTAGTTTACTATTACCATCTAGTGGGTTTTTTTTTCTTTTTTAATTTCCTAGTATACTAAGAATTTCCTAATTCCGAGCAGTCATACTTACATTGGTGGTTTCCCGTCCAGCCCAGACAAGCTGCTTTTTCCTTAAAAATTTAAATTAAATACATATAGTATATATTAAACTTTGGTTTGATTTATTAAAATCTAAAAGGATTTCTCAAACTCTTGTTATAAGGATGGAAATAACTTGTTGGATTTTTGAAATAATTTTGTGGGGTGATGTTTATGAATACATGTAGAGAATGAAGGTATAAATTTAATTAGGAATAAAAGGGCAAAAATGTATGTCAAATGAATGAATTGCATCATTTCAGTATTAGAGGAGCTTATTCTTATTTGGTGACAGTTCCATGTTAAGCTCCAGTGAATGGTGATAATGAAAGAGTCAGAATTGTGCAACATTCTAAAGGCATGTAGTTTGTATGTGTATGCGGGTGTGGAGGGTGATATTCCATTAGATGACATGAACAAATGGGTGAAAACAAGATGAGAAAGTGCAAAAGCGTGCATGCATGCATGGACCATTTGAAGGCCCAAGAATAAATGACAATTGTGATTAGTGAATATCTGCTTATATACCAAATGCTGTGTTGTTTTAAACGCAGTATTTGAACATAAATCTAGGAAGATTATTGATTTTATTGTTTACAATGAGAGACTGGAACAATTAGTAAAATATGTATGATACAGGTTTTGAATTTGGATTGTTGTATAAGAAAAATATTAGAAGACAGATTGATCTTTAATGGTGAAAGTGAATGTGGAAACTGCTTGGATCAGGGGGAAAAAGAATTATGTTACCGGTGTCAAGGAATTGTGGAGAGTTTTGCTAATGGGGAATATGAAAAATTGTTCTTGGTAGAACAATAAAATGGCTGTGGATGTGGAAAATGTATGTAAGAGAAATTATTGCTGCAAAGAATGAGACTGAAAGATATTGCATAATATTTACAGAGAGGAAAATAATTGTAAAGAATGTAGTAAAAATATCAAAAATTAGCTGACATTAAAAAAGGACAAGAAAATGTGGAGTGATTTTATTGTTTTTTTAAAGATTTTTGGAAGTAGGTAGAAAGGACTAAAGAATGTGCCTCCAGCAGAGTGAATGGAATTAAAAGTAAAAAAATGTTTGGGAAGAAATGGACAGCTAGCACAGGAGTACTAGCAGTATTTTAGAGACCTCTATGGTATTATAATGATTTGTGAAAGAGTGGAATTGAAATACTGCAAATGTTAACATCCATATAAAAACAAAAGTTATACATCTTATGTAACAGTGCAACATTACACTATATCAATCAATGATGTACAGAACGCAGCTGCCCATCCAATTTGGCCATTTAGAGAGAGCCTTTAAGGATACAACTGAGAAAAGAACATGGCTGTGGATTAGGTGGCAGGCCATCTCGTTCCTCAAAAATAGATAAAACCTTAAATTTTCACTCTTTCAGAAACAAATTAAAGTGGTTTTACTTCAACATGTTTTCAGCCCCAGTGTTCGTGTGATGGTATGTTTTACAGGAATTCATTTGGAATCTTATTTCAGGTTATAATTAGGTTTTCTATTATTTATATTTTGGTTTTTATGTTTGCATTGCTTTGTATAACTTCCCACAATCACAGCGTTTTGGAGGGTTGTGCTGGGTTAGAAAAATATTAAGTAAATAAATGCTGAAAAACAGCTGACCATAAGTGCTGCAACTGGAGAAATATTAATATTGAATGTATGTGTGCTTTTATAATTGAGTCGGTTTAACATCTATGAAGACTGCATCTACGTCTGTCATTGTAAGACTTGTTATTATTCCCCTATGCAAAAGAGCAGAGAGCAATACTGAATGCAAAAACTACAGATTTGTGTTCGAGAAGATGTTTGCAAAATTCGAACTGAAAGGAGGCAAAAGTTTGCAGTGAAATATTAAATATTAATACTGCACATATGTGTTAGGGTCAAGAATAAATGGGTGATAAAGAAATGTGGATTGAATACAAAAAATAAGTAACCAGTATGAAAGAAATAAGTTGATATGGTTGGCTTTACAGAATGAATGAATGAATGAGGATCAACCTGCAAAACAGATATCTGAGAGTGATTGGGTTGAGAAGAATGGAGTAATCGAGAAAATGGTCATTTGATGGAATTAATGAGATTCTCAGACATAGAGATAAGAGGATTAAGCAACAAATGGCAATCTATGAAGTGATCTATGGAGATAGTAGAAGTAAGATCTTTCTATGGTTAGAAAGACATGAGAAAGTATAATTGATAATGATGCTGTCAATTAAGTTTTTTCCCCCTTTCAATTATTGCAAACCTTTTATTTCTTTGGCTTACCATTCTTTTCTTTTTTTTTTTTTGTCTCTCTGTTCCACATAAATAAACTTCTACCAAAAGGAAAACACTTTACGGTTATATACAGTACATATATATGCAAAAATACATATATGTATAGCCATTTGCACTTATTTTCTTCAGCAGTTCCATAAGGCCAATTAATTTCTTGCAGACATAATGCAAAATACACTAATCACTTTAAGTCATTTTCAAATCTGGCAAACAGATACAACATTCAGCACAGACACACTGGTGCCGAAACACAGAGAATAATAACAATAATAGGAAGAAAAAAATCAGTGGATGTTTTGCAGACATTGCACTTGTAATGCAAAGCAACGGTTAAGTTACAACATCCATTTTAAAGCACATTTAGAAGAATGAAAAACAACTTGGCATAGATACATATAAGAACAATCACTTTAGAAAACAATCTAGATGAAAGAAGGCAAAAGAAGACATCCCTGATGCTTCTTCCTTCATGCATGTATGTTGGCCATACTCAATAGCCTTCCTCCATTGCTTTTTCTAAATGACTCAGTGAAGCAACAATATACTGTACAACAGGACAAATAAGCTGACTTTGTATAAAATATACAAAAGAATGAAGGCTATTGCTTAACGCATTGTAAGCCGCCCTGAGTCTCCGGAGAAGGGCGGCATATAAATCAAATTAAAAAAAAAAAAATTGAATTTTAAAAAGAATTTCTTTTTAAAAGATTTTTAGGAGTAACATCTTCCAAAAGATGTGGTTTAGGATGGAAATAAGGATTGAAACTGAGCAATACATAGAATTCCTGTTTTCCCCATAGTGGGATAATGGTTCATTCCTGCCTCAGTTATTGAAACTTTTCCTTAGTGTCAAAAAAGTTCCCTTCTCTTTGTGAAGAAAACAATTTCTTGGAGGAATGGATCATGTTAGCAAGATAGAAACATAGAAGGAATGTGTTCTGATCAAGACAACCTTGAAGTTCTCAGTTCTCAATATGCTTTCAGTTCTGCTATCAAAACTGCTATGGCAATGTAACTGATATGTTTCTATCTTGCTAACACGTTCCCACTCCTCCAAAGACTTGTTTCTTTCACATCCCCACATGTTTAAAAATGATAAGCACAGAACTGTTACCCAATTTTGAAATGAGAACTGAACTGGAGTGGGACACCATAGTCTGGTATCCATATTGTGGGATATCTCAGGTCAGCATGGCAGGGAATGAAAAGAATGTGATCTGTATACTACTAAAATTCATCATCATAGGGCAAAACTTTTAAACCAAGGTATTCCAAATGGGATGACTTACAGAATGTGTCCAAAATCTGGAACCCATTCCTGTGGAATTGAAATTTGGCAAATTTTATAAAATATTTTGTGACATAATTATCATAAAGCATTTTATGACATAATACAAAATGTCGTAAAACATTTCCTGTAGTCAGCTAAAGAAAGGGTCAGAATCTAATACAATTCCTTCCTTTTCAGGACCTCTTGTAGATTTTATTTATCTTTCAGTTGTTGACAAAGAAAAGGAGGAATAGAACAGTAGGTGACAGCAAGGCATGCCAAAGAAACTTTGATCTGCAAAGTCCGGTACCTTCCTTGCTTATTTGAAACTCACTAAAGGTTTTTATTCGATTAAAAATGTCTCCCATGTTTTAATTACCATTCCAGGAGTTCTTTGAACATATAAATAGGATTGACCTGTTATTTGGGAGTAAATCACATTAAAATAATAGAACTGGTTCATAGTTAAATGAGTACTGGGTCGCAAATTATTATTCCAATAAAGTGGCAATTTACATTAAGCAATGAACTATGAAGAGAATAAGGAGACATTGTACAACATGGGTCCAAGTATGACATTATTAAAGAATACACAATCCAAATATTCTGTCCTTAAGATATCATGAAATTAATTAGCCATGCTAGTTGGGTAATGTTCACAGTACTTAAATATGATCAACTTTCTTTAGATCACATCTCGTGAAAATGTGTATAGTTATTAAGATGGAAAAGCTGTTTTTTTACTTTACTGTGTATGTTTGTGTATCAGTTTTATACACATACAGAGAGTATGTGTATAAATACTCATGGGACAGGATAGTTAGAAGGAAGAAATCAATTCATCCACTGAATATCTCTAAATCAGTCTGCTTAGCTTCATAGCAAGGGGATATAGTATCCAACTGAGAGTTGTCACGATAACTTACTATTTTCTGGAACAATCAACAACAGCACCAATGTTTTCTTCACCACAAGGACCACATTGCTGTATCAAATATTCTTTGGTTTGGGGAAAAAACCCAGATTGAAATGGATGTGTAAAGATTAAAGGAAGGAAAAAATTACAGAACATTATCCCTTCTTATATTTTATACTGTATCGAGATTGTGTTTTGTTGACAATGAAGGAAGAGGGAGAAAATAGATTCAGAGAAATGTAGAATTGTGGTTAGGATTTTGAAATGGGATGTATGATCTGAGCAGGAAAGACAAGGAAAAATGGGGTGAAAATTAGAATCGTATTCGAAAAAGAGACCACTAGAGCCTAGAGGAACTAACATCTAGGGATGTGATAGTATAATTTGTGTAAGTTTGCATCAACTTAAAACTTGGCTATAGGCTTCTAGTATTATGTTTTAAAATTTGCAATATGACACATCATTTATAATTTTCTTCAAATTTGATGTTCTACTACTTTCCATGTACCCTGAAAAAAACACGTGATTAAAACATTTGATATTGAATTAAGTTTGGAAGGCTTCATCCCAAGTCTGCAAAACATCAGCAAATGCAGCAATCATTTGCAATTTTATTTATGCAATCTAATTTAAATTTTTTTTAACATATCAGAACTTTTTTTTTCATTTATATAGCTTTTAATGAAAACTCTGCAGTGGTGCCCTATATAGTATAGATAGTCATATAGTTTTGAGCAACCAGTTTGAATTTTAATAAGATTCTGCTCTGCATCTGCTGTGATATTTAACACCAAGGAGAGCTAATGCTAATGAAAAAAATGTCATAAATTCCCATAGACATATTCCACATTACCTAATTGGACTGTGCACTTCAGGGTATATACTGAGGGCAGGTGGGTGGGAGAAAGACCAAAATGGCAGATGTGACAGTGTGATCAAAGCCCTGTTTTTTTATGTGTGTCTTGTTGCACTCCTATCTTGATCTTCTTCCTTCAAGACAAAAGCAGTAATTCTGACATATAGTCATGCTATACATTCCACAAAAAAACACCAGTTCTGGAATATTATCTTACATTAAAAGCGGCTTCCTATGAGCAGTTCTTCCTGCAACTGATAACCAAATGAATTAAATCTAATCATATTGAACAAGGAGATCTTTCCCCAAAAGTCCACAGGCAATAAAGTCAATATCAGTCCTTCACTTTTTCTAGCTTCAGGATAATAAAGAGGTTCAACTTTCTGCTAACATTTTCAATTCCTTTGCCTTTTTTTTGGCAACTAGATTATGATCTATGTTCACTAAATCATAATCTAGTTGCAGTACCACTTGCTACTGGCTGCATCAAAACTCTGCTTATTAATGCTAGTATTATATAAATTTCAATGACATCACACCGCTTTTCTATTCAGTCTCCTTACAAGGCCAATATTGTACATTCAGCAAGCTATCAAAGATGCTAAAAATGGCCAGAGAGCAATTCTAACCGGAAGGTAGGTTCACTGTCTTAACTTGTTACAGGGGCCTAGTTGCTGGAAAGGAGCCTAAAAAAATAGCAATTTAAAAGGAGAAGAAAAAAAAAAAAGTAAGACTTTTTGGGGAAGGCAGATCTTAAAATTTAAACCATCTTACATTTAATTGTAGGCTAACTGCATTTTCTTGTAGGGGCAGCAAGAAGCATGTAATTTGATCTAATCAGATCAGCAGAGGAAGGGAGTATTTGATGCTAAGCCACTCCAAGGAAGCAAAATTCTGGATGATTCAGAAACACTTTTAGAAAAGGCACATAGAGAAGTGTTCTAAACAAAATACTTGTGACTGTATAAGCTTCTCATTCAATATTTGATAAATTGACTATGTTTGAACTAATTTTGATTAAGAATTCCCTTGTATAGATTTGACATCTTTTTTTTAAACATTCATTTGTGGGAACGGCATATGCTTTATGTCACTCAAAAGTCAGTTTTGGAGATATCTTGTAGTCCTGTATTTTCACCAAAGAAAATAAGGACTTGGTTTAACATACCCACCTTAATATAAATTATATTTATATTAAATCAGATATTGCTAAAGGCATAAGTCTACATATTCTATCTTACATTTGAAAGAAGGAAGGAAGGAAGGAAGGAAGGAAGGAAGGAAGGAAGGAAGGAAGGAAGGAAGGAAGTCACAAGGACATAATTCATCTTGTGTTAAATTTGTAATGAAACATATTTTTGTAGTATAGTAGTTTAATATAGAACTAAAGCATATTGTAGTATATGTTTATTGTCTAACAGGAGTATTCATGCCCAAAGTTTCAGCCAGCCAGCCAGCCAGCCAGCTTTTACATTTCCAAGATAAGCAAGATATAAGTGGTTTAAGAACTCATTCACTCCCACTCCTTATTTTACCATTGTTCTTTTTCCAATGAATAGTTAACATTTCATGGAGACTGCTAATCATATATCATTTTCATTGGTCTCTTTTCATCTGGCCATTTTCCTGCCTTTATAAAACCTCATTGGGACATTTTTCTGAATGCATGGAGGACTTCAAACTAGGCAAAGAATAGGGCTTGAGCGCTAAGACTATCATAATGCCAGATTCCATATTGTGCAAAAACCGCCTATCATCAAGTAAATGCTCTCCCTCAGACCTCTTCACTGAAGGTGGGGAGGTCAAGGAAAGAGAGGGGCAAGTCTAATATGTGCTCCATTATCTCCCCAGTGGGAGTCTGACACATTGAAGTGAAGATTTGAATAGGATAAAACACAACTTCTGTATTCCTTCAGAGTTCACCTAAGTGTATTGATAGCCGTTACATTTTTTCAGTAATTTTTCTTCATCTTTCAGTTCTGTTGGCATTCATTCATCTTATTTGCCCTTAGAATGAATGATTTAAACAATTTGCTTAATGAAATGTAGGGATAACATTTAAATCTGGAATCATAAGCCAAACTCCTATCAAAAAACATTATCAAATTATCAATTGAACAAAACTAGAGGCATCTGAACCAAAGCAATTGATATACAGCATGTGGCTTACACGATATATTATGTGATTCAGGGTCAAGCATTGGGAATTGCTCTGACACATCTGTATGATATTTCTGTGCTCCCATCTGTAAGATTGGGATAATAAAAGTGAATTACCTTTGAGAGATAAGTCAGAAAATAATATTAAATGAAGGGCTTTAAGTATATAGGCAGTGTGTTATTTGGTATTAATATTATCCTGAGTACATGTACCAGGAAATAAGCCCCATTATACAATTCCCAGAAAAGTAAGGTCTGTTGAGGTAGTTCTGATTTACTGCCATCATGTCTTGTCTCATAGTCAAAATGTACCCCATGTTTTGGAATTTTGCCAACATTGCTCCATTTTCCTGACCTTTGGTAATATAATAAGGAGGAAATGGCTTCTATTAAGACTGTGCCTTATTTTGAAGACTCTGACTAGTGTAGGAATAATTAACCATTCAACTATACATTATTCTGGGGACTGACAGAAGAACAGACTCTAATTGTCTCAGAGCATGTAATGTGAACAGATTAAGTACACTATTAGAGGGGCGGTTTATCTGACAAAATAATAACACTGTTTGTATAAGCAATGAATGTACTATGGCTGAACTACAAATTTGTTTAAGACTCTGTGGTTATATAAACATTTGGCGTCTTTTCTCTGTGGATTTCAAATGGAGCTCAGCCCTCCTTCAGTCTGTAATTCCTTTTAAACCTTCAGCAAAGCAAGCCATCAAAGACACATACTTGATTTGTCCGGTAATGGAGAAAGCAGACAACTAAAGTAATGTGACAAAAGAGAATACAGAAAAACCTTGGCAAATAACTCACTGAAAAGTTGCCTGGGTTTGAAAACCAACCTAATTAATCCCTATTCCTTTAGAGTTTTCCTTGGTCTTAGCCAATTTGAACTTTGGACCTGGATGCCCAGAAGATCTTTTTATATAACTTCTCTTTGGGAAGGGGCTTTTTTCTGTTTCACTACATTGATGTGTGAACTTTCGGCTGGGGAATTCTGGGAGCTGAAGTCCACACGTCTTAAAACTGCCATGGTTGAAAAGCAGGGTTTAAAAGCAAGCACATACTTAAAGAATGGACTTTGGCATGAGGTTTTCTGGAATGTGATGGTTGCTTTTAGTGTTGTTTTCTGAGTTTACTAAAAAGGCAAAAGAAGTAGAAGAGGGAAAATCAGTTGATATTGAAAAAAGAATCTGGATAATTATTTGCATCAGACTATAAAATGCTTAGCACATTGTATACTATTTTAGGATGGATGACTCTGTCCATTTTAGTTTTGTACTGTTTCTAATTTTCCTAGTTTTATTTAGACCAATTTCGTTATCAGCTTATGAAATTGACAAAAACATGCATAGATATTTATATGCATTTTTATATTTTTATGCATTTATATCCACTGATATGCATAGTTTCTTAAGTAGATTCCCTTCTACTTCTAGGTATGTTTTATGCCTTTTTCTTTTTTTATAAGGTAAGTTGAGATGAAATGTATGAAAGTTCAATTACAACTGTGGTCCCCCCTCCAAATACGGTATATAAATTCAAATGGTGTAAGATTTTTATGTTGTCAAATTATAACAGAACGTTGTTACAATGATCTACCAGCCCTTAATAAGGACGAACTATGACATAAGAGATGTCAGTGTCTATTAATGGGGACTTTATGAAATAGTTTTAAACATAGGTTGTTCCATTGTTTCATTATAATTAATGCCTCCCTCCCAACTTTGATATTCAGAGCAGGCTGCTTTAGCAATATAGGATATAGCTCTTGATCACATATCGAGTTAGATTCCCATGCTGTAGATGGTTTTGTAAGAACAAAGGCTAAATGATTTGGAAAGAAGCCCAAAGAGAAATCTGAACAAAAATGTGACTTCACAATCTCCTAAATGGCCTCTAATTAAACAGGAACTTGGAAAAGTTCCAGGTAAATGAAGTAGAAGAACTGCTTTGAAAATGCTATTTCAGTAGAAAAGTGAAAGTAGAAAAGTGCTAGGCTCTTGATTTATATTTCTGTGTATGTGCCTGAGCTATTGCATAAATTGAAGAAGTGGATGCTTAAATTTCAGCTCCCTATTCTAAATTTTTTCAAGAAAACTTTTATCATCAGAGAAATCTCCTAATCTATAACATTAATTTGGAACTTTCTACCTTGTTTCTGTTTATGGCCAGGTCTGTTTGTAACAGTCAAAAAACATTATGTGATTTACTGTACTTATAGTATTGCATTTTCTTTTGCCTTTTGGATATTTCACATTAAAAAGATGTTTATACATTTTATTTATTTTTTTCTTTCTTGTTTCTAATTTTGATTTTGTTTATATTGGGTGAGATTGATCTATTTCCAAGGAGTGAAAGTGTATAACCTTTAGTCACACAATTTTGGACTATTCAGCCAGGAGATACCATCATTGTAATTATCTCAGTTATTTCTTTTTAATTATCAGAAATGCAGCAGAGAACTCTTATCTGTCTCAGGCACTAAACTGAGAAAATGAAGACTCCAGGTGAGATGCCTGTGGAACTTAGAAGTCAGTGAGAATTACTCAGCCACCAGCCCAAAGCAAGATTTGGGGACAGATCCAGAGAACTTTGGGAAAATGCTTTTTGATATCTTCAGCTTTCCATTTTATATACTCAGCAATCCTTCTATAGCATTTGTATAAGAGAAACAAATTGCTTCGTAGCATAATCCCCTCTACTATACCCACCACAGTCTTTTGGAAACAGGAATGGAAAAGAAAGTATCAAAACTTTTGAATGATTTTTTTCCCCAATTACATTGAGTTCAATAGTAAAGCCAGTTAACCTTGGCTATTACATTCAAATGATCTTATGGGTCAATTCTATATTTTGGCTTTCTATTGAGAGATAAAGCTTTTAACACAGGAAAAGGAAAATCTGTGGCTATCGAGATGTAATTGAACCACTGTGTCAGAAACAGACGGAGCAGAGAGACTCTTTTACTGCTGTATGGTATAATCACAGAACATTGAAAGCCTGCCAGAATTTCACTCTGCTCTGTTTTATACCAAACAGCCTAGTGTAGGGTTATTTTGAGTTTCTTTCTTGTGTCTTCTCCTTTCAGAACTGATTTTTTTTTTCTCCTCTAACTTTACATGATTTTGCATCACTTCTTCTAGTTGATCTATATACAGATATATCATGGGTGTCAAACTCATCGTGTCACATTGGCATCACGTGACATTTTGGGACATTTCTCCCATTCACAGAGCTGGGGTGGGTATGGCCTGCACGTGACGCATTTGGCCCGCAGCTGCAAGTTTGACACGCCTGAGGTTTATCAACTTAAAACCCTCCATTTAGCAATTGTTTGAAGTTACAAAGGCATTGAAAAAGTAACTTATGACCGTTCTTCACATGACCATTGTAGCATCCCTGTGGTCATGTGATCAAAATTTGGATGCTTGGCAGCTGTCATGCATTTATGACAGTTGCAATGTCTCAGGGTCATGTGATCACCTTTTGCAACCTTCTAACAAGCAAAGTCAATGGGGAAGCCAGGTTTATTTAACATCTGTGTTACTAATTTAACATCTGCAGAGATTCATTTAACTGTGGTAAGAAAGGTCATAAAATAGGACAAAATTCACTTAACAAATGTCTTGCTTAGCCTCAATTGTGCTTGTAAATTGAAGACTACCTGTATTCCACTACATACAGTTTACAACTTTGTTAGTACTGGCTTGTTATTGTAACTTGGCAACATATGAAAGTCACAGATTCTTAACCCTCACATATATATTTGTAGCATCTACAGAGATGGGACCTATGCATATGTGTTCATAAATAAAAACTCCTATATTTGACAGGATGCATTCCCAATAACTCCTTCAAATTTGCAATAAATTTCACTGAATCATCTACCAAGATTTTATTTGAAATTTTATTTGAAATGTCTTAATCATAAGACATTTGCATTCATCTGAAAATGTTAGTTAACAAAGTATTCAGACTTGATTTTATTTGAGGCAAGCTAGATTGCTGTGGACATATTCTTTCATTCTTTTTTGATTGTTTTTACTACCTGCAGTGGTTCATTCTCAAAGAAAATTTTGTTGGAAGACTTATTTTATGCAGAATTGAAAATGAATGTCAAGAAAGAATATCTACTTGAGGCAGGGAAACTAGGAAAAGCACAAAGTGTAATGAATTTAAGAATCATGAGTATTATCAAAGTTGAGATACAGGAAAAAACAATCTTACACATGGCAGCTATCCAGGGCAAAAATGACCTAAAGTATAACAGTATCAGACAATCCCATGGAAATGGCAAATTATGTGACTAAATTCAGCACTACTATTTTAAAAGATGTTCAGTCTTGATTTAGAAATCAAAGGTGTCATTTTTCTTTCAGCTATATTTACAGAAGCATACACATTGTATGCAATTTATCAATGAATAGCCTATATGAATTCTAAAACAGAATGTATTCTGTAAAATACATTTGGTTTGTTTAGAAGTGGATTGTATTCTGGCCAGGTTTTATTCTCTGTCTCTTGAAATTTGCATGTCGTTGTTAACAGGCTTTCAAGTTAGGGGATAACATGTTCCCTACCAAATTCAACAATACGGCCGGTTGGGGAGAATCAGAAATATGGGCAGTTTTGTTCAATCAAGATGCCAATTTTTAAGGGACAAATGGATTCATAACACCAATGCCTCTAAATGATAAAGAAGCCCAGCCTTTCCAAATTGTTATCTCCTACATGTATTTGACTGTGATCCCAATATCTTCTGCTATCATGGTTATTGAGAAACTAGGACTGAAATTCAATATATTTGCAGGGATTCTGAGATTTATAAGATTGGAAAAGTTGAATTTCTGTAGCCTGTGAAACAGAAACTCAATGGTCTGGTTAAAATTGTAACCTACTTAAGATCCGAAAATGGAAAACCATGTTCTGTGAGTGAGACTGTGAGTTCTAGTTTTACTTAGTCATGAAAGCCAGCTGGGTGACCTCGGTCCAGACATTCTCTCTCAGCCTAACCCAAGTCACAGGTCTGTCATTGTGGGGAAAATAGGAGGAGGAAAGAATATTAGGTGTATTTGCCACCTTGAGTTATTTATAAGAATAATAAAGGTGGGACAAAAATAAATAAATAAAATCAGGCATTCAGGCTTTGAAACGGAAGACTGTTGAAAATTTCAAGGTCCTGAGATTTCATAGCTGTGCAAATATACTAAAGGAGGATGTTATTTATATTTTTATAATTTTAAAAATATTTTATATTATTCATAAAGCCAAGCTCCTTTTCAGAGAATGCCTAGGAAGTATGCATAACAGACATGTGAGCTAATTAACAGCAGCCACCTCCCTACCAATTTTAGTTTTATCATTCCTTTTTATGTTTATAATGAGAGGGGAATGGGTGCTTTCAGAACAAATGATTGCCAGATGGATAATATAAAGCTGCATAAAGTGTCATATCTAACCTTATATATCATTCAAAAGCCATCATGAAACCATAGCACAAAGCTCTAAAAGTATTTTTAGCATTAACTGTTCAATTTTATCCTTTCTATAATCCTATTTTAATGAAAAATATTTTATTTTAGAAATGGTTTCCTGCTCAGTAATTAGATCTATATGTATCAGCACAGGAATTCAGAAAAGCTAGAGAAGTCTTAAGATTGCTCTTTTAATTTTTTTATATACCTGCCTTTTGGATAAAACTTCAGTGCAATATAATTTATAATAGCCAAAATCTATGAATGTGGTTTAACTGTGTAGCTAAAACAATGAGCTATACTACTGTAGTCCAAAGTACTGTATGCAGAGAACCATCACCTACAATATTATAAATGGGAAAAAATCAGGTAAAGGGAAGGTGGCCCTAAGATTTCTGCCTGCAATGTTTCTCTTCCTCCATTGGTCCCCACTCATATGCAGAAACAATATTTATTTTCCAGACTAATTATTTTAGGGAAGAGTATTCCTTTAGGCCCAAATTTAGTGGGAACGATACTTGCCCCAGATTGAACCTGTGACACATATCCTCTGTTTTCTAATAGCTTTCTGTCATCTCATCCCTGAGATGGTGGCCATCAGTTTTCTTAAAGCAGGAATGCATGGACATGTACAACTAGCCTTCCAGATTTAAGCATGACAACAATCATTTTAGTAGAAGTTTAAGTCATGCCATACATTAAACACATAATATCTTTCCCATGACATTACCCCATTGGGGCTTTGCTGAAGGTTTGAGGATGGTAATCCTTTTAATGAGAGGGCATCATTTTTCTGGCGGAATGCTGTTAGAGAGGGGACCATGACAGAGAATCCAGATAATTAAATACATTTCCTTATAGGAAAACATACTATTGTGGGGGAAAAGAAACCAAAGTCCCCTTCTCCTAGTCTTTATTCTTGTTTTAGATGATTTGGGCCAATCACTCTGTCAGCCCAACCCACCTTACAAGATATTGTTGTGAGGAAAAGAGGAGTAGCAGAGTGCATTGAATAGATTTGCTGCCTTGAGTTATTTGTAAAATAATAAAGGTGAAAAAATAAAATATTAAAATAAAATAATATAATAAAATAATAAAATAACAAAATAAAATAATAAAATAAAATAATAAAACAAAATAAGATGTTTAGAGAAGCTAAATGTAGAAGAGAATCACGTATCAAATGGAATCTTCTGATGTTCCAAATCTGTAGAGAACAGGCACAAATGGCACCCTGCCATTTTTTTCTTCTTGACTCATCTGGGAGTTCTGAAGAGAAATTATGTGGAAAAACCTTTCACAGCAGGCAATACTTGAGGAACCAAAAATGACATTAAATTCAATAACATGTTTTAATGCAAAGATTTAGGGGACAGACTCTTGAAAATTGTGATAGAAACACCTAGCACTTATTTATTAGAAAATTAGGAGGAAATCTTGAATACTTTGTATACTGTTGGCAAGCTTTTTGCAGCCTATGCTACAATGCCATTTATAAATTAAGCTATTAATGAATTGTTCTCGTATCTTTTGGTTGTTTATGTCTAAGAATCCTCCCATTACTTACTGAGCTTTCAGAAAGCTCTCAGATTGTGCTTCCATTTGCTCACATCTAAATTGGTGCACATAATTAGGGATTTTGATTTATTAGCACCAGATCACATAGAAAAATGTTTTCAAGCCAATAAAAGAAAGACAGCTCTCTTTCATTTGTCCAGAAATAGTGAAAATTGGAGGAAAAGCTTCAGTTTGAATGTAGATGAGCGGTGAAATCCAGATTTAGGGCCAAACTATTTTTTATTTCTATGATACAAGTGCTACAGTTTTCCTGGAAGGAACTGGAAGACCCCAACCAAAAAAGTAACAGGAATATTTTTGAAAATGTCAACTCTGTCTGCTGTGCCTGCTCTCTTTGAATTTTTTTTTTAGTAGAAGCAATACACCGCCAACCTGAGTGCAATGCAGAAATGGACAAAATATTTAGGTGCAGCTACCAGCATCACACCAAAAATTGCTGCCTAAAACAGCAAAGTTGAAAAATCATGGAGAATAATCATATAACATAATTCAGTTAAATTTGAAGATTGTATTTTGTTAAATTGAATTTTGTCTTGACTCTTTTTTTTTCTGAGTAACCCCAACTAACTCATTACCCACAGGGCAATATAGCTTTTAGTGTAGAAAAATCTTTCTACTTGTGGTTCCATAGCTTTTATTTCTACCCTGACATTATGGTATTCTGCTTTTTCTAAAAGGGGAAAGAGTTGCATAAAATTGGAATTAGGGTTATTGTATTTTAACAGTATGAGCATAATAACTTCTTTGTGAGGTTATCATTTTATTTTCAGGCCAAACTAAAATAAATTGAAACAGATAGTAAATAACTAAATACAGCTTACTTTATAGGATTTTTACCAAAACTGCTAGACTTATGCATACATAAGGGTACAAATGCCTTTTCATATTTGTAAGCCATCCAGAGCATATTGGTGAGGGCAGCTGCAATAAATTTAAATAAATAAATAAATAAATAAATAAATAAATAAATAAATAAATAATAACAATAACAATTGTTCTTAATTCTCTTCAAAATTTATGGGATACAGATTGGGTGAATATTTTGTCTAAAGTTCTACAGGAAAAGGAAGATTTTTTCAACAGTTTCTCAAGTAATGACTATGAGTACAGAGCTTATTGAAAATCTCCAAGGGAAGGATCAGAAGGAAGCTTGGCAAGCCAAGGAATCTATAGACCAAATCTATAGACAAATGGAAGAATAGTGATAGCACTTAGATTTATATACCATTTCATGGTGCTTTACAGCCATCTCTAAGTGGTTTACAGGGTCAGAATCTTGCCACCAACAATCTGGGTCCTTGGAAGGATGAAAGGCTGAATCAACCTTGAGCCAGTCAGGATTGAACTGCTGGCAGTTGGCAGAGTTAGACTATCTAATCACTCAGATAACCACTAAACCACTCAGTCTAACTACTGCACCACTATGACTCTATATATGTGTATGTGAGAAAGACTCTCCCAAATACTCATATATACTTGAGTGTCTCAACTCAAATACACCACTGTCCACATTTAACAATTTTCTGAAAATAGTATCTCATTTGAAAGATACTGTAAAACAAGTTGTCTTGTATCAAATTAATGCAGGAGGATTTCTCTGCTGAGTATACTTTAAAGATAAGGAAATAATATAAGGAAATATGAGCTGCAGTATATTCGCAATATTCTATGGATGTCCCATATTACATCCATGGAACCCTACCTCCCAAAGCCCTGAAGTTTTGAATACTATTTTCACAAACTTGAAGGAAAAAGCTAGCTAAGGAGCAGAACTCATGGAGCATTTGCCAACATCTCAGCCTAAGGCAAAACAAATCCTCTCCCAAGAGTCTCAGTCATGGAATCACACAATTCTGAAATTGCCTTGCGTTTATCTTCCTCTGAAGAATTTACTCCCTAGTTGTTTATAAAATGAGAAGTGGTGACATATGCTATAAACGGATGTACATTTTCCAGAACAGGAAGGAGAAATACAAAAGGAAATCGGATTCACACTAGAGCACCACAAATCATTAAGAACAAAAAATAAAAAATGAACTGCCTGAAGGTAGATATCTCATGTTTAGACCACTCTGCACCTGTACATCTATTCAATGAGAAAATGGCTATCTAAAGGTTGGTAGGAAATCTATGATTTGAATAATAGACTGCTTTCAGTTTTCCTGCTAAGCAGCCATAAAGATTGATAACATTATTGTATATACTTGAAGAGGAGTGTCTTTTTTCCTGCACCATATTTTCATTCAATCTATCCACAAAATGAGAGGAAAATATAATACTATGATGATTTTCTGCTGCCATCAATATTTTTTTTGAAACATTTTTTTCTTAAATAGAATTTGGAAATCTGCATGTGATTTATTTTCTCTGTGCATCCATGTTTTTATTGATGTACCTCTAAACTCCTGATAATTTCAGGATAATTCTGGCTGGGATAAATTTAGCATAACTCATTCTGGTTTTGGTGCCTCTTTTCAAATTATTGGTATAGACTTGCATAGCCAAGGAAATCTCCCTATTTTCATCTCCATGTTTCGAGATGTAACCTGATGCTAAGGACAATTAGTCTGTACTTTATATTACGTATAATACTCTGTATTGTATTCTATGTAAAAGTGTTAAGCAGTTGTGCAGTTTGTGCAAAAGGGATAAGCAGTTGTGCAAAAATGCTGTAAATTAAGAACACTTTCAGAAATAGACGTGTTAATAATTTATTTTCATCAATTAACAAAATGGAAAGTAAATGAACAGAAGAGAAATCCAAATCAAATCAATATTAGGTGTGACCATCTTTGCCTTCAAAACAGCATCATTCTTACACTCGCACAATGTCAGGGAATTTGTAGGATTAGAGTCAGATGTATCATTAACCAATTATACCAAGCAATGGTAATAATGATTGCCAATGTTATATATAGGTTGAAACACAATAATTAACTGAAACGGAAACAGTTGTGTGGAAGGCTTAAAATTGAGGAACAGCCAACTCTGCTAGGTGAGGTTGTGATAGACAGTTTCATGTCACAGGTAACACACCATGGAAGAACTGAGTACAGGAACAAGACACAAGGTTAGACTACATCAATGAGATTTCAACCAGGCAAAGAGCAGAATGAAAGTTTCAAGATATGCTGTTCAAACTCTGTAGATGCAGTGATCAACCAAGGAAACTTGCAGCAGATGAAAGACACATCATGCCTAGTTCCCTTTGACATTGGAAGATGCCAAGCAGTGCCATGAGCACAAATTGGCAGAAACCAGGTACTCTGATCTACTGTCCAGAGACATCTGACAGAAATGGTCTTCATGAAAGAATTACAACCAAAAAGCCATACCTCTGACATGGAAACAAGACTAAATGACTCAAATATGCATGAAAACATAGGAATTTGGGTGCAGAGAAATAACAGCAGGTGCTCTGGACTGATGAGTCAAAATTTGAAATATTTGGCTATAGCAGGAGGCAGTTTGTTCACTGAAGAGATGGAGAGAGGTACAATAATGAGTGTTTGCAGGCAACAGTGAAACATTGTGGAGGTTTGCAAATTTGGGGCTGCATTTCTGCAAATGGAGTTGGACATTTAGTCAGGACCACTAGTGGTCTCAATGCTGAGAAATACAGGCAGATACTTATCCATCATGTCATACCATCACGGAAGTGTGTGATTGGCCCAAATTTATTCTGCATCAGCACAACAACCCCAAACATACAGTCAATGTCATTAAGAAGTATCTTCAGCATAAAGAAGAACAAGAAGTTCTGGAAGAGATGGTTTGGCTCTCACAGAGCCCGAATATCATCAAGTCTGTTTGGGATTACATCAGGGGTGTCAAACTCGTGGTGTCACATTGTCATCACGTGATGTATCGTGACTTTTTCCCCCTTCACTAAACTGGAGGTGGCCGTGGCCCGCCTGTGATGCATCCAGCCCGCAGGCCATGAGTTTGACACCCCTGGATTACATGAAGAGACAGATGGATTTTGGCAGCCTACATCCAAGAAAATCTGTGGTTAGTTCTCCAAAATGTTTGGAACAACCTTGAAGGAACCTTGCCAAGTTCCTTCAAAAACTGTGCAAAGGGTGGTCACACCAAATATTGATTTGATTTGAATTTTTCTTTTTTTCATTTACTTTCCATTTTGTTAATTGATAAAAATGGATTATTAACACTTCTATTTCTGAAAGTATTCTTAATTTACAGCATTTTTGCCCAACTGCCTAACACTTTTGCACTGTACTGTATATGCATTGCAAATATTCTTCAAATCCAGTTTTTGCCTCTTATTTAGGGGTTTGAAACCTCCCTAATGGAAGAATAGTGTACGCTGCTCTGAGAGGAAGATACGAAGTAGGGCGAAGGAAAGGATACAGGGAACCAAGTGGCATTGTATCTGACCATATATCTCTGTCTTGGCATCAATATGCCATATATTTATGTACATATATACCATATGTATTTTTAGTTTTGAACAGATTGTTGATAATTTGATTTCCGTAGTTGACTTTCAGCAAATTCAACACTTTGTAGTCTCTTAAGTGTCAGTCTGTGGGTGGTCCACCTCTGTTTGGGTGTTTCTAGCTAAATATGAATAGAAAACAGCTTTTTGTTTCACAGATTTTTGGACTTTAACTTTAAGTACGTACCAGAATATAATCATCTACATGTTCCCAACTGCCAGGACCTAAGCTATTAGATTCCCAAGTGCTACAGATGGAAACAAACTAAGTTGCCTCTAGTGACTAATTTAATAGGCAACCTCAAAACACAGAGGTAGCTTATTGTTTGATTCAAATTATAATGATTTGCATCTACTGCATGTGGAAAATAGTCACACATCGTTCTTTTTACTGTATTAAGATTACAGGAAGAAGAACTACTTCCTTGTGGCTTGAAGGTCAGCTCTTGTTCCTTCTTAACAGCATATTAAAGTAAACAAAAAAAAAATAACTTCATTTTTAAAAGGTATTGTATTTTGAAACACTTGTTTTGACATAGTTCAAAGAGCACAAAGCTAGAGCTTATGGTACACAATGCTGAGAGAATCAGATTTTGACTTACAAATGAAGAAATGGAATCAAGAAGAACAGCAGTGTACAAAACTTTAAATCCTACTATTACTTCAAGGCTGATTATATAAAAACTTAATTTAGCAAACAAAATAATTATTTTCCTCAGAAATCTGTTTTCTGAATTTTTTTTTAAATAACATGCATCTAATTGTTGAATAAAAAGATTAGTTTTAGTCCTCATTATGATAATGATCATTATTTTATTTTTTTAAAGGAATAAGAGGATGAAAAACAATTTGCATGTTATGCCTCTTTAAAAAAAATCTGCTTGGTTATTTCAATCTGAAATCCAGGTAAATAACAGGAATGTAATTTGGCAGAATACAGCCAATTCTCCCATTCAGTTGCATCCAGTTTTTTCAGTCCCAAGTGAATTTTCCAATATGTTTGCAATGCCATAGAACTCCCTTGCTCAAAATTATGTAGCTTCAATTTGTTGTTCCCTAAGGGGCTATTAAGCAACGAGGGGCACTGGGTTAAACCCTATTTTACTAGGCAACCTGGTTTGTGTTATAGAAATTTAGGACACATGAGATTTGGGTAGCAGTTTATCTAATGGCGAAGGCAACAAGCTCATTAAAAAAAAACATCAACTTCTACGCATTGCAACTGATTTTCTATGGCTTCTATTTCCTTTATCTATAAAAAATCTACACGATTAAGCCATTGAGATTTTAACACTCTGCAGAAATAACATGTCAAAGCAGGAAAGAGAGACACATTAGAATCTGAAAAACAAGAACTCCTGGAGGCCTTGACTATCTCAGTGGTTCCTGGTTTGTTGAAAAGAATTACTTCCGTTTCAAATAAATACTAAACTATATCCAGGTAGAAGAAATGGAAACATGTTATGTAGATTAATCCTTGGCCAGCAAAAAGTGCAGCAGAAATCAAAATACCTTTCACGAGGAGTCACTTTTTCAAATATGTAATATCTCTAGCAAAAACTATATATATTTTTCATGCAGAAATAGATGTGAAAAAGGCTTTGTTAATTGCATCTCTCCCCAAATGGAGGAATCATGCTAATTAAATTAAATACTACGCATTCCATTAGGATAGATTGAATGTTTGGTCAGTATCTTTAATCAGCTAATTGACCAATAAAAACAAAAATACTTTATCCAATGCAATATAGAAATTAAACCCTTGAGCTTAGCTAATATATTGCAAAGGCATTATCCATAAGCTATACAGAGTTCCTCAACATTATATCTGATAAATGGGTTTTATATCCCATAGAAATCCCTATAATTATTGATCTAAAAAGCTGAAATAAGCTTCCTGAAGTGTAATTTAAGATACAATATATATTGAAAAGCAAAGTTAGCATAGAAGATTTTTTAAAAATTAAAAATGATGTTCTCCATTTCATTTGGCATAGTTAACAAGATTCCAGTACAGTGGCCGGATTAGGGCTGCTACAACAACAGCAAAAATCATAATAAATAGTAGCCACCTATTTCAATTTTCTATAGTAAAAATATATAATATGATGAACATTCATCAGCCAGCATAGGTTACGGCAAGGATTTTGGGGAGTTGTAATCCAAAACCATCAGGACATACTTCATGTCTTATTTTGGGTCCAGAGAAATAACTATATGTGTACAACATTTAAAGGAAGGTGTTGATTTCATTTTGGTGAGAGAGTAACACAAAATCAATTTAACTATTTCTGACAGAGAAAATTGATTTGTCTCTTTAAAATGTATGAAAAAGTATAATAATAATTTGCTCTTGCTGAATATGTTTCTAGAGAATATTCTTATGACGCAACAGTTATATCTATAGAAAGACCACTCAAATCTATTATGCTGACATAGACCTGATAAGGAAAGTTTATAACCACTAGGGATTTTTGCTTCACCAGAAGTAGAGAAAGAATGGGAGAAATATATACAATAATTCATGATATACAAAAAGTTGTATTTCTAGTAATACTCCTTCATTTGGAATATATTAAAAAGACAGAATTTATTATCTTTGAAAGAAGAATAGCTATTAGCTTGGATAAAGATTACAGATTATTTTCATTATTTTCAAATGTCTGAGGAGTATCTAGTCATGATGACTGGATACTAGCAGAATTTGTTGTTAATTGCGAAATGATGTCCGACCCATCACGACCCCATGGACAACATTCCTCCAGGACTTCCTGTCCTCTACCATCCCCCAGAGTCCATTTAAGCACACACCAACTGCTTCAGTGACTCCATCCAGCCACTTCATTCTCTGCTGTCCCCTTCTTCTTTTGCCCTCAATATTTCCCAGCATTAGGCTCTTCTCCTTCCTTCTCATTAGGTGGCCAAAGTATTTGAGTTTCATCTTCAGGACATGGCCTTCTAAAGAGCAGTCAGGGTGGATCTCCTCTAGGACTGACCAGTTTGATTGTATTGCAGTCCAAGGGACTGCAAGGGAGTCTTCTCCAGCACCATAGTTCAAAGGCCTTAATTCTTTGGTGCTCAGCCTTCCTTATGGTTCAACATTCACAGCTATACATTGCAACTGGGATAACCATAGCCTTGACTATACGCACTTTTGTTGGCAGGGTGATGACTCTGCTTTTTAGTATGCTGTCTAGATTTACCATAGCTTTCCTGCCTAGGAGCAAGTGTCTTTTAATTTCTTGACTGTAGTCCCAATCTGCAGTGATCTTGGAGCCCAGGAAAATAAAATCTGTCACTACCTCCATTTCTTCCCCATCTATTGTGGAATACGAGGTCCTATTTATAGTTTTCCCGTAAATTTCTAGTTGGCTACTGTTAAGACAATTTATAGAGAAGCTGAGAAAGAATGGAAGAGAAGGAGATAAATAAACAAACAAACAAATAAATAAGCAAGCTGGAAAAAGCCAACAAGTCAACTGAAAACTTAATGCATAATGGTAATTTAGCCCAGGTTGAAAGAAATATGGGAAAAAGCATTGTAAATTATTCAGAGACATCATCTAGCACACAAGGCTGGACAACCCCAGCACTTGTGTCTATCACCAAAACCTTTCATCATATGCTTTCTGATGTAACAGTAACAGAGTTGGAAGGTACCTTGGAGGTAATCTAGTCCAACCCCCTGCTAACGCAGGAGACCTGTACTAGGGTTCGAACCGCCGAACTGCCGACTTTTCTGATCGACAAGCTCAGTGTCTTAGCCACTGAGCCACCTAGTCATCTTTACTCTTCAGATGTTATTCATTCAGTTCTTCCAAGTGATATACACTTTCTGATCTCAGAACTACAGTCACTATTTTGGTTGATTTTAGAGCCCAGGAAGATGAATTCCTTTACTGTTTTGATGGTCTCATTGTCGATCTGCACTCTAACCTGTGTGTTCTCGGCAGTTGTCATTATCTTTGTTTTCTTGATGTTAAAGTGCAGTCCAAGTTTGACTCTCAGGATTAACCACTCCAGATCCTCCCCCTTGCTTTCTGTGAGTAATGTTGTATCATCTGCATATCGGAGATTGTTGATATTCCTACCACCGATTTTAATCCCAATGGAAGATTCCTCCAAATGTGCATTTCTCTTAACTATTTCTGTGTACCTACCGAATAGTATAAATGACAGGATACAAACTTGTCAAGTGCGTTTTTCAATTCTGAGACATTTTGTGTCTCCTTATTCCATTCTTACAGTAGCTGCCTGATTAGAACGCAAGCTGGATGTGCTGTGGTGATATTTCCAGTTCTTTGAGGCAGTTGTCATGGTCACTTGTCATGGTTAACACCATTGAAGCCTTCTGTGTATCAATGAAACACATGTAGAAGTGTTTTTGATATTCCTTTGCTTTTTGTTTCTTATTTCTGTGTCAAATACAGTTATTAACATTAAGGATGGTACAGGTGAATTTGGGCATATTTTGGTCAATAACAAGTGTCACTAAAGCCCAACTTAATCCCAAATTCTCACACAGAGCCTCTCTGACTCTGCTGTCCATATCCCGGCAAGCTGGAGATATATGCAATATATTGAGGATACTCCCAGATACACTTGATAGTAGTGGAAATTTATGGTTTGCTTGACCAAAAGAGCAGCAGTTAAGATCTATTACTCATCTATTGAGCTTCCTTAATCTTGTTAAAAAATGTATTGTTTAGCAGCAGTAACAGCAATGATAAAGTGAATTAGGAGATTATAAATTCACTTCAGGAACTGGCAACTTCAGCTCTCTAAGCCTCTAAAATTGAAAGGAAAACAATTGTTCTCCTGATACAGAATCAAATATGCCAATAAGGGAACCTGGCGGAATTTAAGTATAGCTGTTAAGGAAAACCATAAATCAATAATGAAGTAGTTTCTCTCATCCAGCATGAAATGAAATGACAAGACCGTGCACGCCTACCAAAGGCACTGAATCTTACATACATCAAGCATTATTATTTTTTAAAAAAGAAAATTACCTCGTTCTTAACAATAAGGAAGTAGAGTAATAAAAAAAGATTTGTCCAAACAGGCTTTGAATAACATGATCCTGCTCCACAAATCTTTCAACAACACTGTAATATGAAAAAGAAAAAAAAAATCAAGCAATTTTGGAGCAAAGCATGAGCTGAAAGCTAAACCGCAAACCTAGGAATTCTAATATTACAAGAATGTGTTTTCATGGGCCTAATGGATGTGGGGTAGACGACCTCTCTATGAAATGACAGCGATTCAAAATGATTTAGCTTGAAATCCTGTACATGCTTACTTCAGAGTAAGTTCCTTGGAGTTATTTCTAAATAAGCATAGAATGGATGAAGTTTATATTACATATATATGTTTGATGAGAATCCAGAAGTAATTATGTTGCTTCAGGATAACTGCATCTGTTAAGAAATAGGAAAAACATGAAGAACGAGATGCTTTCCATTGCTTCTAAGAGGAACAAAGAAGGACAACCTGTATATTTTTTTGCAAGTATGACAATACAGGGCTCTCCCAAGTCATTCCAGGAAGTGTGACCAGCACTTCCTGTGAGTAATGCTTCCTGGAATGAAACACTTTGACTTTTCATACAAGAGGTTTAACCCAGTCAGCCCCTGAATAATTTATATTATAAATTATAATAAATGAAGTGTACTCTCAGCGAACCGCACACTGTTACACTGGTTGAATCCCACCACTGGCCAAGATGGCAGTGTGGGCACTGTGATCAAAGCCTGTGAAAGGTTCTTTTGGATAATGGCATTGACCACTAACAAAAATACTATTGTTACTCTGGAGGCATTTATTATATCTAAAGCTTAACAAATTTACTTATTCCTTAACTTACTACTTAACACATATGATATCCTGGAGTAGAGAAGCTTCTGAGTTCTGCTTTCCTTTCAGTTCTTCTGCTCTAGTTTTGTTGGACTCCATGTCTGGTCTTCCACTCAGTCACTTGCTAAATTGCATTTTATCCTGAAAGTTGCCTGTTCTCTTGGCTGCAACTTCTTCCACTCAGATGCTATCAGTGCTTTCCCTTTGTAATTGGTCCAGTGCTCCTTTGGCTGCCTTGAAGTCCCAATGGGAAAAGCAACAAAGGGAAAGAAAAGCTAAAGCTGTCCACTGTCCTTCAACAAAGCTCACCTATTTTATGCTGTGGAAAGGGACTGAAAGATGCAATAATCCACATCCTGTTCTTTTGATTCCAACTGCAGAGGCTGCTGGGTTCAGAATCTGAACTTCAGATCCTGCTTAAAGTCATTCCCTTTTTCTATAGAAGTTAATCAGAGTCACCTCATTGCATTCCAAATATAGCAAGCAAATTATGCTCCTTTTGGGGACCTTCCCGTGTATTACAGATTATTCAAATGACCTGCCTTTAATATATCAATGTCTCTGAAGGCAACTTTTTATTTTCACCATGAAATAGCTAATAAGATAGTAGCTTGCACATGTAAGGTAATCTGGAGAGTTTCAGATTTCATGGAGGTTGGGCTCATTTTAAACAGCTACAGGCAAAGTCATATTTCCTTCTTTATGCTTTGAACATTTCATGGCCTATTTGTAAAGAACAGATAAGCATAAACAATCTATTTCTATCTCCATCTTTAAAAGAAAGAACATGTTGTTTGTGTAAACGATGCAAATCGCAATGCTTAAATATAATTCTTAGCATTAAGATTTAATGATCTGCTGATTTCCCAGCTTTCTCAGGACAAGAAGCCAAAGGTAGCAAATTATTTTGAAAGTGCAGCCACTGCTAATAATTTTGACAAATTTTATCTAAAGTACAAAGCTAAATACAACTCAGTGGGACCAGCTAGATCCAGGACAATCCAGAGTAGAAATGCAGCATAGTAGTAGAATTATTCCTATGCATATTTTTGATAGTAAATTAAATTTAACAGCTTCATTCACCTTAACAGATAAATTAACACTTTTGGGGAAATCTGGAAGTTTGCAAGAAGAAAAGACTATTAAGAAAAGCTAAATGAGAAAACACAAAGTAGCTCAGTAAAAACTGGCTGCTTGATTGAGAGAGAGGATGAAAACCAACTGAAGAAGAAAAACAATGATGGAATAAAAAATGGCACAGCTGAATGAAACAGCAGAAAGGAGGGTGCACACTGCTCAATTTGTTAGAGAATCATTTGAACAGCAGAAAAGTGTGAAAAAGGAGAAATATTGAAAAATAGCTACAATATAGCTAAATGCACAATTGTAATCTGGGGAGAATCTTGGATTCTCTTGAGTCAAAGTCACTGAAGATGCATGAAGGGCAAAGAAAAGTTTTTATGGAATTGACTGGTAGTCTTCAACTTCTTTGTTCACTATTTTATGGATTGTTCTTTGACTAGTAATTGGGCAAACAATCTGTTCCACTAGAATTTCCTAGCTGAAAAATGGCGTAAAATGACTCAGGGCCGGATTTAGATGAAAAGAGGCCCTAGGCTATTCCACTTATGAGGCCCTTTCACCAGTGGTGGGATTCAATTTTTTTAACAACAGGTTCTATGGGCGTGGCTTAGTTGGGAGTGTGGCTTGGCAATCATGTGACTGGTGGGCCTGGCTAGCTGGTCACGTGACTGTGTAGGCGTGGGTAGCTCGTCATGTGACCGGGTGGGCGTGGCTATGTGCATAGACTTTTTTCAGAGGGCTGAAAAAAGTCATTTCTGACTGGGCCTCGCACTTTTGACCGGTCCTCACACTTATGACCATCATCACATTTATTCCCATGCAGCTTTCTTAACAACCATGTCACTCATTTCACAACTGCTTCTCTTCACCATGGTGACAAATAGGGCAAAAAACGTAAAATGTGAGGACAGCCGTAAGTTCGAGGACTGGTCAAAAGTGCGAGGACCAGTCAAAAATAACTTTTTCAGCCCTCTGAGTAGTCCATGTGCACAAAAGGATACTGGCAATAAATAGTGGTGCGGAGGGGCGGGGCAAGCCAGCAATTTAACAAAGGGTTCGGCTGCACCACTGGCTCTAGGGTGGCCCTTTGAAGCCCCGCGGCAAGAATTTGAAGTTTTTTTTTCCTCTAGCCATCGGAGACAGCAATAGACTGGGAGTGGGTGGGATAAGCGAACGGCCGGCGATCCAACAGAGCAGAGAGTGAGGGTGAGTGAAGGCGTGGAAGCTGCTTTCTCCATCCTGCTCTCTTGTGTCCGGAGCCGGTGGGAAACCATGTGACAGCCCACATGGATCCCAGGCAGCGGAACTCAGGCTAGGGAAGGGGTGGGCAATTGTGGCTCTTTTACAACCTGTGGCCTTCAACTCCCAGAATTCCTGAGACAGTTTGGCTTCTGGAAGTTGAAGTCCACAGGTTGTAAAAGAGCCACAATTGCCCACCCCTGGCTACGGTAGGCTGGCGCCGCGCGGGTGGGAGGCGAGGGGCAGGTGAGCCAGCAATTTAACAAAGGGTTCAGCCGAACCCCCTAGAACTCTCAGAATCCCACCACTGTGTAGGCCCCTCTTGATCTTGAGGGCCTAGGCTGAAGCCTAGTTAGCCTATAGGAAAATCCGGCCCTGAAATGACTGCTTTTCATAAAGATGAATTATGACTGAGGTACCATGTATTCCCGAAAATAAGACCCAACTGGAAAATTAGTCCTAGCATTTTTCAGAATGCTTGTAATATAAGCCCTACCCCAAAGTAAGCCCCAGTTAAAATATTGTCAGCTAGACAGACACATTTAGTACTGAAATGCAAAAATAAGACATAACTGGGAAGACATAATGAGTCTTTTGGAGCAAAAATTAAAATAAGACCCGGTCTTATTTTGGGGGAAGCACTGTAGGCCTTGCTACAAGGTGAGATGAAATGATATAATGGGCAATGGGAAAGTTGCTGACAGGAGAAATGTAAAGTTTCTTTTGAGCTAAGCTTCTCCAAGGAGCCTGAACAGTGACTTGAAGGAATCAAGTATGGTTCCTTATTCTAATCTTTTTAGATTGTTCCAAGGCGAAGAATGAGGGGACCAACCCAAATAAACTAGATCAGAAAAATAGCACATGCAAAAAATGAACCCATATTATTTCAGAATTTCAACCTGGAGAAAGTAGAAACTTCAAATAAAACTCCATTGTTTCAGAGATGTGTAACTAACCTTGGCTGAGTTCAGAAAAGCTAAGTAGGTTATACGGCACGCAATATTTGGATGAGAGAATAATCTCCTTTTGGGGCGAGAGGGATACCTTTGAGTCATTGTTAATTCCTGGTGATTGCTTGAAAAAGTCCATGCAGTTTTCTTGATAGAATTTCCAAAGTGGTTTGCCATTGCCTCTTCCTAGGGCTGACTAATGATTATACCTGTGCTTAAGTAAAATTCACATTCTCTCTGATTTGATACGTTAACCATTAACACCAACCTGGCACCTGATTCTTAATACTTGTATAGGACAAGAAATCCATGATCTATGCAATTCCAGCCGTCTCAGGAATTCTGGGAGTTGAAGTCCACAGGTTGTAAAAGGGCCACATTTGCCCACCCCTGCACTAGTCTGAGCAGTAAAAGAAAGATCAAGAAGACACTTCCATATTGTCATAATGAAGATTACACAAATGTTCAATCATAAGGAATCCAGTTCATCTGAAGGGACACTTGACTTTTTAATATTTACCCTTTCCTTTCTTTAATTTAGAGATAGAATAGACACAATTTTTTATTCTTTACTCTTCCATCTTCATTATGACTTTTTAGATGTTTTGAAAATGAGCTTCTTAAAGTTGTGATGGGCTTGGCTCATTATTTGAATTATGGTAAGAATTTGTATTTCTTAAAAGGCTAAATGCAAAAGGAAACAAAGTCACAGGCTGCAATCCTGTTCCTTTGAAGAGCTTTTGCATGTACACCAACATTACTCCCTTCCTATCCTATCCACACTGCAATCTCCCCTATAGAGCAAGATGTTCTGGGTTTCAGTTTACCTGTGCCCAAATGTCCTTTGCCTGCCAAGAATTGGATGGTCGAGAATTAAGATTTTGCATTGGGAGCTACCTAACTGAGATGGCTGTGCTTTAAATGGAAGCCGACTTTGTCAAATTAGTGGCCTTGGCTGGTTCTCATGATAAGGAAAGATTTTGGGAAGCAGATTGGATAGGATAATTATTCACTGCCATTCATTTCTTGGAAATGGGGCACCAGGTAGACCAAACGGCATCCCAAACGACAGAAGAAGCTTCTGTTACTAGATAATTCAATTCATAAATTCATTCCAGGGTATCCTGTATGTTGGGAAGCAGGCTGGCTGTTCAGTAATTGGATCTATTCCATGCTTTGCTATCACTTAAATAATCAGGAACCAATAAAAGCTAAATATATTAACCCTGCTTAGTTATCTGTAGCTGAGTCTTTTCTTTTTCTTTTCCTGGACAGGATTTGTGTTGCTTGTACAGCATACACAGAAGCAGCATGGTTGAAATGAACTGTTTCAATTAGGAATTGCCTGCACAATCCAGAATCTTTGTTGAGAGACCTGTTTTGTGCACAATTTTGTCATTTAATTGGAAGGAATGTTACTCGAGAGCCTTAAACCCTAATAACTAAATCAAAGCAGTAAACAATCAATTGCCTCTTTATGACACTAAATAAAACTTCACTTGGAATAAAAACCTGGCTTTGTAGTCTGTTTGGGTCACAGAAATTGTTTTTTAAATGTACACTGACTATATGTTGCTGTTAATTCTGATCTTAGAAACCTTATATGTATACTGAGCAACAAAAATACATAATAGATGCAGAGATGCTTTATTTCTTTTTTATATATATAATTTTGCTTTTCTATGATGGACTTTATTCAACTTTAAAAGCAGTTCACTGCAAAGCTCTGTTGAATTAGTGATGAATTACTATCTTTTTACTTTTAATAATAAAACCTCATCCTTTGTTTTAATTTAATTGTTACCAAAAATGAAAACTCAGAAAATAAAAAATAGTTTTTCTTTTATCACAACTATCATTCTTATTCATTTTACACATGTTTAAAATGTTTTTAATTTTAAAAAGGACAGCTGATACAGAAAGAAATAGGCAATATTAAAGGATAATATAAATTTGTAGATGAATTGTTAAATATTTAATTCACTAAATGAAAAAACAAAAATGAATTGGGTCAGAGAGTAACATGCAATGTTGGTTATTTGGTGAACTAAACGAGAGTTTTTCCTTTGATATTTGTATCAAAGGAACTGGCCTAACATGAATATGAATTTTAAATGGGTGTATGTTAGTTTTAATTTGTGGGCCAAATTTTTGTATATTTGATTTTAAGGGTTTTTAAATTTTGTAATTTGTCTGTGTTTTAATATGGCTGTACACTGCCCTGAGTCCTTCGGGAGAAGGGCGGTATAGAAATTTAATAAAAATAAAGTAAAGTAAAGTATAGCTACAATTTTTGCTCATTTTAAAAATTCCTTTTATTATGTGGAAAGTTGCAAATCCAGACAGAGAACAACAATATTCACAGTTTTTGGAATTTGTTCCAGCTTTGTTGGTTTTGCTTTTAATACACTGGGATTATATAACAATATAAAATAAAGTAAAAATAAAGAACAAATTATTAAATACAATATAAAAGAAATACATGTGTTATTGTTATGTGTAATAACACATTTTAATGAGCCTGTTGAAATAAGTGCAGACCACTTAAAACAGAGCAAATAACTTAATGACAGGCAGCCTGCTATCCATCAAGGAAATTCATAAATGTTACTGAAATGCCCAAAGTGTTTGTGTAGGCACGTATTTTTTTTGTTTTAAGGCATGAACAATTGCATCTAAAATATAAAGCAGAATATGGCTTACTTTTATTCTATCTTTTCTTTTGTTCCCAACTATATATTGTTTGTTTATTAGATTTATATCATAACACAAATTCAGAATATATGCAATGGAGGAGCCTGAGATTTAATCCACACATTTTTTTTTAAGTTTGAAAACCCAAATATGTTGGAAATGCAGTTTTTCTGTGATATTCCTTGCAGACTCCCAATTCGCTATTATCACTATTAAATTGTAATGTCAACTTGGTTGCTTCTTCACTCTTATTTCCTCAATGTGTTTTTCTTGCTATTTTCCCATTAAACCTTAATTCATGCACACTATTTTCTTTTAAAGCAGGGGTATCAAATTCAAGGCCAGCGGGCTGGATCCAGCCTGTGGGGTGCTTACATCTGGCCCGCAAGGCTGCCCTGGAAACAGTTAAGGACTGGACTACAGTGCCTCTGCCAGTGAAAACGGAGCTCGGGAGGGCCGCATGCGGCTCTCCCGAGGTCTGTTTTTGGCTGCAGCCAAAAACAGTGAAAGCAGAGCTTGGGGGCTGCACATAGCCACCCTGATCTCCATTTTTGCTAGCAGAGGGCTGCAGGAGGCCGTAGCAGCCAAAAATGGAGAGCTGGCCATGCCCACCCTGGCCACGTCCCCCAGCCCCTGAAGTCAAACACAATCCTGATGCGGCCCTCAATGAAATCAAGTTTGATACCCCTGTTCTAAAGTGTTAAACCAATATTTAAGCTTAATCTGCGGTTCTGAACCATGAATGATCATAAAATGAATTTGGACCAGCCTCTCGCTTAAACAACTTAAACCACCAATTCAAAGTTTTGTTCTGGGAAGGAATGAGAGCATCTTAACCTTCTGAAGGAAAAGTGATATATAAACTTATTGAATATTAGAAAAACACAGCAAAAGCCATGTAACAGCAAGTGTAGGTGTATGGCAAAATTTGAAGAAAGTACAATGAAAACAATAGTTAATGTGGCATAATAGGATCAAGGAACATCCTGAGGAACCTTGGAAGATCTGTCATTATGATTTTGATTACTATTATATTTTAATTCTATCTATAATCTGTCTATATTGGTGAACTCAAAGACACTACAATATGATTAATTGTTATGGTCACAAGAGTTAAATTTAATCTAATGGCACCTAACCAAGCAAAAAACAAGCAAATAAGTGACCAAATTGAATAAAGTACTGGTAATTAGTGAATGCCTTTGTACTAACATAGACCAGATATTCATTGATTCATATATTCCTCTTCTCTACAATTCTTGCCACTTCCTGTTTTATTCCCTTGCTGCTCCTTGAAAAGAGTTAAACAAAATAACAGACCAAAAGTTCATATATTTTGAAAAAAATATATATATTTCCCTTCTTTTTTTACATTTTGCATGGATTGATTCAAATACAGCTTACTAGTGACAGCCATTTCTCTCTGTCTCTCTGTCACTCTCTTTCATTCTCATTCTCGCTTTCTCACACAATCTGTGTCTATTCTCTTTGTATTCCCAATTGTAGAATACACATTTTTCATTATCCCACCTTTTGAGTGAGATCATAACTTATTCTATATTAAATTTTGAAAAGATAAAGATAAGAAGATAAATTTATTTAGCAAATATTATTTGTGACCTAGAAAAGCAGTTTCTTAGTTTATCATGAAATATTTCCTGATTAGATAGAACTTGAGTTGGAATTGCATTGACTTAGGACTTTCAGCAAACCAACCAACTCACAAAAACTGATATGCCTAGGTCTCATTATATTTATAGGGATTTTAATCTTTGGGATGTGTATTAAGTTTGAAATTATTGCTTTTTATAGCTGGTTGACACTATTCAAACATTTCTGAAGCTCTTTAAAAAATTAGACTATTTTCTTCTGTTTCAAAAACGAATTGCTGAATACCTGGTATTTAGATAACATTGGGAAAGACTTATGTTTTGATACTCTGCTTGTAATATTTATACAGAAGATGCAAATAATTTGAATCAATTCTACATTTCTTAGTCTATTTTGTCTGATTTATATGTCAATAATAACAGTGCTTCACAAACACTGATTTTATATCTTTGACACTAAAAGTAAACCTTTTAAGATATTGTACTATAAAGATATATTTTAAGGGTATTTTAAAATACATATTTTATATACTTGCTGGTATGTTTTGAGTCAATAGCAAAAACATGATAAAGTGCCAAAATGATGGTAATGGCATGCTGATTTACATAGTAATCCACAAAAACAAACCAGCTTGATTTATATAAAAACATGGAACAGACAATCCTATCCTGGAGCTGCCGAAATTATTGAAGGCAAAACCAGAGAACACAACTCTTTAGATTCATTCAGGAGTTAGGATAAGATAATTCATCCTTGCAAAAATTAATGGAAATGTTTGAAACAAGGCAAGAAGGAAGGTGGAAAAAGATGATATTCAACAACGCCCTGTGAAATAATCTGGAGATTGGAACTTTAGTTTTCTAATGTAAATGACTTCAGTATGTTTCATGTGCAATTCACCATATTCCATTTTAAGACTTTTCTGTCATCATAGATTGTGGGAGTTCTTGTTTTAAATTAAAAGCCACTCAGTGTTCCAATGGAACACCCGAGTACTTAGATTTTTATTAATGTGATTCCAAATGTAACGTGAAAGCCAAATCTGAACGTCTAAAGTGAGCAGGTTCATTATATTTCATGACTTTTCTTGGGCTGTTGTGTTTTTCTACTGAGATTGAATGATTTTGATTCTGGGCTGGAATTATACTCAGATTAAACAAGATTCCAGAATTGGTTCCGTTACATGACTAAAGATACACAGGCATGTATATATGTGGAAAAACGCTGCATGTACTGCCATGCACACATTTACTGTTGAAATCAGTAAGAATAAATGCAAATTTAAGTTACAGTCATCATGCCTGCAGTGTAATATTTTCCATGGTTTCTTTCCATTCTTGGAAAGGAGAAAAGCCTGGCTGATATATGTTAACACCGATTTTGTACCTCAAAATATTCCATAAAACACTAGGAGGTAGTCTGTAAACATACCTGGACAGCCTACCGAGATAAGTTCAGCCTTTTAAGTTATAACTAGAAGCAGCTTTTATTTGGATGATGTCATGCATATTGTGGCTTTAATGTCTTATAGTTGTCACATTCCAGTTAGTCTAAATATATTACTCACTGGGATTAGCTTTATTAGAATCTGACCTGAAGCTGCATCTATAGCAAAGTGGCAAACCACATTCCATCTCTCCAGATATTTCCATGCTTAGCTTTTCTACTTTCTTCAGTCTTGCAGGCATTTGGGAAGTTTTATAAGGACAAAAGCGAATGTCAACAGGGTAAAGTTACTTTAATAAAACGTAACCAAGATTGGGTTTCTTTCTTGGCAGCTTGCGACTGGGAATCCCTTTGTTAGTGCTGTAAAATTTCCTGTGACAAATAGGACCCCTTTTATTTCTCTCTTTCTGACAGAGACTTTAATTAAAAGGTGAAGAGTGTGAGAGCAAACACAGACATCTATAAACCACATGGCATGGAGTGGAGTCCCATGGGCTCCAACAAGGCCTGTGGTAATGATAGATGGTTTGTGAATGAGAGCTCTAGTTATATGCCATCATTTCTTTCCATAAAGTATAGGCAGAAGAGCCCATGGGAAGAGCAAAGAAGGACCACAGTACATCACTAGTCAGAGCATTATGAAAAAATATCTTCTGATTTAATACTTGGCTTTGAAAGATTATTTAAAGTAATACCCTAAAAGGTTAAGTAAATAGAAAACCTTTCTGAATAAAGGAAGGACAGGCTACCTTTCTGAGCAAAGGAAAGACAGTCCTGCTTTCAACAACAATTTGAAAAATGTGCTATAGTGGAAAGAATGAGGAAGATAGATATATTTTAATTTAAACAGAATGACTCAATTAAGGAAATGAAAAGCAAATAACAATGGAAACACTGGGCTTCTGGCTTCAAATATATATATATATATATATGTCTTTTTCTGTTTTTCGTAGGCTTTTATGTGCATATTCTTTCTAGCCAGGTTTTACCTACGTAAGCTAGGTTGTTCTGCAGCTCTTCAGAGATTTCACACAGTCAGAGCTGCAGAACAACCTAGCTTACGTAGGTAAAACCTGGCTAGAAAGAATATGCATATATATATATATATATATATATATATATATATATATATATATATATATAATATATATATATCTGCCATGTAAATGTAAAGATAACAAGGAAGACTATTTTAAATATTAAAAAAAAATCTAATTCTGATTTTCCAGAACTGCTTTTTTCACTTTGGGAAAAATCTTTTTTTATAGCACCATCTAGTGAAATCTATGTCCAAACCCACTGGAATTGCCACTGTGAATCCAAAACAAAATCACACAATCTTTCCTACGTTACATCCTAAGTCAAACCTAGTCCTGTAATATTGGAATCCCCAACCATACTTCAGCATTCCCCACAAAAGTTCTATAGTTTTTATGCAGATTCAGAAATATATGCCCTCTGACAACACTTATCCTCCTGAATTTACTACTCATTTTTAGAAATAAGCAAAGAGGTAAGAATTACTGTCTCAAGACTGGGTGTGCTTATCTTTGAATTACTGGAGGAATGTTGATAAAGAAATATGCACACATCTTTCAAATATTAGACACAGTAGCATATTGCTGAACTGTACAGTAAAGATAGTCTTTGATTTATGATCATAATCATTGCCCAGCAGGTGATGTTAAGTGAGTCATGCCTGATTTAATAACCTTTTTGTCATGAACATTAAGCTAATCATTTCAGTTGTAAAGTGAATCATTTTGTAAATTGACATCATTTGCTAAAAAAATTATTTGGTCTGGGTCAGGTTTTGAGTTGTTACTCTGTCCTTAGCCTAGACTTCTAAGGCCTTCTCTTACTTTGGGTTTCTTTACTTGGAATCTCTTTATTGATTTCATCTTGGAATGCTTCTTGATATTTCACTATTTAAAGAGGAAAAAAAGCTGTTGAACCTTTTGGCAGGACTTCACTGCCTGGTAATGCTGTTAACTACAAGGAAGTCAATGGGATTCCACAATGGATTTTGCTGACACATGAAATCTATAATGCATAGTCACTGCATGAATACAAAGCCATAATTCTACTGAAAAGTGTTTTTTCTGGAATTTTGAACAGTAGGAGGGCAGTCTGAGTCGCTAGCAATATAAATTATCCATTCACTTATCTGTTTCTAGTACCGAAGACTATATGAGCTTATGCACTACTGGATACATTAAATACACAAACAATAAATCTGTGGAACTGTTTGAAAAGAACAGGACTTTTGGTTATTTAGCTCTTTCAGTGTTTCACAGTTTCTTAACCTTTCTAATTCTCATGTTACAGTTTTCTTGTACTCACATGTATTGGAGTATGGAGAAACAAGCAGATGATTTAACTGAAGTCGCTTCTGAGAATGTAAGTTTTCACAACTTCTCCTTCATATGTATCTGAAATCATCAGACAGTACAATCCATGTTAACACTAGCTGGAAACTGCTACCCAGCTGTTCTCTCATAGTAGTCTATCTGCAATTAATGGCAACTGTATCTTTAATGTATTTGAAAGACTTTGTTGAGAATGACAAAGACATGTCTGAGGAAGATTGGCGGTTAAAAAAAATGAAATATAAATAAGTAAAAAGACTAGCTTTCTGGTTCAAGGAGAGGCCAGAATCAGGCTTGTGGAAGTGGCCGAATGAGATCGTAGAGAAGACCCACCAAAGAAATGGAATCAGACCTTTTTCCGATAAATTTTATGAGGTTATTTCTTTGTTTAAAACACTTATTACAATAATGTTTTAATATTTTTGCAATATTAAAAATATTAAAACATTATTGTAATACAGAAGATAGAATTTATATTACAACATGTATAAAATGTCACTTTTGATAAAGGCTATATTGTAGGTCATTCCAATAACTTTTGCCAATTTTATCTCCATACAACCAACTGAGAGAAAATAACTCTCAGAATTAGTGTTCATGTCTTGAAAATAAATCACTCCAATCCTAGCCCAATGCTTTCATTTACTGGATATGGGAAAGTGAATCCTGTAGTGTGCAGGAAATTGGACTTGATGACTTCTTAGCTCTCTTTAATTCTGTGATTCATCCCATCCCAATGACCAATCATTTTTGCCAATTTTCTTAAGCACAATCTTAATATAGTGGGGCTCATAGAGCGCTGATCCAGGTGGTATGTGAACTGGGATAAAACATGGATTCAACTGGGTCGATGAAAGGCGTAGGGGTTATCCAAAATGGTGTGATTGCCCTACACCACTAGTATTTCCCAATTTAGTAATTTACAGATTTGTTGGAGTTATTATACAGTCTGAACATTCTGAAAAATATGTAAAGGGGAAGAATACTTCTTTAAGGAAGGCTATCCAAGGCCAGATATTAGAATCTGTCTTATGAAACACTGTTCTTGCATAATGCACTGTTCTTGCATTATCCATGGGATAAAACATGGATTCAACTGGGTCGATGAAAGGCGTAGGGGTTATCCAAAATGGTGTGATTGCCCTACACCACTAGTATTTCCCAATTTAGTAATTTACAGATTTGTTGGAGTTATTATACAGTCTGAACATTCTGAAAAATATGTAAAGGGGAAGAATACTTCTTTAAGGAAGGCTATCCAAGGCCAGATATTAGAATCTGTCTTATGAAACACTGTTCTTGCATTTTTAATTACAAGTAATATATAATTCATTATTCAGATGCCCTTAGATCTTTCAAGAGGAAACTATAGAAAAAATGATGAATCTAGCACTTTTGCCTATGGTGATCTCCTAGCTTTTCTTACAATGGTATATCACCTGGATAGAAACCAAATACAAAAATGTGACTTTAGAATGAAGATTGAAGCTTCATTTAATTTTTTTGTAAGGCTTGGGCTGGAACTAACCTTGAAATCTATGGTGGAATAAAGTTATTAAGATAAAGTCGTCCTCCAGCAGTAAATTGAAAAGCCAGTGCTTAAAGAAGAAATATTGTGTGATGGCAAGAGTTTAGGATATAAAGAATTGTACCAAAAGTGCTAATACAAAGGGGTAATCTTTTTATACAAAATTAAATATGTATGTGACCGTCTAGCCATATGCTATGTATGGTATATTGGCAGCCCACATAGAAATGCTTTTATTCTATTTAGAAGTTAGTGGTTAGTTGCTATATAATATGGAATCGAACTGTTAAACAGCTTGCAGGGTAACTGTTGACATTTCTTTTAAAGGCTGACCCAAATGATCTTTCAATGTAAACTAAAGATGCTCACTTGATGATCAGTGGGATATTGCAATCAAATATGAAACTCATTTTATGATTAGCTTGAACTTAATTATATAGCTAGAATTCAAGTGTACATAATTAAAATTAAGGTTTATAAAGAAATGTTTTCCATACAAATGAAAAAAGTGACTACATTTCACTGGAAGAAGGCAACACTCAACCATCCGTGTAACATAAAAAAATAGGAAAAAATAGGAGTTTAAGGAATTAAACTCAACTTGAAAGAAATATTCATTTGAGGTTTTTGTTTTTGTTTGTTTGTTTGTTTGTTTGTTTGTTTGAAAATGAGAGTTCCAACTTCAGATATTTCTTCAGGAATGATGGATAAAGGAATATTTTTCCTTATATTTCTCTTATAAACATCTCCACAAATAATTATATTGATACAACGGTCATCTGTGAAAGTGTCACCCTCTTTAAGTAGATTAGACCAGGAATCTCTGCAGGAGGACAAGAACTATATTTCATTGAGAAAGAATCTTGAAAGCCTGATGACCTTTACCTTGTCTATCTTTTATAACCCAGAGAAAAGGGACATGCCTATTCTCTTACAAATATTGTCGTGTTTCCCAGAACTTAAAATTCTTTTGCTTAAGTGATGGTTATTGCATATTTCTGTAAGAGAAGAGCAGGCAGACCTGGGGTTGGTGGTGGTGGAGTTCAGTATGTCATCAGTTTAAAATTATTGCATTCCCACATGTGCTCCAAGTCCAATCTCTCCTGAATTCCATTGACCATCTGATGCCAATTTAGTGTTTTTGTGAACTTTATTGACCAGATTCTTGTGACCAGGCTTAAATAAATTTTCTATGTTGAAATCTTATGAAAGGTCCTGATTCTTTGTGCCTGACATTAATCTGGTGGACTAAAGTTCAATACTAAATTGCTTAACTACGCCCCCAGCTCTGCCTGCTCTTTTCCTACAATTTATGACAAAGTGCTTTCTTTACTCTCTGCACAAACATAAAGTTAATCTAACAAAGAGATCCAAAATTGATCAGATAGAGAGCATGGGTGTCAAACTCGCAGTGTCACATTGCCGTCACATGATGTTTTGCGATGTTTTTTCTCTTTGTGGAGCTGGGGTGGGCGTGGCCTTTGTGTGACGTATCCGGCCCAAGGGCCGCCAGTTTGACATCCCTGAATAGAGTATCTAAGGAGTAGTTTCCTCAGAAAACATTTCTATGGATAGTTTCAGGAAATTACTGTAGGTCTACTTTCAATAGTTATATCTACTTTAACAGTGAATAACAAAACTACTGTGCATGGCCAGTGCATTCACCATTGATCTCTGTGGAGATTGTAGAGAGAAGACTATATGTGTGCATGTTAGTAATATTTTTTTCAAGGAAGTATCTCTTGTCCTTAAGTCTATTCGTTTATTTTTGTATTTCAGAATTTGTACTTCTAAGTTAATAATGTGCTTTTACTTTAGGGAGATGTCTGTGTCTTTTCAGAAGGGTGTGTCTGCTTTTGTTGGGTACTTTTAATGTTCTTTGAAGTTTCCAGTAATTAAGTTAGAGAATGTTTTATCCTGTGGAAATCTTTGTGATGTTCTGAAATAAGGATTGCTGACTGAAAATAGAATAACAACAATATCAACAGATGGTTGTCCTAAGAATTTGTTGTTGCTGTTGTTGCTGCTGCTGCCACCCTTAAAATGCAACACTATATATGTTAATGGATTAGAATAAACCAGAATACTTATCATTGATACACAGTCACTGAGTAATGCACTTTAATGTCTGAAGAGGGAGAAATCTGCATGACTAGATCCAGTATGAAGATAATATGTGAATACCTTTTGATGCATAGCTAACATTTTCCATGAGCTTCAAAGTCATTGTTATGGGTCAGTAGATGGAACACTAGAATGTACTCTGCGCTACTGAAGCTACTCAAAAATATTTATTACAAATGCAGTGTTCTTTGAATTACTTCCAGAGCTTGGATGCCATTGTTTTCTATTACATGCCCATTTAGTCTCTGTTCTGAAGAATGATTAACTATCCATGGAGACTATCCCATAATGTAATGCCATTGACACAAAACAGCAAATATGGATCAAAAGAGAAAGAAAAAAAGCAGCCTGTAAAATATACTCATAAAATATGCTCATAAAACAGTTTCTCTACTTTATGCTGAAATTGTGCTTGTGTCTACTCCTACAACTGTTTCATTGGGTTCAGCTAGACCAAGTATTTTGAAATACAGGTGTAAGTATATTCTATAGAACTCCTCACAGCTATACTGTCAAAGATGTTCTAAATCAAGAGTAGGATTTCACACTCTGTTCCAACTAAACCTCTCCAAAATATTTGTATGAAAATAAATATAAGTTTATAGCAATATATTGATGCTTCCTGTCTGAGGAAAGTTGGCAATATCAATATTTATGCTAAAATTTTTTAGCTATTTGTTTCTCTGAAGTTTGGGGCACTGCCACAACACTTATCTCTTTTTTTTTTGTTTCAAGTTTTTTATTTTATTTTACATATACATATCAATGCATTAACAGTGTGGCACCTGGGTGTCATATATTCTAATATAAAACTAGTACAATTAATCATAGTTGTTACATTCAACGAATTTATATATTTCTAATAATAATACACGTTTATATTGTTGTATTTTATCATTATTTAATTATTCCATGTTTTTATATATTGCTCTAATGCTACTCAATATATTATTTTATCATACATAATAATACCGTCATTCAATTTCTAAGCTTCCCTCTTGTTATTGCTTTTATTTTATTATGTAAAAATGAATACACTGATAGTCCCCTTTCTCTTATTTCTATCTCTACTCTAACTTTTAATCATGTCACCTTTTATTAAAAGACATTTTCTTTCTATCCAACATCTCTTGCCCACTTTGGTACTTTGAATCCTATTCATTTTTAACTTACCTCCCATATTTCACTCTTTACATCTATTTGTATTAAGATACAATCATTCATTATTTCATTATTCAGTGTTTCAATACACAATTCTAATACCAATCCCAATATTATTTATACATACAAAATTATTCTAATCATATTCATTACAATCATCAAATCTATATAATTCTGATAGTAATACACATGTTTATATTGAAGTATATTCTTTCATTATTTAATTGCTCAGTTTCACTATATTATTGCAATGCCAATCACAATATTATTAAAACATACTTAATAATACCATTCAATCTCTAGTTTTCCCATTTTATTGTTACTTTTATTCCATTATATAAAGGTATGTATATACAAATGTTCTCCCCTTCTTTTATTTCTACCTAACTTCTAATCATGCCACCATTCTAAAAAAAAAAAAAAAAAAAAAGAAGAAGGGGGGGGAGAAAGACAAAAAGAAAAGCAAATCAAAACATAAAAAAAAGAAAAAAAGAAGAAGAGAGAAACCTTTTCCGTTCTATCCATCATCTCTTGCTTGCTTCAGCAACAGCATAGTTGCTATGCTGTTTTTGACTTGCCTCCCATATTCCTCTCTTGGATTTTTATATCTGTCTGCATCTACTTCTTGACTATTCAATCTAAGTATTTCTTCCATTTCTATCCTCTTCTGTTGCCTAGCTTCCAAAGTATCTGCCCAAACCCCTATCTCTTATTCAAAAATATCTTCCTGTATCTCCAATTCTCTTTTCAACTCTCTTAAAATATTTTTCCCCTGGTTTAATTCATCAATCACTGTTATTTTTATTATCTTCTACTCCTTGTCTTTTTCTTTTGTTTGCTGGTTCTTCAGTTCTATTTTTCCTCCATTCCTTCTGTTAGCTCCTCCCTTTCCTGAGCGTCTAGATCTTTACCCGTCATCCCTCATATAGTATTTTCCATTTTTTCCATAATCTCCTTAAATCCCTTCTCCATGATGTCCTTTGGAAAATCAATGCCATCTCCTTCAAAGTTCAATTCATTTCGTCCTTATGAAGCATCTTATTTTGTTTTTTTAAAAATCCCACTTTTGTCCAGTAGTCCAAGAACCATTTCTTCAGACCTCAAATTGCACTTCAAGAAGTATACTAATCACAGTTCTTTGTATCCCATAGGAAATCAATCAGTTCTGTTTAAATAGTCCCAGAAGTTATCAAAAGCCTCTTTATGTCCCCTTTATAGGTTCAATCTTCTAGCATAACATTCAGGGGTCACTTTAATTAAATAACTTTCTTGTACTCATATTTGAGTCTCCAATAGTTGTGGGGTAGTTAGATATAACCCAGTAAATATTTTCACATAGGTATTTTCAGACTTGTATATTTTCTTTTCATCAGCAGGTGGCGATCTCAACTTAAATTTCAGGATTGCCACTAGTCAGTCTAATTTTAGTTATTTTGATCATAATTTTAATTGTAATTCAATTATAGAAGCAGGATAAGTTTTTTAAGTAAATAATTCCAGTGTTTTAATGCCTTCCCATTACTTTGTCTTCCCAGTTTAAGAGTCCAATTTTCTGTATTTTTAGAAATTTATTCATTTTCTCTCTTTAGGTCTTTTCCTTCTGGTCTGGTATTTTTCTCAGAATGCTTAATCGCCGCTTTAACAAGCAATTCTGAGCAGATAGTTCTTAATTGTTCCTTGGAGTTAGATTTTAAGTAAGAACGAATTATCTCCCCCAGTTCCAGTCACTCTTCACCTACTTCACTCCAGCACCAGTCTTATTTGTCCCAGCTTTGTGGCAGCCATCTTTCAGCTTCCTCTTCTCCTCGCCGTGGCTGTGAGGGAAAGAGAACCCAGGTCAGACAGGAGAATTGTGACTCTTTGCGAACTCACAGGTCACCCCTCTTTGCTTCACCGTCCCTAGAGGGCAGCTTTGGCTCTTTTCAGAGCCCACCAATGGAAAGACCTCAGCACAGGAGAGTGCGACCTTCTCCTCATGTCTGATCTTATCGCAATGTCAACCAGAAGCCTGCCACGACACATATCTTCATATGTGCATAGGATTGGAGGCTTCAATCTAGAACCTTCGAAAACAATGTAAAATATGAACAGGATTTCATTAAAAAATATCACTATGAACCTTTTTCATATTAGTCCTTTTTTTCCAAGCTTGTTCCTTATTTTTTTCCAAGAAAGTATGATCAGTAAAGTATATTAAATTTATCCAAAACATTCAACATGAAGTACAAAACATTCTGGGGACCATTCTGGGAAAGTATCCTTTGTGGATGTTCCAAGAATGATTTAGCACTTTTCTAGAACATATCCCCCTTCCCTTCCCTTCCTTTCCCTTCCTTTCCTTTCCCTTCCCTTCCTATCCCTTCCCATGCCCATACAAGTGATATAAGGAAGGACTGAAAAAAAATCAGAGCTAATTTGGAGCAAATAGCAAATTTAGGGTTTTTTCTAATGAAAAAGAATTAGAAGGCCATATATTTTTGACCAACATTCTACAAACTGCTGAATAAATTCCTATAATCCTAAAAATGGAACATTTAGCCATGCTTTGTTTTGTGCACTGCCTTCATTCATTATTATATCAGAATTATGTCATAATTTTAGAAGCATTATTTTTGGTAAAAAAAATGAGTTAGTGAAATTTAAGTGAAACTATCATTTTTTTGGACATTAAATAGCTCTTTCCATGTGTTTAAACAACAAACACACTGGCAATATATTAATTGTCCTCACTTTCTTCTCTCCCAGTCTAACCAATGGGGAAGATGTCTAAATAGGCAGAATCTATTAATTATTTTGGGGTTAGCGTGAGCACTGATTGTACTGAAGAGAAAAAAGGCAGAAAAAGTGCTTTGTATTTTTAATTAACTTTCTTTGTAGTGAAAGTGTTGAAAAGTACCATTAATCTTAGTTGCAAAATAATCATATATCATTGCCTTTTTCTGTGTTTGTTTTCAACTGAATGAGAGTACAGAGTAACACAAAGTCCAAAGCTGTCTTGTGGTTTTCATAAATGAAACAGTTTCTTTTCATCATTCTAAAAACTGGTTTCACTGAAGTAACTGTTTTGAAAATTGAAAATAGGGACGAGCAATTCAACTGACCAAGACAACATCATCCACTTTCTAAGAGAAACCTAGGAAAAATGAATGCAAACCAAGTATTTTCTTTTTAATAAAACAGAAAACAGAATTATTAGCTTTGGGAGGTAAATCATACTTCATTGGCTGTAACCTTTGTTTGGCTTAAAATCTCAGTTGATGGATATATTTGTACTATTCGACTTCAAAAAGCACAGACTGTTGGTTCCATTTAAGATATTCTTGGCAATATGTAAGTGGCTTTCCTTGGAACACCCAGGGTTTTTGTGACCATTTATCTGAGACATCTATGAAGTTGTGTGATTTTATATACAATGACATTGCAACCCTAGCCAAAAGTGGGCTATATTTAGGACAAGATGCTCATCAGTTCCTGAGTGTAGGAAGAATGTACATTGTCCTCCTACTCTGAACTCAATGCAAATGTACCTCATACCCATCTTTTTCAGCTTTCAAATTAAATGGCTGTTTTCTGACTTGATCCATCTGAAGGTCTTTAGAATAGATAGTCTTGGACACCTTATTCTTCTTTGAACTCTTATTGACTGCAGTACCTAGAATGCTCTGATCCTTCCAATGGCTGGCCACTATGCTGTACAGCTGTTTCATGCTGAACTACCAGCCATTTCCTGCTGAACTACAGTACTATGTTTTATGCTAGTTGGCAGTTACTGCTCTTTTGTTTAATAAGCTTGCAGGTGATCTAACATCAACTATTAAGTAAATGAAGTAACCTTAACCACAGAGGCTTTTGCTTCATTCAACCTTGACCCTGGCACTCCTTTAGCGTCTGCATAGGCAGGATAAAACATGGTCCCCTTGATCTTCTACCACCAAATCTACAGTACAGAAGCTTCTCTTCTCTTTGTATCATTTTTTTTGGCATTGCTAAGTTACAGTGTAGGAATGTTACTATTTGCTATTTTTGTGAAGCTGAACTATCAAAGGAGTGAAAGAACAACCTGTTCCCTGATTATTGCAGCATCATAGGGTACTATAAGGGAGAGAGAAAGAAAAATGTAGGGGCTGTGCCAGTATCAAAGGGGATAATGGATGGGGAGGAGGTGAAGGCACCCATGTGTGCAAACATCTAGGAAAGCAAAGGAAAAGCCTGGGGCCTAATGAGGAAGAACAATCCCTAAAAGGTTAACGAAAAGGCAGGCCAATTCACACAGGAATCTGGATGTATAAGAAAAAGGCGAAATATTATTTACTAAATTAAAAATATTAAAACCCCCAATAAAAAGAGAAATAATGGCAGACAGATTTAGAACAAAATTAATCGCAGAACAATTAGCAAACCTTTGGAAAAATATGATATACGTTATGTGTTTTTGTATTTGTGAGGGAGAATCTTAACAGTAAAAATTGTTCAATAATCGATCAGACCATTTTGTTAGGTAATGGGGGTTTCATTTGCATCTGTCAGTGGTATTATATACACCAGGGTGTCAAACAGATGGCCCATGGGCCAGATGTGTCACGTGCAGGCCATGCCGACCCCACCTCTGTGAAGGGAAAAAATGTTGAGATACATCACATGACAGCAATGTGATGTACAACTGCAAGTATCTGGGTGGGGGGAGTCACATTTTGGGAATGCTGTAGTAATCAATTCCAGCTGGGTAGGGAGTTAAACTATATGATCTGCAAGGTACCTTCCAATTATTTCATTCAATGAGTATTCTTACTGTCAAAAACTGAGTATCAATATCTGCAATAATTGCATGGATAGATTTGACATTGGATCAGGAAATCAATGACCAAATGTCATTTTCAAGAAAAGAAATTGTATGTGTGTGTAAGGGAAGCCAAAGATAACAATACAATAAATAAAATAAAGCCATTTTTAAAAAAATGACCAATGTGCTTCAGAGAAGTCTTTCTTCAGAAAAAAATAATAATATGTTTTTTTCTAATTAAAACATTTGTCAAGAAGTCACATTTTGATAAATTTTCATGAACTAGATACATCTATAATTCTGCAGGGGAGAAAGAATATCCCTCTATAACATTAAGTCTTTTCCAGTTTGAAAGGACCAACACTCACAGTTCCATGTTGCATTGTTCCATTGGCCCTCTGTCATAATACAGCCTCCATTCGCTGTCCAATTAGATCAATTGTGACAGAATTGATCTTGTGAAGAAAATATTTATTTTCAGCTAATGTCATGTTTTCTGAAATGTCCAATGTCCATAATTAAAGATCAAAATATACTTTTAGGGAGCAGATTACTTCTTGTACATACAAGAACCATATTTTTTACAATATATGGATCTTAAGTGAAAGGCCATTCTACAGCTACGGAGAAGACTTATCTCCTAGGTCCTCCAGACTGACAATACTTTACAGCTGCCTTTTTCAGGACTTCCTAACCAGGCCAAAACAACAGGAGATGGCTGCACCAAAGCTAAAACTATTGTGTTAATTATTATAATATTATTATTATTATTATATTATTAACTAGTCTATTTTTAACTAATATGCTGTATCTACTTTACCATATAGCAATTTTTGAGAAGTTAAGATGACATACATGGGGATATCCCACAAATTTGTAAGCACTGTGAGATTTGACAGGAAGCGTCGTAATGAGACAGTCGGGGATTAGCAGGCTCTAATGAGCTCTGCAAAATCCTGGGCTGACGAACCGCTGCAGAATGGTCTTTGGACCGGATCTGTCCTGTAGAGAGGCACCTCGGAAGACCAGGAGGAACAGGCAAGTTCCTCAGAGGTCAGAGGAAAGGGGGTGGCGGCCATTACGATTGCCAGAAAACTGGGGAAACCAGACTAAGCACTGTGCAGGAGAAGAGAATTGAGTGGAATATTGATGCCGGGTGAGTGACATCTAACTCATAGGCGGAAAGGAAAAAAAAAGAAGATTTTCAAAATAATTGTAAAATCCTAGCACTATAACAGTGGCTAATAGGCGTGGGAAAGGACGGAAGAAGAAGATTAAGGTGGAAGTTACAAAGTGACATAACCCGATCAGAAAATTGTTTTTTTGGATCTAAGTATTTGGAAGTATAAATTAGAAGAATTAATAACCCAAAAAGATCCTTCTTTAAATCTGGGAACTTTAAAGGGAGGAGGATTAAAGAATGAAGAAAAACCTGTAATAGAATGGACCGGTTAATGATTCTAAATTGAAACTAAACTGGAAGGTAACGTGGAATTTGGACTATGTAAATCTGGACTGAATGTTAAATTGATTTGGTACATATAAAGGTGGAAAAGAAGAAGAAGAAAATTTAAATAAGTAAAATCTGTTTAAAGCAGACTGTAAACAAAATGAATACTTTTTAAGCTTGTTGATTGTAATAGTGGATTGTAAAGAGCCATCTTCAGGAGAAAGAAAATTATTACAACACTGAATCTTTGTTTTGGAAAAAAAAACCTTGGACTTTGAAAGGGATAACAACATGTAAGAATTTTTAAGGAGACTTTGTTTGTTCACAAGTGTTTTGGCTTTGAAGAAAAAACAAAAGAGAATTACAACGTAACTTCAATTGGAATAATATTAACCTAGAAAGAACAAAACGGTGCAGGAATGTAAGGAGATGAAAACGATGTACTTATCATTGAAAATGGAAATAAGGGAAATGATTACAATACTGCATGGAAAATTGAAACCTGATGACCAAAAAATTGACTTAGGATACATTCAAGCTGACAAAGAAATAACTAACGAGAAGCAAGAAAAAGAGATTGACAATAAAGAAGAAGACGAAGACAAGGAAATTGATTATGGAAAATTAAATGATTGTGTGGGTAGTAATAATAATAATTAAAAAATTGTAAGCACTATAAGGATGACTGATTTGTAGCTGAGAACAGATTTAAATTTGGGCTTCCCTGGTTCAAGTCCAAGATTTTAGATGTCATGGAATACTGCATATGAGTGTAACATGTAGTTTGCTTCTAAGCTCAGGATACATGAAGACACTACAAAGAACATCAGGACATATTAAGAGACTTACTACAAAGAATAGCTAACAGATCCCAGATACTGTATTCAAATTAGCTAAACACTAGCAAAGAATCACAGCAGAGGGTGAGAAGAGAAAGAAAAATGATAACTGTGGTGCTCATAATGCAGGAAATAGTTCCGAAGGAAGATCAAATGGACTTTTAAAAATATTTTCTTCTTATGTTCATTTTTTATTTCAGGCCCTGTGACTATATTTTCAGTTTTCTATGTAGTGTATGTATGTATGTATATGTATATCTACATGTATACACACACATACACACATATCTTCATGTGTGTATATCACACACAAACACACTGTTCATTTTATTGTTGTTTCCTGTACATTTGTACAGGAAATCAGCTAGTTTATGTGTAATTAATCATCAAAAAAGGTGGTATACAAATTCAGACAAACAGATGTAAAGCTTGGAAGAAGCTTTTTGTCATGTCTGTTTCTTTCTTTGAAGCAGCACACTGCATAACAATGAAGAGTTTCAAGTTTCTCAATGGAGAGCACTTTGTAAATTTGTTAGTGTTTGGCCCTAATTTGATGTGGCTTCAAAATGAAGAATGTTGGAGAAGTGAGTTTCCATCAGAATGTGGTTCCTCTCCTGTTACTTAGAAATACCCATTCCTTGTGAGAACCTAGTCTGTTTACTCCCTTCTAAACCACTTCTAAGCTCCATGGTTTCCAACAAAACTTACATTTGCTTAATGTGTTATGAAGCAGAATTCTAACCATAATTGCATAATCAAATCTAGAAAGCAGGCATTTAGGACAAATGTCAGTATTTCTTTTCCTCTTCACTTACAGTGAAGTAAAGGTTACATTAAAGTACTGGTGTATATTCTTTAAGGGATCTCATGTGCATGGAATTTTCATCATGGGATCTCTGTTTATATAGCATCTTTTGTTACAGGATTGACAAAATGGATTAGAATCAGCAAGCAGAGCATCACCAATGTTGACATAAATGCTGTGGTGCCAGATGACTTTCAATTTCCAAAGTTTTCTTCTCCAGGATCTGGAAAAAGTTCATCTGTTTTCTACCTCAATTTTCAGTCTCCTTCAACTTTGATGACTTTTGGTTTATTTGATTATTGCAAAGTGGAGAATGAGGGTTTACTTTTTTTCCCCCCCATCATATATCAACCTAACCAAAAGCTGATCTAAGGAGAGACGTTTTTGCACAGAAAGGCACGTAGTCTATCCACATGTGGATATAGTAGCATTGGACAAGAGTTAATATTGTCTGATAAAATCTTCAAATGGAGGTCTATTTGCATTGGAATAGAAACATATAATATTCTAAACCCTGAAGTTTCTTTTTTCAACTTATATCACATGCATGAAATTAAAGCAAAACAATTCTGCATAAATATTTTTGATATGAGCTTTTCTAATGTTTACATAGGAGCTTCCTACAGTATATTCTTCAAGTCATTTTATTGAAGTAATTATCTCTTTAACCATTTGTATCATTCTATAAACTTCAATAATTACACCGACTAAATTATTCAAAGAAATTTAGTTGAATGAATACATATTAAAGGATAGGAATCTATTCATTTAAATATGGGTCTGCTCCTGTCATGCTCATAATGGAACAGAATCCTATTTAAATAGCAAAAGAAGTTTGAGGATGTATTTGATGGGAATGCAATCTATCTCTTCATGTCATTTCTTGGTTTTATTCTAATGTCAATAGTACGACTAACTGAGAATGGGAATGAAAGAAAAAAAAGCACTGCATATAAGGAAAATTTGTAATCCACACATAATTATGCAGACTTTGATTATTAAATATATCCTCAATCCCCCACTCAGACTGGAGCAGACGCTATAGGCCTCTTAACAAACTTATAACTAAACTCTATGCTAATTGAATTTATGAAGTGGAATTGCATTTCTCTTCTGTTCATTACACATTAGCATGGTCAACTACTGGTAGGCTAGATGCAATCCTTTTGAATGATCATATTATAATGGTTGGTTCATATAACATACCAAGCTATGGACTATAGTTACCAAACAATAATGGCTCAGGGTCATATGACCCATTAAACTAGATCAACATTATAGTAGTTTAACATAGCACACTCTATGTTAGACATATTGAATCTTGTAGTCTAAATTCTTAAAAAGGTAAATAAATAGTAAACAACCACACACTGTTACAAATGGAAGTTAAACTAGGAAGTCTAATGGTCATTGGTTGAGAGTTCCATGATTGACTTCAATAGTTGAGTGATCCATGGAAATAATCTGGTTGTAGTTGAGCTAGACACAGTGGTGAAATCCATTTTTTTTTACTACTGGTTCTGTGGGCGTGGCTTGGTGGGCGTGGCAGAGGAAGGATACTTCAAAATCCCCATTCCCTCCCCACTCCTGGGGGAAGGATATTGCAAAATCTCCATTCCACTCCATTCCGGGGCCAGCCATAGGTGGTATTTGCTGGTTCTCCGAACTACTTAAAATTTCCGCTATCAGTTCTCCAGAACCTGTCAGAACCTGCTGGATTTCACCACTGGCTAGACGTGTAGCCTGCATACTTTATCAAGAGTAATTTGTTTGGTTTACTGAGTGTTCAGGCTGTTGGTCATATGTGACTACTAAACATTGAAGGGTGCTCAGTTACAAGAACTTTGCAGATCTTGATTAATACTTAAAGAAGTGACACTGTTGTTCATCAGACATAGGCAAAATAAAATTCCCAATAGATTTTTCATACCATGACATCAGCTTCAGGGAAATGACTCCTAATGCCATTTGTATAATTTGTGAGTTTATAAAATAATTGTATTTTATGAGTTTTTTAAAGACTCACATTTTCAAAAACAGCAATTGAAAAAACAATTAGAGTAAATGAAGTCAATCATAAGGAAATGAAGGGAAATGACTTTTCAGTTCCTCTAGTTCATAATCTCTGAAACTTTTATAATTTACTTGGAGATCTTGCTGCAAAAAAGAATAATCCGAAATCACCTGCCCATTAAGGCAGCATATGCATCATTCTAATGCCATCATATACTGAATCTAGAGGTCCTTCCATTTATTGTCCTGGGAATGTGTTTTTAGTTTTCCCTTGATACCAATTGGAATTTAACAACTGGAATGATGATAAATGGGTAAGGGAGAATTACTGTGAATTAAAAAGCTAGAAGATTTCTGTGATTGGATCATTATCTTGTATCAGAGAGATCCTGTAGACCAGTGTTTCTTAACCTTTTGAAGAATTGAAGTCCATCTTAAAATTGCCAAGTATAAAAAAGATTATGTTACTATAGCCACTCTAAACACAGTCTTTCATCTTCTAAGGGGTTTATTTCTTGAAAGATCCATATTTCCTGAGATAAGAAAATGTTGATATTTCATGTCTGGACATGAGGTTTTCTACTACAACTTCTGTAAAGCTGTAGTAAAATCTAGATTCTCATCCACAGCATCATGCCCACAAATCTATCAGCAGAAGTTACACTAGACAACCTGTACTTGGGGGGAAAAAACCACAAAGTTCATTATTACAATTTGGATACAAAGGTTTGCCAAGAGACCATGGATATATTTTTTTTCTTCTCCATATCCAGTTCCTTTGAGCTCTTCTGAAAAGTTTCATCACCATTTCATGCCTTATACACAGTCCAGATCAAATGGTAATAAGATGTGAAAATATAGAATCAACCAAAATTCAATGGTGACATTTTCCATGTGCTCAACTTTGGATTCAGTCCTATGGGTTTACATTAACATTCTTTACACGGAAATATGGAAGCTTCTGAAAATATAAATATCAGAAAGAATAATAGAAGAGACTTTTAACATTTTGACCTAATGTCACCGGATTTACTGAGTAAAGTGATGGGAAATAATTAAAGGCTAGTCATAAGTTTAATGCCAAAATTATACATCTATCTATACTTAATATATAAATGCTAGCAGAAGAAACTGTACATTCTTTCCAATAAAAGTACCATTTGTTAGAGACAAAATGTAGTTTCGTTATTTTATACCTTGCTCTAGTTTCTTGTCAGGTAAAATATACAAAATGTCAAATTTAAATGGATCATGCCCTGTAAAAACCCTTATAAGGAAAATTGTATTGTGGGATGATTGAAACAAAGACAAATATTTCTGCTGATTTTTTTTTTGCTCCAATTTGTTCTCCAGAACTTGATAATTTCCTATTTCTCTATCAGTTATTTAAAAAAGTGTTGCATATTGCCAATAAAAGAGAATATTTGTAACTCAGGGTTGAATTACAGTGTTTCTGGTACTCTCTGAGCTTGATTTTTTTCTTGCAGACACTTCATTACCCAAGTAGGTAACATCATCAGGGCTAGAAGGGAGTAGGGTTTGCTCTCTAGTACATGGCTAGATGTGATTCTAAAACTCTGATTGCACATGTTATTGCATTATACCCAGTGATGGGATTCAAATAATTTAACAACCGGTTCTCTGCCCTAATTATTTCTTCCAACAACCAGTTCACCGAACTGCTCAGAAAGTTAACAACCGGTTCTCCTGAAGGGGTGCGAACTGGCTGAATCCCACCACTGATTATACCAGCACTGACATATAACTAAATAATACAGAACGATACACTCACTTTAAGATTAATTTACATTATAACTGAAGGTAAAGGTTTATGATCCGAGCTTATTGATTGGTTTCCAAATATTTTGTTACCAGGCTAGGTTACATCTTCAGCAGAGTTTAGGGGATGTCAGGGTCAGCGTTCTTCTGTTTATAAGGGCTTCAGGTATGGGTATGTCAAGTGAGGGTCTTGTGATGGATCAGGTGTGAGTCATCAGTGAGTCTTGTGATGGGTCTTGTGATGGGGAGGTTACATCAGGTCAGGATCATTGGGAGGTGAACTGCTGTTGGGGAGGTGGGTTGCATGGGTTAGTTGAGGGTCGGTGCCTGTCTCTGGTTGGCTGTGAGGTTGATTTGGATTCTGAAGGGTTCGTAGGCTGGTCAATGTGTTTGTGGATAGAATTGTTTGTGGAATGCCAGGCTTCGATGAACTCACTAACGTGGTGGGTGATAGCATAGCAGATTATTTTTGTGTTGCTTCAGTTGAACTGGTGCTGCTTGGTGTCAGTAGAGATTAAGAATTTGGCATTGTGGGATTTGACAGCAAGACGGTGTTCGTGGATCCTGGTTTTTAATTGATGTGATGTTTGTCCCATGTAGAATGGGTTGCAATAGTTACAGTTGATTGCAACTATTGTTGATACAATAGTTGATTGCATTGTTTCTTTCATAACTTGTGTTATGTTAGTAATTATTTTAGAATTGAGTGGCAGGATAAGAGAGGTAATATGCATTGTTCTTATAGTTCATTGGGCTTAGGACATGACTTTTTAAAGCCCAATGCAATTTTTTATTATTTTGTTTAATGATCAAAGAACCATAGACTTTGGTCAATGAGCTGATAATGCCACCAAAGTGGTGAGCCCAGAATTTTATTTGCTAGATTGTGGTGGAATTATTATTATTTGGATACTGTAAAATATCTAGAGTCTTCTAGAATAGGCAGCCATAATACATTTAATGAAATAAAATAAATTTGTATCTGTTTAATTATCTATGTTTTAAATGTTTTAATGTGTTCAGTTTTATAGTTTTAATATAGTTCTGCATGATGCTTTAACTTTTGATTGGGAGCCACCCAAAGCTGGTTATATAATGGGAGGTTATATAACTGCTTTAAATAAATAAGTAAATAAACTATATAATTGTTTATTTATTGTCCAGGTGTGTTAAGCTACCGTATTTTCCGGCGTATAAGACGACTTTTTAACACAGGAAAATCTTCTCAAAAGTCGGGGGTCGTCTTATACACTGGGTATCTACCTACAGCTGGGTAGACAGCTGGGGCTCGCCATCACTGGGGGTCAGCTGGGGAAGTCAGAGCATCGGTAATATCCACCTGGATGCCTGGGACGGTGGGGGAAGCTCCGCGCAGCAACCAGCTGGGTCAAGCATTCAGCGGCATGCAGCCTTGACGAGATCGGCACAGCTTCCCCTTAATGTTGTCGGCACTCCCATAGCGTCATCGGTTTGCCCGACACTTAGTTGCTAGCTGTCTAGGTCGTCGTCCTGGAGTAGCAACTCCTGTCTGCCTTGGTGGGGAGCGACAGCCGCATCCCGCCGCCAAGCAAAGGCTGGAGAAGCCCGCCAGGCTGTCCGCACTCACCTTCCCTCCGAAAGCCCCTCCATCTCACCCGCCCCAGGGCGGAGGGCTGCCTTTCGCAGAGCAGCTGCCTCCTCCTCCTCCTCCCTTCAGTCTGTCTCCTGCGTGCGGAGGCTGCGTCTGCTGCTCCCGGCTCCTCTGCCTCCTCATATCCCTCCCCGGCTGCAGCTAGTCTGGCTCTTCGTGACAGCAGGCAGCAGACCCGGAGCCGCGGGAAGAAAGGAGCGGGGCCGTGGGAGGGAGGGGGGAAGGGAGGACAAGCTTCCTGCCCAGCCCCTCGCGCGCCTATTCACAGCCTCTACTGAAACCTGCAGGGTCAGATGTGCAAAGGAGCCGGACCGGCCTCTGCCTGCCACCTTCCCTCCGAAAGCCCTCCATCTCACCCACCCCAGGGCGGAGGGCTGCCTTTTGCAGAGCAGCTGCCTTCGCCTCCTCCTCCCTTCAGTCTGACTCCTGCACGCGGAGGCGACGTCTGCTGCTCCCGGCTCCTCCGCCCCCTCCCGTCCCTCCCCGGCTGCTGCCCAGCTGCAGCTAGTCTGGCTCTTCGTGACAGCAGACAGCAACCCGGAGCCGCAGGAAGAAAGGAGCGGGGCCGCGGGAGGGAGGGGGAAAGGGAGGACGAGCTTCCTGCCCAGCACCTCACGCGCCTATTCACAGCCTCTACTGAAACCTGCAGGGTTGGATATGCAAAGGAGCCGGACCGGCCTCTGCCCGCCAACTGGCTCAGCGGCGAGGGAAGAAAAGTTATTCTCCCGCGGGGGCTTGCCTGGGTTTTTCATCGGTTGCAGGGCCTCTTCTTTGGTCACATTCCGGCGCAATTCCCTTTCGGCAAAGGGCAACTAACCCAGTGCTCTGCCACTCTGGTGCAAACTTCTCTGCAGGCTTGTCGACGCTGCATATCTGTTTTATTCAGGGAGCTGCTTCTTCCCACTCTCCCCACCCACCCCCCCAGAAAAAAAATCCCCTGTCAAAAGGGAAGGCTGTGACTTGGCCATAGTTCATTAAGCCTCTTTTAAGTTCGCCACGGCATCGGCCAATGCAGAAGCGAAGACGCAGGAGGGGATCCAGTTTCAAAGTCAACCCCCCCCCCTTCGGCTGGAGGCTGAGAATTTCTTGGGGAAATACATTGGGGAACAAAATCCGTTGAAGGAACCAGCTTCCAAACTTCCACGTTAGAAGCGGTTCTAAGCGCCTTCACCAAAAGCAGATAAATGCCTCGCTTCAGTTTCGACCTTCTTGCTGTGGGGCACTTTGGGGAGGCGATCGTGCATGCAAGTCCTCCTTGGCTCTTCCAGCCTACCTCGCTGTACTTTAAAAAAAGGACCGTATGGAGAATGTTATCCAATTGCTCATATAGCACATCGCCAAATAAGGCACTCCGTAAAACTTTGCCCATCCCACAAGAGAAAAAAGGCATTGTAGCTCCAAAAGAAGCCGTTCAAATGCACATTTCTAGAGTTAGGGATGACCTTTACTGAGAGTAACTTTCTACAATTGCATGTTCCAAACTTGAATCCCCCAGGTGTGTTTTGATTTCAATTCATACAATCCCCAGCAAGCACAACATTAAACAGTACATGTTCAACCCAGCAAACTAGTTTCACCTTCTTCATTGCAGTGAAATAAAACAACCTAGTTTAGGTAATAATAAACTATATTTAGAATGCTCTTTATTAGTCTTTGTTACCTATTAAATAAAACTAACCTTATTTCCACTGATTCTCTCATTTATAGGGAACTCAATTGCAAAAATCTATTATATGTACCCTAGACCAGAATGTTGGGTCTCTTCACAAGATAAAAGACCAACAATATGTAAACATACTACCAAAAAATGGACATAATTTCCAACCCAAAGCCTGTCCATCTAGTATCCTAATTTAAAGCTAGGGAGAAACAAGTTTTTTTAAAAATCACTCAAAGGTGGGCATTTCCCCAGACAGCTGGGGCTCGCCATCACTGGGGGTCAGCTGGGGAAGTCAGAGCGTCGGTAATATCCACCTGGATGCCTGGGGGAAGCTCCACTCAGCAACCAGATGGGTCCAGCATTCAGCGGCATGTAGCCTTGACGAGATCGGCACAGCTTCCCAAATCTGAGTTGCCGGCGCTGACCGATGACGCTACGGGAGTGCCAACAACATTGAGGGGAAGCTGTGCCGATCTCATCAAGGCTGCATGGGTGACAGGACAGGGTGACAGGAAAAAAACCTGGTACGAAATACCATATTGAAATCAAATCTGATATTTTTAAATTTTTATTTGGTGTGTGTTGGAAGAGGGGTAGTCTTATACGGCGAGTATAGCCCAAGCCCTATATTTTAACAGGAAAAGTAGGGGGTCGTCTTATACGCCCAGTCGTCTTATACACCGGAAAATACGGTAAGTACAATTTTTATCAAATTAGTGGGAGTTCTAATCCTGCCTTAGGCATGCAAACAAGCTGGGTGACTCTGGGCCAGTCACCCTCTCTCAGTCCAGCTCTCACACTAAATCACCTCATAGGGTTGATATTGTGTGGGAAATAGAAGGAGGGACATGTATTAAGTATGTTTGCTGACTTGTGTTACTTATGAAGTAATAATGGTGGGATAAAAAATGTAATAAATAAAAACTAAATAAACAATGCACCCACCACTGCTGTAATTGTAATTGAATCACTTTGTTGTGATTGCCTTTTATCCTATTCTGCCATCTCTCCCAGAATTATAGAATTGCTCAAGTCAGCAAAGTTTGATTGCTGCATACACATAGTTATTTCTCTTACCACTTGTTACCTGGTTGATGTATTACAGTTTTTTTGTGTATACAATGTGAGGTCTCAGGACTGGATATTCCAGAGAAATAGATGACTAAAAATAAATGCCCAGATGTGCATATACTCATCAGAACAAACACGTCTCTGTTCTAGTTTGGGGAGTGGTTAATCCAGTTGAATTCAGGCATAAAAGAAACAATTGTACTGCACCTTCTCTGGCCCAATTAGTGGAAGGTTAATATGCCTGAGGGGCAAGGGATCAACCTTCAGCACTTCCTTTGCTTCTGGAATCACATAGAAATTCTAGCTATATAACTGACAATGACCCAGTGCACAAAATTAATAATTGCCTATTTTTCCTATGTAAATTGTTTGGGCTGAAGAACTTTGCCCTTCCTGAATTTTCAGGAGTTCAACATCTCATCAGGTCATAGAAAATTGACAATAGGAGTCAATAGGGACATTTATTTATTAAATTTATATCCAGCATGTTATTCAGGAATATCTTGGAAACCATCACCTTACTATCTTTGTTTTAAGTGAACTGAGTGAGATATTCCACAGTGTTGACAAAGAAATCTAACTTTGATGATGTCATCAGTGGTAGCCACTTGGAGGGGAAAAATGATGAGAAGAAAGGGTTCTGATATGGACAGTGACTACTTAAATTTTATGCTCTCTAATTCTACCTTTAACAGCAGGCCCCATTTAAATCTCAAGGACTAAACATCAATCAGTCGTGTGTGTCTCCCCCCCCCATTCCCCCCCCCATACACAATCTGGTGTTCCACTCCCAATGTGTTAAACTGCAAATCTTCTGTTACTGCATGGTGATTCTAGAAGTTAGCAGATTTGGAGAAATCTAACTCAGTCAAAATGAAGCATTCACTTCCCAGATAGGATAACCTTGAGAATGCAGGCCTGGATTCCTTCTTGCCTGAGATCCAGATGTCTGTCAATTTCACTTGCTTATAATGGTTGGTTGTGGCTCATTTTACAAAATCCTGAACATTTTCAAAGAAAGCAAAAAAAGAAAAAAATAAATAAAAAGAGACAGCCTGCAGCTTGGACAAAGATGCTGTTTTCACAGAACTTTGCTGTTAATCAGCTAATGTGCAGCATTCCAACAAAGGGTTTCAAATTCCCCCCTACGGAACATTTTGTATATTTGTCTGTGTTTTGGCATTTGGTTGGCATGGAGTTATGACAGAGTGAGAGCCATGAGTTTTCTCCCCTCCCCATCCCATCCCTGGGGAATTGGGTGTGCCAAATTCTGTTCTAATTATTTCACTAACAAGTAGACAATGCCTTTCTTTCCTAGGAAACTGCATGATTGTTGAGGTTTGCCTATGGAAATGCAAGAAGGGTTGCATAATTAATACCAGCCACACTGCTAGCCACATGGAATGATAAACACATCCTAATTGCATTCTAAACATGAACATATACTCCCTTTTGGTGTATACAATCCACTCTTGATGTCACTCAATAAAGTCCAGCTTAAAAAGTAGAATTTTATCACCTCAACTCAGCATGCTATATTGTCCCTCTCCCAACTACCAAGTGTAACAAACTAGTGTGTGGGTAGAATAGACGGTGATTTTTGAAACCTTCCAAACAGTTTAAAACCAATTCAGGAGGCACTGCTTTTCTGTTCTTTGAATACAAAGGGGGGTTGGGGACTTGGTTACAAAATAACCAGGTCTGTCTTTCATCTTTAAAAGAATTCATATACATTAAATTAGTATGCATGATTGGGCTGTTCTCAATATGTAGAAATTCTGGGAGTTCATGTTTGTACAAATCATGGGATGCAGCTTTCTTGGACTTGAACCTAATTCAGAATAGAGCAGATAGCTAAAAAGAGACCTAAAAAAAGGATAGCTGAAAGTAGCTAAAAGTTATTCTACATGGAAAGTTATCCTACATTTTAGAGAACTGTTTCTCAATTTTGTAAGCTTTAAGATGTGTGGACTTCTCAAAGAACTATCTACTTTTTTAGGATTGTCTAATTATAAACAACCAGGCAATCACTTGTCTGAGATGGGCAGCTATAGTGAGTGAGTGAATGAGTGAGTGAGTGAGTGAATGAATGAATGAATGAATGAATGAATGATTCATTAGCTAGACAGATAATTTCAGAAGGCACTACTATGAGATTTACTATAATATATTGGCCAATCACAACTTGCAAAATTGGAATTGGATGTACAGGCAAGGCGGTAGGGATGCAGGTAAACAGAAGCTGTCAATGTATTTGTTAATATTCAATATTGAATCAGAAATATATCAGAGATTGTTGTCCTTGTAAGCTAATACAGCAGACTCCTGTGCTTTAGAAATCAGGATGACATGATTAAATCCATTTCATTTAATGCCATAACTAAATAATCAGCCAGGATTCAGTGAAAAATGTCAGCTGTCATATAACTATCATTTTTAATAGCAAAATTTCTTGTACCATGAGGAACTTCCAAGATGTTCTCAGATCTGAGAATTATTAACCAAAAAGGGTATTTTATGCTGGCAGCTCAGGTATATCTATATTACTTCTCATATCAGTCTTTTTTCAATAAGATATACATATAATTTTTTGCATCCCTTACTTTAAATCTTCAAGAAATGAAGATTTGCCCCAAGAAATGAAATTATCAATTTTCAGACTGATTTTCTGAAACATTATTTTAGAGGTAGGATGACATTAAAAATGGTGTAAAGATAGGTTTACTTTCTAAAGATCTACTTCAAGCAAAGCAACCATGGCTTAAACCAGAGGTCTTCAAACTTGGCAGCTTTAAGACTTGTGGACTTCAACTCCCAGAATTCTCCAGCATAGGGAGTTGAAGTCCTCAAATCTTAAAGCTGCCAAGTTTGAGGATCCCTGGCTTAAACCGTTAACTTTTAAGTAATTCTTATTCATACATTAAGTAGTAAGCGGTATCACCTCTGTCTCTTATTTCTTCCTTACATATGTGTTATTAAATTTACATGAAAACTTGTTTGGTAACAACCCTCCTGAGTTCATTCTATATGGTTTGATGAGTCTCTTCCAGAATATGTTGCTTCTCTTCAGAATCAGTTGTCTTTGTGATTTGCTGAACTAGTCTGCCAGAATACATGACAGACATCTTGAAAAGATCGCCTTATTTCATATATGCCAGAACATAATATAAATTTGGTTACACATCTGAAAGCATATAAAATGCTTTCCATGTCTCCACAGCATCTCCACCCTAAAGAATGGGATGCAGATGCATATTAGCTCCAAATAGGACCTGCCCCACAGTTTGAGATCCATTTTTATACACAGCAATTCCTCTTTGGTATTGGGATGAATAATACAGCTGGATTCTTAGTAGATGTTTCTGCATGTAGGAATCCTCAAATTCTGGTCTCCTGAACCAGGGCCAGATGCATACAACCAGATCATTGAAAGATGTACAATATTCACCCTTGCAGCACTTTAGCAACAAAATCATTTATACACCTGCATTGAGTCTAGCATTTGTTTATCGGACTTTTGGATATTTATGTGCATGTTTGTATGTGTATCTAGTTGTTTTCTTTCAGACTATCCAACCTTGGTAACATATCATCAATGCTATTACTAACATCACCAGCACCGATAATGTTATCTAGTTTGGGCAATGAAATACTTGCAAGAAAACAGCCAAGTTCAGAGGACACCAAGGACCTCATTTCAACCCTGAACTACAAATATTAGGTTTTATTGGTATCTGTCTGTCTATCCGTATTCATTATTTTGACCACAATCCAAGTGGATTACAGCAAAATAGTTGAATATGTTAATGATATCATGCAACATTATTGAAGGAGTATAACTAGTTCAGAACTAATTTGGCACAATGGTTAAGGCATCAGGCTAGAAACTGGAAGAACATGAGTTTTGGTTCTATATGAAACCTAAGTGATCCTGGACCAGTCCTTCTCTCTCAGCCCTAGGAAAGAGGCTATAGCAAACCACTTCTGAAAAATCAAGCCCAAGAAAATTGCAAAGACTAATCCAAACAAAAAGGCACAAACCATCTATAATTAACACCTAAAACACTATTTGTAACTGATTTGTAGGGCATGTGGTACTGAGCAAGCCATGAATCATTAATGCTATACTATCATAGTTTTTGAAAACAATAGCACTCTAATACTTTTCCTGTCTTTGAATATGTATTTAGTATACATCTGTGATGGCGAACCTCTGGCACATGTGCCATTGCCCCAGTTCAGCTACGCTGTGCATGCACCCATGCCTCCCACTGGCCAGTTGGTCTTCGGGTCTCTGCCATGCATGCACTGGGAGATGGGGCATTGGGGAGCCTGCATCTGTGGGGCTGTGTGCAAGGGTGCATACGTAGGGGTGCATGTGTGGGGTCACGCATGCATGAGGGTGGGGTGCATGCATGGGGGCTGCATGCACATTGCATTTTGGGAGTTCGGATGCATGCGCACGCTTTGGGCACTCAGTCCAGAAAAGGTCAGTCTGGCATACATCTTTGTTCCTATCAACCTGAAGCATATCCCTGAAACCATTTCCATTTTTCTAATGAGTACAATGCTTCTTCAAACTGTCTTCCACTTGGAAGAAGTTATTAAAATTATTAAAATATATTTTATTTCAAATTGCTTTATCGTATACGTTGCCGTATTATGTACTGTAAGTCACTTTTGAGCCCAAAATTTCTGTTGCTAAGTGAGGCATTTGTTAAGTTAGTCTTGCCCCATTTTACGACTTTTCTTGCCACAGTTGTTAAGTGAATCACTGCAGTTAGTAATATAGTTGTTCAAATCCAAATTTTGATTATGTGATCACTGGAATGGTCATAAGTGTGAAAAATGGTCAAAAGTCACATTTTTCAGTGCTGTTACAACTTTGAACGGGCACTAAATGACCATGAGGACTACCTGTACACCAATTGTTATTCTTCATGAGATGTATGTACTAGCAAATGATGGCATATATCATCAGTATCTGGACTAGATATGGTAAAGAGAGTCATGGAGTTGATATAATATCTAGCCTATTACAAAATTTGTTCATAGTTGTAAAGAGGATTTCCAAATTCATTTTTGCAAAGTGATGTTGAAGGAAAAAATAGTAGGACTTGCATTCGAAGCTTATATTCTCTGTCATGTTCTTTGTTCACCCAATGTTTTCTAGTGGTGATTGGCGATCACTGCTGTATACAATGTTTCAGTGTGATAAAATGTCTGAACAGAGATTTGCCAACATCCCCACTTCATTCATAGATCGGTAGTTGTTTTTGTTAGTGAATCTGAATGGAAACAAATCCCTGGAACATAGGACTAGTTAATAGAAAACTATCAGGCGCTATGAACATTGGTGTTTTTTGCAAACATTGCTCTAGCATCAATCTCAAAATATTTTTCAGTTCAAAAAGTTGCATAAAAATATATACATGAAAGGAAGCTGCATGTCTATGTTGAGTTAAGTGGCTGAGAAAATAGATGTGGAATTACTTGCAGTGAAAAAGAATTACAGAATGATGTGAAACTTTGAATACACATAATAATGGTGCAAACCCAAATCCTTCATGGCAACCTGGTCCCTGAGGGCATGAACCATAAACAAAGCCTAAAAAACATAACATGGACACACATTGTGAAGTCCAAAGAATGTTGAAAGATTTTACCTTCCTCAAAGAAGAAAATAAACAAACAAAAGCAATACCAATGTTCAAACTGATAGGTATATTACTGAGTGGCTGGCTATTTATTCCATCTCTGTATTCAATGATCTGTGACATTGGTGGACTGCAAGTATGCAGAGAGGAAAGGCAAAAAATGAAAAAAAATCCAGTATTTTTAAAAATGAAGTCATTTAAAAATAAAAAAATTAAGAAGGCATAAATTATTTGACTCTGTAGCTTTTCAGTTGAGGGTAATTAAATTTGAGTGAAGGAGGTTTTGGTCAGCAGAAAGACAACTTTTTTTAAAAAGTAGCCTGTGAAATTGGTCAGCTGAAAGCTTTAAAGGAGACCTTTGGCAGTGATAAACCTTCTGTTTATAAAGAAGCTTTGTTTCACACCGAAGAGTAATAATGTGTGCAATTATCTGAGAACATATAATCACTTGCTTACTTTCATCTTGTGTGTAAATGAAGCTGGGAACCAAGGTGAATTTGGATTTTAGTTATATATACAGCTTAATCATGCACACTTTGCTCTTTTGATGTCAGTGGGAATTTTGCCTGACTAAGGGAAGGCATGATAAGGCTGTTGGAGCTAACCTCTCACAGACAAAATAACCTAACAAGTCACTTTACAATATGATATGATAGCTAATTCCAGGGAAAATCTCTAGGGAAGTAGAGATAAATTTGAAGGGAAACTGTGAAGCACAGGTAATCTCTGGCCTTTGCTAACATGAGAAAAAAAACCTACATTCATCAATAAGAAGCATTTGGAGTGACAATAAGCCATCAGACATTAGTTAATGGAGATAGAGCAAGGTTGTTATTGTTGTTGAAAAAAGGAAACAAAATAAGCTAAGAAAACATTTGCTAACAAAGTATTCAGATAAAGTTTTTTTTTTTAAAGAAAGAATATTTTTCTCCGGTCTATCTGTAATAATAATAATAATAATAATAATAATAATAATAATAATAATAATAATAATAATTTTATTTCTATGGCGCCCTTCTCCCGAAGGACTCAGGGTGGTGTACAGCCTATTTAAAAACACAGAACAAAACAACAATTAAAATTTAAAAACATTAAATAATTAGGCTCCAATTAAAATCCCAAAAATTTAAAATACCCCAATTTAAAATCGTTATGTTTATAGCCCGGCCTGGCGAAACAATAGGGTGTTCAGTGCGCAGCGAAACACCCGGAGGTCGGAGATCTTACGTATTTCCGGGGGCAGTTCATTCCACAGGGCTGGGGCTCCCACAGAGAAGGCCCTCCCCCTGGGTGTCACCAGCCGACATAACTTGGCCGATGGCACCCTGAGGAGACCCTCTCTGTGGAAGCGGACTGGTCGGTGGGAGGCTATTGGTGGCAGAAGTCGGTCTCGAAGGTACCCGGGTCCTATGCCATGGAGCGCTTTAAAGGTGGTAACCAACACCTTGAATCGCACCCGGAAGACCACTGGGAGCCAGTGCAGCTCACGCAGGAGGGGTGTCACATGGGCGCAACGAGTTGCACCCATAACCACCCGCGCGGCCGCATTCTGGACGAGTTGGAGCCTCCGAGTGCTCTTCAAGGGGAGCCCTGAACTAAAATTCTTTTCCTTCTTAAATGAAAGAAAACTGGATTGTTTGTAGGAAGGAGCAAGAAAAACTTCACAACGTCAGTATATATATCAGTTCTATCAGTTCTGCACTAGTATAATGCATAAAAATTCAAATCTAGTGCCACATGATTGTCACTTATATCTGATTTTGAGACCCTACATGTCTTTAGTCCCACACTGGTTTCCCCATTATATAAAGTAAGGCAGTATTTCTGTTGTATTCAAGTTGATTTGTGCATTCAGTTTAACATCTGCACTGAATTACTTACAGTAATGCTTACTGATGTTACCAATAAAAGTAAAAAAAAAAAAAAAAGAATTCTCTGCAGTTTTCAAGAAAGGACCATCTGTGGTCTCAAGGGTTTATCTTCATATTCTCTCTCATGCTGCTAATATCTTTGAGCAGGAGAGTTACAAGAGTGGCTAAGGTCAATTAGGACTGTGGTACCAGGTTCAAATCCAACTTTGAAGCACAGGATGATCTTGGAGCAGTCATTGCCTCCAATATTTTTCAGTTAGGAGCATAAGGAGAATGTACTCAGCTGGGGAAGCTTATCAGTTTAATAATCATTTTCGTCTTTTAAGGAGAACTTTGCAAGAAGGATCCATTAAAAATCCAAATAATTTATAATCTATTATACATTAACAATAAAGTGCCTTTGTTCATATTTGTATCCTATGAGGGTTCCATATGATAGAAAATAGTTTTTCTTGGTCTTTCTTGGTCCTTCTTTAATCTTGTGCTGGAGAGGCTTGTATCCAGGTAGATATTAAATTTATGAAATTATTCATTGGAAATTATCCTGATTTACTTCTGATTGATGCTCCTTGGTAATAGTGTTTTGTACATTTTTGGAATTGTGCAGCCAGGAATAAAGCAGGTCCACATTCCATCAATCAGTAAATAAATTATATTTCTCACTGCATACTGAGATAACAAATTGTGTTATTTCAATGAATAATGCAGGCGTAACATAATGATAAAAAGGAACCACAATTGATTACTAATAATTTTTATCTAAAGACTTTTTTTTAATTCATTCAGCTTATTTTGGTTCAGAAATTAAATATCAAATACATTTATTTATAAACACTTTTGGTTTAATCCATTAAGTACAAATTGATCTTACCTACATTATACTTTATATAATGTTTTGTACAAAGTTCATATATTCTAAAACTTTGAACCAGAAAACCAAGTTCAAATTGTCAAAGATAATCTCTGCGTTTAAGAAAATCAGTGTGACTAGTTTTTCATTATGTTGCTCCAAATATTCCAAAATGTCCAGTACATTTCTAAGATTGTTGCTTAATTGTATTTTAGATAAAAACCTCTATTGATTCTCATGAATAAATTCTTGCAAAATTATTTTCAATCTATCAGTTATAATGACACTGGCTCACAGTTTCTTGTTAAAGTTAAATCCTGCCTCATTATAGGTATTATTGCTATATTTGTCTCTTTCCAACTGTCTGGCATATTCCGTTCCTCAAAGATAGAGTTCGTCAAGTTTTGTGAAGGTTGTAAAAATTCATTGTCAAAACATTTATAATAAGAACATGATAATCAATCTGGTCCAGCCAGATTGGTTGATTGATTAAACCTTTCCTGGTTTAATCATTTTAATAGCTTCAGAAGCTTTTCTTATAGTTATAAGCTTGTGTGAATGTTGTATCCATATAGGCTGCATTATGACTGTGAGCTTGATTGAAATCCCTCGATTCCCAGCAATTCAACTCATAAATTAACCACAAAAACTTCAGGTTCTTCAAATTACTTGTGAGGAACAGCTGTCCAGAGTGCAAATGGATAATTGCACAATCTCTCCTTTATTTGTAAAAATTGCACTAGCCAGAATTAGCCATCTGGCTACCAATGTCTCTCAAATGTCATCTCCACTCCTTCTGGTACACCTAGTCCACCAGAATCTCACCCAGAAGCTTCTCTATGCATTACTAACAGTATTTTCAGCTAGACATTCAGATTTCCATGATTTTTATAGCACAAAATGATGCTTCTAAGAATTTGGAGGGTTTTGCTGAGGAAAAGGATGCAGTGTTCTAAATCAGCTCTTTCATAAACTTTGAAAATGCAAAAATAGTTTTTGTTCATTTTTACAAAGATGTACTGAAAGTTATTTCCAGCAAATACTTCTTTGAATTTCTGTCTTAAATGATCATCTCTTCTATTAATATAGGCTCCCAAGAGTAGTTCTATATCTCTGCTGTACTAATAAGAGACATACAAAGCTGCTCTTTGTGGCCCTCTAGCTGCCTTGAAAAAGAGAGTCATATGCCTTGCCATTTTGAATGAAACCATTTTTAAAACATTGCCCAGTCTGTATAAAAAGCTAATGCTTCTCTGTGTCTGTATGTACCCACATGCAAATAGCAATATAGCACTAAAAATGATATTATTAAAAATTTAGTGCCCTAGTCATATAAAGTGATTTTGGATATTTTTGTATTTCCTACTTATTTAGGATATTTGAGGAATCCAATGAATTTTAATGCAAATTAATTTAATCTGTATTTTCTAAATTAATACATGGATTGGAATATAGGCCTCTCCCAAGTCTCGTTTTGCTTAAGACATTGTGGCAGGAATGGAAGTTGTTCATTTATGCCCCTTTGGTTGGATGGCATTCAACAAACATGCTATTACAGGTACATAGTTCTCAATTTATAACAGTTCATTTTGTAACTGTTTGAACTTGGCAAATTTAATCCTGTTTTCATTTTCTTATTTCTGATGAGGATTTGATCATGTATTTCTTGGTTGTATAATAAATTACTCTGATATTGTCCTATTTTCTCCAGGCACTTGATAGGCAAAAAGTACAATTTATAAATAGGTAAACAAATGTGCATATTTCAGGATTTAGCGCAACATATAAATCTTATACCCTTGCTGTTTGGTTTTGCTCCATCATTTAAATCAACTACTAAATCATTTTACCAAGACATGTCAGAGACTGCTGTTTGTGAAGCGGATTCCATATAATATCAGTTACAGAATACTGAAATACTGTATAAGAATTACCTTCCACCCCAACTGAATACATACAATTCAAGAACTCAAAGTAATTAAAATTATCTCCTTGGCATTGAGTGTCAGAAACATAACTCTTTTCTTGCTATTAAAGTGAGCAAGTTTTTTCTGCAATCAAATACAATTGTCTAATTCTGAAATCTATGGTTAATCTTCTAAACCTTTTCTGAAAGAAGGGAGAATTTTAATTCTACATTATTTATATAGAACAGAATATAAACATGGCATGCTTTATCTGTAATCTTGTCTGATCTGTAAACATGCAAATGGTTATTTACTACCCTGTTTACTACCCAATTTCATCCATATGAAAAATATTTTTAGTCAGATATTCTGTGGGTTTAGTTTTTAAGGTAAACTATGATTAACAAGAAAGATCATCACATGTTCATATTGCAATAAGTATGCATTCTTTTGATGGATTACAGCAGTGATGGGATTCAAATAATTTACCAACTGTTTCTCTGCCCTAATGACTAGCTGGATGGGCGTGGCCAGGTAGGCATGGCCAATGTGGGCGTGGCCAGGGGTGGGACAGCACTCATCCTTCAGTCAAAATGGGGTGCGGGGGTTAATTATAAAATGTGGTCTTTTGTGACATCCAGATCCAGTAAGCAAGAGGTGTGAACTGCGCAGAAAATACACTTTTGTTTGGTTATGAAGAAATATTCCCAAAATCAGATGAACACTAAATGTAAATGATTTTTAGCTACACACCTCTCCAGCAATGAGCAAATTTTGAATTTCCAGGTAAAGAGGATTCATTTTAGGATGAGTAACCACAGTTTGCATGTTGGAAGTTCCTGAAGGAATGCTGGGAAACTCTGTATTTTAAAGAACATTTGAGGGATGGGTGCAGAAAAGCCCTTCTCTGCCTAACGCTGTGGAGACCCGGCACCAGTCAAAACACTTTTTGTGAAGCAACTGATCTACACTGACAGGGTAAGTCATTAGTATATAAAAATAAGAGCAAACTCCACTCCCTCCTAGTACTGGTGATGTTACCTAGTTCGGTAATTAAACATCTGCAAGAAAAACATCAAGCTTGGAGAGGACCAAGAAACCCACAGTTCAACCCTGAGTTACAAATATTCTCTTCTATCAATAAACACTTTTTCGTTAGAGCGACTCAGAGCCTATGTTATATGAGATGGCTCCCAGTGGATTTCATTCTAAATTTTGATATGATTTATGTAAATAAGGAATGTAGAATTATGATAGCTGAATATTTGATTCTTCATACATAAAAATATATATATAAAGCTAAGGGATATTTTTATTTATTTATTTATTTTGTCGCATTTCTATGCCGCCCAACTCCCAAGGAACTCTGGGAGCCTTACAACAAAGAATAAAACAATGCGAACAATCCCATAAAAAATGTTAAAAAGAAAAACATTAAAACATTAAAAACTTTAAAAATGTTAAAACACATGCACTCCAATTAGAAAAACAGATTTGAAAAAAGAAAAGACTCAGGGAAGAAAAAGAGTGAAAGTGTAAGAAAGAAAGAGGAAAAGAAGGAAAACTGAAGAATGACTTCCAACTTTCTTTGGTACAGATTTATTTTATTTATTTTATTAAATTTCTATACCGTCCTTCTCCCGAAGGACTCAGGGCGGTGAACAGCCACAAGATAAAACACATAAATACAAAAATTTAAAATGAATTAAAAATGAATTAAATAATTTGGCTGAATTTAAAATACCCAATAATTTAAAACAAATTAAAATTTACATTTAAAAAGGGGAGAAGATTTAGGCCAGGCCAGCTTGATGGAATAAGAAAGTCTTAAGCGCGCGACGGAAGGTGCGCAGATCTGGGATCCTCCATATCTCCGGGGGGAGCTCGTTCCAGATCGTAGGTGCCCCCACAGAGAAGGCTCTCCCCCTAGGGGCTGCCAGTCGACATTGTTTGGCCAATAGCACCCGGAGGAGCCCCTCTCTATGGGAGCATACTGGCCGGTGGGAGGCAATTGATGATAGCAGGCGGTCCCATAGATAACCAGGTCCTAAGCCATGGAACGCTTTAAAGATGATAACCAAAACCTTGAAGCGCACTCAGAAGACCACCGGGAGCCAGTGCAGCTCGCGCAGGAGAGGTGTTACATGGGAACTCCATGTTGCTCCCATAACCACCCGCGCGGCCGCACTCTGCGCCAGTTGGAGCCTCCCAGTGCACCTCAAGGGGAGCCCCATGTAGAGAGCATTACAATAGTCCAGACGAGAGGTGACGAGGGAATGAGTGACTGTGTGTAGAGAGTGTAAGATTGTTACTCAGATGGGTGCGTTTAGTACCATATTTCCCCAAAAAGAAGACTTAACCAGAAAATAAGCCCTAATACGTCTTTTGGAGCAAAAATTAATATAAGACACGGTCTTATTTTCGGGGAAACACGGTATCAAAAGATGAATGTGAAAGGATAGTTATGATTGACTGAATATATAATAAGTATTAGATATACATGTATGCAATGTATACATTCAGAAGATAAGTGCAGGTGAAAATTTCCTTAATTAAGAATGCCATTTCAGAATGTAAATATCAGGATGTTCTGTAAGTGACAATTTACTATATGTTGATAATTGTATGTTACAAAGGAGGCTTTGTATCATACATACATTATGTTCCTTCTATATAATAGAACAATTTCATTCATTTGATAGTGCAACTTTCAAGCAAACTAGATACTTCAGGAGGATTGCCCCATGGTTTTTCTGCATTTCAACTCTGAGATTGAGAAATTAAAGGACTGGATTTTTTCCCCCTTTTATAAAGTTAATTGTAATGCGGATATACTAATCTGTATATTACGATTAGTTCACTTTTTATTTTTATCCCAGATAACAATATATTTTCTCTGTTGATGGATAATTACATAAGCAAGCAACCATTTTGACTTCAAGGAAGTAAGGACAGAGTCATAAAGAGCTTTTCAGGTAGCAAACAGTAGAAGTGATGAAGAAATAGAAAATATGTTCTTCTATTATTATTTTTTTAACTCTGTAAAACTGAAGAACCTGTATTGTAGATGGAGGAGGCTGTAAAGCCAATACAAAGGTCTGAAAGTGGATCAGCAGGCTTTGGGACAGAAATCAGAATTCTGAGTAATGGGAGAAAGGAGGAAGGCCAGAGAAGCTTGTGACAATCAGAGGTAGAAGATAACTTTTAGATGAGAGAGTTTAGGAGAAAGAGGGAAAGTGGTACAACCTGGCAATAAGCTGAACATGAAAGACAAGAGAAGAAGATGAAATGCATCAGAGATACAGAAAAGCTGCAGGCCTGATAAACAGGGTGAATGATGGAGTTGTCAACTGATACAGAAAAGGATTAAAGGGAGGGAAGGCTTAAGAAGGAAGATAAATCACTCAGTGCCAGCAGTTACGTTTTGAGATGGCAGTGAGACATCTAAGGAGATAGGAAGGGATAGGAAAATAGGAAAGATAGGAAGATAGGGAAATAATAGGACAGGATGGAAAGGCATGGCCGAATGACATTATCTTTCTATTATTTTGATAACATCAGCTGTAAGGGAAGACAGTTTTTATCATAAAAAGTTCACCTAAAGAAACAAACTGAGTAAGAGTTTATCTATGGCAATATTAGATTGTATGGCCTGATGAATAGGAAGAAAATTTCCACCATGTGGATTTGTCTAGGCGAATTCAAGAGGGTTTTCTTAGGGGCAAAGTCACTTCTATAGAACTGTTCTCTCCAACAGTTTAAGTGGCCTTCCTCTTTCTCCCAAGTAGCTAATTGGTGTGTGTTTGTGTATGTGTTGTGCTTTTGGTTTTACCCGTATTTTTATCGTGAAATAAATATTTTTAGCATTTTAATTGTATGTCACTCTGAAAAAAATTGAATTACACATTTCTTAAACAACAAAACTACTCGGAATAGTGCAGAGAAAGAAGTTAAAAAGAACTTAAGATGGAGGTCATTTATCTCACTCCATTGTTTCACATAGTAATAATTGAGGGATCGTTTATTTAGAAGCTTCAAGCCCAGTTAGCTTGAAGACTTATAGAGCTATAAAATAATGTAGCAGGCAATAGCATTCTTAGGAAAGAACATAATCATCTGTTCTTCTGTTTTTGTTAAGAGAAAGTGAGATTTTGTGTTAATTGGAAGCAAAAAAAAAAAAAAAGTCCTGTGGTTCTTCTGAGATGTGAATTTAGCTGTGACGATATAGCAAGGTAGCTTATATGTGCTTTGAAGGAAAATAACATGTTTCATCACTTTATAAAATACTGGAAGGCCTTTTAGTACCCAAAGAAAAAGGCTGTGGAGATCGATATTAATTATATATGTTAATTTAATTATCTTTCAATTTCCAGATGTCTGCCCAGTAAATTAAATGCATAGTTTTCTTACTTATTTGAGGAACTCCTTCTTAGCTAAATCTACAACTGTCAATTAAATTTATTATGCAGTAATGTATAATGAAGAATCAATGCAGAGTCACTGTTCGCTTTAATGGATTTTTAACTTTTCAGATCTTCCATTCTGTGTCTTTTCTTGCTACTATTTCTGTGCCTTACTAGAAGGTTCATTATATCACTTACAAATCTCATATTTCAAAGTTCTTTAAAAGTTTCTTGTCCTTCTTCTTGTAAGAAAATAATATATTATTAAGTTTTTGAGAGAAAATTTTCATATCTCAAAATTCTAAACTCGATGTGTTAGTTTTCTCCTATGGTTTCTGGTGTTTTATAAAACTGTAACTGCCAATGACAGAATTATGTAACAGAGTTCTTTGTTAAATTAAACTAAATTATTGTGATTAAAATGTATCTCCAATTATCTATTTAACATAATACTACTTCATTTAATATGATAATTTAGAAAAGTTAGAGATAATAGAAACAATATGAAGTCTCACCATAGACAGATTATTTTTATATTGAATGCCAACTAAAAGATATATGCCCTTATATATGAGAGCACAGTGGGTATGAGAATATTTATTTTACGACCACCTAAAAACAAATAACATTTGTCTCTTTACATCTTTTTTCTATCCAGATCTAGGTAAAGCAGGTGTTAGCACTGGCCGATGACAAAAGTTGCAGAATTGCACTTTACAGATTTCAGCCCTTTGAAGTAGACCTGATTGTGAACAGACAATGCAAGGACCACATTATTGTTATATAGCATAATAAGAGAATCCTGAAAAAGAATCAAGGTGGAGCTATTTTGAGTTTCTTGCCCATCTCATCTCTTTCAGGGATAAGCTGATATTTATGAAACTATTCTTACCTTCTTTCTTCAAAGTTATATGCATAATTGTCTGCAATGGGAGATAATCATTGGGAGAGTTGTAGGGTAGATTGAGAATAACAATATCTGGATGAAAAGAATGCAAACTTCTTCCTTCTTTTGGTTGTTCAGCTTGACACTAGAAAGTTCTTTTGCTTTTTCATATCTCAGTATCTCACAACTTTATGATAAATGAATAGAATAGAATAGAATAGAATAGAATAGAATAGAATAGAATAGAATAGAATAATAGAATTCAATTCTTTATTGGCCAAATGTGATTGGACACACAAGGAATTTGTCTTTGATGCATAAGCTCTCAGTGTATGTTAAATTGATGAACATAACGACTGATTTAATATGAAGTCATTTGATATGATCAAAAAATTCTTCCAGTAGTGACAGTTGCATATCTTGAACATCATCGTTTCAACCCATGTGTCCATGTGGTAAGGTCAGAGAGGCAGAAAAATCTCTACAAATTTGTGAAGACGTTCTTCCTATGTTACAGGGAAAGGTCTGACAACAAAGCTCTCTAGAGCAGTGGTTCTCAACCTTCCTAATGCCGCGACCCTTTAATACAGTTCCTCATGTTGTGGTGACCCCCAACCAGGGGTGGGTTCTAATTTTTTTTACTACCGGTTCTGTGGGTGTGGCTTATTTTGTGGGCGTGGCTTGGAGGTCATGTGACTGAGTGGGCGTGGCTAGCTGGTTATGTGACCGAGTGGCCATGGCTATGTGTATAGGGACTACTCAGAGGGCTGAAAAAAGTCATTTCTGACAGGTCCTCGCACTTTTGACTGGTCCTCACACTTATGACCATCCTCACATTTATGCCTGTGCAGCATTCTTAACAACCATGTCACTCATTTCACAACTGCTTCTCTTCAACATGGTATAAGATAGGGCAAAAATGTAAATTGTGAGGACAGTCGTAAGTTCGAGGACTGGTCAAAAGTGCGAGGGCCAGTCAAAAATAACCTTTTCAGCCCTCTGAGTAGTCCATATGCATAAAAGGATACAGCAATAGAGAGGGATGAAGGAAGGGAAGGGAAATTAGAGTAGGAGTGAAGGTAAGAGAGGGAGGAAGAGAGGAGGAGAAGGAGAAAGAAAGAGGAAGTAGGGAGAAGAAGAAGGGGGGAAGAGAAAGTAAGAAAGAAAGAAAAGACAGAGGTGGTAGGTTTGAGGAGAAAGATTGCTGTACAATAAAAAAGATGAAAGGGAAGAAAGCCAATCCCAAACAAATATTAAGATATTAAGATAAAGAATGAATTGTTAAATTTTAAAGAATAAAAGAGAACAAATAGCAATAAATAGTAATAATTAGAAACACACATACAAACATACAACGTATTTTCTTTGAACAGAGTATTTGGCTGGTCCACAAATTTAAACAGTTGTAGGAGGTTAGCACCCACCCCTTTCCTAGAAGAATGAAATATTTTGGGAAATATTAAAAAGGCAGAATATTATATTTTCCTGTATGAGAAATGGAGAAGCATATTTTACAGACAAAGCAACTCCCACCTTCCTGCCCCCCACCCTTTGTTAATGGGCCAGAGGCAGAAACTCAATCCTTTGTCAAAGGACATTTGCAACACAATAGCAACAGAAACTAACACAATGGGCCCCATCAAGCCATGTGATCCTGTCCACCATTAAACAATCTTTCCAAGCAGTGTCCATGTTTCCAGTGTCTTTTTCCCCACTTGGAGCAGAACCCAGAAGGATATTTCTTCCAACACAGTATTTAGTCATTTCAATTAAATTTACAATTTTTATATTTCCTTTTTACCATATTTATTCCTCATCTATTTTTTTTAAAAAACCAATATTACCCTTCATCCTCATCTCTAATCTTAATCAAATTCAATTTTTCCCTTCTATTCTATATTATACCCCTTCCCATTGTCATCTATTTTTATATCCATCCTCACATTGGTTAATTATATAATACAGTTGTTTAATACAAATTCAACATTTTAATATAAATCAATTAGTTATATAACTACCTTCTTTGTATATTAATCAATATGAACATGAATATTCCAATTATTTCCATGCAATCCAATTTCTTACAAATCAATTAATTATATTTACCAATAATAATAAACCAAATAATTTCCCCCCATATTCCTCCAAACCACAACTTAACCATTTCTGCTTTCAACACAATATGCAATTAACAGTATCTCAATTATTACAATTCCCTAGTTAAATAGAGCTTTTTTTCTTCTGTGTTTTAAAATCTTGAATCTCCTCTTTTGCCCTAAATTTCCCATTGTTTGCAGTTGGTACCTACCTTTTTTGGTGAGGAAAAAGAAAAAGAAATCTCTCTGCCTCATTTTGTCACGTTGCAGCCAAGACCCTGCTTACTTTCAATTTTGCTTTTTGAGCATAGCTAGGGGGGAAATCTGCTCCAGGAATTTACCTCTTTGCATCTAGCTAGCAACAGAGCCCTCCGCAAAACAGTTGAGAGTAGGGCGGCTCTTTGAAGCCCCGCGGCAAGAATTTAAAGTTTTTTTCCCCTCTAGCCATCAGCTGGGACTCCGGAGCAGCAATAGATTGGGAGTGGGCGGGGTAAGCGAACGGCGACCGGGCGATCCAGCAGAGGCAGAGGGTGAGTGAAGGCATGGGGAGGGGGGTGAGAGAGGGCTTTGGCGACCCCCGTGAAATGGCCGTTCGACCCCCAAAGGGGTCGCGACCCCCAGGTTGAGAACCGCTGCTCTAGAGAAAAGCTTGATTCAAATAAAAGTACACATTATGTTGAGATAATTTTTAAAATATAAATTACAGCTTTAGAATATAGATGTGCTAATTAATTGCATTAAAAAATGTTGAGTTAGGGTTGATTGAAAGTTCTAAAGAGCTGTCTGTCTGAAGGTATGAATGCTGCCCTATTGTAATTTCCAGGCTACAAAAAAAAAGCAATAATTATCTTGACCGACATCTCTCTTTTCTTTCCTCATAATTTCCTATTGTTGTGCATTCATACATGTGTTTAATGGCGTACATGAACTTTATCAATGCCAAAAAGACAGATTCTGTTTTGCTCAGAGTTGTCACAGATATTTATTAATGCCATCTGGGAAGCATACAAAGTGCAGGTGGAGAAATGCTGATATTTCACCTTAACCAGCTCCGAATCCATGGTTACGTTTTAAAGACTGGAATATATTAGCCTTATTACTCTTGAAATAAATTTAAATACTAGGCGGCTCATTATTATTTTTTTTTACACAAAAGGAAAATATATTGCTGGGCCTAATATGTGTGAACGTCATGAACTACAGATGCACTGTTGGGACATACTGTTACAGGAATTTGGAAAACACAGGAATCCAAATCATAAAAGCAAAATGGGTGGCACTGTAAAGAAAGCTTTCATCTGAACTGTATGTACTTTGGAAAGAGGAGTGCCTGGGAACTGTAGGATTTGGGATAAGATTTGTTTTAGGATGGACTTCATCACATTTTGTATTATTTCTCACCCTGCACACAGATGTTATCACAACCCCATGGAGCGAAAGCTAGGAAAGGAGAAAGAACATTGCCCATCCTATCTAAGTACTCCATATAGTGGCCTTTCTATTGATATTATCAAAGCAAGCCAGCAGGAGAGCTGAATCTGAGCCCTAAAATCCGGCAGGGTTTATTGTGGAGTGAAAATGAAGTAGACTGGACTCTTTTAAACAAATGGAAATGCCCTGCCTGTCCATAATAAGTAACTGACTTCTCAATCTCAAATTCTAACATATTAAGAGACCCTCCACAGAGCAAGTTGGTTCTCTACTGAAGAGAACCACCTTCCACTCACAGAGAAGGGTGAGAGCAATGAAGGAGCTACTGCACTTTTTCCTATTGCTAACATACTTCTATAACTTTCAAAGGAGGAGCTTGTCTGAATCAGACTAGTTCATTGAACACTTCATAAACTGAATACTTTTTCCCAGTGTCTCCAGAGTTTCTTTAAGAACATGGATATACACTAGTGGTGGGTTTCCCCAGTTCGGACCGGTTCACAAGAACTGGTAGTAAAACCGGCGGGACGCTCGGCACACTGACCCAGACGTCATCAAAGTTGCTCTGCACATGTGCAGAAGCTTCTGCGCATGCACAAAAGAGCACACGCATGGGCACGATGCGAACTGGTAGTAAAGGTAAGTAGAACCCACCCCTGATATACAGTATACCCTTTTGATTCAGCACATGTCCAGAATGGGTATATCAGAACTCACATAACAGCAGGACAAGGAAAGTCAGTTCATTCAAATATTTTTCTTTCCTTTTAATAAGTTGATCCCTACTCATTGACCCTTTCCCACCTTTTCCATATGCTGAGAATAGGACTTTGCTGAATGAAAAACATTTTAGGAGACACGTGTCCCTCAGCTACAGGTCATGTATTCATCTTAATAAGCTCATTAGTCATTTCTATCCTTGCAGAAACAGTTTACTAATGAATGTGTCTTCTGCCTGTTTCTTCTGAACTAGATCACATTCAAACCATAGAGCAGAGTTTTTCAACCTTGATGGCTTTACGGGTTTGCAGACTTCAACTCCTGGAATTCTGGGAGTTGAAGTCCATACACCTTAAACTGTCAAGATTGAGAAACACTGTCATAAAGGCTTATTCCCCAAAAAATATGTCCCAGGATTTTGAAAAGGAACTGGGATCATTCTGTTGTTTGAACAATACTGTTATCAATTAACAAGGACCCAACCAACCATAAGAAATGCATTGATGATGTTACCTAGTTTGAGTAATGAAACATCTCCAAGAAAATGACCAAGCTCAGAGAGCACTAAGGACCACTCATTTCAACACTGAGCTACAAATATTTTCTTTTATTTGAAGCGTTTTGCTTTTCATCAAGAGATAAAAAGCTAGATGGCAGCCATAATTAATAGCTGATGAGCATTCTGATCTTCTGTTTGTATCTACTTTGCCTCACAGGTAAGTTTCAGTCCACAATAATATAACAGCTGCTAAAGAAGGAGACGGTGCTAATTAAAAAAGGCAGAAAAATAAGAAGTACCCCTTTTCATGATGGTTATCATATCATCACTTTAAAGTATTAAGGGGTTCCTAATATCAGTTTATGTATGCCCATCTCAAACACATCTGAATGAAAAACCCTCCTTGTTCTGTGCAGCACAGCCAGTAGAATGATAAGTGAATCAGATTTAACATAGTCCTTTCTGCAAGAGTTCCTTTCCTGTGTCTCGGTAGCTATATTAGAGGTAATCTGAGAGTCAAATATGCAGGCAGCCTCAAGGCACATCATATATTTCTTCATTCTGGAGGCTTTCCATAATTAAAAATGAAACCTAATTGCTCTTACTATTCATTCCTTTTCTATAATGTCAGTAAATTAGTTTCTGCTCAGCAACAAAAAATCTGAAGACCTTTTGAAATGAAAATGTACTGTTTGATCACTTTTATTTTTAATTAGCATGATGAGAAATCAGCTCTTCCACATTCATCGGTGTTTTTACAGGATGTTTGAGTTTGTCACAAATAGGGCTATATATAAGACTCTTACTTTAATTAGCACCCTAAATTGTTGTTAGTGTAAATGAAATTTGACTCTTTACCAGTTCTGTCCTCTATAGTCAAACAAGAAGAAGAATGACCTGTGTAGGGAGGTTACTTTGAAGAGAAATTCAAGAAGTTAAGCAACAAATATAAAAATAATTTCAGTTGTGCATTTTTCCCCCCAGAATTCCTGACTCTTCTGATGTGATTGAGGGTAAGACTGAAAAATTCTTGCCAAGCAGGCAGAGATAAAAGCCTTTGTAAAAGCTCAAGGAACCCCAAATCAATAAGAAGCCCCCCAAGTCAATTATTTTAATTAAAGCTCCTCTAAATCTTATTCCTGTGGCTGGAAAATTGATAAAGTCATCTCCATTAAGAAACAATGTTTTAAAATGTAATGACATGAAATACAGGTGAAAGGGACAGCAAGAAATAGAAAAAATATCCATATATGTTTTCTTTGGATAAACTGGGTTGCATAGTCAAAAATTTTTATACTCAAGGCAGTGACCTTGATGTTATACCTCTTTTTTCATATAAAATGAAAAGTGAAGTAATTATTCCAGAAAATCCTAAACAGTGGATTTATTTAATTTTATTTCAAAATCTTTTTACCCTAAACCCTTTACCCTACCCTTGTCAAGTAGGCCTAAACTGATTAACAATGGAAATGTAAAAAAATAAGTCAGTGATTCTCTTACTGGGGAAAAAAATAATTTATGTTAAATTAATTAGTTTAAGGCTGTAAGATCAATTCAGCATCTTAAATTATACTCAGTAATTAATGGGCAACGATTGTAGATATTTCAGTACAGAGATCATATAATCCTTCAATCTCGCACAAGTTAGAAATCAAGTTCTTCTATTTTGCATAAATTGTAATTTCTGGACACCTTTGAAGGATAACATTGCAATAGTCAAGACAAGATATGAGTAACATATTGCTCACTATAATATATTGTTCACTGTAACGACATGTTGTTGTTGTTTAAGCATGGGTCATGTCTCAGCCATCACCTATCAGTCACATATAAAAATCAAGGGTCAAATTCTTTCTAGGGATATCTACTATTCTAATAAATTATTTCCTTGGAATTAATAAGGGGCTATAGCATTGAGTGTCATCGACATGCTGATGTTCCCTGCCTCTGAATGGCTGTACTGAAACACATCATCCATGCAGAATATCTTGCATTAATATCAGTAAATGAAAATATATTACTGTGATGTAGGTCAATACATTAATAAATAAGGTTTTTGGATGACAATAATTGGCTTAATTTGTTCAAGTTGACTGCAAATCAGGACTGATCTATTGCAAGGAAACAATTTCCTGTTAGTAGATTTATCAACGTATGTGATAAATGTACATTGCAAGTATGGACAGCAAAAGTATATATCATAGTGAAGGGAGAAAAAAACCCCTTATTTTCTAAATAGAAACTCTTCCTTCTTTAAGCAGAATTATCTGTGACCTGAAATGTGATTTATATATTGTAAGGGCATTTTGTGACGAAGTGCTTTCCTTCAAGTTTTGTGACTCATCTTCTGTATAACTGAAAAATACTAGTGGAGGGTTTTCTGAAGTAATAATTTTAAAAAGTATACTAATACTGGTAGTAATAATGCAGCACATATTTTGCACACAAGATGTCCTGATAGGTGTGGGAAAGTTGCTAGCAAGCTTTTACTTATTGAGCTGTTACTAGTTGCTAGTGAGTTGTTACTATTCATGTAGATAGCCAACACAGTTAGTAAAAAAATAATTTCTAGTACTCTGATATCCACCAGGCATATGCTATAATGAAGTGTGTGCTTATTAATAAGCAAGAATAACAATGACAAGGAATACCACGAAGTTACACTAAAGTATTGATGTGCATGGATGTAGTCTAGCTTCCTTGCCTTAAGAAATAATTCAACAATGAAGAGCAGAAAGTGGCTAGTAGTTTGGAGTTTTCTAATGATAGTCTCTGCAGTCTAAAGGGATAGAATTAATATACCTGCTTCTTTTATCTTGGGATTCAGGAATTCCAACGGCCAGGTCAGCCAATAGAAAATGAGCTACAAATAATATTTGTCAGTGAACAAGACTGCACAAGTGATTCTAATTATATTTATGGCATGAAGCAGTGCCCACTTAAGTACAAACAAAGGTCATAACACCAATGTCACTGGGGGTGTTTTCATGGGGACGGGTAGAAAGGATGCCTTTGAACATCCTGGAGACATTAAAGAGAAGATGTCTCACACATGCAATTATTCAGAATCTCTTCAATTGGAACACATGCTTGCATATGGAGAAGATTATGGCTGCGCCTAACACCTGGTAAGCATGCTCCCTTGACCGTCCCCCCTTCTGTATTTGCTCCCCTTCTCATGAAACTCTGAGATTCTGCAGGTCCAATGCCAGCTGCTAAACATTCAAGGGATGGATTTGCTTAATGATGAAGCCTAAGAAGACATGAAGGGAAAAAAAGAAGGGGGGGAATGGACAGAGGATGTACTATTTTAAATCTTCTCTATCAAACAGCTCTTCCTGGTCTATTTTAAAATTACATATCCATGTCTACATGCTTGAAAAACTATCGACAAGTTGCTTGCATCTTCCTCTCTCGAGACCTGCTAGAGAAACAACATCTCATAAGGATCGGCATTCATTTAGATCTAAGAACTTCTATCTCTGCTGTTGAGCAGCTCACTTTTTGAAAGCTAGCTTGTTAAAAGACAAAAACGAGATGGGGATGAAGTCAGCAGTAAGTGGAGATATCTTGGAAGACGAAGTGAAAGAACCATTTTGAAATGGCAATGCAGTCATGAGGAAAGAAGGGATGTGGCAAAGAGACTCAAGATAATCTCACCTTGATTCTCTTTGGTAGGAAACTCTACAAGGCTTTCCAGATTTTGTTATAGCAATAAAGTGAAGTTCATAGCAATAAAGTACAGTATCAGTACAGTCCTTGCATTTTCTGCCCCATGTCCTGGTCTACCTGAAAGAGCATAAGATTGACTGCAAGAGAATGTGAAGCCTGATTTGCTCTCTTTTCCTTTTTTTACTCTTTTCTGACAAGTTTAATTCTCTGCTCCAAGCAGCAAGGAAGGAGCAGGGAGAGAGAGGATCTTTTGCATGCTTGGCTTTAAAATAAGGCTAACAACCAAACCAAATAGGGAGAAGAGTAGCACATGTCTTGTAGCACATATAAGTGGCCTAGCCATTGTCTACTAATCAGAAAGAGTTCCATGAATCATTCTGAGGGAAGTCAGTTTCTCCATGATTACAACATGCATGTGCATTCCATATGTAGACAGAGAAATCAGTAGAAATAGATTTCCTAAACAAAATATAAAGAAATATAAGACATATAAAAGAATCTTATGCAACTTTGGGTCTTAGACGCATGTAGAATTATGAAAATGCTTTCTCTGGGTCAAATGGATAAGGGGAGGGGAATCCTTGTTTTACAAGATTTGAAGCTTTTTCTTCTTTTTTCATATAATTGGAGATACAGAATTATGAATCCCCTTGATCATATTTGAAACCAGCATTATATATATATATATATATATTTAATATATGTTCAACATGTATGCCACCCATCTTGGCTGAAGGTAACTCTAGATCTCAGCTGCCATGTTTGAGCTCCCAGGTAATCAACTTCATCTTTCCCCAGTGTGACAGCAACCTGATGTGTGATAAGTAGTTTCCTTAATTGACAATCAGCCAGAAATTCTACTATATATCTTTTTACATTCTTCCCACCTTTTGCAAGTTTTCTTGATTTTGTTTTGACTGATCGCTCTTAGCTACCTTGAACTTCGTTAAGGAAAAGAAAAAAATTAATGACAGAGATGCAAGTGAGGATCTACATATATGTCTTCTCATGAGGCTGACATTCTGCTGGCTTTGTCCTAAGGCAGGACTAGAACTCACGGTCTACCACACACAAGGGGTGTGCATAAGCGCACCAGCGTGCCTACCGTTCCTGTCCTAATGTTTTCTTTTATTCGTATCCTTTTCATGTATTTATAATTATGTTTACATTTGTATCTGTCATAAAATACATGCTTAATGAAATAAAATAAATAAAAAATAAAATAAATAAACTTTTTAACCTGGTGCCTTAACCACTGCACAAAATTAGCTCCCTACAAATGTCGACTCAGAAGTAAATTCTATAGATTTCAGTAAACTGATTTTTATTCTAAGGCTGAATTAGGACAATATATGTTACTATTTGTTGAAGAAGTTTTATGCTTGAATTGTATCCTGTTATAAAATAAATTGCATTGTTTTAACATTCTCTTTTCCAGGGGTGGGTTCTAAAATTTTTTACTACCGGTTCTGTGGGTGTGGCTTATTTTGTGGGTGTGGCTTGATGGTCATGTGACAATTCTTTAGGATTTAGCAGAGGTACTGGTCTACCAGGCTTTTAACTGCTTGCAGAGCTGTACCAGTCTACCCATTTATTTTTGCAGGCACTGGTCTACTCATTTATTTTTGCAGGCACTGGTCTACCCATTTATTTTTGCAGGCACCGGTCTACTCATTTGTTTTTGGAGACACCGGTCTACCACCAAACTGTCTTTTACCACTGATCAGCTGTAGGGCGGCCCTTTGAAGCCCCGCGGCAAGAGTTTAAACAGGTTTTTTCCTTATAGTCCATCAGCTGGGACTCAGGAGGTAGCAATAGATTGGGGGTGGGGCCAAATAAAAGGTAAGAATAAAGCGGGGGGAGGGGGGAGGGGGCGGGGGGACAGAACTGGTTCGGTGATGTCATATCATCACCACTACCGGCTTGGCGGAACCGGGCGGAACTGGGAGGAACCCAGCACTGCTCTTCTCCCTTTATGAATGTTATTCCCTTGGTACGTCCTGAGAAAATCATATCTTACTTTTCAGGTGTGAGAAAAGATAAAATAAAAAGGAGGGAAAAATGGTAAAATGGTATTATTAGTGATCTTTATCTCTAGTGTTGTATATTTTAGACATTACTGTAAAACATGTTCACAATATTGCTGTCAAAGGTTTGGCAGGTACTTCCATATTTAGAGATATTAAGATATTACCTGACCTTTTCACCACATTTCGCTTGTATAAATATTCTGCCGAATTCATTAGTGTATACATTTCAAGTTGATCAGCTAATACATACAAAGTGACATACACAGAAATATTTTTAAATTTTTCAATTGTACATACAGGAAATAAAAGAGATTAAATTTCTCCTGAGTGAAGGAGAAATGCTTTGGGACCAAATGCCATTTATCAGTTAGTAGTTTATGGAAAAGGGAAATTAGAACAAATGACTACTTTTAGAAATTCTGTAACAACCATCAGAATGTTCCCTAAAGGTTTTGTTTAATTCTGCAGCTAGCTCTGTACTTCACAGTTGTAATTTTTTAAATTTCCATCATGATATATTTCATTTCACTGCAAAAACTATTGTCAGTAATACAAATTTGTTATTTAATTGTTTATCTTGTTTTATTTATTTCATATTTATGCCACTTCACTCCTATTTATAAACACTATAAACGGGATTTAAAAGTCTAAGAATCACATGAACTAAATTTCTTTTTTAGGGGTGATAAATATTATTTATTATTCATTTATTTATTAGTTTGATTTATATGCTGCCCTTCTCCGGAGACTCAGAGTGGCTTACAATGCTTTTAAGAATAGCCTTCATACTTTTGTATATACCTGCTTAGTAGGGCTTTTGGCCCCCCCAAGCGGTGTTCTATTTTATACAAAGTCAGCTTATTGCCCCCACAAACCAGGTCTTCATTTTACCTACCTCGGAAGGATGGAATGCTGAGTCAACCTTGAGCCGGGTGAGAATTGAACTCGCAGTAATTGCAGGCAGCTGGCAGCTAAATACCACTTTAACAGTAGGTTTGTCCACTGCACCACCAGGCTCCTAGAAGCTGGTATGACTTACATAAGCATTCCTTCTTCCTATGAAACATTGAATATGCTGTTATAAGCGATAGAAGGGAATTCTCAACATTTCACCAAATTATAATCCTTAGAATTATGATCTGTTAAGAATAAACTATAGAATATATTGTGATCTAACTGCTATATAACTACCAGAAGGATATATTTTGGCAACCACAAATTATTACTGTTCTGTCATTCTTACTGTAACAGAATGAAAAGAGTATTATATACATGATGGGAAATACTGTTACTCAATGTATTTAAATAAAAAGCTTTGTCTTAACCCACTCACCACTATTTTGAATTGTATTTCCTAAATTTCCACTCAGAAGAAGAGTGTGTTCTTGGCTTTCAAAAGAATTCTGCCATTTGTACTATAACAAGTATGTTAACGTTGCTTAAAAAGATAATGGTATCTTTTTTAATGGAAAAGTGGTCTGTATCCAAAATTACAGATAGAAAAGACATATTCCTTTCACAGGACAAAAGATTTAAATCCATCCAAATATTTTCAAACCTTGAAAAATTGCTGGTTTGCAACTCTTAATGCCTGGACAAGGTCGTTTTTAGCTATGTAAATAGTCCAGTTCAAGAAGAATATTGCTAATAACTTGGGAAAAAAATGATCAATAGCTCCAGAGCAAGATGAAACTTTACAACCAAGTTTCTCTGAGCATTATAATACCCTCTGGTTGCTTAAAAGCTATTTAGAGAGGAAAGTATCTTACAGAGACTTCAAAAAGAGTGGACCCATGACATCAATTGGACATCAATTCTATGTGACTCCAATAACATCTACAAGAAGTCATTGACTTATGGCCACAATTGAGCCAAAATTTCTGTTGCTAAGTAAAACATTTGTTATGTGAATTTTGCCCCATTTTATGATCTTTCTTGCCACAATTATTAAGTGAATCACCTGCAGTTGTTAAGTTAGTAAGTGAATCTGGCTCCCCCCTTGACTTTGCTTCCCAGAAGGTCACAAAAGATGCTCACATGACTCCAGGGCATTTTAATCATCATAAATATGAGTCAGTTGCCAAGCATTTGAATTTCGATCACGTGACGATGGGGATGCTGCAATGGTCATAAGTGTGAAAAACAGTCAGAAACTACTTTTTTCAGTGCCATTATAACTTTGACAATCACTAAATGAACTATTGTAAATTGAGGATTACCTATATGTATCGGAACAAAAATCAGCATCCAGGTGTCAGATACATTTACATTAACAAAGCCTGGAATGAAAGAGAGGCAAACATAGAGATTATGTCATACCTTGGAGTCATTGGCAATGTGGGACTAATGAGAAGAAGTGAAGGAAATACCTAATTAACAAAACTGGGGTTCCCAGAAAGAAAAAATGTGACATAATGAGGTGTAGAAACCTAAGAGGTGAGATAGATTGTGTCAGCTCTGCCTGGTTGGGCTTGGCACCTCACAGGCATCCTGTCATCAAAAGCTAGAAGGGGAAAGAAGTGGTGGGGAGGATGAAAGGCAATAAAGCTTTTTGTGCATGTGATAGGAAATTGGGACGCAGAATGGCAAGTGAGAAGGACCAGAACAGCCAGATCAGTGGTGAAATCTAAAATTTGTTCCTACTGGTTTTGTGGGCGTGGTTTAGTGGGAGGGGTAATGTGACTGGATGGGCATGACCATTTTTTTTTTACTTTTAAAACCATTTTTTACATGTAAAACCATATAACAAAATGCTTTCAAAAGGCTCTGATGACCCCAGCTGAGTTGCCTGATCGTCAGAGGGTTTTTAAAAAACCCTCTGACGATCAGGCAACTCAGATGGGAATATCAGAGCTTGGATCGTCAGAGCTATTTAAAAGAAAAAACTTTTTTTCTTTTAAATGGCTCTGACGATCCAAGCTGAGTTGCCTGATCGTCAGAGGCATTTAAAAAAGAAAAAAAGTCTCTGATGATCGCCCGGTTCAGCTGGGCATGAGGGGCGGGGGCAGGGATTTTTGCTACCGGTTCTCTGAACTGCTCGCCGCCATCGCTACCTACTCGACCAAGCTGGTCTGAACCAGGAGCATTTCACCCCAAGCCAGATCCTGTTTGTACCAGCACCCCATGGCCAGGGACCCTGAGAAATATGTGGCTAACTCCCAAATATCTGAGTTCACAAAATATCTTGGTGAGCTCTGGTTGGTTGAAAATAGACTGGTCATGGCAGGAGGGATGGGCTGTGGGCAAACCTACACTTATTTTTGTATCTAGCGAGTGTAGGAGATTTCAGAGCTGGCTTGACTTTACTACAACCAATATCCTTAGTGACAGAATCCTTTGCTTTAACCAAATGGAGTTGAGGGCTTTTCTTTCCTAAGGGATTGGATTGGGGCAGGTCTGAAAGATTGTCTCTCTGAACTACTTGCTGTTGCTTTAAGGTAGATGGTGCACCTTATGTGCATCAAAGCTCTATATCAGAGCAAGTTGTAAATCTATGAAAAACAGCAGAATGGAAAACAAAGGTTCTACTATAGCAAAACAGGCTTTTTATCCTTCTGCACTTCCTCAGGTCTTTACTGCTTGTATCCACAGCATTTTAAGGACACTATGACTTTTTTTTCATTCTGTTCCTTTCTACCACAGCTAGCTATTAGAGTATGCACACTTGCCCACATATGGCTATGAATTCTTATTTATTTTGCAAGTAAGAGGCAGGCAGATTTCTTTGATTCAAAGAGGATAATTACTGGTACACATCTGTCTTTCCACAGAAAATTACTCAGCTTAACAGAACAGCTTTTTATGCATGCAAAAGAACAATGTATTTTGTGCAAGACAGATACATTCAGGGTTTGTTTCATTTTACTAACAAAATAAAATCTGTTTGGGGCCTGTTGATATACTTTGTTATCATACTTGCATTGGTAAACAAACTAGCTTACACTGTTGGAAATGCTGTGGTAGGTAGACCACCCATGCAAGCATATCTGAGATATGTTTGAAAAGCCCTCTAGTAAAGCTAGGAATATGACTGAACTTCCTACAAGTTCCTCATTTTATAATTCCAAATACTTTTAGTCTTTGTTTACTACATATGCTTAAGATGCATTTTCCTTATGGGCTTCGCTGAAGGTTACAGAATAACAAAGAGCTGTTTAGTATATTTTTAATTATGCTTTAGGCATTTCTACTCAGACCTCTGTCGAACTATAGCATAGAATACTACTTCATTTTTTAAAAAACTGAAATGAGCATTCATTACAAAATGAGAGTCAGAACTAAGTATAATGGTTACTGTTTTTGAGTTCTCTGAGCACTGAACTCTAGAATTCAACTATTAAAGAGGTCGTAGGTGGAAGTATCTGAAGTTTTGTTCTGTTTTCTTTTGTTTTCCTTAAATCCTTTGGTTCTGTAATTCAACTAACCTTTGGCTTCTGCTCAGCTGTGATGCTTCTCTCCGAAGATAGTAGTATACAAATGGAGACAAGTCAAAAGAAATAAAAACTCCCTTGTTTCTTTGGGTCTCCTGTGAACCACATGACATTGCAATATTACTATATAACAGGCAGGGGTAGGTTCTACTTACCTTTACTACCGGTTCGCTTCATTCACACACGCGCTTGCTTCTGCGCATGTGCAGATCATACTTTATGATATGCGGGTTGGTAGGCAGAGTCTCCCACCACTTTTATTGATTAGATTTTTTTATTGATTAGATTTTTTTTTTTACTACCGGTTTTCAAGAACCGGACAGAACTGGGAGCAAGCCAGCACTGATAACAGGGTGGTTCAGTGCTTTTGAATGTACCATTAGAAGAGAATATTTGTAGCTCAGCGTTGCACTGATGATATTACCTGGTTTGGTAATGAAATGTCTGCAACAAAACTACCAAACTCGGTGAGCACCACGGATTCCAGTTTCCAATGTATTGGGAAGAGGTATTTCAAAATGGACAGGAGTGGGAAATGCCTGCACTTTTTTCTTGATTTGTACAACTTATTGCTAATAAAGGTAAAGGTAACAGTTCCCCTTGCACATGTACTAGTCGTTCCTGACTCTAGGGGGCGGTGCTCATCTCCGTTTCAAAGCCAAAGAGCCAGCGCTGTCCGAAGACGTCTCCGTGGTCATGTGGCCAGCATGACTAAATGCCAAAAGCGCATGGAACACTGTTACCTTCCCATCAAAGGTGGTCCCTATTTTTCTACTTGCATTTTTATCTGCTTTCGAACTGCTAGGCTGGCAGAAGCTGGGACAAGTAACAGGAGCTCACGCCATTACATGGCACTAGGGATTCGATCTGTAGACAATAAATCTACATCTTGTAATTTGCTTAAGCATTTCTTCAGCTTGAAAATTTCTATCTCATTACTTTTGGTGGTTTCTAACAATACTTTATTGTGAGGTGTCTGAAACTATTGATAGTAGGGTTTCTTTTTAGACATCTCCCAATCCCTCTTAGGTTTTTCTGGTGACTCTTTCTTCTTAATCTGAGGAAAGCAATGAGAGGATGACATATCTTGTCTTCCCTGTATGTATTTAACAAGTATAGGAAGCCAAATAAGTTGAAGGCTACTAGAGAGATGTTTTGCAGAACAATCACACATATCTTTTGTCATTTCATAACTAAATACTTACCATACTTCATCCTTGAGAATTTCACTGCCTTTTCTTGTCCTTTGTAAAACAATATTGAAATATATTTTTATTTTTTTTCTAAGAAACTGAACTGGAATAGTGGACAAAAACCAAATAAAGTATAAAAGTTCATCAGGACTAATCACACATTTCTAAAAAGCAGTCATTTCCAGAGAATACTAGGCAGGCTGATCTAATTCATGCCTCAGTGTGCAGTTACTTTCTTTGTATATATTTAGCATTGTAGAGAAAATGCTTTGGAAATTACATCAGAAGAAATAGCTATCATGCATTAAAGTTCAATAATTAAGTCTGAACCCCTGGGAACATATTAGCTGATGTCATCATTTTGAAGAACCACATGAGATACATGTAAAAAAATGAGAGTTAAGGAAGCTGTCAGTGATACACCTATATAGTCAATGTACATACATATAATTACATGCCTGAAATCTAAGATGATGGTGTGGGAAGTAAACTTATTATTAATCTTCTTAGTATGTGTTTAGTAACTGGTTTCTAAATCTTGCTTAGGCACAAAGCAAGCTGGGTGACCTTGGACCAGTCACTGTGTCTCAGTCCTTGGTAGGAAGCAATGGCAAACCACTTCTGAAATTTTGCCAAGTAAACTGCAGGAATTAAACTAACTTGAATAAAAAGTAATAAAATAAAAATGAATAAAATGTATATTTCTGAATCAGTAACTTGGAGATATATCATTGGCTTATATAACTGAAAGTGATTTCAAACAAAGCATCCTAGTATTACCACGTTTTTTATACCACAGTTTGTTTTTTTTTCATTTTCCTTGACTTAATGGAATTTCTCTGGTTTGGGAAAAGATCCTTGTTCAGAAATGTCAAAAAATTTCTAATTGGAGAGAACAGTGGTGGTTTGGTTTGGGTAAAACTACATGAATTTTATTGTGAGTATGCTTCATAATATCCATGCAATGCAGTGGTGGGTTGCCCCTGGTTCGCACCGGTTCTATAGAACCAGTAGTAAAACCAGTGGGAGGCTCCGCCCATGTACCCTGACATCATCAAAATGCTTCTGTGCATGCGCAGAAGAGTACGCGCATGGCCCCATTGCGAACCTGTAGTAAAGGTAAGTAGAACCCACCCCTGATGCAATGCTACTGTGTTTCTCCAAAAAGAAGGGTAGCTCTTATTTTCTTTTGACCCCCGCAAAAATGGCTAGGCCTTCTTTTTGGAGAGTTCTAATTATTGTCTCACCTCACGGCAGTGGCACAAACAGCCCCACCCAGCAGGAGCCCGCTGCTGGCTCACTTCTTCTGTGGCCGCTTGCCACCAGCCACACGCAGCACCCCGGGGTGGGCAGGATCTTAATTAAGGCTAATTTTATGGGTGGAGCTTAATTTGATCACATGTGCTCAAAAATGATAGGGCTTCTTTTCAAGGTTGGTCATCCTTTTGGAGAAACACAGTAGTACTCTGAGTACTGGTTATAAATTATTTTCGACTTACAATTCAGAGTCCTGCTTATTGCCTATAAAGTTCTTCATGGCATAGGATCAGGTTATTTGAGGGAATGCCTGCCTTTGATTATACTTACCTTTTCAGTGATATCAAGCAACAATCATGCTTTAGTTCCATTTGATCAGGCAATGGCACCAGTGGCATCCTTTCCTCAACCATGACGCCCTTCAGACAGACACTCGTGCCCTGGCCACTTCACAACTTGACTATTGCAATGCACTCTACATGGGGCTGCCTTTGAAGTTCACCTGGAAGCTAGAGTCCTTATAAAATGCAGCACATTCATAACATGATATTCCCACATGATATTCCCACATGATATTCCCACATGATATTCTTTAGTGCTGTGTGAGCAGCATTGTTAGCCATTATTTACAAGGTACAATTCAAGATTCTGGTTGTTAACTATAAATCCCCCTATGCTTATGGGAACACTGCTTATCTCCAATTGTTCCTGCCTGCCTGGTATGTTCAGACAGAGGGAATGTATGGATGGCTCTATTAAGCACTGCCATCTTGTGGGACCAGGGGTGAAATGCTCCCGGTTCGGACTGGATCACCTGATCTGGTAGCGATGGCGGCGGGTGGTTCGGAGAACCGGTAGCAAACATCCCTGCCCCCCCCATGCCCAGCTGAACAGCGCAATTATCAGAGCCTTTTTTTAAAAAAAATTTTAAAGCATTTTGTCTAAAACCTCTTTGGCTGAAAAAAATGCTTTTAAAAGTAAAAAAAAAAAAAGCCTCTGAGGATCGTGCGGTTCAGCTGGGATCGTCAGAGGCTTTTAAAAGTATTTTTTTACAACCTCTTCGTCTGAACAGGTTGTAGAAAAAATGGTATTAAAAGTTTTAAAAAAAGTTGGCCACGCCCATCCAGTCACATTACCCCACCCCCACCCCCACCAAGCCATGCCCACAGAATCGGTAGCAACAAATTTTACATTTCACCACTGGGTAGGACCCAGAAAGCATGCCATCTATGTCACCGTCCCTGCCCTCTGGAACAATGTCTCCCAGAGATACAAATGGCATTCACTCTCCTGGGGTTCCGGAAAGCCTCTAAAACCAGCTGTGTTCCCAGACTTGGGCTTACCATGTTTAATGCTGTATTTGTGAAGCCCTTCTCACGTTTTCTTTTTAAATTTATTGTTCTGTCTGTTAGTTTTAGTCCTGTCTGTTTACGTGTGTTTTTTTAAAAAATCATTTTATGGATTTAGTAAGCTCTCTAGAGCCTAACGGAGTGGGCAACTATACCAAATTTAATACATTTGATTTAATTAATTAAATAAAGCTTATGGCACCCAGGAAGTGTGACTTCTCTGGAATCATATCCATCAGGATGGCTGCCATCCTGATGACATTCAGCAAGCAATTAAAAAGCTGGCTATTTTCCAAAGTTACGTAATTTTATTGTATTAAAGTTGTAATTTTAACTTTCAGAGTCATCGGGAATCAGAACGCCCTTAAACTGTACAAAGAAATAAATGAAATAATAAATAAAATAAACTCTATGTATTAGAGTATGCCACTGATTATTGGACACTGATTATTGATCACCAGCAAGGAGTTGGAACCAACAGACCACATCATTAGGAAAACCCCTGGCAAGCAAAGATGAAGTAAATGGATTTATAATTGATTCATTCCTATAATTAGCAATATTTTGCTTAAATGATGGAATTATAATTACTGTGGTTGTGACTTATTTAATTTACACATTCATTCATTCTATCACTGTCCCGTTGTAATCCAATGATACTATGGGGAATAGAACTGGCTTTTACTGAGGAGGATTCAACAGAAATAAGGACTTTGGTAGGTAAGTATGCCACCAGACTTGAAATCCTGGGCTTGGACAATCTGGAACTGTGCCACTTGCAGTCTGATCTAAGCATAGTACACAAAATTGTCTGCTACAACGTCTTACCTCTCAATGACTTCTTCAGCTTCAGCCACAATAATACACGGGCAAACAATCAATGCAGACTCAAGGTAAACCGCTCCAAACTCAATTGCAAAAAATACAACTTCAGCAACAGAGTGGTCAACTTCTGAAATGCTCTACCCGACTCCGTTGTTACAGCCTCAAACCCTCACAACTTCAACCTCAAACTGTCTACCATGGACCTCACCCCATTCCTAAGTGGTTCGTAAAGGGGGCGTGCATAAGCGCACCAGAGTGCCTACCGTCCCTGTCTTACTGTCCCCATTTATCTCTACTTACTTCCTTTGTTTATTTTTGTTTCATACCTATACCTGCTATCTTCTACATGTTTGACAAATAAATAAATAATAAACCAAACAAACAAACAAATAAATAAATGTAACCCTGACACTAAATCCTTCCCTTACATTATAAATAGCAGGCTATGCCAAGTCTACTAAAGTGAGGGCCAATTGCCCTCGTTCCATATAAGTTATGGTTTAGTGCCAAGTTCACAAGAAAATATGTTTACTTTAGACTGTAAAACGTTCACATTAAACCGTATCCCAAGTATGCTTTGAAGTTTTTCTGTATGATCCTTTGTATTGGAACCTCTGTTGAATAGACAAAATGTCATGAAGGAAGATCATAATAATGAAGCATACTGGACAAGGAGAAGTAGATTTGTGTCTGAAGGGAGCATTTAAAGAAACATTCTCTTCTCCTCTTACAGTCTTTAAATACTGGGTGTTATGAATGCATTAGGAACAAGAGAAATTCAGATCAGGTGATAATGGCAGAGGCAAAGATTTACAGCAGATTTGATCTATCTGTGCTCTGTTTCCTGCCATCACTTTGCCTGTATAGTGTGCAGTTTGTTTCTTGGATTTAAGCCAATCAGTGGAAAGTAATGAAGCTTCAAGTTTATATTTATATCAAAATTTGGTATATAGAATAGCATATTTTTCTTTGTTTCAAAAGGAAGAGGGGAAAATTTAGATAGCCTTAGGCCTGACTAAAAGCTGCATTAGGGATGGGATGATACTATGTGGAAAATGTGTGTGGGATAGTAGTAGTAATTACAAAAAAGGAAATGGAAAACTAGGGTGGGGAAAACTTCACAACTATAATAACAAGGTGTTGAGAACAAACGACTTTAACTCAAATGGATTGGAGTGTGTGTATGAAAAAAGACTATTAAAAAGAAACAGAGTTTTGGAATAAAATATTGCAGAGAAGAAGGCTTCTGTTTAGTAGTTCAGCTCCTTCCTTCAATCCTCCATGCTTTTCTTGCACATAAATAGTCCAGCCTTACTACTGATTCATGAATTATGTGCACAACTGAACCCAGTTTGATAGCAAAAGCAATAGTGACTTATATACCACTTCATAGTGCTTTACAGCCTTTTCTAAGAGGTTGACAATATCAGCATATTGCCCCAACAATCTGGGTCCTCACTACTGATCTCAGAAGGATGGAAGGCTGAATTAACCTTAAGCCGCTGAGGATCGAACATTTGACAGTCAACAGAATTAGCCTGCAATACTGCATTCTAACTGCTGTACCACCATAGCTCTTTGATCAAGTGAGAGGGTAGTGATGATTCTTCCGGTCATGTTTAATCTGGCCTTGTTTCCTGGATGTTTTGGGGCTATCATTGTGGACTCCTCGGCCTTATTTGTACCATCATCCCAGAGTTTTGGATGTACCCAAGGTCCAAGCTTCTTGCGCTGCGAGATTTCCCCCTCTCGCAGGTTTGGCCCTAACGTGGAGGGCCTAGCTTGATGACGGGTTTTGGAACCCCGAGAGATGGCATGCATCAAAGAGGGGATTAAGGGGTTTTTAAAATGTATTGTTAACTAAAATTTTAAGAGGTTCAGGGATGACCAGGGTGGGAGTGGGGGAGAACCCACAAGGGTCATGGCCAGGTCCAGCAGAGGGCAGCGGTATTAGGGATGCAGGGTTGGACACCAGGAAGGGGGCTAGAGCTCGACCTTATGAGGGCTGTATGATCTGTACTGTGGGTGGGAGGGGCAGATATGGTGGAAGCAGGGGGCCATATCATGTTATGGGAGTGTGCTTTCGCTATCTTCATGCGATTGTGCACTCCAGTCCCAAAGGCTTTATTCGTTCCCCGGGTAGCACAGACTCTCAGGGCCTGGGCCGTTGGCTGATGTTGTACAATGCCAGATCCGTGGTAACTAAGGCCCTCCTCATTTATGACCTTATTCAGGAGGGGGAAGCGGATCTGGCGGGTATTACGGAGACCTGGTTGGGCCCAGAAGAGGGGTGCCCCTGGTTGAAATGTGCCCACCAGGTTTCTGGGCATATCATCAGCCGAGGGTCCAGGGTGGGGGGGGTGGCAATTATTATTAAAGAAAGTCTATGTCCGAGGGAGACCACTGTACCTCAGATAGCTGGATGTGAGTCCCTCTTTGTGAAGTGGGGTCGTGAGGTGCAGATGGGCCTGCTGATTACGTACTTGGCTCCCTGCTGCATGGCAGCGGCCCTGTCCGAGCTGCCTGACGTGATAGCCGGGGTGGCGGTTGATACCCCAGGCTTATGGTTATGGGGGATTTCAACCTGCCATCTGTCGGTGAAATGTCTATGGCGGCTCAGGAGTTCTTGACTTCCATGACAGCCTTGGACCTGACTCAAGTAGTTCAAGGACCTACTCACATGGGGGGGGGGACACACTCTGGACTTGATTTTTGTCTCTGGTCAGTGGCAGAGTGATCTGGAAAGAAAGGATTTAGTCACCGAACCCTTGTATTGGTCTAATCACTCCCTCCTTTGCATGGACTTTCGAACTGCTACACCTCACCGCAGGGAGACGGAACCGACAAGGTGGTTCCGTCCCAGGCGCCTGATGGACCCGGATAGGTTCCTGATGGAGCTTGGGCCATTCCCTGAGACTCTGGCTCACGGCACGACTGAAGAGCTGGTGGCTGCCTGGGATAGGGTGGCCGCCAGAGCTTTGGATCATGTCGTGCCTTTGCGGTCTCTGACCCAGTGGCAATCTCAATTGGCTCCCTGGTTTTCCGAGGAGCTGAGAGAGATGAAGCGCCGGAAAAGATGCCTGGAGAGTGATTGGAGGGCCAGTCGCTCCGAATCTGACCGAACATTGGTGAGGTCTCATATTAAACTCAACCCCTCCAACACTGACTGGCTGTGGCTTCCGGCGTCCCAGTATAGTCAGCTGGCGCCATTGCTGACTATTGGGGATGAGATCTTGGCCCCCACAGAGAGGGCTCACAACTTGGGTGTTCTCCTGGATGCACAGCTGTCTTTGGAAGAACACATGACAGCCGTGGCCAGGGGAGCTTTCTAGAAGGTTCGCCTGATGCACCAGTTGCGTCCCTTTCTGGACCGGGATGCCCTGTGCACAGTCACTCATGCCCTCATCACATCCCATCTGGATTACTGCAATGCTCTCTACCTGGGAGCCTCCTTGAAGAGCACTCGGAGGCTCCAGCTGGTCCAGAATGCGGCCGCGCAGGTGGTTATGGGTGCAACTCGGCGCACCCATGTAACACCCCCCTGCGCGAGCTGCACTGGCTCCCGTTGGTCTTCCGAGTGCGATTCAAGGTGTTGGTCACCACCTTTAAAGCGCTCCATGGCTTAGGACCGGGATACATACGAGACCGCCTTCTGCCATCAACAACCTCCCACCAGCCAATACCTCCCACCGGCCGCTCCCATAGAGAGGGGCTCCTCAGGGTGCCGTCAGCCAAACAATGCCGACTGGCGATACCCAGGGGGAGAGCCTTCTCTGTGGGGGCACCAGCCCTTTGGAATGAGCTGCCCCTAGAACCTCGTCTTAGCACCGACCTGCATACTTTTCGCTGTGCCCTAAAGACCTTCCTGTTTCAGCAAGCCGGACTGGCCTAATATGAATTTTAAGTGGGTGTAGGTGTGTTTTAATTTGAGGGACAAATTGTATATATTTGTTTAATTGGTTTTAAATTTTATAAATTCATGTGTTTTAATGTGGCTCTACACCGCCCTCAGTCCCCTGGGAGAAGGGCGGTATAGAAATCCAATAAACTCTAAACTCTAAACTCTAAGTATTTGTAATATGTCACTGAAACCTATTGAGAGCCTTAAAACAAACGTTAACTGCAAGGACATGAGTTCCCACTATACCCTAATCTAATTATTTGTAGTCATTTTCTAAAATTAATTTGGAATATTTCAATCTGCTCATATTTTCCCACAAGTTAATAGAGCACAAAGCTTTTGATGCATTTGGGTTCTTCATTTTGGCCAAGGAAGAAATCATTGGTGGCTATTCAAGTAACATTTCTTCTGATCTGGATTAGCTGTGTGCTACATTCAGACATATGAACTCCATGTGTCTTTTTAACTTACATTACAGGACTTTCATAAATCATTTCCTAAACTTCATCCTTTTTCAGTGCAAATGCAACATTTTCAGATTTGCATTAGTAGGAGAATTAAAAAAAGAAGGAGAGGGAGGAGAGGGAGAGAGGAGGAGAGGGAGAGGGAGAATTGAATTAGAACAAGAAAATCTCATTATCCTACTTTTACATTAAAACCATTGTTTATTCACCTGGCAGCTCTTATTATGCTCTGAGGATATTTAAAATGGATTCTCAGAATACAGTAAAACCAGGAAATTATATTACAAGAAAATGAGAGCTCTTACTTTTTATTGTTACGTATTTCTTTTTTTATCTTTCTTTTTTAAATCTGCTCCACTCGAACATAGAAACCTCTGTTCCTGGCATTTAGTCTACAAGTATGTCCGTTTTGTGAATAACAGTTGTCATTTCAACTGCCTAATATAGGCACTCTAGAAAAGCATAAAAACAGTAGGAGAAGGGAGGAGAGCAAAATAGCTTGCCTGTTCTGCTTTAAGGCTGCTTCTTACAGTGGAAGCCACACAGTCTACCTTGAGGCTTGATTTCCTACTTTGGAGGCCACACATTCCACTTCATAAAGTGTTAGGGTGGGGCTTCACCTCAAAGAAAGCGGCTCCCTTAGAAAAGCGAATATAAAGTAGGTTGATTAAGTTAAACGGAGGCATGCATTAAGCTCCAGCTTTGCAATTTAAGTCAGGAGTTATCTTTCCAAAGAATTATCCAACGTTATGGGGAAAATTGAAAACTTTTCATTCCCTGCCCCCTTAACTATCCAATAGAATGACATATTAATCTTTCATAATGTTAAAGCTGACATAACATTGAAACCTCAGAAAAATCAGAAACTTGTTGCCATCTTTAACATTTCTAGTTCCTTCTTTGAAGATTAACATATTTCCACCATATGACAAGCATTTCATTTCTCCTCAGTCTAAAGAAGACCAAGATGGCTTTAATTTTTATTTAAAACATGTTCCATTTCTTTTAAATTGGCTTTTTAGTAGAAGTTTGCAATAGATTGTATGCAGAGTGTGAATCAGAGAAGGGGTCTGGTTCAGGGATTTTTCATCTATATACAGTATTATACTATATATTATATATGAGAGACGGAGGGAGGGAGGGAGGGAGGGAGAGAGACAGAGACAGAGACAGAGAAACTGACTGTTCCTATTGATTCTCTTTTCAGTACATAAACAATGTAAATTCTTGTGTGGATGGTTGGTTGAATGTAGAAGATGTACAGGCAGAAAAAAGATTGTTCAGAAAAACCAATACTTCCAAGGTCAGGCACGGACCCTAGTCATAGAAGAAATGCCCTCTGTTAATGATATTTAGATAACATCATGTAAAACTCTGTCTTTCAGACAGAATTAACTAGTGCCATTAGTAAGACTCTTCTGTTTTTTGCTTTCCTGATAGGAATGTCCCATAAAAAGAACTTAAGTGACAGGGACCGACTATATCCCTCTACAGCTTCTCAGGGATGGAAAATTCTTTTAGTCTGTCCTTCACAAATTTTGCCCATAGGTTTATCCTTCTTAAAATAGAGGTATGGAATCCTTTCTTTTAAAAAAGCCCCTTTATCTTGTGGGCAGTTATAACCATCTTTTGGCTTCTCTGTATCTTTGTTTTCCTTTGCCTGATGGATTTCAGACAATTAGAAATTAGAGACATTGAAGAAATTAGGCTCTGATATCCAGGTTGGCTACTCCTAATACAGGGTTTTTTGTTTTGTTTTAAATAGTGTGGACAATAGAAGAGATATTGAAAGGTGCAGTTGAGTAGCATCTGGAAGGCTACTGGTTCCCCACAGTGGTGAAATCAGAACCGGTTTGCCACCGGTTTGCTGGCTGCGCATGTGTGCTGCGTGCAATGCATACCAAATGCACGTTCTACGCATGCACATGGGCAGTATGTGACAAAAGGAGGCTTGGGAAGGTAAGTAGAGCAGCGAGGGGGGATGAGCTGTGCCACGTGATTTAGATTCACTAGAAAGCAGGATTTCCTGCTTTCTAGTGATTTTAAATCGCGTGGCATAACTGATCGTTGTAAATACTGGTTCAAAGGAACCGGTAGCTTTTTTTTACTACCAGTTCGCCTGGACCAGTAGTTTTTCTCACTACTGATTCGCCCGAACCAATGCAAACCGGTAGCATTTTACCACTGGTCCCCCATCTATATGTTAGGTCTGATTTGAAACCATGTAGTAATTTTTCTCCCAGTGTAAGCACATCTACACAATCAGTGCCTGCATTAACATTTGCTTTGGAATCTTATATAGCCATGTGCTCTGGAAGAAAGAAAAGAGGAAAGGTTTCTTGATTGAATGAAATGCATTTATTTTATGAATCCATGATTTGAAAAATAGAATTGGATTTTTGTGTAAGGATAGGTGGTTACAAAATGGTTAAAATAAAGCAGCATTTCAGCCTGCTTATTTTAGGTCACTTTCACTAAGATTCACTATCAAAAAGAAGGAAGGAAGGAAGGGAGGGAGGGAGGGAGGGAGGAAGGAAGGAAGGAAGGAAGGAAGGAAGGAAGGAAGGAAGGAAGGAAGGAAGGAAATAAACGATTGTAATTTCAATGAAACAGGAAGATCTGAGCCACTGCTTATCTCTATTTTCAATTGACTGTCCCTTAAAATAGATTACACTTATACAGGAAGCACATTCCACACGTTTGCTATAAAATAAAATATTTTTACCCTGTGGTTCAATGGCTAATTTCCAAGCTATAATATCATAAGCAGTCTATCTAAGGAAGAGGTTCAGGTTACTGGGAAAGACAGCTTTCCACAATGACAAGATCAACAATGCCTCCTAGTTATTTTTTTATAAAATGGACATTAAAAAAAAAAAAGATGTTCTCTGAATTCCCAAAAGCTATTTAAAACTAGGCCTTCTAGTTACTTTTATTAAGCAAATTATTAAGGTGACACCATAATTGTGTAAGTTAAAAAGAATGTTGCAAGTTTGTGTTACATCTCTTTGAAGAAAACACTTTCAATGATAAATGACACGTCCCATCAGTTATTTAAATGTCTTTAAATTAAGGGGTTTTTAAAAATTAAAAATATGTACTGTGAATATGATTCTTCAAGAATTGCATACCTTATCACTGATCTGGAGAGAAGAATTTGATGACTCAGGTCTAGTTAATCTAAGTCGTACCCAACTCATTCACTCCCAGTTTCTAATCTATCAAATTATCGAACCAGCTGGACACTCTTCACTTCAGTGGGCTGACTTTAAGCAAATCACAGTTGCCCTGACCCCCTACAGTGCAACAACAGCTTGTTTTGGTTTTGGTATCAGCATTATTCAAAGGCTGATGAATGGTTCTTCCTAAGCTTCACTATGTCTACTCTAATTGATCCATTGAACATGAAGAAAGGCTGTAAAAGTTGGTGTTACCTAATTACCGTCCAAGTGAACTAAGTCAACTCACCGGGTTTCCAAGAAGCCAAGAACAGTAAAATTAAAGAACTAATAGACTCCAGAGAAAAGAAATACAGCATTAATTTGAATGAATACTTCTCAGAGTGCTATATTAAGGAAAAGAGTTACTACTGACTCTTATGGATAATTTGTTCCATTCTTAATTATTTCCTTTCATCTGTCCTCTCTTATTTGGTCATGACAGTAGCTGCACTTTGAGCTATTTATCTAACTAGGTTGTATGTTTTAAACTCCAGATATTAGGAATATAGATAATCTAGGTTGCCTGAAATGATAGGAAATATCTCCTATTTGCCTATCAGCAGACTTATAGCTGCTGATTAAATTCATCTGAATGCAGTCTCTAATACAATGTGGTCAAGGATTTATTATACTCATTTAGGAAAGGGTGAGTACTTGATCTAATTCTAGGGAAGGTTTCTGATGTTCATATCTTGCCTCCTGTTTTTTTTACTGCAACCTGTGAACCCATTCTGAATTCAGTGGACCAAATAATAAACATACACACATTATCCACAGCGATTCCATCATGGAGAACCTCTGGAAAAAGATGTTGCCATAGCATGTTTATACCATGATTAAGTGCAACCAGATTAAATTGACTGAGTAGATGTCAAGAGGAGATTAAAAAAAAAAAACCAGTTGGGTTTTTATGAAAGTAGGATAATGTCATTTAGTCTTGAAAGCCTAACCAAGTAATTTTCCCACACATCCTTTACCTAGCTTAATTAAAGCTGATTTACTTTGAATCTGCTCATGTTCTTGTTAAAAAAATATCTTCTATAATAGGTCTGTTTCCTCCCTTAATTGTCTTTCTGCTCTTTCTATAATCCTGTGGTCTATTAGGCATGCTATCACAGTAGGAGGAAGAGTTTTGACTTTTTTTAAAAAAAATCTCCATACAAAATTCATGCACTTACTAGATGTGAAGTAAGAGTTAGTTACTAAAAATCACTTTGCTGTTGCCTAATAGTCTTCTGGATTTTCTTCAGCCTAGATATGATATGGGTAATAATAATACTGTTTCTATCTACTGATAACCTTGTGTCTTTACAGATACAATTTATTTATTTCTAAAGATAACGGGCAACAAATTAGCTTTTTTTCCTCTCCTCTCCAGGTTACAATCACTCAACATCACTCTGTCCACAATCATGTCTATTCAAGATATAAGATTCTAAATTTTCATTCCTGGGATTTGTTGTTGTTGTTAGTTGCGAAGTCGTGTCCGATCCATCGCAACCCTATGGACAACGTTCCTCCAGGCCTTCCTGTGCTCTACCATCCTCTAGAGTCCATTTAAGCTCACGCCTACTGCTTCAGTGACTCTATCCAACCACCACATTCTCTGTCGACCCCTTCTTCTTTTGCCCTCAGTCGTTCCCAGCATTAGGCTCTTCTCCAGTAAGTCCTTCCTTCTCATTAGGTGGCCAAAGTATTTGAGTTTCATCTTCAGGATCTGGCCTTCTTGGGATGGGACATCATAAACCAAGAAGAGAACAAGTAGTCCCACATAGTAGTCTCTATATTTACTGATTATGTCTTCTAGACAACTATTAAAGTAAAGGAGACACATTCTCTTTACCGTTTAATTTGCCCAAATCTTCTACAGCCCATCCTCTTGTTAGCCAGTCAAAATCTTCCTTAATCTATTGAATAAGAAATGTATAGGGGGAAAGGTTGTTTTTTTTTTTACTTCTCAATCTCCAAACAACGCATAGTTTATTTCTAAATTACATTTTTCTTTAACATGAGCATGAACACAGGTGAAGTTTGATGGCTTTTTAATGTGATACTGAGATGTTTGTCCTATTTTAAACCAAAGCAAATTGTTCCAGTGTAAAATATTTGCACTGACCTCTGTAAATATTGTCTCTTCAGTTTCTGTCTGTACAAACCAAGCTTCAGCCTTGAGATTAGATGTTTTAATTCTGCAGACTGGCAGCCAGGCATGTAAAACTTTAGGAAATTTGAGGACAGGTCCTTGAAGCCAGAAAAACATCTCTTCTTAGAAGTGATCTCTCTTGGCAATAATTTCTCTCCCACAAACTTTGCTTGATTTCTCTGAAAGCAGCTATAATAACAAGGGCAGAAAATGAAGCAGTGAAATTTAGAAGAAATGGCTGTACATAGTCTTATTTTTTTTCATATTAATTTGCTTTGCAATTAGAGTCAGAATTTGTATTGCTGGGTACCAGAGGCCTAGGTCTAGACTATCATCTTCCTACATCTTGCAATAGGTGATGACTTGACCATAAAATAAATAATTCAATGTACTTTGTTTTATTAAACAAAATAATGATCATAACAATATAACATGATACAGCTTTCACAGAAAAAAAAATTGGAACTTAGATGTATTTGGGAAATTGAAATAAACTTTGTTGTAGGCATGCTGTAAACAAATGATGCTGCTTGGATTGCCACCAAAGCTCACTAATTTTCTTCACTCTGTGGTGTTGGCCTGTCTCATGCAAGGGAGAATGTTGGCCACACTTCATGGCAGAAATGCTTTTTATAGTCTAAAATAAGTAAAACAGAAAGTCTATAGCAGGAAATTGTTTCCTGGTCATTTTTCAAAGACGAAAAGCAAAATAATAAAAAAGAAGAATCCCAAAGTGGAGACTGTATATTTAAATCTAATGTTGTGTGCTTTGATATGAATAGAACAGAACAGAATAGAATAAAAGCTGGAAGGAACATTGGAGGTCTTCTAGTCCAACCTCCTGTTCAAGCAAGAGACTCCATACCATTTCAGAAAAGTGGCTGTCCAGTCTCTTCTTAAACATCTCCAGAAGCACCCACAACTTCTGAAGGCAAGCTGTTCCATTGGTTAATTGTCCTCACTGTTAGGAAATTTCTCCTTAATTCCAAGTTGCTTCTCTCCTTGATTAGTTTCCATCCATTGTTTCTTGTCCTGTGCTCTGGTGCTTTGGAAAATAATAATGTCTCCCTCTTCTTTGTGGCAGCCCGTCAAATATTGGAATACTGCTAACATGTCAGGACTGCTAACGGTCCTCCTTTTCTCTAGACTAGCCATGTCCAGTTCCTGTAACAATTCTTCATATGTTTTAGTCTCCAGGCCTTTAATCATCTTAGTTGCCAATATTTATGTAATATATGGGAATATTTTTTGTTTCTCAGGATTACCGTCTTAATTCTTCAGTCACACAAATTTTGAATGAATAAGATTCAGACTATATTGCCAATTGTTATTGGCATCAATATTTATTTTTTGAAGAAAAAGGGAAGTGATTTATTGGGAGATAAAGAATGGGATTCATAGGGGTTTTTTTTAGAAGCACCACCAACTGAACTAAATCTTGTGCCCCTCTCTGAAATACCTTCTGAATAAAAATAGGGATAGGAAAAAGAATTCTGCCCCTGGAAACATAATATTTGAGTCAAAGCTCGTTATTTTTTGAAAATTAATTATGGCACCACACGCAACCTATATAATCAGATGTACTATTTTGATTACAAGAAGGAACACTTGGGTGTGTTACGCACAAGACCCAAGGCTGCCTGAAAATAACTGGTCTCTAGGCAGTTTGATATTAACCCCATGTAATTATGCTTATCCTTTGGAGATTTAAGTTATTTTAATGCACATTTTAAAAACAAATTACCTTATACACTACCTTGTTTCAGCAGGCATAAATGTTTAGCTTGCTCCGAGTTTTGCATGTTCTACCTGCTATACTATCCATACCAAAACTTCTGTTAATATTCAATCTTAGTAAGAAGCCATATGAAGCAAGATATAACAGTTAAAGAAGGTCTTAAGTTTTATTTGGCTATCAAATAAATAAAGGTAGTCCTTGACTTACAACCACAATAGGGCACAAAATTTCTGTTGCTAAGTGAGGAGACTATTAAGTGAGTTTGGCCTCAGTTTAAAACCTTCCTTGCCACACTTGTTAAGTGAATCACTGCAGTTGTTACTGGTAGTAACAAGGTTGTTAAGTGAATCTGGCTTCCCCATTGACTTTTCTTGTCAGAAGGTAACAAAAGGCGATTACATGACCCCGGGAAACTGCAAACATCATAAATATGAGTCAGTTCCAAGCACCTGAATTTTAATCATATGACCATAGGGATGCTTCAACAGTCATAAGTGTGAAAAATAAGTCACTTTTTTCAGTGCCATTGTAACTTTGAATGGTCAAATGAATGGTCATTCAAAGTTGTATTGTTGTAAGTCAAAAACTACCTGTACTTGAAAAAACCAACCACACTTTATCCATGTTGAGTGTTAATATGATATTACTAGATCCTTTCAAAATCCTTCTTAAATTTCTTTATTTTTCACCTGAACATAACTAAAAATCTTTCATGTAAAGTATAAACTCAACTCCCATTTCCATTTCATTTCCAAGATTAGTGCATTGCCTTACGAATCCTTAGGGTTTTGTATAAGGACAAATAACATTCGATTTTGCTTGTAATATGTGAAAATGATAGTGATAAGAAAGCAAAAGGATCCATTTGATGTACAGACTTGCTTAATTCTATCTTCTCCCTACCTTTTTGTATTCACCGCTCTTCAGATGAATTTGTACATTAACAAGAATAATAATGAAAAGAACTTTGCATTATTTATTAACCAAAGCTGTCTTTACAAGTCTTCATTTTTTTTTTATCACCATGTGCTGAATGAGTGCATTTAAAGTGCAGGAGACATTTGTGCATATTAGTTTAAATAAAAGCTTTTAACTTTGTTTGAAATTGCTGGTGCCCCTGGAAACTAGTTGATTCTTGTTCTGAAGTAGGAGATTTAAGACCCAAAAGGATGATGTAATGTTTACCAAAAAGGCAAGTCCACAAAGAATCTTTCAGGCAGCAGTAAGTCAGAAAATAGACAACCTACAGCAGGATCTGTAAAAACATTACAAAACACTGCACAAATAACAAACTTCAAAATAAGTATTTTGATCTTCAAAATTTATCATGGTCTCTTAAAGCTAATATGAACATTTTAGAAGGTAACCAGTATTCCTCTAATTGTTAAGTGAACTAGCATATAGATAGATCATGTTTAAGTCTACCTTCATTGAGTGACTGGACATCACTATCATTCAGCTCAACATATATTGGAAAGATTGAGGGAGGGAATAGTATGTACTGACAGTGCCATCACTCTGCCTGAAAGAAAGATGAAATGTAATAAACACAACACAACACACACACACACACACACATACAGATATATGCACAACATAGACCCTTTTGGTGATTAAAAACCAACAATTTTGTGGTATATGTTGCACTGAGTGATAGTGATGGCCAAAGTCACTCAATGAAGGCAGATTTAAACTTGATGCTAGCTCTTGTTCTGTGTGATTATTTCACCCAAAGTCAGATTTTGAAACCATATTTTTTCACATTCCTGAATTTATAATACTAAATAGCTTCCATTGGAAAGATCTTGCACAGCTTTGTGATTGGAGAGAGAGGATGGAAGCAAGAGCTAAAATTTCACTTTTCTGCCTACATAAAAAACAACTGTTCCTCTTTTCAAGGAAAACAACTGATATTGTAATCTCGATTTGATAAGCACTTTCCCCTTGACATTTCTGCAAATTTCTTTGCTATCTTGCCTTTAAGTGGCTGGACAATAACATCTTTCCTTTCCCATTTATCATTACAGGCTTAAAAAACAAATCTGCTTTAACTTGCTTTTGACAAAAATATATACTTTACCATTTCTTTTCATTTTAAGCTTCCTACATTCCTAAAGTTGCGCTATGCGTGTTTCCAGAATATCAGAATCCTTCCTTTCTTGTCTCTGAGCAATAGATAGTTTGTTAAAACATCTTCTTTACTCAAACTACACAAACCAAGATGGAATGATGATGTGGGAAGATTAAAATAACCTTCTTTCATAAAAATAAGTATACCATAAATATAATGCAACATGTGCAAGATAAGACACAAGTTCTTCTGTCAGATCTGGAGAGATGATAATGGGGGGAAAATATGTTTATCAGTAACTACCACTAAGCATTGCTCCACCACAATAGTCTTCATTATTCCTTTTGTAAGGTAATTTCCAGTCTAACATTTTTCAAAGTTTTTTTTTTTAAATGTGAATATAAAATATATAGCAGATCTGAAGATTGAAGATTATATTTAATTTTTTTTAAAAGCCAAAGGATTTCTTCCATCTTTTGTTGAACCTTAAAATATGCTGCAGGGATAGAAAGAAGCCAATGTGCAAATAATTTGGAACAGATATTAGGATTTTAAAAATTGCTGAAAATGGAAATGACCCTTTGACCACCACCCCATTTATTTAAAATAGTATAATCCTCCCTTGGTCCCTCTACAGATTTGAGAAGAGAGAAAACTAGCAGAGTTTTACATATGATTAGTGCCATCCCTGTCTGGATAGCCTCCCAGGGAATTCACAAATTCATACTTTTCAAAGTTGCTAAGGTTGAAAAACTATTCCTCATGTAGGCATTGGGATGTAATAATGAGTCAAAGCCGGATAATGCCTATTACCTAGGGTAGCCTAGGGTACCTCCAATTTAGGGACCCTCCAAAACCATGGACTTTGATTATCGTTATTCTCTAGCTGGCATGATCCTTGACAAAGATTCTGGAAATTAATCCTTACTTGACCATAGACTTTAGCTATATAATGTGCAAATCCTTTCAGTTCAATGAACTGATAACTTTTTTTCTTTTTTCTTTCCAGCCCATAACTCAAATATTGTCACTTCTCAATATTATATCCAGATCTCAAAATAAACTTGGGATTTCTTTTCCTATTGAAGTATAGCCTAGGAGAAAACATTTGTACAAGTGTCTGTCCCCATCATTATTAAACATTACATATTTACATTTTCTTACATATGGACTTGAAAATACATCCTGCAGGCAAACATCAACATGCAAATTCAAGAATAAGTCAGGCTGACCTATTGGAAGCATTGAACTCTGTCGCATGAAACAAGCAGAAGGATGAAATCATTAAAAAGTAAACAAGGAATTAAGTATATGCATATATGTAAAAACAGCTGCCTTAAGGAAAAGATAAACATGCATTTCAGCGCAAACAACATATGGTAGCTCAAACAATCATCCCTTTGGAACCGAAGCAAATAACTTTCTAACTTTAGCGTGTTTCCCCAATTTGTTACTTATAAAACCCCTTTGAAATGCATTGTGCATGTATAATATTAGGGAATATTCATGGGTTGCATTTTATTGGCTGAATCCTTCAGTCATAATAAAGAATATTGTGACTAGACAATTCTACAGATATTCCAGTTAAAAGAAACATTTGCATATGTTCCAATTGGATGAGCAGTGAATTCCCTTTTGTTAATACTTAATACCGAACCAATGAAATGACTTCCATGTGCTTTTAAAAAAATAATAATATACTGTATGATTAAATTTCAGAAATATTAAACACAGTGGATGTTGAATGTGATGTACTATGAAGAATAAGGAATGTTCCTTTCTTTTTGCTCTTCTGTCATTATGCTGAGTGATTTTCTATATGTGGTTAAATGTAGGAACAGGCCAAGGTAAGTTAATTCATGTATAATAAAGGAATATTATACTTATATTTAGGACTTTGCCTAAACTGCTCACACTACTTCCAGATTTAACTGGCAGAAGGAAATCCAGATGAGATAGAGAGAAATGAATGTTAAGTGAATGAATGAATGTGAGAGCTCAGAGCTGAAGAAGCTTCTTAGATGAGAAGCAAAACATCTTCAAAGAAAAACCAGAAAGTTCAGTTGCCATTTGAAAAAGCACCTTTGGGACAACCATGACCTGGATGACTGAGAATCTCTGTAGACAGATACAGCTTATGTGAAAAAACGGAAAGAAACAGAAAAGGTTTCTGTTTAATAACCAAGTTATCATTGATTTTAAGAGGACAAGCTCTCAAAATTCTGAATTTGTTCAGATTTTTTTATTTTAGATTTCACAATGAGGAATATTAAAAATAGTGAACACTTTCATGACTGTATAGGGATTTTTTACACTTTAACCAGAATTATGTATTGCTATTATTCTTGATGGTAATGATTATAGGCAAGATCTGTTCAAATCTTGCTATATTCCAAATAGATAGTATTGGAATGATTGCTAAGGCATAAAGTATACAGTTTCTTTAAGGTATTCATTTTCGGCTTACTTCTACCACCGCTGAGTTTTTCCTAATAACCTGGCATGAAAAGCATATCTCTGATGAAACTTTTCGAAATTGCTGGCCTTGGTATCAGACTGCTAACAACACAACCATCACAGTGGTTAAGGGATCCAGAGTGACTCAGAGTCCTTTCGTATTAGATGTCACCCATTCTCTTGAGGTTGACCATCAAGAGTTGAAGAACTGTATGTTTTTAGAGAGAACATTATGTTATTTCAAAAGAGCTATGTATATTTTCTCATGAATGTTACCATGATGATTATGTCTGTTTTGCAATACATTTGCCATTGGTATATATCACTTCCGTTGTGGTTTCATTCTTTAAAAAAACACTGCTTCCTTAGGGTTCTGTGAAAATGTTATTTTGAAAAAGAGAGGCTAATTTTTTTTCCAGGCATTCATATCTACTCTTAAAGCACTTCTGGAACTACGTGTCAATCTATAAATTGCTGCTAGCCCAAGGTTCAGCATCTTGGGTAATGGTGTATTGATTAGAATGCAGTATTGCAGGCTAATTGTGCTGATTGCCAGCAGTTCAATTCTTGCCAGCTCAAGGTTGACTCAGCCTTCCAACCTTCTGAGGTTGATAAGATGGGGACCCAGATTGTTGGGGGCAATATGCTGACTCTGTAAACTGCTTAGAGAGGGCTGTAAAGCACTATGAAACAATATATATAAGTCTAAAATGCTAAGTGCTAATTTCACAATGAGTGCCAAGCACTCTGTTAGAATAGGTGCCCTACAGAGAGTAGTAAGAATAGCAATTTTTTTTTCCAAAAATGGTATAAGTGTTGATGATATTGTTGTCAGTGCGTTCTTTTCTTTTCTATAGATACTGAAAAGAAGGTGGGTATTATAGTAAGAAAACTGAATATGCACACTTTGCACCTACTACAAACTTATCAAAAGTTTCAATTTATCCAGAAGTCTTTTGCAACATAAATCCATTCAAGATTCTGCTTTAAATTTATAACCGTGAAAATATTTCCCTCAAAGTTTTTACAGACTAGGGTCAATCTTTGCAAGCATAACATTCTGTTCTAGGTGTAATTGGTTGTTAAATGTATATTACAGGTCTGTATCTGATACTTGAAAATCAATGTAGCATTATTTAAAGAGAAAATGTGAGGGGCTTAAAGCAACCCTTTCACTGATCACTTTCATCTGACCCTTATCAGCTTCAAACTAGAAAGTTTACTTAAACTTAGTTAAACTTACAAACACGCGCCCACATGTCGGGGACATGCTGATACATAGGCAGACAAATAAACATTTCTAAACATTCCTGGGTGGTGGGAGAAAGCTGTTTCTGAGAAACATATCTTCAGACAAGAAGAAACCCCACATGCACAGGAAGTGCAAAGTCAATCTAAACATTTCATTTTCCATAAGAACCAGAAAAACCACCAACTGTCATCAGAAACAAGGCACGGTACTGCTTAAGTGCAGAAAACTTCTTGCCTGCTGGTTGAATTTCATTTTTAGCTACATGTTCTGGAAGTTATATCAGAATCCCTGACAGGGCAAGTTAGCCTTTTCTAACTATGACAGGTTGAGGTGACAAGGAATTTGTTGGTATACCTTCTGATATACGTCTTTAGTGGGGTCCTTGGTACTCTCTGAGTTTGGTGGTTTTCTTGCAAACATTTCATTACCAAGCTAGCTTACATCATCCAAATATCTTCCATCAACATCAAAGATGATATTACCTAGTTTAGTAATGAAACGTCTGCAAGAAAACCACCAAGCTCAGAGAGCACCAAGAACCGCACAGTTCAACCCTGAGCTATATAAATATTCTCTTATGTATACATGTCTTTAGACAACAGGTGACTTTCAGTGCAAATAGTTTTTTTTTAATTGAACTTTATGAAACTTATCATCAATAAAGGTCATATTTGTTTTACGATAGTGGTGCTGCATAGCAATTTAAACAGCACAGGTTTATGGATCGAGAGATTTGATATCTAAAATTGACATAAGAGAATCAGAAGAGGTTAAGAAGCAAAAAGAATATTTGAAAAAATTGCCCTGATTTTAGTTGTTTGCATTTAGCTTGGCTCTAACAGGATCTGAAAAATATTGTTCCAAAGTCATCACAGCAGCTTCTGAAAAGCATTTTTTATGCATTTGTATGATTTAACAGGATAGAAGAGATGGGCAGAAGAGTCCTCTTTTTACACCTGAAGATTATGGAAGTGATAGAGGAAAGATCATGTCAGAGTAGAAAGCTAAAGAGAAAGCTCACAAAAAGGAGCTTTGGAATAAAGGAGAAAGGGATTAATACAGGACTAGACTGAAAATTAGTGTATTAGTTTATAGACTAAGAAGAATATGAATGATTTGGACTACAAAGGTTATAGTACAAATAAGGGGACATAGTGGGACAGAGAGCAGGAGAAGCCAAGATAATAGAGATGACCAACATAGGAACATAGGAACCATACTTTGGACAAGGAATTAATGAACGAAGGTTGTATTGTTATAATATTATAGAAGGATGGACTAAATATATGAATAAAAACACAAATACAACATTTCTTTCCCAGTCCCTGTGAAGGAAGATGATGGTCTTATGGGACATTAAGAATTTATGAGAATATGAAGACTTAGAAAAAAATGTGTCAGTTAAATTCTGCAGGTAGTGAAACTCAAATGAGAATTAAACCATAAAACAGAAGTACTTAGATGAAATTGGAAGAAAACAGGAAGTTTTGAAGGAATGGGTATGTCTATATGATTGCCATTATAGGGGGCTGTGAAAGTCATAGGAATTGTTGAGGACACTTGCAGAAAAGAACTAAAGATAGGCAAGAACAAATCCCTGGGAGTTCCAGCAGGAGAGTGGAAAATATGGAAAAACAATCAGAGGGTTGGGGGAAAACACCAGCTGAATTATGAATATCTAGAGCAGGGGTCTCCAACCTTGGCAACTTTAAAACTTGTGGGACTTCAACTCTCCGAATTGAGTTGACCCGGAGTTGAAGTCCACATGTCTTAAAATTGCCAAGGTTGGAGACCCCTGATCTAGGGTGTCAAGAAAGTCAAGGAAGAGGGAATGATGAACTGTGTCAAAGACATCAGAGAAGTCAAGGAAGAGAGAAATAGAATGGAAAATGTGAGAACAGGATTTAAAAGAGTGAGAGGGTTTTAATACAGTACAAAGAATGAAAATCCAATTTTGATAGTCAACAGAAAGTCAGAAGAAAGCAAAAGAATCAGCAAAATTGTGCTGGGAATTCAACAGCAAAAGAACATTAGAAAGAAATGATGATGAAAGGGGGGAAATGGAAGAAATTGATAAATGATTGAATTCCACAGAGCTAGTCTATTGTATTTACTCAGACAATGCTAGTCAATTGTATTTACTCAGACAATGCTATATTACCATTTCTTTTGGAACTGCCTATGTATTATAATTATCAGTTCTCCCTCTTCTTTTGTTTATATCTTTTTGAAATGTTCAGTATACCTTGAACCAGGCAAATTACCTGCAACAATTTAATTGTTGACAAGTTAACAAATCAATTAGGTAGGAGTATTTCACCAAGAAAACATGTGCCACACTGATAATCTACTACAACATTACTATATGATTTGAATGAATGTATCACTCATTAACCAAAAATATATAACACAAACACCATAAAACCATCTGGTAATCTGATCATCTATATGATCTGGTCAAATGATGAAGAAAATAATTCCAGTTTTCCACTGTTGATAGAAGGGCAGACCAGAATATGTTTTTATCTCCTAGGGCCTACTCACAATTGACATGAGAACCTGTTGAGTATTACAGGCAAAAGATTATTGGGATAGGACACCAGATCTGGTCTGCAAAACTCAGGATCACCAATAGAAGTTAGCCATGGTCTAGAGTTTTCTATAACCCTAGTAGTTCTTTTTCAGATATTATTCACATTATAAATTCAGAAAGGACTGCGAGGTAAGATGCTTCATATACAACCTTTATGCAAAATTCTTATTTGGAGAGTTGCCAATAGATTTATTTTTTTTTAACACAAGCAGTTCTTTAAAATGAAGATCAGTCTTTTTATTTCAACATTCAGTAGTGAAAGAGAGGTGGAGGGCTTTCTTATAACCTCTTGGTCTTAAGCATTCCTGGTTTCCACATTAGGAAAGCCTTTGGAACACCATGACACTTCTTTGCGTGTGAGAGACTCTGACAGATCAAAGCAGACATCACTTCTGGCTTATCTAGTGCTTATCCTAGAACTATTGACCTCTCAATCATTTATTAACAAGCTTGTCCCTTCCTTCTACTTTGTTAGAGAAAACTATTTACCCAAGTTAAACAATTTACAGAAAAAGTCCCAGATTCCTCCCAGTCTTCCTGGTTCGTCCAATAAAGAAATTTAATAAAAGAAACTAATCCGCATTTTCTGTCTATCTGCATGTATAATAAGAGAGTCCCAATTTGTATAATGACAAGGAACTCAAATGGTACCATAGTATCCTAGATAATTATGAAAGCTTAACATTATTTTGTGAAAAGTTTCTGAAAACAAGCTTAGCTTTGATACCAGAGAGAAAGATTGAAAATCTAGAAGTGAGATGGTCAGGGACAAAGCACGTGGCTTAAATCTACCCTCTGCATGTGGTGGGCTGTCTCTTTCTTTTCCCATTATAAATCCCCTTGAAGTGATAAATCACTTATCAATTCCTTTAAAAGTACTTTATCTTCAGAATCTTTTTTACAGCATGGTAAAATCCACTATACAAGTGCATTTAATGCATGCTAAGTAAATGCTCCTTTAAAACAACTTTAGAAAGTATTTGGAGGGAAAAAAGAGTATTTTTATTTTGTTTGCATTTGAAGATTTAGGTGAGCTTTTCTATGTTGGCAAGACTGTGACCTTAGAATGGATTTGTATGGATTTGGGGATAGTGTCAAAGGGGCATAGAAATCTCTGCCCTCAAAAGAAAAGGCCTGCAGTTCAGTCTTTGGAATCTCCTTCATTGCTGTCATTGTGGCTTTGTTGCTATGGAAATTCTGCAGAAAAGAGATAAAAGAGGATTTTTTTTTCCAGGACTTTAAAGAAGATTGATAATGCAGAATTTCTATTTTTTCCTACACAGTACAAGAATGTTTCAAAGATAGAGAAGAGAGAATGCTAGTTATCCTCCCCATCTTCTTCTTCTTCCTCCTCCTCCTCCTCCTTCTCCACTGGAACCAATGAGGTTGTTTCAAAATGTTTAGAAGGCCAAAGAAATAGGACAACCCCTCCTCTCTTCGCTACATTGGCACAATGTCAGTTGGGCATAGATTAGGGGAGATAACCCCAGATCAAGAATGAGATCCCGCAGGCTGAATGATGATATAGCTTAATGGTGTAAGCTATTCTTTGAATATTAAAGAGTCAAGGGAGATGACTCCCAGTTTATTCCTGGAAATAAAACAACAACCGTGTTACTTGCTGGATGGATGAGAGTCTAGTGCTCCTCACCTCTCTCCATACCAATGAAGCAGCCAATGTAGAATTAAGGAGTCCACAGATGAATTGGGAGATCAAAATCCTCCAGTACCCAGAGTAGTGGAGTACAAGTACATCTTCAACTGTTCTGTTGCTCTTTCTCATTGGAGAAGATATGGCGATCCTAAATACATCATATTTGCAGAAGCACAAGCTTAAATATTCATAATATTTAATTATGAATTAACACTTATCTCAGCTGTCCCCACAGGGGACAGGAAGGAGATCAGTGGTGGGTTGTCTCCAGTTCGCACCGTTCTATAGAATCAGTAGTAAAACTGGCTGAAGGCTCCGCCCACCAATCCCGATGTCATCAGAACGCTTCTGCGCATGCGCAGAAGCGTGCACATTCACATGAGCGAAGCAAGCATACACACGTGGCCCCTTTGCGAACCGGTAGTAAAGGTAAGTAGACCCAGCCCTGGAGGAGATGATCCCAAGAATGTCTATATTAAGTATAAATATATACTAGGAGAAAGCATGCAATAATGCACACACATATTTAAATTTGTAAATGACACTGAAGCAGGCAGACATGGTTAACATCAGAAAAACTATAACTTGATAGGAGCCGTGTCAAGTCTTTGACTTACAACAGTTCATTTAGTGAACTGCCGTTCAAGTTACAACGGCATTGAAAAAAGTCTTCGTAGTACAGTGGTCTAAAGCACCCTGTTATTAAGACCAGCTGCCTGCAATTACTGCAGGTTCGAATCTTGCCAGGCTCAAGGTTGACTCAGCCTTCCATCCTTTCTAAGGTAGGTAAATTGAGGACCCAGTTGTGGGGGCAATAAGCTGACTTTGTATAAATATACAAAAGTATGAAGGCTATTGCTTAGCACATTGTAAGCCGCCCTGAGTCTCCGGAGAAGGGGGGCATATAAATCAATTTTTTTTAAAAAAAGTGACTTATGTCCAATCAAAATTCAGACACAGGGCAACTAACTCATTGTTATGACGGTTGCAGGATCCCAGGGTCATTTGATCCCCTTTTGAGACCTTCTGATAAGCAAAGTCAATGGGGAATCCAGATTCACTTAACAACCATGACACTAACATAACAACTGCCATGGATCCCTTAACAACTGTGGCAAGAAAGGTCATAAAATGGGGCAAAATTCACTTTACAAATGTTTCACATAGCAACAGAAATGTTGGGCTCAATTGTGGTCGTAAATTAAGTAATTGAAAACTCACTGCACATCTCATATTCTCCTCTTCCTCGTAACATGTGGTGTTTATTCTCTTTGGCTTTTAGAAAATTAAAAAAGTTTTCTCCATTTTCAAAGGACTTTGAAGCTGGTGAATTAATAGTATTTTTTCCCTTATTGTTGGGTGTTTAGCATTTTCAATCAAGCTGCTATATTTCTTGTTGCATTTAAATTAATATTAATTGGTTTTTCCATAATTTGAACAAGTTGTTTTTAGTTTTAAATAAAAAATATTTCCTAAATAATGATTTGCCATAACTGAGAACCTGGATTTTTTTTTAAAAAAAGTCAGAATATGAATTGTATACTATAAATGGTTTAAACTGTGTACATTGCTTTCTCAGATGAAATAAGAGAAATTGTGGATGTATCTCTTGCTGTAATTTAAATTTTCAGTGTAACATTCTACTCCTTCCAATCTTACTAAAAGGGTGGAAACGTAATCTTTCCTGTACTACAGCTTAAACTTTGATATGCAATTTCCTAAGTGTGTGTCTTATGGATATGCTGCCAAAGGTTTAGGAGTATCATGTCATTGTCTTTCATGCTTTGTATTTGGTGTGAATGTTGCAAGAACTACAAGAAAAAATCAGGGAAGTGGTCACACCATTATCATTATCTGTCTGGGTGTCATGGGGCTGTGTTGTAGGTTCTGCCCGTAACATATTGGCCGTGCTACAATCACAATTTTCCCTAGGGGGATGTGTCTTTCATTTGTCATGCTATTTTCTATTTTCCTTTCCAAAACAAATAAGCATAAGAAATTGCTTGAACTTACACCAACGAAACAATGGTGTACTGTAATTGTTTTGATAGAAATATAAATATAACAGCTTCGTTAAAGGAGTTTATACATATATCCATATATGTTAACATTAAATAACCTTTAGCTTCTTTTTGCTTAAAAACATGAATGTACTGACATTGGTAAGACCATATTATTAATGAGCCAATTCCAACAGAATCTCCTATAACTGGTCATGTGAAAAGTTATTTTGGATTGGAGCCATCATTTCCTCTCTGACTTAACTGGGTGATTTATACCATCAATATGCAGCAGGCTGCAAAGACTGATGTATCATGTTTCTATGGCTGCAGTGCCATTATTGCTTTTAGTTGATTATCAGTTGTCAATTCAGTTCAAAAATCCTAATTTTTCATGGCTATATAATTCAATGTTTTGAATGACATGCGACTTAAATTATTTATCCCCAAAGCATTACATCTATAGAATTTAGCTACTTAATAAATAAGTAGCTAAATTCTATAGATGTAATGTAAGGGAAAATGACTCATCAGAGAAAGGGATAATTTTAAAAATCTAGTTTTAAATAATACATGGCTTTGATTTGTTTAGAAACTTTCTTCCCAATTAACATAATGGCATGGAGAAAATCAAGGTATCCTGATTTCTTATTGCTAAGGAAAGTTGATTCAATATTAAAGTGGTTGAAATTCAAACATTACTAAATGCAGGCATTTTTCTGTCTGCTGGTATGCAGGTAGTACACTAAAAACTGTTATATTACAAACTTGCATGTATCATAGTCTATTTCATGAGATATATAGGATAGATTGGACTGTGATCAACAGAAAAGGCTCAAATAAAAATGTTAGTTTATAAGTTGCAAAAATTATTCTGGTTGTTCCAAAGGTGCTTTTTCAGGAGGCAACTGAACTTTGTTGTTTTTTCTTTTGAAGACATTTCGCTTCTCATCCAAGAAGTTTCTTCAGTTCTGACAGGATAGTAGGGAATGTAAGGAATTATATTCCTTGCAGACAGCTGGTCATTTGCATCTTTTTAGAGGGTCGTTGAAGCACTTGGAGGTTTATCTGTGTCCTCAGAGTCACTTGAGTAGTGCAAATGGTTCCTGTAATCTTCAATTTTTCTTCTGGAAATCCATTCCTACTCCACACCATTCAGATGGATGACTGAGAATCTCTGCAGACTTTTATCCAGGTTGTTCTTACTGTAAAAAGGGTAATATGGCTTTGGTATCTTTCTTCCAGTATGCTAAAAAAGACATTGCTGTATTGTTTTCCACAGATCAAAAACTTCCCATTTTTAAATTAGTACTTCCATAAATCCTTTAATCTTATATGGTGACCTATGGCTTCATGGAACTGATAAGAAACTGATAATCTATGACACACACGTGGATGCACACACTCACACTTTGTTCATATTCATCAATACTCAGTCTACTTTTAATCTCCTACAACTTCCTGAACTTGCACTGACCTTAAAACACAAAGTATTCCGAACTGTGTGTATGCCTACCTACCTATAAACAACACCTGGAGAACAGAGAATCCAGCAGCTGCTTTGCCTCTTTATTGCTTTATTATCTTGTATAATACAGAAAACATGATAGCCAAGTCCAATCTCTAAGCTTCGGCGGCTTTGCAGATGGCTAGCAGTTGAGTTTAATGTTTTTACAGCTTTCATCAGCACCCAAAGAACAAGGACTATAATAAGACCTTTTTTTTTTTTTTTTTTTTGCAACCTTGGTGTGGTTCATTCCAGGATCACTATGTTTTCCACATCGTGTGGCATATTCTGAAACTATTTCTTCTTTATGTACTCTCTCTTGCTGAGGGTGAGCCTAAATTTGGACATGGAGAGTCTCTGGTGAACCCACAACCTGACTAGATAGGACTCAAAAATAGCCCTGTTTGAACCCTCATCAATCTTCTTCAAGTCCATGTCAACAGTACCTGTTGTATACATATTGACTTAGTATGAAACAGGAAACAGACACCTAAGTATATCATTGAGAGTTTCAATTCAAGATAAAATATTGATACTACCAATAATGTAGTACCTTCATACTGAAAGGATATGGAGCTAACTAAACTTAAATAGAACTGGCACACAAATCTAATTCCAATTCATACTGTCACTTATACATTAGTAAAAAAAAAAAATCCTGTTATGAAAAGGGATGGGAGAGACCAGTAGTGGGTTTCAAATCCTGTCACTACTGGTTTGCTCATGGAAATACGCAAATGTGCATGATGCTTCTGTGCATGTGCGTGACGCTTCTGCGCATGTGCAGAGATGTCTGGGCGGGTGGGCAGAGCCTCCCACTCTCCCACTGGGAGAGACACAGATTTGCAGCCAACAGCATCATTTATGTTTGCATGTCACTCTAAATTTTTTTCATAGTTTGTTGTGAACCACCTTAGATTATTGCAGATAGGATATGTGGCAGTGGTGGGATTCAGCCAGTTTGCACCACTTCAGGAGAACCGGTTGTTAACTTTCTGAGCAGTTTGGCAAACAGGTTGTTGGAAGAAATCATTAGGGCAGAGAATCGGTTGTTAATATAGTTGAATCCCACCACTGGTATGTGGCCATACTTTATCAATAAATTCAATAAATAACTACATTCAAACACATTATAGAGAATTACAAAAAGCAGTTAGAATGGTGGATAAAGTTTCTGGAAGTAGACAACGGCAAAAATCTAAAAACATGTAGATATCAATAGAATATAATTATCGTAAACAGCCAGTTTTATGAGATTCTATGTGTCAGTAAGATAAGTCTGAAATTTATATAAAGGATTGTAGCTTTAGAACAATATATTGCTTGCTCTCAAAGCCAGGAACAATTTAAAATGTGGAGTAGTAAGGAAGTTTGTCACTGTGATTTGTCAGCAATTGCTTTGGTTTTTAAATAATAGTTGCTGAATTGAATGAGCAATGCTCATGTTGGGGCTATTAATTCTGAACTCATGGGGAATGTTTCAAGAAGGCAGATATGAAGGATAATAAAAACAGAAGCTTTTCTTATCTGGAAAACCCCTCTTGCAGTTCCTGTTCTCTACCTTTTCCCCTTTCTTCTAGCAAATTGTAAAGGCCGCTGTTATCTATAATGTAGCCAACTTTTGCCATTGGCCAATAAAATTTCATTTCTTTGATGCCTTCAAATTTTTATCCTTTCCCACTCTTTCCTTTCCTTTTTAATTCTTTTAACTTCTTTTAATTATTATTTTTATGATGTGTGTTGAACTTTATACATACATGGGTATACAAGCTGGTCAAATAAAGTTTACCTTTCCCACAACAGAAAAATATTACTTTGGGCCATCATACAAGACATATCTGTATGAACACCAATAAGCACTTAAAATTTCACTGGACTGATGCATCCAAATTTTGATAGGGAGATCAATAGATAACTAATAGAAAAATGATTGCATGATTTAGATTTTACAGTATCACCTGTGTAGAATTTGATTTAATTTCAATATTAGTTCCTAAGGAAAATGTGAATCAGAAGCAGTTTTTTAAAAAAAGTTTTTTATTTATTAAACATTAAAAACATTAGACACAGTGTGACTATCCTGGTCTTAACATATTCATACATATTCTTTCCATAACAACAAATATAATTACTATTTAACATACATTGCTACTTTGTTCTTATATACATATCCCTTGTCTTCATTTACTATCTATTTACTATTTGTTTACTATTTACATTTATTAACACTATCCAGTACTAATTCTATAAACCCTAAATCTTTTTTGTTCCATCTCCTTTTCTCCTTTCCAACCAATAATACACTTTATTCCAGATTTTATAGTATTCTGTCTCATTCTTGTTTTTGAGTTGTCAGCCTGTCCATTTCTGCACATGTCAAAATCTTCCTTATTATTTCTTCTTGTGGGGGGATTTCTTTCTTTTTCCAGTATTGAGAAGCACTTTTTTTCTGACTAACACATTTTTATTAAGCTCGTTAACTTTCATAAACTGTAGCTTATTAATTAGATGCATAGAGTGGTTAAATTAATGTAGAATTTTATAAGGGGACAATGCCCACTTTATGGGAAATAAATTTTTAAAGCCCCCATTCTTCATTCCTACTCAGAACCAAGACAGTCCTGTGATGGATCTAGGGATTTAACTGGAACAGCATCCTCTCCATCACTGACAATGCATAATGACAAAATGAGTGTTTCGTCCTTGCTGAGGTTCTCCTTCTCTTAATCTCTGCCTCTGGCTGCTATCTAACTTCATCAATTGGCCATTTTTCTTTGGAAACCTTGCTTGGGATGTAAGCTTTGACTGGCACATAAAAAGTTACAGAACAGAGTAGCTAAGAGTATCAGCAAGTTTTGGCTTTAAAAAGCAAATGTCCAGCTCCTTTATTAGATGACTCATTTGCCAAGCCAAGTCCGAAAAGAAATGCCTATCCTTTAAAATACGATGCAATGGTAAAGTCAAGTCAAAGAGTTATCAGTATTTTAAACATGAAGGAATTTATGCCATTACAAATCCATCATTCAAAACAACAACAACAACAACAACAACAACCCACACTTCATTAAAAAACTCTTCCTTACTTATTTGCTTTAATACTCTAATTCTATTCCAGCATCTTGTTTAATATATCTATGTGTATGTCTATATACATCAATGTATATTATTTATTTATTAGATTTTTATCCCATCTTTATTTTATAAGTAACTCAAGGCAGAGAACACACATAATACTTCTTCCACAAGAAAACTCCACAAGAAAACTCCACAAGAGTTTTCTTTCTCCACAAGAAAACTCTCAGTGCGAGGTGGGCTAAGAGACAGTGACTGGTACAAAGTCATCTGGCTGGCTTTCATGCCTAAAATGAGACTAGAACATTCTCCTAAATCAGCAGCTTAATCACTACACCAAACTGGTTATGCTTCCTTTAGAAGCCACTTAAACAGAAAATTCAATCCACATTCAATTATGCTAAAAAGCAGTTGATAAAATGCTCCAAAGCTTGTTGATCAATGCTTTGTGCAACTCTTGTATGTGTCTTTGTAGCTCTTCTGGATCTGTTTAATAAATTCACTAAAGAAAGGAAATTGTTGGCCAATGGATCTCAATGGAAGATGATACAGTAAAAGAAATAGAACGTCATGATAAATGCGGTTGGCAGGTATTCAACAAGCTACAAGAACAACTTCACCCTATGCCTGAAGAGAAAAGTTATTGATCAGTGTGTACTACCATATGCAGGTGAAACATGGACACTGACCTCATAATCGATATAAAAGCTACAAGTGGTGCAAAGAGCCATGGAAAGATACATGCTCAGCATTACAAGTGAAGATAGAAAGACCTGCACATGGATTAGAGAATGAATGAAAGTAACGATATCATCAAGAGAGTAAAAGAATTGAAATAGAAATGGGATGGTCACATAGCAAGAAGAACTGATGGCAGGTGGACCAAGGCAGTCATAGAATGGATCCCACTTAATAAAAAGCGCCAACAAAAGAGACCTAAAAGAAGCTGGATCAATGACATTAGCAAGTATTGCGGGCCCAACTGGTAAAAGAAAGCTCAAGACCGAATTGGTTAGAAACATGCAGAAGAGGCCTTCATCCTGCAGTGGATAGACAATGACTAAAATGATAATGGATAAATCATATATATATACACAATAATAATTAATTAGAAAATAAATATTTCTTAGTTATATTTAAACAGAAAGAAACATCCTGTACACATTGCATTAAAGAAAAAAGTACAGGTAATTCATTTGTATCTACAATGTTTTGGTATGTTATTAAAAGCATACGCTAAGAAGTGATACCAAATTATGAAGGATAATTTCTTCTACTATACTGGAGGCAAAAGACTGTGGAATAGAGTTGCTGACCTGTAAGAACTTGTAAGAAATAAGAGATGGAGGCTGTTGGGAGAAATTTTTAATTTTATACACAGAGCACACAGATGCTCCTGGCTATGCTGGAGAATGTCAGTCAACTTTCCAAGACATCTTGCTATAAACTGTATAAATACCTCAGAACAAGAGGAAAGGTGTTTTCAGTCAGGCAGCACCGGATGTGTTTATGAAACCCTGATTTCAAGAGACACATGTTTATTTGACCTGTTCAACAAAATGGAAGAGGCACTGCTAGGGGGAAAATGTGGGGAGAAAGAGAGTGAGGGAGGGAGGGAGGGAGAGAGGGAGAGAAAGAGAGAGAGAGAGAGAGAGAGAAAGAAAGAAAGAAAGAAAGGTTTCCATTATTTCATTTTTTAATAAGTAATAGAATTTAGATAAACATACAATACACACTTAGATTTTTAACAATCTGTTAATAGGAAAACAAAAACAAAATAAGAAAATAGTATGGCAAGGAAACTAGAGATTAACATAGAATGAAATCTTTGGCAAACAAAAAAAAAAGTGTATCTTGCTACATGGAATAGCTGACCAGGCTGTAAGAAATTTGCATGCAAGAACCCATTTCTCTAGTTGGACAGCTTTGGTTTGGTATTCTTTCACATTGACATAGAGTACAATATTTCAGCATTGTACAAAATCCTTTATTTGGAACTTCAAGCTGCTAAAAAATTAAGCCTTGACATCTAAAAACCATAACTTTATGACCTGGCTACTTCTAAAGTCAACCTTCTACAGCCTTGTGCTCTTCAAATGCACTAGGATCACTCTCAGATTGCCTATAAAAAGAAGTCCAACAAATTGTAGTTTTACTACAGTTAGGAAGACATGTCCAAATGAACAGCTTTTAAGAGCCTGGAAGAAACAATTGTATCATTTAAATCTTTAAATCAGAGTACAAGGCGCAACTATTGTTTTCTACAAATTCAAAATAAGCAGAGTCCCAGAAAATACTGTGCATATATCATTAAATTAAATTTAAATGAATAAATGTCATGATTCTGCAGAAATGCGTTTTTCTTCATGTGATACCTAAGAATCTTATTGTTGATGTGTCCTTTGCATTAATTGGTGATTCTGAAAAATAAAGAAGTTAAAGCCTCTTTGAAGAAGAGTTGGCCTTGATGAGTAAGCAAATAACCAAGGCGTAAAAGGCAGGTTAATAAGCCCAAATTGCTTGTGTGCTATTAATATTTACTATAGCCCAAAGATGTTTAGATTCTGTTTTACTGGTATACTGCCTTTATTTGCCATACATCTCACCCATGCAATGAATGATAGTTCAATATTTGTTGAATGAAGTATTTTTTTTCCACAGTGCTGTGTTTCATAGTAAACAAGTTTCTTGTTTTATTTTTTAAAAATGTCTAGTTACAGCAGCTGGGAAATAGCAACTGTGTATTATTTCATCTCTGCAGCCACTGATGTTAACATTATATTCTTATGTGCTCCTTAACAGACCTTGGTCTCTAACTTGACAGAATGATATATTGGACTAGCCTGAGAGACTGGTCATTTTTCCAAGAAAGAAAACTTCAGGGACGTAAACCACATTATAATTAAAGACCAATGACATCTAATAATGAATTTATAAAACAATTGCTTTAATAACCACCAGAGGAAGGAAGGAAGGAGCTTGAACTAAATGGGAACCATTTGTGGGGAAATAAATAATTTTAATGGATGCATTTTATTGGAGAAGACAGTGTGAGTGTGCTTTGAAACATATTTCCAAACTACACAATGTGAAGCAAGGTTTAATGTACAATGCTCAGTCAAACCTTTTATAAACAAAAGTGTAGCCTAAGTTAAATAATCATCTATTTTCAGTGCTGGTTTCAGTGCTGGTTCCTTTAAATGGTGCTTCATTTTGTGCCTAGCTTTTGATGAGGTAGACCAGACAGGAAACACAACCAGATAAGGTAATTCTATTTTATAGTGAAGCCACAGTATCAGGATATTGCAAATATGAAAGTAAAGTTCTTTTCCTGTCAACTTTGCAAGCTGAGAAATTAGGGAGGGCCTTCTGAGTCCCTTGCCCTGCCTATTGAACTATTCAATTGCAGGTTATATGTGTCTTATCTAACTATTCTCTAGCAGCATCTCTTCTGCCCATCTTCCTAGGATTTTTCCCACATACCATTACAGATGAAGATAAACTATTTCATCAGCAATGTCTTACTACATTGTTGAATGGTTGGAAGCAAGGATGGTATCATTTAAGAGATATCACCAACAATCACATTTCAAATCTTGTTAAATTATAGGATTGCGTATACAACAGTGAAGTTGGAGAAAGTTCAAAGGATTTATTTAAAAATGGTAATAGTCCCTCGGGAGTTGGGCAGCATAAAAATGCGATAAATAAATAAATAAATAAATAAATAAAAGACTGCAACAAATGATACTATTAAATTTAATCAAGATTAATTTGGGGAGTATGTTGACCATTTCAAATATGGAAATGTATTTTCAAAAATACCTTTTCCATTGCTATTCTGATTGAGTTTGTACAATATTTTGTTTTTGGAAAAATGTCGGTGAAAAAAATCCCTTTAAGACTTGATGTATCATTTTGAATAAGATTGATGATTTACTCCAAATTACATCAACCAGAGTACATGTATTTAGGCTTATCCCACTAACTTCAAAGGGATAAAAACAATATGCAGAGCAAGGTACCATTTTAATCCATCTTGAGCCTGCCTTCTAAGCTTTATGAATACAAGAGATTCTAGTTTTCAAACACCTGATCTTATTATAGGTTCATTTGAAGTCAGTGTCAGGCCTGTCAGTTAATGTCAGGTTACCATCACCTTTTGAGTTACAATCAATAGAAGCCGTAGTTGTTCATTAACCCTACAGTATAAGCTTGAAAAATCAAAGTTTTTCCAACAATCGGCTCTTAAAAATTATGTTGAGAAAAGTAATGACTAAAATTTTTTATCCAAAGTAAATTGCATTGTGCTCTGATTCCTGATGAAGAGATCTGCCATACTGTTTTAGATCAAGGTAACATGATGGCTACGAGATCTGGACTGCTAACACTGAGACTATTATTAGATGGCAGCAGAAATGTGAAACCTTTCTAACTCTTTTTTGCCATCTGCTGGTTGAGTAGTTGTTTAGATTTTGGCAGCCCAACTATGAAAAGCAAAAAGAAATAAATGTGCACTAAAGACTTCATTATGTGTTGTATTAATTCATTCTGTAGTAGATTTCTTTAACCTTTTCTTTAACACTTATCTCTTCTGTCTGAAGATGTACTTTGAAATAGTTTTCCTATTAATAAACTGCTTTACCCATGTACCGCAAATAATTTAACATCTCTGAAATTGTTTGAATTTGTCCAACCTTATCTAAATAGAGTTTCTGCATCACTCTACCAACATTTTAACTGTCACTAACCTATTTGTATATTACCCCAAATTAAGGGATAACCGCGTCGTAAAAAGGTAGATTTTTAAAATGTTAATATCACAGAGATTGCTTTGAATATGCATTTTGTATGCACATTTTTTTTATTCAAAAGTTGAAGAAAAATTAAATTTCAAAGTAAAACTGTGTTTCTGTTTAAAATAAGTTTGCGTCATATTGTAAATTTCCCCTGTATTCCTACTGATTTTGTATAAATCAAAGTGCACTGATCCCCGCGTCAGTAAAATGTTGTTTTGGAACAGGCGCAGAAATCTGTGAAACAGCAACTTTGTATAAGCACAGTAGTTTTTAAAAGAAACAAAGAAAAAAGATTGATTATTGGTCACAAGAAAAACCAATGTTCCATAGTCAAAATGTATTAGGTGAGTTCTGTGTTCTAAGCAGCTGAAAAATTTATGTGAATTTGGAATTGATGAGACAAATATAGATTTGCAGGAGTTTTTAAAGCTTATTCTAAAGAAAAAATTAAGATCAAATGAAAGTTAATGATTCACAAGGGCTGTAAAACAGAAATTCTCTTTTTACAACTAAGGCAGTTGAATAGCATCTTTTTAAATTATTGTCAAAATATGTAGTAACATTGAGGTCTATCAGTTTCATAGGTTTTATTAAAGCCAAAAAATTATATTTAGATACTAATGGGGTGAGAAAAATATATGTATAAAATGTATGATTCCCAAAGTCCTGGAGACCTCATTATCATAGGTTATTTCAAGCCTCAATTTGCTGAAAAAAAAATGACCAGAATTGGAAAGAAATCAGGAAATCAGGATAACTTAGTTCAAATTTAATTCCAGACAGAGAGTTCAACCTCTGAGATTAGCCATGTGGTAAGTACTGTAATGATCAAAGACGGTGTTAGTTCAGAGGTCCTATGTACATGATATGCAACATGTAGTCACATCACACATCATAGTTAGACTGTTGCAATACATTCTTCATGTGACTGTTTTATGAAAAGCTTCTGGAAACCTTAATTCTTCGAAGTGTGGCAATTAGGCCTCTGGTGTACAGAATTGGGATCATATTGTTCTATGATCACCAACTGTTTTCCAGGTAAAGTTTAGGCTCCTTCAACTTTAAAAGTTAAAGTGTTTAGATGGTGATTAAATTTTAAAAAAACACTACATGTCAGCATGAAAATTTATGAATGTCTAAACATGTTTCTGTTTCCACCTACTGGCACATGGAAAAGGATGTTTTCCTATGTGTCTCCCAAACTTTAGGACACATTCTCATAGAAGGTCCTTTGATTCCTTCAACTTTTACAAAACATCCTCTTCACCCAAACCTTTTGAATTAGTGATATTTTAACTGCTATTTCAATGGAATTTTAATTGCAGGATCCAATCTGTGTCAGCCACCAGGACCAGAGGTTTTGTTTTCTGAGCTTTCGGACTCATGCTAGAGTAGGGAACTTCACTCTGGCAGAATGTGTGCTGTTCTGTGCGTGGTGTTTATAGTGCCTGTTATAAGTGGCTTTTTAGATGTTGATTGGGGTCAGTGATGGGTTGCCCTGGTTCGTACTGGTTCTATAGAACTGGTAGTAAAACTGGCGGGAGGCTCCGCCCACTAACCCCAATGTCACCAAAATGTTTCTGCGCACGCACAGAAGAGCACACGCCTGAGCAAAGCCAGCGCGCGCGCAACCCCACTGCAAACTGGTAGTAAAGGTAAGTAGAACCCACCCTTGATCGGGGTGTATTGATGGCTGGCTTTTAAGTCATTAGGTAGCATTTGCTTGTGCTGCCCAGCCCTCGCCTTCTAAGCACTTGATAGGCAGGTGGTAAATCAGCATTCCTGTTGACATATAAGGGGCCTGTTTCCCAGGCTTCAATCACTTCCCTGTCTGTTTTTGTGCCTGCTCATCCAACAATCTTAGTAGCTGCAAAATTGAATGTATGTTCTTGTTCATTGCAGTGTGTGGGTACTAATCAGTTCAAGTCTCCTCTGAAGACAAAACTCTGGACCTTAACCCTAACCGACCCAGTTTGGATCCTGCAACATTATCCTGAGACACATATATTCACCTTCATTCGTGGATTTTAATTGTTAAAATTGTTTTGCATTCATTTTGTCTGTTAGCCTCCTTGAATACTTAAGGGATGGAAAAGTGGAATACAAACTATTAAATATATTCTATGAAAACCCTATAATAAAATAAAGAGTTTTCCTTCCTATGAATTACACAAACAAGCTTACAATATTGCTTAGAAGCAAGTTCTTAAAATGAGTCAGAGTCCCACAATGTAATTTCCACAGATCAGATTAATTACTTGGAAGAAATCCATCAAATTGGAAAAAGGCACAAAATTTCATTACCCTTATGTGATCTTGTGAGTGTGTGATTGAAAGGATTTACTCTGTAGAGATGTGTATTGTTTTTTCTTCTTAGGACAAGTCAATAGTAATCTGTAGATCTATCATTCTTTGTCTGTATCAAGTTTGAGGGGGGGATCTGGGGTACAGAAATGTGTGCGTGCATGCATGAACATGTGCAAACACACGGTTGCATGGACATGCAAATCCGTGGATATATACACACAAATGCATGGACACAAGTGAACTTGTGCGTGTACGTATATGCGTGGACATCAGTGGTGGGTTCCTCCCGGTTAGGCCCAGTTCCGCCGAGCCGGTAGCGGTGATGATATGACATCACCAAACTGGTTCTGCCCCCCCACCCCCAGCCCCCCCCCACTTCCCCGTGTTATTCTTACCTTTTATTTGGCCCTACCCCCAATCTATTGCTGCCTCCTGAGTTCCAACTGATTGGCTAGAAGGAAAAAAACTATTTAAACTCTTGCCGCGGGGCCTCCCTACAGCTGACCAGTGTTAAAAGACAGGGTGGTGGTAAACCAGTGCCTTCAAAAACAAATGAGTAAACCGGTGCCTACAAAAATAAATGAGTAGACCAGTGCCTCTAAAAACAAATGAATAGACCGGTACCTGCAAAACAAATAGGTAGACCAGTGCCTCTAAAAACAAATGAGTAGACCGGTGCCTGCAAAAACAAATAGGTAGACCAGTGCCTCCAAAAACAAATGAGTAGACCGGTACAGCTATGCAAGCAGTTAAAAGCCTGGAAGACCAGTACCTCTGCTAAATCCTAAAGTATTGTCACATGACCATCAAGCCATGGCCACAAAATAAGCCACGGCCACAGAACCGGTAGTAAAAAATTTTAGAACCCACCCCTGCTGGACATATGCACATGCATAGCAGAGACCTGAAGATCAGCTGGCCAGTGGTCTTGAATATCAGACCAGCATTTAATGACATTACAATTCTTTACTGTGGTCATTTTATAGCATATTATTTTATCATGCATTGTGAAATGTGTATGACCAACTGTAATCTGTTAAAGGTCAGAAGGAATTGAAGTAATAGAAAGTTGCATAAATGCTACAAACTCTCATTTTTCTTAAGTAAATGAGTAAATCATACAGATAACATATATTGAAGCCTGAAGGAAGGAATGAGCAATTTATTTCATTTCCTTTTTGTGTAATTTGGAGATGAGGGATTATTTCTTGCTCCATATCTGGCACTGGTTAAATTATGTTTTCTGCAAGGTCCAATTGAGAGTGTGGAAAGAGAACACTGGTTACATCATAATGCTTATTGTGTTTCAAGATTATCCAGAGTGTAGAGTTCAGTCTGATTTGAAGAGACTCGAAATGATTTGTGTGTGCTTGTGTGCATGTCGATATTCATTCATCATTGGCATCCTTCAGTCTCAAGAGACTATGGTATCGTGCACTGGAAAGAGTTCCTAAAACAGCATCTAGCATGACTAAAAAGGCCAATTTGAGAGTGGTAATCCCTTCCACACTGAGGGCAGATAGATTTCGCTGGTTCCGGGACTGCCTTTTTGTCTCAGCCTGCCGAACAAGTGTCTCTTCGAATTGGAGAAGGCCATGCTGCGTCTTTAGCCTCCAAGCTGAACAATCCGAGGTCAAGGTTTCCCAGTTGTTAATGTCCATTCCCAGGGCCTTTAGGTTCCTCTTGCAAAATGATAGATAGATAGATAGATAGATAGATAGATAGATAGATAGATAGATAGACAGATGATAGATAGATAAATGATAGATAGATGATAGATAGATGATAGATGATTGATAGATAGATAGATAGATAGAGATAGATGATAGAAAGAGAAAGAAAGAAAGAAAGAAAGAAAGAAAGAAAGAAAGAAAGAAAGAAAGAAAGAAAGAAAGGGAGATGGAGATAAAATGTATATGCCACCATCTCATTGTAAAAGCTCTAGGCTTCTACTCTAGGTTGCTTTAAAATTATATGGAAATCTCTTTGTCTGTCATCAGCAGGAATGGCTCTTATGCATTGTATATCAGATGGGAAAAAGTAAGAGATAAGCAAAAGTAAGCTGGCAATGGCTAAACACAGCTGCTTGTCTATCACCTGCTTTATTTCTTGCTCAGGGGCACAAATAATTTAGAAATCAGTCCAAATCCCCATGAAATCCAAGCAAGATTGTACAACCTGTCTCTGTTCCTTCCTCCTTTTCCAAGAATCTGTTATTAATCCACATAGACTTCGTCCTCATGTGCAAACAAGCTGAAATGTATGCAAATACGCTTGCTCATATTTATTATTTTTTTACAACTGGCTTTCCCTTTCTTCTTGATAAACTCTTGCTCAAGATAGGGGTCTGCTAGTTGCATTGAAACTATAAAAGCAGAGTCTAGGTTTTCTGAAAAAGATAATGCTATGAAAAACCATTTACCACCACTTCAGTATGATCCAATGTTTAACTTCAGTGCTCAGCTGTGCAATGGAAGAAACAATAACATGGCAGAGAAAATGGAAATGTGTACAGAAAGCCCATACTTCAGTTGGGAAATGCTCCATAGGAAAAAAAAAATATTTCAAAAATTTGGACTCTGTCATGATTCATTTGATAAGTTTGTACTGGGATGGGTGTGGTAAGGTGTTGATATGCATTCAAAAGAATGTAAATAGTTTAGGTGTAACTTAATGAAAGCTGAGTTAAATTCAATCAAAGGGTGGGAGTTGGCACCCTTTTAAAAGTAGCATATCAGGGAGGAGATGTTAAATCATCGGCCAATACAGCCTAGTTTATTTTGGCAGGGTGAACTTGTCACATTTTGTTTCTGCCATTTGGGCAAACAATAACTCTGGATTGTACTGCCAAATCAGGCAGAGATTGAAGGTATTACATTTTGCCACTGTGTGTAACTGGGTTTCAAATTTCAAGCAGTAGACACCACTGATTACATGGCAGAGATGACAAGTATAGCATAAGGCATCCTGTTCCTTCAGGATAAAATCTCCTGATGACATGAAGGATCCAGCCATTCAACTGGATCAGTATTTCTCAATCTCAGCAGTTTTAACATGTGTGCATGTCAACTCTCAAAATTTTCCAGCCAGAAGTGTTGGGGAGTTGACGTCCACACATCTTAAAGTTACTGAGGTTCAGAAACACTAAACTAAATTCTTCCAGTAGGGTAGCTAGTAGAAAGACTAAATGCAATGATGAAACTATTTTATTTTACTTACAGAAGTAGTCTGATATTCATTATTTTTTCTTTTTTTTACTGTTGCTGAAAAATATAGAAAAAAATAACCAAAACAAAAGAAAAATCTTCTGAATATTAGATGAGTCCTAGAATTCAATAATTCTGAAAGAGATAAATAATTAAACTTACCAGACATAGTTTATAGATATGCAGTCAATAACATTATAAATATCACCACTGAAACACTAAAAGCAGAAGCTATGTCAAATAAACAAAGTCCACAAACTCAATTGATATCAATGAATGAAACAAAGTGTACAGACTCAATTGATATGCATGAATCCTACTTAAAAGTAAATTTAATTCCTAACTTTTTTATATAGCACTATAGAGTGAAAAATCTATTAATCTATATACTTATAGGTAAATAAATATATCTATATAAATAGTCCATGAAATTACCAGCTCAATCTCAAGGAGACTTTATCTATCTACTACTTACATTTGTAATTGTAGTGATAGAAGAAAACACTTACAGAAATGTAAACTGTGTCTTATCAGATGCAGCAATTTTTGTGTTGTTTCACGGATCTCTCAATATTTTGGATGCAAAACAAGCACATATTTCTACCACCAACGTTTGGACATTTTAACTGCTAATTCCAGCCTACATGTTTCTTTCTTGGAAAAAGGATTTGTTGTTGTTAGTTGCAAAGTAATGTCCAACCTATTATAACCCATGGACAATGTTCTTCCATGCCTTCTGTCCTCTACCATCCTCTGGAGTCCATTTAATCTCACGCTGACTGCTTCAGTGACTCCATCCAGCCACCTCGTTCTCTGCCATCCCCTTCTTCTTTTACCCTCTGTCTTTCCCAGCATTAAGTTCTTCTCCAGTGAGTCCTTCCTTCTCATTAGATGGCCAAAATATTTGAGTTTCATCTTCAGGATCTGGTCTTCTAAAGAGCAGTGAGGTTGATCTCCTCTACGACTGACTGGTTTGATCGCCTTGCTGTCCAAGGGATTTGCAGGAGTCTTCTCCAGCACCATAGTTCAAACATAGTTCATAGTTCAAAGGCTTAGAAGAATTAGAAGAAGGATTAGGCAGCATTCATTGATTCATCAGAAGTGAATAGCATAAACACTAAATTGATATAAAACTTATACAATATATATTTAATTAATACCGTCTAGTTATGTAGTGTATAAATATTCAATTATGTTTCTTATGTTAAATTCACTGCATCACAAATCTGTAACTTATACATTTATTCCAATATTATTCCAATTATAATTTCAGGAACTGTTATTTATTACCCCACTGAGATTATAAAATTAATTTGCTGAGTTATATACAGGTACAATGTGGACACTTATCATAAATAACATAGAAAATAACCTTTCCCAATATATAACATACAGGAGTATAAATTGGTTTCCAATTACTCCATAGACAAGTAAAATATGAATATTTTGAAATTTAGATACTTTTGATACTTGTAATAAAGTTAAAAATGCCTTTGAGCAGTTCTCAATTCCAGGTAATGGAAATAAATTTTTATCACTGTATTCTTCCAAATTGTTGGGAGGAAAAAACCTACCTACAGCTGGGATTATCTGTTGGTTTCCTAGCCAAGTACTAACCAGACCCGATGTTGCTTAGATTCTGCATTCATGTAAGACTCTATTCAGTGCATCATCATCCCATAGGCAGTAGACAATGTATAACAGAAACATTAAAATAAGGGCATATGGAAATTCCAGTGAATGTGCTTTGTGATTTTCAGACTTGTTTTTTATTACTGAAAATGAAAGCACTAATATGTTCAATCATTTTAAAAATTTCAAAAGACTTCTCATGGAGGTCATACCGGTATATTTGCATTTGAATAAAAGCTTTCTATTCTTGCTTTTGGACTGTTGTGTGTGATTCACAAGAGAATATACTGTACCTTATCAGCCTCTTTTCAGTCATCATAATGACAATAATCTCAAATTGTCCACAAAAGCGTTTGTGATTGGCAGCAATGATTGAATAAATCTTGAATTATGAGGTTTCATATTGTAGAAGAGCTCACACTATTTCAACTGTACCTTAAAGTAATTGATTTTATTTGTCTGGGATTTGCTCTTCAATGAATTATAAGAAGAGGTCTGCCTTATTTGGTGAGTACATAAATTTGGACAAAGTACTATGAATATCTGAGGCTTAAAGTAAGTATGAAATTAGAGATACTAAATCAGCAAGCTAATCTGGAGTTATTTTGGAGTTAGATTTCACTTCAATCAGGATCTAACTTAAAGTCTTCACCTTCCTCCAGATTTTTAATAGGAAAAATCATAATAGAAATGAAAGCAAGGGAAAGCAAATATTGTTTTATCTTATTTTATAGCCCCTTACACAAAGGCAGAGCACTGATTCTTCAAGAACCAGCCTGATTAAATCACTTTGGAACTGTCATGCCTTTTAGGAATGACAAAAGTTGTGGTTCTAAAAAGTTGTGGACAGAAGTTGTGGTTCTAAAACAAAGGATCCTTTTAACCACTGTGTGGTGCAATATGATATGTTCACTTGCAACTGTTTTGAACAGACAAAATATGCACATTTTTGTGTTGGATTTCAAATGTATGTGTGCCTTGAACAAGTTTTACAGAACTGACCAAAACTCCCAAACCATCAGAAACTTGGATAAATGTCATCATAAGGATGATATTAGACTATTATGATTACATGCAGTCAGTTTAAATCAAAATTTAGAAAAATTCAGATAGGCTTATTTAAAATAGTAAGTTCCCAATGATATGTAAAACCCCCAAATTATTGATTTTAATATTATAATTTTAGTGTTTAATTCTTTGCTATTTTTAAGTTGCAGAAAAGTTTTGCTTTCTGTGCAAGTTTCAACTGAGACCAACATAGATGGTGAAAGGAAAACAAAACACTGACTCTTTATATTGTGCTTCGTACACCTTTTGCCCTGAGCAACCCATTATCTATCCAGACTGCAGTAATGTTTTGGTACTGTCCTCCCACCAGTTGATTTAGTACTCTAAGACGTTAATAATTAAACTGCTGGTTTTATATTAATGGAGGCCCTGGCTTGGTCTTTCAGCTTTATTAAATGCCTCCTTTTTTGAATAGCTACATAAAAGTGATAGATGCCCTTTCTTTGCATGCCAACCACCAAGTAGCATTATGTTTTATATTTCTTTGGCAAGACAAAGCCTTCTCTGTTTAAATATAGAAGTATAAAGCAGATAAGGCTAAGTAAGATGATTTCTATGAAATCACCCAGACTGGACTCTGTTAAGATAAGCAGGCTACAAGAGTAAGAGAAAGAATGCAGACCCAAACTCTTCTGTCTTCATTACCTTGTGATGAACAGGGCAGAGAACATGAAAATAAATAGAGCTGAGGCCAAAGATGTAAATGGTCAGGCCTATTCATGATAACAAGATGAGAAGCTGCCAGCATTCAGCAAAGAGGTTTAATAGTGCTGTGAATTAACGGCTGAGTATGAACTTCGGTTTTAAACCCTGGGGTGGGCGGGAGAGGAAGAGACTTTCTTCTTAGGCAGAGATTGTTAAAACAATGCATACACAGATTCATAAAGAGCTTTGGTATCGATCATAATTCTTCTGCTAAAGAGAAGACTGCCATGCCCAGTGGACATAACTGCTGAACTATTATGAGGTGGGGAAAGAAGGAAAAAGAAAAAATGGGAACTGAAATGGGAAATGAAATATACTCGCATTCTACTCTGCAACATTTGCTTTGATCCGTTTTATCATGCTTAGAATCTTTTATTATATCTCAATGGTCATTTAATCAGCGTGTAAAGAACCAAACACAGAGTTGAAATACTATCATGGCTTTTTTTTTTTTGGCACAGATATGCTCCTTTACAGATCTTGCATGGAATTTGAGAGCACCCCAGTTTTGTCAAACTCTTACTAACTGTTGGACTCTCATCTGGTAGTCTGGACTTTTTCCTATTGCTGAGCTACCCTCTTTGATCAACTGATTAGAAGTAAAAGTTGTAAGGAGACAGATAAAAAGGAAAAGTTAATTTTCCTTTTCTCAAGCTCTTCTTCCACACTGCTCAACTACTTTACCGCCATAAAATATGAACTTGCAGCCAACTGGCTATGAAAACTGTATAGGCTGTTTTTCCAAAAGCATTATACCATCTTTCTATGCCACAAGATTAAAAAGACAGTCTCTTTCACACCATGCAATCCAAATAAAGTGCCAGTGGTATAAGTTTCTTCCTTCAAAGGCAGCATTTATATATGAATGTGTTGAGTATGCATCAGTGGAACTGATGTATGAGACAATGTGTTTTACTGAGACAATGATTTCCTGGGCCTAAAATATTACTCAATATCCTTAAATATTTTTTTTTATTGAAAAAGTTTTCAAATACAAGTTTTTCCCCCTTTCCCCCCCCGTCTTCCCTAACCCCCCCTCACCACCCATCCCCCCCCGTGACTTCTTCACAACAATAGGCTATTTCATAACTAATTACATACATAATATCTTTCCTTTCCCTTACTCCCTCCTCAGAATACTGACCCTTAGCATATTATTCTTATAACTCCCATTTTTACGATAATCTGCCCTTTTTCTCCTCCCCTAAACTTATAGTGTATTATTACAATTTAACATTTAATCTTTTATATATATTAATATAACATTTTAAAGCGGCCTTCTCCCTACATCCAAATTTAACTTTTATTCAGTTCTATCCAATTCCTCCACTCCCCTAAATATATGACTTAAGGATCCTTTTTCTTAGACTAATCAATCAGTAAACTAACCTATTTCAACCCTTCAATTCCTACAAAATCATGCAATACAATTCTAAATATAACCCACTGCCCACTTTACTAAGATATACACATATCTATATATGCATTCCATTTTGTAAAAAGAAAAAAGACAATAACTTTAAATTTATAATCCATATAGTATCTTCTTTGGTGTCTTTCCACTGGATTGTTAAATCCATCCCCCATAATAGGGTAAAATAACATGCTGGTGCAACAGTCAAACAGTCAAAATCTTCAATCATCTTCTGCCCCCATCAGTAGTAGATATCCTCGTATATATATGAAAGTAAAAACAACCACCCGAGTGACATTATAATTATATCCATATAGTTATAGTTGTGGTATTCATCAGGATTGTTGATTCCCATCATCCTAATGGGTAACATCCAGATCTTCTGCATGCCCCAGCGTGACTCTCTTGCCTTGTAACTCGAAATAATTATAATATATTTACCAGTAAAAGAGATCCAGAGTAGATAATTCAAATCCAACAAGGTAAGGCTCTTTTCACATCCCAAAATCACGGCATTACAGAGATCTGCCACAATCCTCAGGATAGTATTAAACAGTTGTTCGCCTCCACTATCTTTTCAGATATTCATTCATTTTTTAAAGTCCCTGGCTTCACTGTTGCTTGGTTTAGAAACTGCTGTTTCTATGAGATCTATTTCTTTTCTTTTTCTTTTGCGGGTTGAATTTCCATCCTCGTTTCGTGCCTACCAATTGTGTGTCGGCTGATCGATTTTCATTCTGCTTTATGAGTTGATCTTGTTGGGTTAGTTTTGTCATCTCATCTTTCTTCTCCATCACTTGTATATCAACTGGTTGATTTGCGCACTTGCCTGTGACTTGATGGTTCATCACATTGGAGTCGGATGACACTGCTCTCTTATTTATAGACAGTCCAGCTGGGGTATCCAGGGAGTCCAAAGACAATTTATCCACCACAGCCTCTGTAATTTGATATTTTCCTTTTGTTTCCAACTCCTTTTGCTTATCCTGTATTGTGCCTAAAGATGTTAAGTTCATTTTTAAAAATTTTTGATAAAATTCTTCCGCTTTTTCAACAGTGTTCAGTTGATATCTTATTCCTTGGTGTCTCAATATTAAACCAACTGGGGCATCCCACCTAAATAGGATATTTCTTTTTTTTAACTCAGTCACTAGAAAGCCAAATTTCTTCCTCTCCATTAGCATCTTAGTCGGGAGCTCCTTAAAAATCCAAATCTTTCTTCCATGAAATTGCAAAGTAGAATTAAAAGAGTTCTGCACAATATTATTCCTAATTTCTTTATCTGTAAAATAGATCACCACATCTCTAGGCAATTGCCTTTGCTTTGCCAACCAGGAGTTTATTCTATAAATTCTATCAATCCTGCAAAACACTTCATCAGGTTGAACCTTTAAAATCCCAGCCAGAATTTCAGAAGATATTTTCCTTAAGTCATCTCTATTATTTTCCTGCAGACCTCTCAGTCTAATTGCATATTCTGTAAAATTATATTGAATCATTAAAACTTCTCTTTCAATCCTCTGTTGCACATTTTCTTCATTACCAGTCTTTTGGTCAACCTCCATTTTAGGTTTGTCTTCTGAGCTATTATCCTGAATGTTTACCAAATCCTTTTTAATTTTTTGAATCTTGTCATCCAAATTCTCCTCAGTTTCCTTCATTTTAGACTCTAATAATTTAGTCTTTGCATCCACCCGAATCAGAAAGTCTGATAAACCATTAGCTGTATTTAAAATCTTTCGATTCAAAAAGTCAAACTTTGATTTCACCAATTCACCAATTTCTTTAATTTCCTGCTTAAATTTTTCGAGTTGCTGGTTCACAATCTCATCCCTTCTTACAATCTCTTCAAGAAGAAATTCTATTATATTAAAATCAGGTTTCTGACACTGGAGAGTTACAACTTGTTGGTGTAATTTATTAATGGGGGAAATTCCCCCCCCCTGTTTGTCTAGCTGTGTGAGTCCCGATGCCATTTCCCACACAGACAAGATTTAATGGAAAAGAGAGAAAAAAAAAAGGCTTGTTTCCAACCAAGATCAATATCAGGTCCCCAGGAAAGAAAAAAGAAAAAAAAAGCAAGAGTGAGAGTGAGGTTTTGCCTCAATTACGGCCAGAAGTATTCATTCCGCTACTTTGTAATAGAAAATGGAAGGACTTTCCCTTTTCAGCCTCTCTTCAAGCCTCAGCAATCGCCATTTTAAAAATCTTTTTTCCTTTCACTTCTTAAACAACTTCAGTAACTTTTCTAAAATAAGAAAAAAAAAATACTTGCGCCTCAGGGTCAGCGGTCCAGCTCACGTCTTCTTTAATTAGTTTAACAAGTTTACAGGCTTGCTTTTGCCACCTAGCTCTGCGTGTAGCAGAGATCTCCCAGAGCCCGGATCATCGGCTGGGGATACGGGGAGTCTCTTCCGCTCCGTCCCAAAAGTAAAAAAAAAAACTTTTGGGATTAGGCAGAGGTCTCAACCCACCCCAGCCTGCTCTATCTCCGTTTCCTCATGGAAACGGAGTTTTTTCGAGCCGCCATTCCGCTATAAAGGCGGCTCTTTACAGGCAGTGGGTGTGACGATCCCAAAGGAGCATCCAGCGGGGACAAACAGCAAACCGGAAGTCCTATATCCTTAAATATTAACAAAGCATAGAAATACTATAACTTTCTTGCAATTAAAAATATCAATCAAGATTCAACAACTTTGGAGGAATCCTAAGATTTTCAAAAACTAAACTAAAATAGATTAATGAAAACTATTCTTCTTGACTGAAGAATCTTCAGGATACATTTGGGAACATTAAACAGCATCACCTATCATCTAACACAGGGGTGTCAAACTAGATTTCTTCGAGGGCCGAATCAGCATTGTAGTTCTCCTCTGTGGGCTGGCCAGAGAGGGAGGAGCTGGGATGGACACCTCCTGCAGCACCCTGTCGGCCAAAACGAGGTGCATTTTGGCTGCCAAGGCACTGTTGGCCGGTCCTTTGCTATTTCCAGGCCGGCCCCGTGGGCCAGATTTAGGCAGCCAGTGGGTCGGATCCGGCCTGTGGGCCTTGAGTTTGACCCCCACCACCCCCCAATGTAACCCATGCAATGTGACTTTTCTGTTGCAGTGTCTGCCCTCTAAGAATGATGTCCCACTTGAGATCTAAACAGTTTCCACTTTGATGCCTGTCCAGAGGGTGTTGAAAATTTGGCACTTGTTTCAGGCCTTGGGGTATAGTGAAGGATATCTTGTTTCAGATTAATGTAGTATATATTGCTACCTTGAAAATATTTGTAATTTTTGGATTATTTTTTAAATTGAATCTGTATTTATTTGTTGTTGAATTTTTATTGTTATTTTTACTATGTGAGCCACCCAGTGTTGGTCCGAGTTGGGCAGCATCAAACATTGACTAAATATGGTTACTAAAGCTAAATAGTTGTTATTCTGATACATCAAGGAGAATGCAGAATAAAAACAGGAGAACAACTCGCAGTGGAGGGGTATTCATGTCAATGTTTTTTGTATGTACAATTATTAGAAAGATTTAAAGTAGATAAAAAAACTTTTGAACATTGTAAGACTGAACTTGAAATCAAACTATGATCATGTTATTGATAAAATATGTAAAATTTTATTGAAATATGGAAGAGGACAACAAATGAATGTATGATAAAAAGGGTTAAAATTTTGGTTAAAATATACACGTGGATCATATGTATGTAGCTGAAAGGACTGAAATTTACATTATGTTATAGTCTTAAAGACAATTTTTATAAAATAATATATTGTTTTACAGGTCACGGAAAAACTGTCTAGAATATATAAAGGTTCTTGAAATTTACGTTAGAAATGTAATTAACAAGAAGGGACATTTTATCATTTTATGCTTGGTAGATGTGTAAAAAAGCCAGAAAATTTTGGATTCAGTTACATATAACAATACAAAAGATTTTAAAGACTCATTGAAACCATAGACTTTTCAGATTGATGGATAGGCAACTGTAAAAAAAAAAAAAATAGCAAACTTTGTTTTTATATATGATGACTGCAGAGAAACTATTATATGCATAAAGATGGAAATATTTGACTTTTCCCACCAGAGAATAATGGATAGTGAAGATGCTGGAATTTGCTGAGATGGCCAGATTGACTGCTCTAATTAGAGATAGGACATTATTGAAATGTAAAGATGATTGAAAACCCCATAGTATCTTTTCGCAGGAAACAGGAAAAAATGTTGTTATGATGTATGGTTTGGGAAATTACAATAAACATAACAGATTATAAAGGAAGTATAAGCAATATTGTAACCAGCATTTATGCTTATAACTGCTATAAAAGAAAATCAGAAGTAACTTCTTTATAATCCTTTTTTCTTTTTCTTGATATCTGCATCTTTGTCTTTGGTCTTTACGTGTTTCAGCTATACTCTTTTTTCAATCTAAATATTAGTTCTTGTTAGTTTTTATGTGTATATTAAAGTTTTTAATACAAAAAGTAAAAATTGACTAAAAGAATTAAAGAAATAGTCCTAAATGTAGTAAATGTAAATGTAAAGATATATATTAATATAACAAAATTCAATACAATACAATGCAATATAAATAGGTATATTAAAATGCATTTAAATACCAACTAAATTTCATGAATGCAGTGGGATTTATTTTTTTTTTACTAAAGAGGAATAGTATGGGATGTACTGTAAATCTGTCTCCTCAGAGTTTAAAATCCAGATAATAGTGTAATAAGCTCCATGCTGACAAGTATGACTGAATTATTATGCTGAAATATTACACCGCATGTAACACATTGGCACATAAGATTCTGCTGCTGTAGAATGAGTTAACTCACACATTCTTTTCCTGAAAGGTTACTTCTATTTATAATAGAAGCATTATATACCACTTCAGGTTCACATTCCATTTTGTGTTATCTTGTTTTCTGTCAATTTTAAATATGTTCAGGCCAGTTCCAAGAAGTAAAACTTTTTACCCATTAAATATTTGTTTTTAAAAAGGCTATACTATATTAAGTACAGGTTCCTTTCCCCTCAAAGGAATGACACTTTGTAATATGTACATGAAGTTATATTAGTTGAAAGAACATGTCACAGTCAGTTTTCTTAGCATAATTATCTAACCCATATAGGTAATCCTTGACTTACAAAAGTTCACTTAGTGACTATTCAGACTTAAATGGCACTGTAAAAAGTGACTTATGACCGTTTTTCACACTTACAGCCATTGCAGCAACCTCATGGTATGTGATCAAAATTCAGGCACTTGGCAATTGACTCATATTTATGATAGTTGTAGTGTCACATGATCCTATGATCCCTTTTGTGATCTTTTGGCAAGCAGAGTCAATGGGGAAGCCAGATTCACTTAACAATCATGTTACTAACAGTGATTCACTTAACAACCGTAATAAGAAAGGTCGTAAAATGGGGCAAAATTCACTTAACAACTATCTCACTTAGCAACAGAAATTTTGGGTTCATTCGTGTAGTTGTTTCACAAGAATTAGTGGCTTTCTATGAGATCCCCTTGACTCAGTCTTTTCCTGGTTCATTCAATTTCATTTTCAGTGCTCCCGGTTTTCAGTTGCTCCCGGTTCGGCCCGGTTTGGTCGAGCCGGTAGTGGTGATGATGTGATGTCACTGAACCGGTTCTCTGTGACTGGGAGCTGGCCCCCCCCACCCGCCCCTACTTTATTCCTACCTTTATTTCTTGGTTTTTAGCCCAGCTGATAGGCACGGCAGAGTGGATTGCCGCACCTCAGCTGGGCAGAACCATAATGCACTTGTGCAGAGCGTAAGTTTGGCGCATGTGCGAGCAAAACAAGCATGTGTGTGGCGATCACTCACAAAGCACATGCACGAAGAGAACCGATGGTAACACCAGTTGGAACCCACCATTGTTCATTTTGTATTATTCTCACTTCTTGGTTATTTTCTCTTCCAAGCAATTGGTTTTCTCTTTACTGACGTAGTTCAAGACTTTATCATTCTCAGAATCAGGTGAGATACATTTGATAAATTTCATTTTTTCCCTTTCTACAGAAAGAATATTTCTTCTTCAACCATCCAGTGTTTACAACATTACAACCAGATTTCGAAATTACACCTTATCTTCTCTGAGAGAGGTCCTCTGTATCATTTCTCTAAGGGATATTCCCCCAAGTTTCTCCATGTCTCCATAATATTTCAGTCTGGTATGATGTTCCTTTTCTCACCTGTCCATTCAATTATCCACAAAGAACTTGTGTTGTTTGTTTTTAAATAATACGAATAACATGGGAAGGAAATTCTTACGTTTTGATTGTGTCGCTTTGTGAAAAGGAGAGGATCACTTTTAACCCAAATACAATGAGGCAGAGAGGGAGCAGCAAATGTGAAGCAAGGACAGTTGTTGGTTTGGCATTCTTCATCCACTAAAATGACCAGAGATGGTGGCACAGAATCCAGAAAATGAGCATAAATACAGACATTGAAATTAATAGAAGAGAATATTGTAGCTCAGGGTTGAACTGTCCTTGGTGCTCTCTGAACTTGGTAATTTTCTTGCAGACTTTTCATTACCAGTGCGCTGATGATGTTGAGACATCTAAAGAAAACCACCAATCTTAGACATAACCCCATACACATTGAATTAGCACACTGACTATCTCAATTATTATATGAAGGGCTTAGATTATAGATTGGCAACTTCTTGCTGTGTTTGTTCCTGCCCACTAGATAAATGTAGGAAGGACAATATATTATTAACAAAAGTGTCCTTACATGTAAAAAAAAAAAATTAAGCTGAATAATAATATTTAAAGCACTACCAAAGAAACCGAAGAATACAAATAATGGTAGGTGTCTGCCATGTCATTTAAGAATCTAAAGGTAGAATTTAAACCGTAAAATGGTTCCCTTTGTAAAACAAATTATTTGGAAGAAGCATTGTTTAATTAGCACTGTTACAGGATTAGTTTATTTTAGTTTTTAGCTTTTAACTAACTATTTAAAGATTTAGCCATTTGTTTTCGATATAAAGTTTTAAACTACCAGTTGTACTTGAACACAGTTATATTGTATTATATTGTACAACAGTGTTATTACTTTATAATTACTATATAATATAAATATAATTAAAACCACATGATTGGTAGGAAGTACATGATACATGTAATTTGCTCTTTCAGGATTCTGTGTATAAACCTGACCAGTTCCCTCCCCCTCTTTTTCAGAAGTTTCACTGTGCAACGGCACAATTCTAATTACGGAATTAGCCATTTTCCAACACAGCACTTGTCAATGACATATGTAAACTGGAAGACTGGCTTATCGTCAAGGTTATGGTTTTCCCAATTGCAATGTATGGCTGTGAAAGTTGGACCATAAGAAAGACTGAGCGCCAAAGAATTGAGGCCTTTGAACTATGGTGCTGGAGAAGACTCTACGAGTCCCTTGGACTGCAAGGCGATCAAACCAGTCAGTCCTAGAGGAGATCAACCGTGACTGCGCTTTAGAAGGCCAGGTTCTGAAGATGAAACTCAAATACTTTGGCTAATAAGAAGGAAGGACTCACTGGAAAAGAGCCTAATGCTGGGAAAGATTAAGGCAAAAGAACAAGGGACGACAGAGAACGAGGTGGCTGGATGGAGTCACTGAAGCATTAAGCATGAGTTTAAATGGACTCTAGAGGATAGTAGAAGATAGGAAGGCCTGGAGAAACGTTGTCCATGGGGTTGTGATGGGTCGGACACAACTTCACAACTAACAACAACAAATACCAGTTAAAAAGTTTGAAAGAAGGCTGCTCAATCTCTACAGCTAAACAATATTTATATATATATATATATATTACTGGTGTATATATATATTGTCATTGCCAACCTCTATATGGAATACTTTGAAACCCAAGCTCTAGAAAAAACTGATCACAAACCCAAACTCTGGCTCAGATATGTAGACGACATCTGCATAATCTGGCCACATGGGAAAAAAAAACTGGACAACTTCCTCACACACCTCAACAGCCTATACCCCAAAATACAGTTCACCATGGAAACAGAAGCGAAAAACCAACTTCCCTTCCTGGATGACTTAGTCTACAGAAAATCCAATGGCTCCCTAGGACACGCTATCTACCAGAAGAAAACACACACAAACCGCTATCTGCATGCACTCTCACACCACCACCCTGCCCAGATCAACTCTGTAGCCAAGACACTCATTTCCAGAACAAAACGCTTAGCTGACGAACAACACCTAAAAACCGAACTATACACTCTCACTAACATACTAACATCCAATGGATTCCAAAGAAATAAGATCACCAACCTAATTCAAAAAGAAACCCCCACTAAAATCCAAGACAGAGAACAAGAAAACGGCAAAGCCCTCCTCCCATACATAAAAGGCACCACAGACAGAATAAGCAAAATCCTCCACAAACATAACATCAAGACAGCATTCTGCACAAACCGAAAAATATCCACCATCCTAAGGAACCCCAAAGACAAAATTGAGTTAGAAAATCAAGGAGTATATGAAATCCCATGCACTGCCTGCCCCACCACATACATCGGACAAACCAACAGACGAATAAGTGCACACATAGAAGAACACAAGAACTCAGTCAGAAAAGAGGAACCAACTTCTTCCCTGGTCCAACACCTTAAAGCCACAAGACATGATATTGACTTTAAAAAGACCAGAACTATCGCCAAAACTGAACACTTTAACAACAGAATAATCAGAGAAGCCATCGAGATAGAAAAACGCCCACACAGCATGAACAAACGAGACGATACCTCCCGCCTACCAGCCATTTGGAAACCCGCCCTTATTGACAAACGAGTCCCTAACACGACGAATGACACCAGACCCACACTCACGAGAGCCACACAGGATGTCACCACCACACATCCACGCAGAAAGCAGACTCAAACCCACACTGATAATGAGCCATGACCAAGGATCAGAAGCCAGACCGCAGCTACATCATTAGCCACTTTAAACCCCTCCAATCCATACATGAAGCAGACTGAAACCCACCATGAAGAGCTCGCACGGCCACAAACACGAAGCCAAACAACAACAATGCAGCTCACCAGCTCAAATCCCCCTGCAACTCAGACTAAGCTGAGCACAACCAAGCCCCCACCCAAACAGAACACACCCCCAGCCAATCAGAGCACAACCAACCCCCCATCCAATCAGAGCACAACCAAGACCCTAACCAATCAGAACACACCTCCACCCAATCAGAACACAGCCAAGTCCCCACCCAATCAGCTCATACCCCCACTAGCAGTTAAAAGGAAGAGACAGCTGCGATCTCACATTGCTCCTGGAAGCACGAAGCCGAGAACACCAGCCTGAAGATGACGAATGAGACTTTGTTGAAACGTTGCCAAGACACTTCCAATTTTACGTGGGAGAAGACCCGAATAACCAAAGACCTACATACAAACACCCGCGAAAACCTGAGAATATATATATATATATATATATATATATATATATATATATATATATATATATATATATATATATATATATATATATATATATATTATTATTATTATTATTATTATTATTATTATTATTATTATTTCCTTGAAATTAGAAGTACACATTTCAAGTGTTATACAAAGTGAAAAATTATTAACTGACAGGAAAAATACACATACATCTCTTAAAATCATTTCTGAAATTGTGGTGTATTTGGCATAAAATACCTTTATATGAATCCAATATGCACTTTCAACGTGAAGTAAGGCAACACAGGAAATGGCACATGATTGAAGCAATCATTCACCAAGTAGGATTCTTGCCTTACTTTCTGTCAATACAAAAATAAACATTTTTCATTATTTTTGGCTATTGAATGATACAAGATCAGATAATAGAAAACACATTTCTTTTAGTTGGCAACTTAGAAAGTTTTAAATTTAAAAAATCAAAGGGTACAACCAACAGTGTTTGAAGATTTATTCTAGTCATTCCATTTCTACTCTTACTATTCCCCAGTGAAAAGTTTATACGAAATTATTATCAAATATGTCGTCTTCCAAAAATATCTGCCTAACCCATATGTTCCCACAGGAAAGGTATGTTCCAAGTTCTTTCTTTTAAAACTTATCATCTTGTGGGATCTAAGAAGAGTTTGTTTACTGTGGCTACTCTTGGATTCTGGAATATGCCTCCTCTCTTGCATCCTATCCTCTTCTCTTGCATCCCAGGCCTTAACTCTTCTTCCCTTTAGGAAAACTGTTAAAACCTGGCTTTCCCCCCAGATGTAATTAATTAATTAATAATTAATTAATTAATTTCATGTATTTATATGCCGCCCTTCTCCAGAAGGACTCAGGGCAGCGAACACAAGTTAAAACATGTACAACAAAATCCCATTTTAAACCAAATTAACTAATAAATAATAAATGATAAAATCCAGAATCAGAGTCAGCCTATTTGCTTGAACAGCCAAGTCTTCAATTTCCCCAAGATTAATCGAATGGGAGTCCCCTTGTGATTAGGATGACTTCCATTTATGTTCACCAGTTATGTCCCTGGTGCACAGCATTTTACTACAGGGGTCCCAAACCTGTGGGCCATGGCCCACTACCAGGCTGCACGGTAATCGCCACCGGGTCATGTGAGTGTCTGGCTGGTGCATGAACCATATGCACAGTTCCACTCATGCAAGCATTGTTGCTTACACTTGTGGCCCCACTAGCGCAAGCAGGTGCTCAGGGCCCCTCTTGCATGAGCATTACCATAAACATCACGGGCTCTCATTCGCACACATGAGCTTGCCCCTCCCACAAAATCTTTCCCTCTTTCCCTCCTTCCCCTGCTCCAATCAGGAAAGGTTGGGGAATTCTGTTCTACTACCTCTATGCTTCCAGAGAAGAGAGAATAATATGTAAAAGGTTAACCATTTTATACCTCCATCCTATTGTGTGAGGCCCAAGATTGTTGTCTCATCTTGCCTCATGGTAAGACCATTCCAGAAAGCGAAAAAAGAGAGGTGTGGGGAAAAAAAAAACTGAGTTAGTTGCATCAAACTACCTCAAATTGAGATCTGCATGCCAACAGATCTACATTCATTTGTCAGAACAAATTAACAAAGAGGTAGAAGCACAGGGAATAGGAGCAAATGTAAAACATAAACTGAACAAACAGCGTTGAAAAGAAATAAAAGATCTGTCATGGATCTGTCCATATTGGTGGCTGCAGTTGTCCTGAGTTTTTTGATAAGCCTCTTAAGTTCTGAGCTGTCAGACAAAATCTGTTTATTGGCCTCCTTTCTTCCCTGAGTAAACCCAATCATAACTCCCTGGAGATTGAAACTCCTAACTTATCACATTTGATCTACTATTATCACATTCCCATCTAATGCATTTATGCTATTACCTAGCCTAGTAATGAAATGTCTGCAAAAAAAACAACAACCAAGTTCTTTGAACACCAAATATCAAATATATCTTAAACCTAAGCTAAAAGAAAAATTTAACTTGCAGAGAACATATCATAAACCTTTTGAAAAGATCACCAAGCCTATTTGCACTTAGAATGCTAGGGCTCAGGTGGAGGAGCTGGGCTGGGGAGAAGTAGTTTAACATGCCAAGATATCAACATGCAATTATGTGCAAATGCAATAATATAAAAAGTTCCAAGTTGGCTTTTCCAGGTGGTTCCTTTATCACATCCCTTAATCTAATTTGGCTTATGATCAGACTGGCAATATATAAATGAATCAAATAAAAGCAGTGACTGATTGATGTGAGATGCTGATCTTCAAATACCTTGCCGCTGATTATTTCTTTATCTTTATCTTTATTCAAATTTCTATACCGCCCTTCTCCTTTCGGACTCAGGGCGGTGAACAGCCAAAAAATAAAACATTTTATATACAAAAGTTAAAATAAATTTAAAATAATTAAATAAATTTGGCCCATTAATTTAAAACATTCCAATTAAAACCATATCAAAATTATTTAAAACCAATCATAAAATCAGGACAGCCCGGCTAACTGAAAAAAATAGGTTTTGAGAGCCCGACGAAAAGTCCGGATGTCTGGGATCACTCGTATCTCTGGGGGTAGATTGTTCCAGAGGGTGGGTGCTACCACAGAGAAGGCTCTCCCCCTGGGGGTCGCCAGCCAACATTGCCTGGCCGATGGCACCCTGAGGAGGCCCTCTCTGTGGGAGGCAATTGGTGGCAGGAGGCGGTCCCATAGATACCCCGGCCCTAAGCCATGGAGCGCTTTAAAGGTGATCACCAACACCTTGAAGCGCACCCGGAAGTCCACCAGGAGCCAATGTAGCTCGCGCAGGAGAGGAGTCACATGGGAGCACCCCGTCGCTCCTATAATCCCCCACGCAGCCACATTCTGCACCAGTTGGAGCCTCCGGGTGCACCCCAAGGGGAGTCCCATGTAGAGAGTGTTACAATAGTCCAGACGAGAGGTGACGAGTGCCTGAGTGACCATGCGTAGGGAGTCCCGATCCAGAAAGGGGCGCAACTGGCGTATCAGGCGGACCTGATAGACGGCCCCCCTGGCCACGGCCGTCATATGCCCTTCTAAAGACAGCCGTGCATCCAGGAGGACACCCAAGTTGCGAGCCCTTTCCGTGGGGGCCAATGATTCGCCCCCAATAACCAGCGATGGCGCCAGCTGGCTATACGGGGACGCCAGCAGCCACAGCCACTCGGTCTTGGAAGGGTTGAGTCGGAGCCTGTTTCTCCCCATCCAGACCCACACGGCTTCCAAACACTGGGACATCACTTCCAAGGCATTGTTGGGATTGTCTGAGGTGGAGATGTACAGCTGAGTATCATCAGCGTACTGATGGAACTCCACCCCAAAACCACGGATGATCTCACCCAGCGGCTTCACATAAATGTTGAAGAGGAGGGGGCGAGAGGATCGACCCTTGTGGCACCCCACAAACAAGGCACTTCGGGGTCGACCGCTGTCCCCCTGTCAACACAGATTGCGACCGGTTGGAGAGATAGGAGGAGAACCACCGCAAAACGGTGCCCCCCACTCCCAGTCCCTCCAGCCGGCACAACATGATACCATGGTCAATGGTATCAAAAGCCGCTGAGAGATCTAACAGGACCAGGATAGAGGAATAACCCCTACCCCGAGCCCTCCAGAGATCATACACCAACGCGACCAATGCCGTTTCCGTGCTGTACCCAGGCCTGAAACCGGACTGGAGCGGATCCAAATAGACAGCTTCATCCAGGTACTGGGGAAGCTGTCGCGCCACCACACTCTCAACAACCTTCGCAATAAAACGAAGGTTGGAGACTGGATGATAGTTAACCAAAACAGCGGGATCCAGGGAGGGCTTCTTGAGGAGGGGCCTCACAACCACCTCTTTCAAAGCGGCCGGCAGGACACCCTCACTCAAAGAAGCGTTAATAATCCCCTGGAGCCAGCCTCGTGTAACCTCCCGGGAAGCCAGCACCAACCAGAAGGGACACGGGTCCAATAAACATGTGGTCGCGTTTAGCATCCCAAGATCCTGTCCACGTCCTCAGGAGCCACAGGATCGAACTCCTCTCAGATAACACTCTCAAGGCCTGCCTCAATCATCTCGTCTGGACTAACCCAGTCAGCGGCCAAGTCTTCCCAAATCTGAGTTATTTTATCATACAGATACTGTACAAAATCCTCAGCTCGGCCCTGCAAGGGGTCATCCCACGCTTCCAGATGGAGGAGGGAGCGGGTCTAACACTTGATTGTAGTTATTCTGCTTTTCACATCTCCTGAGGTATATGAGCAATATTTTTTTTTTAATTTGATTTATATGCCGCCCTTCTCCGAAGACTCAGGGCGGCTTACAACGTGCTCAGCAATAGCCTTCATCCTTTTGTATATTTATACAAAGTCAGCTTATTGCCCCCACAACTGGGTCCTCATTTCACCTACCTTAGAAAGAATGGAAGGCTGAGTCAACCTTGAGCCTTGGCGAGATTCGAACCCTGCAGTAATTGCAGGCAGCTGGTCTTAATAACCAGTTTAATAACAGGGTGCCTTAAACCCCTACAATTCCTACAATTGTGCTGCATTATGCCAAAGTAGGACCATGGAAATAGGGAAATGCTAATTTATAAGCAATCTACCTTTATATAAATCATACCTAACTTTCTGAAACAGATCTCACTCTAGTCTTCATAATATACTTTTATTCTTCTACCAATATTGTTCTTCCCTCTCCAGAAAAGGCAAATAATAATCTGAATGGAAACCGTAATAGAACCAAAATAGATATAGCAAGACACAAATGTTCAGTTGTCAAAGCCTATTTGAGAAAGCTAAGATATGTCTCTGCAAATTTCTCTGCAAATCTTTTGAGTCCAAAATATTTGATGCATACTTTCCCCAATTATGGGGAAAGCTCTGCTGGGTTAGTCTCAGTAAATACTGTATTGGTATTACTTCTGCATTAAAGGCATTCCTATTTGCAGGCAAATAACCGCATTTTGCTATACTTTCACCTACCGAAATCCGAGGATTAGAATGGAACTACACTGTAACATATCTTCCACAAACAATTTATATTTTCTTCCTCATCGTAGCTTCTGGGTGATTTAAATAGTTTTTGAACTTTCCTGGAACCTTAAAGTTTAACTTGGAAGTCTGTCATGGAGCAAGAAGAAGGCTGAGCACATAACATATAAATATGACAGTTAAAAGAAAACTAGAGAAATGGGGACACAGGCTAATTTAATAATGGGCAACATTACATTTGGAAAAAGAAAAGATATTTAAATAAAGTAATTAGTTTCACCATGCATCTGGTGGTCTGAGATGCTAGATTTCAAGTGGGGGGAAACAGGCAAAATAAAATTTTGGATTAGATTGCCAAGCAGGAAATAAGGGGCATTCCTTTCAAATGAACTGAAAACAATGTGGGATCTGGAACATGCCCACTGTAAGGATATGACTCACAATTACATGAGGGATATTTGTTTTTATTATACAATCTCATGTTGAATATGGAAGTAATTTTCTGTCATTTTTTCCTTTGCTTTTTGTGCTCCTTGTCTTGAAAGAGTACAGACCAATGGAAATAACATACTAAATCATTTCTTACCTCTTTGGCTAATGTGTGTATTCACGTTGGAAATAAAGACATAGAATTGCATAAGATCTTAAGCTATTTATACCGTCATCAATATAATGGATATAGGCAACATTGCAAACGTTTGTCACAAATCTTATCAAGAAATCAAATGGTGCAGCAGTGAGAGTTACTAACTGAATAGCAGTTAGAATTAAACTACATGTCTATGGCTACTTATAAAAAGCTAAATGTCATATAGCCGTGATGGCGAACCTATGGCACGCGTGCCACAGGTGGCACATGGAGCCATATCAGTGGGCAGGTGAGCTCAGCTCCGGCACACATGCGCACGCTGGCCAGCTGATTTTTGGGCCTTCTGGGCCCACAGGAAGTCGGGAAACAGGCTATTTCCAGCCTCCAGAGGGTCTCTAAGGCAGTGGGGAATGCTGTTTTCACCCTCCCCAGGCTCCTAGAAAGACTCTGGAGCCTGGGAAGAGTGAAAAACAGGCCTACCAGGCCCACTGTGCCATCATGTGCTAAAAGCGGGGAGAGCGCGGGGAGTTGCACGTGCATGCGCGGGGGGCAAGGCACATAGAATTATGGGTGTGGGCACTCTCGCGCATGACCCCCTGTGCTCCCCCCACTTTTGGCACGCAATGACAGAAAGGTTAGCCATCACTGTCATATAGCATTGAAAGGAAAGAGCAAATGTTAATGTATATAGAGGAGAATTGAAATCTGGCTTGTATCATAAAGTTGAATATTATTCTAATGTGTTATGGGGTCATTTCAAAATAACCACCAATAGTTTCTGTTTTACTAAATTTGTCTATATTTTAGCATTATTATATTTTTCTATTCAATTACAAGACTACCTAAAACACACCTTTTCCCTGTGCAATTTCTGTTTATTTCCTATTTTTGACTTCCTATTTTTTTTAATTTCCCTACATGCATTTAAATCCCAGCATTTAAAAGAAAGTTTTAAAAAGTTATGTAGATGTTTTGGTATAGCTTTCCAAACTAACTATGATTTTTTTTATCTAACTTTCTTTTTACTTGTGTTCGTTTGGGTATTACGGTGTCTTTGTCTTGTCACATAACCTAAGTGCTGTACTGTAATTTAAGAATATATTAATTGTTCATTGCCTGTATGAAAACTATGTTTGTATGCAAGGATTCATCCCTTTCCTCTGCCTCAGTAATAATGAAATGATATTATTTTGTAATATCAGCATAAACATGTCGTGGTTTTTTGTATAAATCTCCACAGGGAAATAAAATTACTGTACATGAATTCTAACCCCAGTGAAAATCCCCTAAGAGAGAGAGACAGGAAATATTGCAGCAGAGAAGCATTTACACTATAATTAAGGATTCATTGGGTTTTAGCTGTAGTAGTTCATAAAATGAACAGCAAGTATTATATCACACCAGGTGGGTTGGGAATTCTAAAGGAACAAAGTAGGGTTGTACATAGGAATGAGGTAATGTAGAGACTGTAGTTTCTGAGGACACAATACACACACACATACAGAGTTCCTAATAGCAAAAGTCAAGTCATATTTTTAAGCTTTGTTTCCTTCTGAAGTGTAAAATCTTAAAGCTGTCCCTTGGCATTTAACTAAGAATCATGATAACAAGTTTTAATGAAGAAAAATTTCCAGATCATTGGAGAGCTAGTTGGTTTAGTGCAGGGGTCTGCAACCTTAAACACTCAAAGAGCCATTTGGACCCATTTCCCACAGAAAAGAAAATACCTGGAGCCACAAAACCTTTCCCGTGCCTAACTATATCTTGAGCGGCCACAAAATTAGTATATGTAGTTGAATTAAATGTTCTGTTTTCTTCTGAAACTTTTATTTTCATGGTTTTATCCATGATTGGCCTACTGGGACTTGAAAAGCTCAATAAACTGCATGCCAGCGGGTGTCGTGCATTGGCAGTTGTGACACATATTTTGAGTGACAGGGAGCCGCAGCAGAGGGGTGAAAGAGCCACATGTGGCTCCAGAGCCGCAGGTTACTGACTTCTGATTTAGTGGTTAAGGCACCAGACTAGAAACCAGGAAACTGGGAGTTCTAGCCCACTTTAATCATGAAAGCTCCTGTGTGACTTTGGACCACTCACTCTCTCTCAGCCCACTCAGTTGATCCGAAAAATGAGACCCTGCACTTGTGCCAAAAAAAAAAACCCTGGGAAAAAAGTATCAGATCCTCCTTCAAATATCATTCATTATTAGTGTTTCTTTGATTTTATGCTAAGTAAGGCAAAGGTTTGAAAATGTTATGGAATTTCATGAAATATTTCATGGAATAACAAACTTATTCTCAGTCTTCCCAATCCCATCAATAAGTTACCGTGTTTCCCCGAAAATAAGACCCTGCCATATATTTTTTTGAACCCCGAAATAAGTGCTTGGCCTTATTTTGGGGGGTCTTATTATTTTGGGGTATGTGAAGCAAGACAGGGCTCCTTTTGCCGTCTTACCTGATTTCCACCTCTGTTGTGTTTCTCGCTGTTGTGGACAGGGAAACAAATTGTACCATTAAAAAAAAAACTTCTTGCGAGTTCAATCAATTAATTCCAACTTCTCGAACTCGCAAGAAGTTTTATACAGTAGTCCCACAAACTTGTTTCCCTGCACACAATGGCAAGAAACGTGACGGAGCTGGAAGTCAGGTAAGACACATGTTTCGCTTCTCCCCCACGTCACTTCTCCCTCCCTGCCACCTCCACCTGCTACTCCCCCTCACCAGCCAAGATCAGCAGGCCAGATTCGGTGAGCTGAATGCACCACCGCAGGAGAAGAATATGAGAAATAGGCTCTCTCGCAGCGCCTCCTGTCTCTCTTTTCCTCCCGAATGGCAGCGGTACATCTGGCTCACCAAATTTGGCCTGCTGATTTTGGTCGGCAGCAGCAGCAGCTCTGACTTGATCCTGGCTGGCAATGCTGAGGGCAAGAACTGCCCATACCGATCCCGCTTCATGGCTGCACAGACAGAGCCTGCATTAGCCACTGCTCGGAGCTCCAGTGCTGGTACCCCTCCCCCCAGTCTCAGGTTGACAGGGCTAAGGCTGGCAAGAGTGATACATGTGAGGTGCATCACTGGGCCTGCCACTCTTTTTGTGGCCACCACTAAGAGAAGGGATATGGTAGCTAGGGTTTGTGGGAGCGGCCTCCGCGAGACCATTCCGTGTGGATGGCAGGTGCATGTGGGGCATGTTCCTCCCCTCTTTCCCACCCAAGGAAGTGGCAGGGACCGGCTGTGCCCTCCTCACCTCCTCAGATGTTTGCAGCTGCAAAAGTGGCCACGGTTGCTGGAGGTGGTGGCCTGAGTGACACCGGCAAAGCAGCTGCTTCATGAATGGTGGGATGGCCTGCTGCAACCATTGCACCATTACTGGTAGGTAAGGAAGGGAGCGCAAGGTGCATTGCTGGTCCTGCCACTCTTTTTGTGGCCACCACTAAGAGAAGGATCGTGGTAGCTAGGGTTTGCCACGTGGAGTGGCTCACAGAGGCCACTCCATGTGGATGGCAGGTGCATGTGGGTCAGTGGTGAAATCTAAAATTTGTTACTACCAGTTCTGTGGGCGTGGCCTTTTTTTAACTTTTAAAACCATTTTTTCTACAACCTCTTCAGCGAAGAGGTTGTAAAAAAATGCTTTCAAAAGGCTCTGACGATCCCAGCTGAGTTGCCTGATCGGCCGAGGCTTTTTTTCTTTTAAAAGCCTCTGACGATCTGGCAACTCAGCTTGGATCATCAGAGGCATTTAAAAGAAAAAAAGCTTCTGCTGATCAGGCAACTCAGCTTGGATTGTCAGAGGCATTTAAAAGAAAAAAAGCCTTTTTTTCTTTTAAATGCCTAATACATAAGATATATCTCTGAGGATATAAATGCAGTAGCTGATCAATAAAGCAAATCCAAAATAATCTTTAAAAAGTGTAACCATCCAATGTTGAAACAGTCTATGTGAAAGTGGTGCTCCTATTGGATATCCAGCCAGACAATGTCATGAAAGTACTTCCTGACTTCTTAAAAACTAACTTTTGTTGAAAACCAAGAAAACTACACCATCCCGAAGAAAGCAGCTTATCTTAATCCTTTTCAGCCAGAATTCAGATATGGGCAGGGGATAGAGGAGATGGCATTGGTTGATCTTGTAGATTACTTTTGTCATGATGTGGAGAGAGCATTGTTTTGCTCCACAATAGCTTTCTGTATTATTGACCATGGTATCCTTCTAATTGCGTACAAGTTAGGGATCATGTTTTCCTGAGGAGAGGAGAGCAAAAGGGAGAATAGGGTAGGGGATGCACAACTCCAACTCTCTGTGGTAATTGGCTTCCAATTGCTGCCATTTTAAATGTTCTTTAGATGCTACTGAAGATTAGCCTTTCTTGAAGATAGCATGGGAAAAAAGGATGACCATCACCACAAATCAGTGGCTGTTTTTGTGGTGGAAGCCAGTAATAGTTCCTTCAGTGTTTGTGAACAATTTAACAATTCAAATAACTTTCTAAACACTGAGGTAAAACACAAGATAGTAGCTATTTTATTTATTTTAAATAAAAAAAGCCCCAAAAGGAGGCTCAATATTGCTAGAAAACAGCTGTCTGAGTAAATATAGTTCTGACTTTATCTGAAAATATATCTGCTCTTTTTTTAGTGCACAAAGATTACTCATTAATAAACACTCTAATAACAACTTGTTTTATTGTTATTCATGAAAATCTGTATCTCCCTCTACTTTATAGCAATCATTGCTGCTTTCTTCTTTTACACTGTTATTTGGTTTTATTGCATTTTATTGTTTTATGTTGGGTATTCGTTGGGTTGTATCTTGCCTGAGATTAGTATGCAAGCTATAACTACTGCAACAAATAAATAGATAGGAAAACCGAATTTCTGCTACTGCTAGAGTCCCCATTATTATTCTTGTGTGTGGAATTCTTAGCTATACTTTTCTCCACACCCACCAGGTACCTCTTCTTAAATAACTTTTTACATTAAAAATAAATAAATGAATGGGATGCTTCTCCCAGCAACTATTTTAATTCCATGAATCACCTGGAGCATTCTCTATTTCTAAAAAAGTAAAAACAGTGATTAATTGTAACTCAATGGTTTCTTTGGCAGTTTGCCCAAATACAAAGATAAAGAGGTATACTAAGAAACATCTTGAAGAAAGTGTGATAGAAAGCAAGTATTCTGATCATTTATGTCATTTATATCTCAACTTTCATTCATGAACTCAGGGCAGTATACATCACACTGCTTCTTACTATTTATCCTCACAACAACCTAATAAAGAAGAGTGGGGTGAATTAAAGTGGTCTAATGGGCTTATATGTGTATTCTTGTATTTGTATTCTTAGTCCAACAATTCAACTATTGAATCACACTAGTGCTTTGTAAATAATCGTAATTTCCCATTTCAACCATTTTGTATACCGACAAAGGAAGTCACTATTTGAGAAGACCCACTGTTTGAGAAGACCAGTTTTGACATGTCAAAATTTCAAATAGGCTGACCACCTCAAAAGCTTGGGGACCATTGTACTACTTCATCATGACATATCCAGAGAAAGCTGTCATACCATCCTTGTTGAGCATGTGCTATAATATGCTCTTATATTATTCTGCTGAAACTATAATTTGCCAAAATTTGGCAGCAAGAACAGTAAGAATTCATTTGATATGATATACACATAATTTATTTTCTACAGATCACTTAAAATACATACAAAAATCTGCAATGTTTTCTATCTGTAATTTTCTATAATATAAGCAAGCTGTGGAAAGCTTCCTGATGTGAAGTACTCTTCTAAAATTGTCTTTTGAAGGAAACAAATTAGGGACCAAATTTAGTCTCTATATTAAAAGATAAACAACGGTCCACATTATTTGTTTTTGACTTGTTAGATTTATCTGAATGCCTGAAGCCAAATTTTGTGAGGACCTTTCTGTAAGCGTGGAGAGCGCTTACAAAATTTAGATAATAAAGCATAAACCAGAATAAAATGACTTCAAGTAGGAACAAGGAAAAATATGGAATTATAGAAAATGGTGTTGCTGTATACTAATAATTCTCAACCTTGGCACATTTATGATGTGTGCTGGCTGGTGAATTCTGGGACTTGAAATCCACATCTTAAACTTGCTGAGGTTAAGAAAGCTACTGTATATAATTCATCCCCAATGACCCTTCAGGAGACCCATGTTTTCACCTGCTTCCAGAATGCTGTGAAGGTATGTGATGTTCTTAAATCTCATCATAAAGCCATAGGACGATCCTGTGCTTGTGGAATGGTTCTGCAAATGCCCAGAGAGGCCCCAAGCAATCAAACAAGGGAACATCTATCAAGGGAACTATGTTGATTCACAGAGATCTAAAACTTTGCTATCTTTTACATATGTACTTTTACTGTCTATAATCTTTTCTTTTTCTTTCCATCTCTCTCTCTCTCTCTCTCTCTCTCTCTCTCTCTCTCTCTCTCTCTCTCCCTCCCTCCCTCCCTCCCTCCCTCCCTCCCTCCCTCCCTCCCACAAAACTGTTATTTCCTATCTTGTCATCTCTAACATGTCCTTTTTAGGGAAGGTTACTGAAACTGTAGATGGGATACAATTATAGACCACCCTAGCAAAAGCAGTGTAATTGAATGTTTTCCAGTCAAAATTGAGATTTGGGCATGGGATGAAAATGGCATTGGTTGTTTTTGTGGGTTATTTTTGTCATGATTTGGAGGGAACAAGAACGTCTGTCTTGCTCCTGTTAAACTTAACAGCAGGGTCCTTACCAGTGACCACAGCAACCTTCTGCATTGCCTAATGGTTAGGGATCAGAGACATTATGTTATTCTGAATTAATTCAGAGAGTTTTGAAGGGATGAGATAATACAGTCAGGATTGATTGGTTGATAATTGTGTGGATAATTTGGTTTAAATAAATAGTTTTTATATTATACATATTATTTTAAATGTTATTTAAATATTATACAATATTATACAATATTTCAATTGATGCATGTGAACCACCAAGAATCTTTTTGATAGTAGTAGAGTTTATCAATCAAATACATGGACCGTTGCAATGGAAGGAGATGGAAGAAGAATCAAAGACAAAGATTCCCTTAACTCAAGCAGAAACAGAAGTTGGGGAAGATTTCTAAACCATGAATTTGTTTCTTAATGGGAAGCACAATCCTGTCCAAAACCACATCTGGAATCAATGTTTCAGGAAGGCCAAGATATTAATGGATGAATAGCAACTCTGTCTTGCTAGAGTTTAAGATGAGCTTGTACTCCCTGTCCAAACCTTAACCGCTATTGCCATTGTTACAGGATTTCCAGAACATCTCCAATCTAGTCTGGGGTGAGTATATAAAATGATATCTCATATCAAACCAACAGATAATCTCTCCTTGCAATTAAATAATATGGAGACTATTCTATAATAGAGAGACTACACTTCATTGGAATAACCATGAGCTAATCACTCTTCTCTTTGTTAACTTGTTGTTGTTGCTAGTTGCAAAGTCATGTCCGACCCATCGTGACCCCATGGACAACATTCCTCCAGGCCTTCCTGTCCTCTATCATCCTCTAGAGTCCATTTAAGCTCATGCCAAATGCTTCAGTGACTCCATCCAGCCACCTCGTTCTTTGTCATCCCCTTCTTCTTTTGCCCTCATTCTTTCTCTCTTCTTTTTTATTGAAAAAGTTTTACAAATACATTTTCTCCCCAGTTTCCCCCCCAACCCTCCCTGACCCCCCCAACCCTTCCTGACCCCCCCAACCCTCCCCTCCCCCCAGGACTTCCACAAAATATAATCAAAATCAAAATCACATTTTATAAAACTTGAACCCCTCCACCCCCTGTATATTATTCAAATCTTCACAAAATTCAATTATTCTATCCCTATATAATACATTCAGTTAAAAGCTATCTGATATTTCCTAGTTTGATATTTATTCTGCACATAATCTATCCACTTTTTCCACTCCCATACATAAGTCTCTTGTGTTCGATCTTTTCGATATGCTGAAATCTTCGCCATCTCTGCAAAACTGGCCATCTTCAAAGTCCATGAGGGTATGGGCCCTCATTCTTTCTCAACATTAGGCTCTTCTCCAGTGAGTCCTTCCTTCTCAATATGTGGCCAAAGTATTTGAGTTTCATCTTCAGGATCTGGCCTTCTAAAGAGAAGTCAGGGTTGATCTCCTGTAGGACTGACCGGTTTGATCGCCTTACAGTCCAAGGGACTCACAGGAGTCTTCTCCAGCGCCATAGTTCAAAAGCATCAATTCTTTGGCACTCAGCCTTTCTTATGGTCCAACTTTCACAGCCATACATTGCAACTGGAAAAACCATAGCCTTGACTATACACACTTTTGTTGGCAGGGTAATGTCTCTGCTTTTTAGAATGCTGTCTAGATTTGCCATAGCTTTCCTCCCCAGGAGCAAGCGTCTTTTAATTTCTGCAGTCCCCATCTGCGATGATCTTGAAGCCCAGGAAAATAAAATCTGTCACTACCTCCATTTCTTTCCCATCTATTTGCCAGGAATTGAGAGGGCCAGATGCCATGATCTTAGTTTTCTTAATATTGAGTTTCAAGCCAACTTTTGCACTCTTCTTCTTCACCAGCATCAAGAGACTCCTTATTTTTTTTTCATTTGAGTTTTATTGGGTTTTAACAATTAAACAATTCTTATTCAACCAAGACACTCTTTAGTTCCTCTTCTCTTTCTGCCATTAGAGTGGTATCATCTGCATATCTGAGATTGTTGATATTTCTCCTGCCAATCTTAATTCCAATTTTTGATTCATCTAGCCTTGCCTTTCTCATGATGTGTTCCGCATATAAGTTAAATCGGCAGGGTGACAGTATACAGCCTTGCCGGACTCCTTTCCTTTGTTAACTACTGAAGCCATTTGCTCAGATTGGAGTGAAACAAGCACAAAACAGTGCTTCCAACTCCTAATCCTCATAGGCAGTCCACTAAGATACCATGATTGATGGCACCAAATACTGCCAAATCTATTAGGTCTAGGCTGGACTCATTCTTCCCATCCAAACAACAGTGAACGGTGCTGTTTCTGTCCCGTAGCTGACTGAATCCTAAATGAAACAAATACAGACAATGCATTTCTTTTAGGAGCTTCTGAAGTTAATTCCCAATTACTCTCTGAGCAACCAATCTTGGATGGAAACTGTCAAGAATAGCTGAATTGTGTGATACAGCCTTTTGAAGAGAGAACACATCCTTTTTTCACTCCTTCAAAGAAGCAGGTAGAGGAGCCCACACCTCAAATAAAATTTCTACAAACTAAAAATTAATAAATCCCAGTTCTCATTGCTCCATTTACCTCCCTTGGCCGTGTTCAATTGGCCTCTGACTCTTAGGAAGCTTGGTGACTTTATCTACAAAAAATGGCTAAAAAATTTCACTGGACACTGCAGGATTCTTATCCTCCTTTGGGTCAATGTGACAGGGTCACTTAATAAAAATGAATAACATAGACTTTTTACTGTGTAGATCTAAATATGAACGTAGGCAAAGGTCAGTCAGGTTCATTTCTAGTTTTGCACAGTACTACTTTTAGAGTACTTTCCATACACTTCATCCCCTCAGTTCCTCAAAAAACCGGACAGTCAGTTGTGACTTTTTTTTTTCTTAGTAACTCCATTCCCAAGCAGTGGTTCAAAAACCTGCAGTCTGATTGGAAAATGATCTGACCATAGCAAAGGACAGTTGGTGACAGTTCTCCATTTCCAGAATACAGACCTAAACTAACAACATAATTAAAAATAAAAGAATTCCTCTGTTTATGCAAGGAAGTTTATATATAGCCTTCTAATTAGCTGTTCCATAAAAATCTTGCAAGCTGAGATACCAGTTTATTTATGGATTTAGCCTGTCATTCCTAGATTTCACAGAAAAGCTTCTTCTGCAGAGATACATGTGGAATAAACTGTGCCTCAAATTTTGTAAATAATATTTCTTTGTCTGTTTCAGGACCAAAAAATATCCATGATCAATTTTCTGCCACATGCCCAGTATCAAAAATAATTCTTTCTGGTTCTACCAGTTATATTGGTTCCCTTTTAGTACCATACACCTTAATTTTTATTTGAATAATACAATATTCAAAGAATACAATATTTCTCTCTTAAAATATATCTAAGTAGAAGTTACTACTTTCTAGTAGTTCCACTAGCGTAAGTTGGAATTGTACTTTCTTTTCATTTATCTTCAAGTGGTGAGTGAAATGAGAGAGCATAATACTATTTCATATCTATACGTTACTTCAGTAAATAAAATAACAAAATGGCTCCAATGGTTAATGTTTTCTTTACTATGTAGATGTTTAATGTTTTCATTCAGATTGTAAGCAGCTGGAGTTCTGAAATGTGGTTCTGATTTTAAAAATTCAAAAGCAATTTTGGAAACTTCTTTTTTAAATGTGGTTTCTCCCACTTAGTTCTCATTTAGGAAAATGAAGGGAAAAAAGTACAAATACTGTACAACAAAAGTAAGCAAAAGGTGTTCTATATAGTGGGAAATTTTAAGGTGTTGCTGCTTTGCAAAGTTTCTCTATATTCTGCTAAACATCAGAACAATGTTTACTACGACATGATGAATCACAAATTATATGCAGAAACTGAAATCTGGGGGAGCCATTTTGAATTCTCCTTCAAGATGGCTTTCTACAGCCAAAAAAGAATGCTTAACAAATGATGTAATTGCTGGCAGTATTAAAACAACCGGATTATTGAAATAATGATTTATTAAACCAATATCCCAGCAGTAATTAGTATCTTTCACCTGAGATGACTTGGTTTTTTACCTTGTCATAACTTACTGAAAACATTTACTTCCCTAATCAGACTCTTCAAGCAACAATTTACTTAAACTGAAGGAAAGAAAACATACAGACTCGGGTGGAGAAGCAAATTTGTTCATAGTTGTCTCTAAAAACTTGGATATGCCAAATCCTTGCTGTTATGGATTTTCATTACTTCTTGTCATCTGTTGGAAAAGTTGTGCAAACTGACATACACAATACAAATGTTCCATTCTTGATCAGTTCTTCAAGTGTGGCTCAGATTGCTATGAAGAAGTTTGTTGTTGAAGGGAGAATCAAATCCTGATTTTCTCATAGACTATGGACAACATTTTCTGAAGATGAGGTAACCCTATTAACAAAGGTGGGGACTGTCTTCCAAGACCATGTTTCTCCTTTTCTCACCCAGAGAGGTATAATATTCTGTCTTTTAAATATTTCCTAGAATATTTCATTCTTCTAGGAGAGGGGTGGGTGCTAATGTCCTACACAACTTTAAGAAGTAAAACCAGTATGCTAGCTGGGGAATTCTGGAAGTTGAAGTCCAGACTTCTTAAAGTTGCCAAAGTTGAGAAACACTGCCTTATAGTGAAATAGCTCGCCAGGTTATCTTGAAGTTTGATATCAAATTTGGATCCATCCAGATGTTACTACTACAAATTAGCAGCAGCCCTATTAGCATGTCACATGGTGCAGGGTTTTGAGAGTTCTAGCTTCTCTAAATCTGGAAGATGAGCAATTCCCCTGTGGGTGTGGGAGTTGCCTCTTTTCTTCCCCTTCTTGGGTCCTTCTCTGCGATTTGGTAAAGATCTCAGAAGCTATAAAACCTTACCTGTCTTTAGTTTAACGTAAAATAATTTAAGTTCTGGGTTGTTTCCTTCATTTAAAAGAAATTTAAATTTTCATTTCTCTTTTTCCCATCCTATTTTCTTGCTTGACTTTCTGAAACTAGGAAAATATGAATGGCTTTCATGGCAATAAAAATGAAAAAGAAAGAAAGAAAAGAAAACCAGATTGGTGTAGTAGCCAAATTACTGAGCTAACCTTGAGCTGAGTGCATTCATTACTATTGCTTGCCCTTTGCTGCCCTCTGCTGGATTTTATATGCAAGAATTCTGTGATTATGTTTAAAATTTGATTTTTATTATTATAAAGATTAGGGGATTTCAATAAATGATTCACACACACAATCAAATAATAGTTAAAAGAAAAATAGCACTACTTATTTTCTAGGCCCATTATTAAGAAGTTAATAGAAGACCTGTGCTATTCTAGTATCAGCTTGTTATGGAAATATGGAACCTTTTCTAAATATTTTTATTAAGCAATATTAACGTAACTATAATTATAATAGTTTAATTACAATTTGATTTTAAAACTGCCTAAATAATGTTTATCTCTTATTAACCATTTATATGTGCATCAAATCCAATGGTTTCCTTCAGAACCAAGTTTGAAGAACTAAGATCCATTAAAATTTAACAGACATTTTCCTCAATTTGTGGCTAGACTAATTTAATTCAATGAACTCTCCAAAATCTTAAATCAATTAAGGAGAGATTTGGTGGACTTTTATTCTTACTAATATTCTTCTGGGCTTATCTATTGATCAGGAAGGGCAAGATTGACTGTTTTCTGTCACCCCTATAAACTAGCAAATAAGTGAACATGCTTGTTCCAGTAGCATCTTGGCAATTTAGAATGCTTATATGAGATACACACAGCCATCCTGAGTTACATTACATTTATATCAGTTTAATTGTCATAAGATCTTCAGTGAATTTGAGAACAAACAGCAGTGCCACCAAGCAGAGCATTGAAATAGATCTTCATCCTCCTTCAACCAAAAGCTCATGAGAGGGTCTATGACAAGTCGCCATGGCCAACTTGCCACAGCCAACTCACCATGGCCAACTTGCCATGGCCAACTTGCCATGGCCAACTGTCCATGGGACAACTTGCCACAGCCAACTCACTATGAGACAACTCACTGTGGGACAAGAGTTACACTAATATCAAAGAAATGGTGGAATAAAATCATTAAAGAAAGGATGCAAAAGGAGGGACAGAATGAAATGTGAATGACGAAAATTAACATATTTTTATTTATTTTAAACATATTTTATTTATTTATTTTAAATAATTAAATTGAATTATTAAATTGCCCTACCGTGAGTTGGCTGCAGTGAGTTGGCTGTGGTGAGTTGTCCCACTCTGCCACGAGGGCCATAAATGCAACAGTATTTATTTATAACTTTTGGAAGCAAGTAATCCAAAAATGAGGGATAGAGAGTAAGGATGATGAAGTTGAAAGAGATATGTAGGAACTATTACCTAGGCCCATGATGGTGAACCTATGGCACGCATGCCACAAGTGGCACACGTAGCCATATCAGTGAGCATGCCAGCACAGCTCTGGCGCGCATGTGCGGGCTGGCCAGCTGATTTTCGGGCCTTCTGGGCCCACCAGAAGTAGGAAAACAGGCTGTTTCCTGCCTCCGGAGGGCCTTGGGGGGGGGGGAGGTCCGTTTTTCTTTCTCATCTGGCTCCAGATCCTCTCTATGCATCTGGGAAGGGCAAAAACAGCCTTTCCCACCCTCTCGGAGGCCCTCCAGAATCCTGAAAGGGCGCATTTCCCAACTCCCGGTGGGACAGGAAGTGACTTTTTTACTGTCTCCAGGGACTCATAGATAGGCTTTTTTTAATCTGTGCACCCTGGAATGGGTGGAGTCTTAATTAGAGCTTATTTTGGAGGGTAGGGCTTATATTGGGCACACTTGTAAAAATCAAGCTAGGTCTTACTTTCAGAGTAGGTCGTATTTGGGGAAAACACAGTAGTTATTTTTTTCTAACATAAAAGATGGTCAAAGAATTTTCATTTCGGAAGTCAAGGAGGAAAATAGTCTTCCTGTAGTAGCTTGGCACAGCAGCAAATTAATATTTTCAAAAAAATCTTAATCTTGTTTGGGCTTAAACAAAAACAAAATCAGGCCTGTTTACTTATTTGGATGGAAATTTCTCAAGATTATGGGGATTGTATGCTAGAACAGAGGTCAAATAATTTCCATAATTACCATATTTTTCAGAGTATAAGACACACTTTTCCCCCCACTAAAAGAGGCTGAAAATTTGGATACGTCTTATACTCCAAATGTAGCTTTATTGAAGGTTTTTTTCCGCCCTAACGAAGCGCTAGCGAGTGAAGCAATCTTCCGTGCTTTGCCTGCTTTTCTCATTCCTTTTCTCTCCAATGATCAGCTGTGCTTTAGAAGCTATTATATATCCCAAAGCAGGGGATAAAAAGCGTGCACGCGTGCTCAAAACCAGTGAATTAATTTGTTGAAGCTGACCAACTAAGGACACTAGCCAGATGAATACCTGGTAGGCAGATTTTTTTTCCTATTTTTCTCCCCCAAAACTAAGATGCGTAATGTACTCCAGTGCATCTTATCCTCCAGTACTTTACTTTACTTCTATTTACCAATGATAACTTCAGGACCAACCAAGCATATCTATATCTATGTGGGCAGATTGTCTTGGAAGGAATTATAGGCTATGAGCCATTTCTGGAGGATAGAAACAGACTAAAATTGTCTTCTACTCAACCACAGCTCACTGTGAATGTGAAATCAAAGCAGTTCATTAGCTACAGGAGAAGTTAATGAGCCAAATCTGGGGATTAAATAAAGTTGCCTGCTGTGCTTGAACATGTTTAACTTGGTAAGGAACACTTTTTTTTCAAAATGTACATATGTCTGGTAAGCTACACCCAAAGAAAAGAAAGCAATGAGCAGTGACTTTTATGGCATGGAAAGTTGGAGGCACAACAGCAGAGAAACTGTCCATCAGAAGGCTGTGGAAGCAAATAGTCTAGATCAGAGGTGGGGAACGATAGCCCCTTTATGACTTATGGATTTCAACTCCCAGAATTCTTGACCCAGCATGGCTGGCTTGGAATTCTGGGAATTGAAGTCCACAAGTCATAAAAGCAGGGTTGGGTTCTACTTACCTTTACTACTGGTTCACAACAGGATCGTACATGTGTGCTCGCTTCGCTCATGTGGGCGCTTGCTTCTGCGCATGCATAAAGCTTCTGCGCATGCGCAGACCCCTGATGACATCGAGGGTGGTGGGCGGGGCCTCCTGCCAGTTTTACTACCGGTTCTTGCAAACCGGTCTGAACTGGGGGAAACCCACCACTGTATAAAAGGGCCATTGTTCCCAACCTCTGGTCTAGACTGAACTCCTGAAAAATTCCAATCTGGATAGAATTTGCTGAAATTAATTTAGACCCAGTTGGCATCAGCAGACGAAGGAGCTATATAAGATGCAGTTCTGAAGCATCCATATTCTCCATCCATAACCGGCTGTACTCCAGATACCGGTAGTGATCCTGGCACGAGGCTCCGCCTACCCGCTCGGTTCTCGTTACTTCCTGGTTTTAACCAGGAAGTAATGTGTTTTGTACCCTCTGCACATGTAGGGATACATACCGGTAGTTAAAAATGCTTTAAAAAGTAAAAAAAAAAAGTTCCAACATCGTTCAGCTGATCGTCAGAACTTTTTTTTTTTTTTTTTTTTTTACTTTTAGGCATTTTTTTACTACTGACTCGGGAGAATAGGTAATAAAAAAGTGCTTTAAAAAAGTAAAAACAAGGCTCCGAAAATCACAGCTGACCTGTGCAATCATCGGAGTCTTTTTTTTCTTTTTAAAGCATTTTTTAACTACCAATTATCCTGAACCGGTATTTAAAAACGCTTTTAAAAGGTTAAAAAAAAGGTTCCAAGGATCACAGCTGTGGTGCACAATCATCAGAACTTTTTTTTTACTAGGGTGGTTTTTTTACTAGGTGTGTGTGCGTTTTTGCTTCCAGCAGGCTTCCCTGAAGCCTGCTAGGCCAAAAACAGGGGAGGGAGGGGTGTAGGCCAAAAATGGGGGGGTACATTTTTGAAAGAAAGAGAGAGAGAGAGAGAGAGAGAGAGAGAGAGAGAGAGAGAGAGAGAGAGAGAGAGAGAGAGAAGGGAGGGAGGGAGGGAGGGAGAGAGGGAAGGAAGGAAGGAAGGAAAGAAGGAAGGAAAAAGGAGAGGAAGGAAGGACTACAAACCTGGCACTAGATGCAGCTTCAGAGGATAACCCAGGGCTTGAAGGGATCTGGGGGGTCATCTAGTCCAATCCTGCTCCAGCAGGACATTCTTAGTGTGTTTCTGTCTTTTGATTTCCCAGTCACATGGTTACATAGCCATGCCCACCCAGTCACATGACCCCCACCAAGCCACGTCCACAGAACCGGTAGGAAAGAAATTTAGATTTCACCACTGGAATGAAGGAATCATTGTATTTATAAAGGGAAAGAATTCTGGTAAAGTCTGCACCCAATTATCTCCCCTGAATTATGTTTTGTTTCCAGCTTTTCTCCCTGTACATCCTTTCATTATCTTGTTACACTCAAATTAACTGTAATTGGTTTTCTTAAATGCTGTTGCTCCTATTTTCTGAAACCACACACATCCTTCTTAAAGGAGGAACATAAACCATTCATCAAGAAGTCAAAATACATCTTATTAGCTACACTCATTTATCCTTACTGTATGAATTCACAATGTACATGTGTACGTACATGTGTGTGTATGTGTGTATGTACAGGGGAAGAGAGAGAAACAGAGCCTTTCAGATACAAAGTTAGTATTTTGCCCACACAATGTTCTTTCTGCTTCTTTTCATCTTTTCCCTTTTCAGTCTTTATTGGCTTCCTTTGAACCAAAAACTGGCCATTGCTGCCTACACAATCTAAAGATGTATGAAACTGCCAGGCATAAAGCCCAGAAAGTTAATTATAGTATATTGGGTATATACGAGTGATGGTGAACCTATGGCATGTGTGCCAGAGGTGGCACGCAGCTCATTCTCTGATTTATTTATTTATTTGTTCAACTTTTATGCCGCCTATCTCCGAAGACTCAAGGAGGCTTACAATGCATTTAAAAACCATATATAAAACATTAAAAGTTAAACCATTAAAAACAATTAAAACCCATTCACACCATTCATGGCCGGATCTCGCCAGATCGCAACAGCAAGATCAACGGTCCCAGACCTGCCGGAAGAGCCAGGTCTTCACCGCTTTTCAGAAGGCCATAGGGTGGGGATGGTCCGGACCTCAGGAGGTAACTTCTTCCAGAGAGCTGGGGCAGCCACAGAGAAGGCCCTCCCCCGCGGGCCCGCCAGCCGGCATTGTTTAGCTGACAGGACCCGGAGGAGACCAACTCTGTGGGATCTTACCGGTCTCTGGGAGCTATGGGGTAGAAGGCGGTCTCGAAGATACCCTGGCCCTGAGCCATGTAGGGCTTTAAAGGTAATAACCAACACCTTGAATTGTGACCGGAGACCAATAGGGAGCCAGTGCAGCTCGCGGAGAATTGTTGTAATGTGGGTGTACCTAGGTGCACCTACGACAGCTCTTGCAGCTGCGTTCTGGACCAACTGTAGTCTCCAAACACTTTTCAAGGGTAGCCCCATGTAGAGCGTGTTGCAATAATCTAACCGTGAGGTGACAAGGGCATGAGTGACTGTGAAGAGAGTCTCCTGATCCAAGTAGGGTCGCAATTGCTGCACCAGGCGAACCTGTGCATGCGAGGGGGTATGCTGATCTATATCAAAGGTTTTTATTTATTGAGAATATGGGATGTGCTGTATATGGAAAGTTTCCCTACCATTCAGATATATATATATATATTTATTTATGAAATTTATATGCTGCCCATCTCGTCTAGATGCTCTATCTCATTAACATTGTTGTCAAAATTAATAATAACATGTAAATGATGCTGAGAAAGCATAACAAGGTGTTATTCCTAGTAGCATTGATGATTCTGACACCTTAATTCTCTTTTATGAAGTCTAGATCACCAAAATGCTTTCCTGAATTATAAACTTTAAAAAAAAACAGATGCAGAGATGAAAGTTTTCATTTTTAACCTCCCGAAAAATTTCCATGAAAGCATAGGATCCACAATAGATTCTGATTTCAAACAAATACATACAATTCTAACAAATTTCTCTAAGGCTAGACAATATACTATACATATCCCAAAAGAAACATGTATGTAATCGCAACCTTACTTTTAGAATCAGTAGCAAAAAAATTCAAGATTCTCTTTATCCTTCCCACTTATCCTATATTACAGTAAATTGGGGAGGGAGCTACATGAACTTCTCCCAAATGTAAGGTGACCAGATTTTAACATTGGTAAAGAGGGACATTGTGGGCGTGGCTTATTTTGTGGGCGTGGCTAGCTGGTCATGTGACTGGGTGGGCATGGCTAGCTGGTCATGTGACTGGGTGGGTGTGGCTAGCTGGTCATGTGACCGGGTGGCCATGGCTATGTGTATAGGGTAAGGTGAACAGATTTTAACATTGGTAAGAAGGACACCATTGTGGGCGTGACTTATTGTGTGGGCGTGGCTTGGAGGCCATGTGACTGGGTGGGCGTGGCTAGCTGGTCATGTGACCGGGTGGCCATGGCTATGTGTATAGGGACTACTCAGAGGGCTGAAAAGTCATTTCTGACAGGTCCTCACACTTTTGACTGGTCCTCACACTTATGACCATCCTCACATTTATGCCCGTGCAGCATTCTTAACAACCATGTCACTCATTTCACAACTGCTTCTCTTCACCATGATGACAAGATAGGGCAAAAATGTAAAATGTGAGGACAGTCGTAAGTTCGAGGACTGGTCAAAAGTGTGAGGACCAGTCAAAAATAACTTTTTCAGCCCTCTGAGTAGTCCATATGCACAAAAGGACTAACCAGAGGGCTGAAAAAAGTCATTTCTGACAGGTCCTCACACTTTTGACTGGTCCTCACACTGATGACCATCCTCACATTTATGCCCCTGCAGCATTCTTAACAACCATGTCACTCATTTCACAACTGCTTCTCTTCACCATGATGACAAGATAGGGCAAAAATGTAAAATGTGAGGACAGTCATAAATTCGAGGACTGGTCAAAAGTGTGAGGACCAGTCAAAAATAACTTTTTCAGCCCTCTGAGTAGTCCATATGCATTAAAGGATACAGCAATAGAGAGGGATGAAGGAATGGAAATTAGAGCAGGAGTGAGGGTAAGAGAGGGAGGAAGAGAGGAGGAGAAGGAGAAAGGAAGAGGAAGTAGGGAGGAGAAAAAGAGGGTGGGGGGAAGAGAAAGTAAGAAGGAAAGAAAAGAGAGTGGTGGTAGGTTTGAGGAGAAAGATTGCTGTACAATAAAAAAGATGAAAGGGAAGAAAGCCAACCCTAAGCAAATATAAAGATATTAAGATTAAGAATGAATTGTTAAACTTTAAAGAATAAAAGAGAACAAATATGAATAAATAGCAATAATTAGAAACACACATACAAACATGCAATGTATTTTCTTTGAACAGAATATTTGGCTGGTTCACAAATTTAAACAGCGTTTAGTCATTTCAATTAAATTTACAATTTCTATATTTCCTTTTTGCCATATTTATTCCTCATCTATTTTTTTAAAAAAACAATATTACCCTTCATCCTCATCTCTAATCTTAATCAAATTCAATTTTTCCCTTCTATTCTATATTATACCCCTTCCCATTGTCATCTATTTTTATATCCATCCTCACATTGGTTAATTATGTAATTATGTAATACAGTTGTTTAATACAAATTCAACATTTTAATATAAATCAATTAGTTATATAACTATCTTTTTTGTATATTAATCAATATGAACATGAATATTCCAATTATTTCCATGCAATCCAATTTCTTACAAATCAATTAATTATATTTACCAATAATAATAAAAAACCAAATAATTTCCCCCATATATTCCTCCAAACCACAACTTAACCATTTCTGCTTTCAACACAATATACAATTATTAATAGTATCTCAATTATTACAATTCCCTAGTTAAATAGAGCTTTTTTTCTTTTGTGTTTTAAAATCTTGAACTCTCCTCTTTTGCCCAAAATTTCCCATTGTTTGCAGTTTTGTACCTACCTTTTTTGGTGAGGAAAAAGAAAAAGAAAAAGAAAGAAATCTCTCTCTGCCTCATTTTGTCATGTTGCAGGTTTAGTTTCGCTTTCGCCTTTGTTTTCAGTATAGCTGGGGGGGGGGGGGGGGGGAAATCTGCTCCAGGAACTTTTTGCAGCTTTTTGCAGCTAATTAACCTAGCGGAAGCTGTTAACAGGGGCTGTTTTTTCTATTTTTGCAGGCATGGGTCTATTCATTTTTTTTTTTAACACTGATCAGCTGTAGGTCGGCCCTTTGAAGCCCCGCGGCAAGAGTTTAAAGAGTTTTTTTCCCCTCTAGCCATCAGCGGGGATTCAGGAGGCAGAATGAAAAATCGGGACTTTTTTAAAACGCCGCGGGACGCGGGACAAATTGCTCAAAAGCGGGACTGTCCCGCCAAAAGCGGGACGTCTGGTCACCTTACCCAAATTTTATGTCTTTGTTCTGCCCTTTAAAAAATTTGGTCCTTTTGCCTCAGTAATCATTCGTGCAAACCTGTATTTCCATCATTTATTTTTCTTACTGTCTAAAAGGTATAAAAATTGGTTGGATGGTTTCTCAAAATTTTTGCAGCAAAGGGAAAAATATGTAGGTTTCATGAAAGAAATTTCTTCATCATACTTTTCTGGGAATTTTATTGAAGCAAACATAAGGGCTGCAACTGTTAGAAAGGCTCAGGCAATGAAGCTCTGAGCCATTTGCATATGCCTCTTGGCCCCCAGATAGCTGAATGAATATGTGGACATCAGACTGGGAAAGAAATCTCAAAAGTAAATCCTTCATCAACTAGAATTATTACTGGTATGAAAAATTAAAGGGACCTTTCTCTGCCCTGTGTTAGTTAAAATAATATATAGGAGTAGAGCAGCCTTGGGTCTATAAAAAGGGCTCACAAATCATGACAAAATGATTTATTTTACAAGTTGCTTATATGAAAAAAGGTTGGTGAAAGAAAAATTATGATCATTTCAAATTTAGACAGATAATTTCAAATTTAGAAAAGTATAAGAAGATAGATTGATAAAGAAAATATACAAAGAAATTATTTTCATAGCAACTTTTTGAAAAAGAAGTTGATAAGCTGAGAGCATTGGCTGATTGTGCAAATCAAGACCTGGGCACAGGGTTACCATATATAGTATTAGCTATTTTTATAATACACTTCTGACTATAGTTCACTTCTTGGGCAGGTAGTTCATAGCAAAACACAGCCATTTGTAGACTTTCAATTATTACAGAAATATAGAGAATAAAATTATAGATTGTAATTTATGATTTGTTCAATAATATTTAAAACTTTAGGTTTTAAAGACATGCCACCTGTCACCAGCATTAAGTTGCCACTGGTGAAAAGTAAGATTTTAGGTTACATCAGGAATTCATCCCTAAATATTGTTTTGTCCTTACAACAATAAACTGGGTATCTACTCTCAATAACTACTGAGGTATCTTAATAAAAATCTATTTGGATTTGATACCTGTCACATTATTTTTTGACCTCTTAGAATGGAAAAAAATATTGTTCCTAAGTTTCAGACCCTTCTTCTCTTATTTATGTATTCCTAACCTTTAATCTATTAAGAACAAGTTATTCCCAATTCTAAGAAAAAATTGTGTTTCCTAATTATCTCTGCTACTTCAGAAAACTAAGTTTGTAATTAACAAAGAGGAGGTTAGGGTTTTTTTGTCCAATAATAGCAAACTTTGCTTAAAGATAGGATCAATTCTTTTAGCTGCAGAAGTAATGATGTAAACAAATGTTATTAAATGCTAGTTATAAGTGATAATCAGATTCAAAGGTGCCAAGTGTTTGTCTAGTGTTTGTCTGTGATCCATATCCCCATGGAGATATTGTCATTTACATACTATTATATTAACGGTAACAATCCTGGTTTGTTTGTTTTTTAATTTGATTTATATGCTGCCCTTCTCTGGAGACTCAGGGCGGCTTACAATGTGCTAAGCAATAGCCTTCATTCTTTTGTATATTTATACAAAGTCAGCTTATTGCCTCCACAACTGGGTCCTCAGTTTACCTACCTTAGAAAGGATGGAAGGCTGAGTCAACCTTGAGCCTTGGCGAGATTCGAACCTGCAGTAATTGCAGGCATCTGATTTTAATAACCAGCTTAATAACAGGGTGCCTTAGACCACTGTACTACGAAGGCTTTTAAAGCACTTTTAGAGTTTTTGGTTTGGACTGTATTACATATGTAAATAGCAAGGGAAGCCAGGGATGTAGGCTTCATTCAGGTTTGGGTTTAGCTGGACATTTGCATGCCCACTGCTGATTGGTGGATTCAAACAGAAGGAAAAATAAAGCGTTGTCAGTGGCTGAATCAGTGGGACAGCTCCCTTTAAAAGGAAGCGCTGCCGGCTAAGCCTTTGCAGAAGTCATTTACTAAAATAAAAATCTTGAAGTTACTGTCTGTCATCCTGCCTCTTCATTGCCTCCCACGTTCTAACAGATTGTATCTTAGAAACATGTCCCACCATATACACTGACTCACTTCCATGTCAGAAGCACCAAAGTGCTTCCGTGGTGAAAGGATCAGCCGATGACATTACCATTGCCAGGAGGACACCCAATTTGGGACTCCTTTCATTTCCCCATTAATGAGCACACCAAAGTGGTACCTCTTTATCTACTCACATTTACATGCTTTTGAACTGCTAGGTAAGCAGGAGCTGGACTAAATGACGGGAGCTCACCCTGACACACAGCAGCCAGGCTTCAATTGAAGCTTGCAAATTGTCAAACCAGTATCCTAACCACATGAGCCACATTGAATACACTGAAATGGGAGAAAGTGTATGTTCAGCACACATAACAACAATACATTATGTACAAAATCCATTTTACATAATATTGGGAAGATTGAGATTTTCTATATTCTTACCTGAGAATTTTGAAAGGACTTTCTTGTGAAAATAATGTACAGAAACTCCATAATCCACTGAATTAACCATCCTTCAATTAGTTTTTAATAAACTATTTCTATATATTAAAAATAGGTTGACAATAAGAGTTTCAGCTTTTTTCAGCCCTAGAGTTCAAAAGGAAGTAATGAGATTTTTGTGAAAGTCATGAGTTGGTATTAGCACCCTACCTTCATTTGGAAAACCTATAAATTCCTTTTATAACTCAAATACCTAGTTCCAACTCAGCGATTAGCATTTTGATAAAAAGATTTGATATACATTTTTTTTCCACCTGCAAAAATTCTTGACGAGATGCCAACACGAAATTCCATAAATGAAAAAGGATGTTGAGATTGATATGAATTTCAGAAAGATACCTCAGGTTCTTTCTCCCTTGCAATGAAGGAGAATTCATGTAAGGCTGTCTTTCTATCTCTTTGTATTGATTTATTTAATCAAGATTAATCAAAACAAAATTTTCTGAAAGGTCGTTATAGGATATCAGTGGGGTGTAATCTCTTTTTCCCTGACACTAAGAGCACTGAATGTGAATATTCTCAAAACTATTGTGCTAAATGGTTACTTGAACTGGTATTTCATTGGTTTCACAGAGTTCTGACAATGACCCTGTAATATGGATTGGTTTGCTTTTTCCAACATTTTTCTATTTAAATTCTGGCCTTGCCATTTGATTCAAGGTGATCGGAGCCTTGTAACAATAGCATAGATTGCTCTGATAGCTTTGCAAATACAGATTGCTGGGGAAAAAAAGGAATGAAATAGTATGCTCCCACAGTAAGCAGCTGTCACATTCGGATAATGGCTTCTTATCAGATTTCATACCGCAATGGTTAGAAATATTGCTTCCTCATATTTTACGGGAAAGTAAAGGGTAGTTTTATTCTTCTATTTTATTCTTGTCAAAAGATCTCATTGGATTGATAAATTGTCAGTGAGATTACATTAAAAGAAGAGAGAACTATTAACCTTAACCAATACAGTACAATTTTAGAGAAATCTTTTGTATTTCATAATGATAGTTACTTTTTTCTTCCACAAATTTGGAGGAAATTGGAAGATATCTGCACCTATCAACAGCCCACCTTATACAGAAAGTACAAAGCATTTAGCACACAAAAGATTATGGGCAGTCCTTGACTTATGACCTAAATTGAGCCCAAAATTTATGTGGCTAAGTGAAAACTTTAAGTGATTTTTGCCCCATTTTACAACTTTTCTTGCCATATTTGTTAAATGAATCATTGCAGTTGTTAAATTACTAACACAGATGTTAAATGAATCTGATTTCCCCACTGACTTTGCTTGTCAGAAGGTTGCAAAAGAGGTCATATGACCCCGGACCACTGCAACTGTCATAAATGTGACTCAGTTGTCAAACTTCTGAATCACGTGACCATGGGGATGCTGCAACAGTCATAAGTATGAAAAGCAATCATAAGTCACTTTTTTCAGTGATGTAATTTCGAACGGTCACTAATGAACTGTTGTAAGTCGAGGACAACCTGTATTAGGGAATAGAACAATTCTTAGGATTTACACTAGTTGGACTGTTTTATTCTGGACAAACAGTGAGGTGGTAGTATTATATAAATATTCGTATTTTACAGAAAATGCATATGATGTTCTAGCAAGATAAAAGAAAATACTTATTCTTTTACTATAGAACTAGTCGACAAAACAAGTTATCCTTACAGTATCTTAAATTACTTCAAAAAGTTCATTTAAGGATAAAACTATTAATGGCCAGTAGAGCCACAGTGGTTCTATATGATCTTTGTAGTTTGAGATGCAATATGGCTTTCAGTTATGTTTTGGCCACTAATGGAACAATTTTCCAGGTGTGATTTTATTCAGTTGGTATGCTTACTACCAACTGTCCCTCCATGGCATAGAATCTTTTATTTGAGTGATCTTCTGTGGTCTAAACCAGGCAATATGAGTTGACAGGGTTGGCATGTTTTAATTCTCAAATAGACAGTATCATCTTTTGAAATGCAGGAGGCAGGCCTTTGTCACGATATTTGTCCTCCAGAATGAAATTACACACCTATAATCACCCTAGTCCCCAGGCTTGGACTAAGGTGAATACCTTGTGAGTTTTGTTATTAGCCGAAGTCACCATCTTGATCATTATCTCCTTCTTATTTGTTTTATTGGTTTGGTTTTGTTGTATTTTCTTTTGTTACTTTGTGAACTGCCCAGAATCATTTCGAGTTGGGCAATGCTTAAAATGAATACATCGAATTAAATTAGACATGCTCTTTTTATGGTAAGTCAGTATCACAGGAAAATATAGTTTTAAAAATTGATTTTAATTTCTGTTTTTCAACATAACAAAACATTAAAATAATAATTTTCATTTTTGAACAAGATTTTGATGGAAACAATTTCCAACTTGTACAAAATATATAAATAATGCAATAAGGCTGCATTCCTACACACATATAATTGCAAATATATCCATTATGTCCAGTTGGACTTACTTCTGAGTATTCCGTACTTGTAGTAAACATATGAAGTAATACATGTAATACAAGTAAGGCTTATTTTAAACAACACAGTACCAATTAAAAGTGCCTAATGTCATCACATAGATTTCCGGAATGACAATTCAGTCTAATTTAAAATGCTGTAATTAACAATTAGCTAATTTTATTAGCTCCACTTCACAGTAAAACAACTACTACTCAGAATACAGCTAGGAATGTTACTTACACTTATTTTATGCATACCTTTTTTCATCTAAAACCTAGTCTATTGTATATTTCCTCAAGACCTAGCTGATTAATAGGCCTATGTAAAGTCATTTAGACTTGTATTGACAAGTTTTTTGCCCAAAGTAAACAGTTCCTTGGAACTGGCCAAAATGCTTCAATGTTGGACAGCATCAATGCATGTGGTGGAATTCAGCATATTCTGATTCTGTCCATCATGGAAGAGCTTTGGTGCACACCAGGAAGGCCTCTGGTAGGTTTCTTTGGTGTGTCAGCAATGCCCATAGTATTTAATGAAAGTGTCCAGCCTGGAAGACACTACAAGCTCTGCAGAGAAGCCTGGGAGGAGCTGCAAAGCAAAGTAATGCAAAATGGTAACTTAGAAAAGAAGCGGCTATGTTAGTTCATGAAGGATGCTTTATCTCTGCGGTAGTGAACCTATGGCACACGTGCCAGAGTTGGCATGCAGAGCCCTCCCTGTGGGCACGCACGCCATCACTCCAGCTCAGTCAACTGGTCGTTGGGTTTCTGAGACGTAACTGTGTGCCTGCCAGCTGGTCGTCGGATTTCTGAGGCATGCATGCGCACCTGCCAGCTGGTTGTCAATTTTCCAGCGGTCTGGTGTGCATACGCACGCATACCTTCTAGTTTGGGTACTCTGTGCCTAAAAGGTTTACCATCACTGCTTTATCTGAATATTCATTGAAGCAAAGGCATTCATTCAAATATTATATAGTTTTTGTTAAAGGCCTAATTGACATTATAGGCAGAGTTTGTATGCATATAATGTTTACCTTATCAAGTCACATAGAAACAGCTGGGAGTAATATTCAGAACTGAAAATCAGGCTCCCACAATGATTCATCGTAGCTTGTAGAGGGCAGGCAAGGTAACACTAATGTCATTATATAATAACAACATATACATTTTTACTAGCTGTTGTCAGGAAAATGTGGTTAATACCCTTGAATTATCTAGTTAGGCATGTGCATGCAATAATCCAGATTTTTAGCATGACCAGGCAGTATAAAGTTTCACAGTACTAGTGATGGTGATGGCTTGATTTAGAAGAGAATAGTTAAATTTATCTGCTTTTTTCCAAATGAAGTGAAATCTTAATTTCCTATTGCATTGACTTATAGTATACAGTAGTTACAGCATTATGTCTTATGCAAGTACATTTATTTATCTGAACAACAGCTATGATTGACAACATATAAATGTGCTACAACTTAAAATTTTAAGAAAATATATTTAATGAATTAAGTCTTGCAAAATTGAAAAGAATGCTTTTATGCTGAAATTTCCTAAATTGCTGCATTGGAAATACTGTATAAATGGACTCAGGTACCACAAATAACTTCCGAATAGTTATTTTCAGCCATGCTTTATATAAAATCCAATTACCTTTAGTTTCATGTGATTAGTAGCTATTTTAATTCAATCACTCATTACACACTATCACTAACTAACCCATTCACGCTACCTTGTTAACGAAGAGACCTGAAACAGTAAAAAGTCCCCTGTGGTTGAAATAATGTACAGATCAGGATTAAAGTGTTCTCAATCTTAAACCCCAGTGCTCTTGAAATCAGTTAAATAACATAAAATATAAAAACATACACTACTCTACTAATCTGTGAAGGGCTTTGTGTGACTGATTAAATTTCAAGCGTTAAAATGAATTCTCAGTCTCATGCATTTACCCCACATCCAGAATTGATTACCTAGTTTACCAGAAGTATTTACCGATCCAGGTGTAAAAGTGTTTCTCTCTGAAAACTTATAGGAATTACTGGGCTTTTCCTCCACCTTTTCACTATTTCTTCATTGTTCCAAATGCACTACTATTAAGCAGTGCAACTGTAGCGATCCAAGTAAAAACTTTTTTCGCAATAGTCCTTCAATACAGCACTATTAATTGATTGATTTTTATAATTAAACAAGCTTGCTAACATCAGCAGAGCTTCAATTCTACTGCAAATGGTGAAATTTTAAACATATTAAATTGAAAAAGAACCTAACAGCAAGCACATTCGACTGAATATTGTAGACAACTTTAAATGCTAAAATATGCCTGCCATGCTATAATACACCCTTGGTTAATATATGATCCTACAAGTAAGTTTATTTCAGAGAGCTTGGAAGCAGAATTTATTAAAGCTGCTATATATTAATATATTCCTATCACCATAGATTTAAATGATGCCCTTATGGAGTGGTTTATCAAGATGGATATAGCTATAGTAATCTCTCTCTGCTCCAAAGTCTGAATATATTCTGATATTTAGATTTATACCATACCAATTCATTTTATAAGATAATCAGCCCAATAGAATTAGAAGGCTTTGACAACCTCAGCAACTAAAAAGGGGCAATTTGTAGTTTATCTCGTAAGATCTAATTAAACACAAATAATGAAATGATATACACAGGAAAGAACCAATATAAAGTATTAAAAAGCTAAAACAGAAAGATCTATTAAGTAGCTATTAGAGTAAAACTAAATGCAACTAAGTCAAAATCATCTGAATCTGGTTCTCTTTTATTATGGCCACTATTTAGAAAGCTTTAAAGGAGATTAAAATAAGTTCATAGAAAATTAAATGATAAGAAATCACTTTACGTGATGCTGTCAAGCTACTTCCAAAGGCAGAAGCAGCATGCTTCTCCCTTCAGGATTTGGGCTGTTGGGACAAACAGGATGATGAACTTGATAAGCCTTTTTTACATTATTATTGCAAAGCACAACCGGTTGATCCCTTGGAATTTCATACCTGACTTTTTCCCAATTCCCTCGTTTACAATATTTATTATTAAACACAAGTTGAGGTGTATGGAGAAAAACTACAAATATTTTGTCTAAGATTTACCTCGGTTGGGAATAAAATGGCATGGTCAACTAGGTTTGGGGACTGCAAAATGGCAGTTGAACAATACTGTATAAAATATATAGTTGAACAAATATATATATTTGTTATATATATATTGAACAAATATATATATTTGTTCAAAGGAAACTTGTACAGAATAGTGTAAGGCCATTTTGCAGTTTTATATAACTATACACACACACACACACATAGAGAGAGAGAGAAAGAATTTATATTTGCTGATAAAGAAATAAAGGGAGATTAGTATAGATCTATTTCATCAGCTAGCCATATCCTTACTCAGATTCGAACTTGGGCTGCCTACATATTAGGCAGTTGTATTAACCTTTGACCCACAAGTTCTCCTCCCTTTATCAGCTTGAGCCAGGGGAGAAATTTGATATAAAATGGGTTGTTGTGAATGCGTCTGCTTGAGGGCTCCTGGATTGGAGCTGAAAGGCGAAAGGGAAGCAGTATGCTCCCTTCCATATTGGGGTAGATGCTTTATATAACTACAAGTATATATATATGATTAGTCTCCAGGATTGTTTGAGAAACTTTCTGAATTTACTCAGTTTTATGCAACTTGTTTAACTTTGGGGCAAAAGAATTTTCCCGCAGATGCACATTTCACAATGAAACGTCAGTATAGCTGTAGTGCTGACTGCCATAAGTAATTGTAAACCAATGCAGAAAAACCAGACGCAATGGTTTCAAAGAATGATGGGATACATCTGTGGGACTTGTGCAGTGAAGGTTTTTTTCAGTATTATTTGTATAACTTCATGGGACACGTGGAGGCAATCTTAAATCACAAGGAGCAGGAAAATATTGGGCTGAGCCTAGTTCACAAACTTTAAACCATACTTTAAGATAAATAACCAGTTGCTGAAAAGCTTTTACCAACACAGTTGTTAGTCAAAGACCAATATAGCATTGCTTAATACCAAAATTGTTTCTACCAATGTTAAAACAAAATACAAGACATTCTTTACTTATATTTCTATTGTGATAAAAGATACGTTTTTTTTAAAAAAAAAACCTTCTTTGTTTCTTAAGTATTATTGCACCAATGACTCATCCCATAGGAAATCACAACTTCTAGCTGTCTTCAAAAGAGTTCTCATTCTTTGACTCCTTCCTTTTGTTGTTCAAGTTCACTCAACAGATTTTTGCCTGGTACTCCTGCTTTTGTGGCAAACAAAATAGCAGCCTGCTTAAACCCTAGAGACTTCAGACTTCTGGCATAATCAGCAAATATTGCATGGATTAATTTCTGTGAAAGGCAGGTTAAGGAATATAGAAATGAACAATCAGATATCAGACTTCTGGATGAAAATGCTTAAAGCTGGCGCTATGTTTAATCCTGCTGTTAGATCTGAAAATATTTGACAGTGAAATGTTTCCACAATTTAACACACTGCCTGTTATCACTTAGATACTTTAGATATGTTATCCTTTTTACTTTTGCCTTAGACTGAAAAAAAACTTTTACATGCACAGCACCTAATAAATAAACCCACTATTAGTAGATTTCTATGCTTGAATTTATGCATAATTAAAAAAGGATATTTGCATCTTCATTAACTTCAATAGCACCATACTTAAGGCAGGCCTCAAGAAACAATGCAGCTCGGTCAAAATGTCTCATGCTGTTGAAAACAAGAATAAATGATTGTGTTAGAGAGTTTTTTTCATCACTGTGCAGAAATACTTCTTCAGATACATGCAACCATAACTGACAATTTTTTTTAAAAAAAATCGGAGTTTTAAAATTTAAATCGGATTTTTTTATTTTTATAAAATTTATTTTAATAAAATGCTTTTGGAGTAAAAATGTATCTAAAGATAGTTTTCTATTTAAGATACATTAATAATTTAGTTTATTCATCATGAAATGGAGCTTAGTTATATAGCATAAGGCTGTATATTCTGCAATATTAGGACTATCGGTGAGTCAACAGCAGATCAAAGGAGGAGCTGCTGCGGGACAGAAATGACAGTTGCTCTTTAAAAATTATTTTAAAAAGCCTTTCTACTAGTGATTTAAATCATGATTTAAATTTAAATTACCCTGCATGCAACAGACACAATGGTGCCTTTGATGCAAAACTACAAGTTCAGTCACAAAAATGTAATAAGAATCAATAAAATATATGTGTTTCTATTCATAAAAGCAAATAAATATATTACTATTCAAATATGTGCTCACTATGGAAAAATGTATGGTGATGGACATAAGACTTGGGTCACTTCCATTTTATGTCATTTGATTTCATTTTCAGTATTTTTCAACTTGTATATATTTATGTAAATTATTTACAAAAAAGTAACCAACACCTGGAAAGTATACTACAACCCTCTATAAAAACATAGTTCCTACTAAGGAATTTTTATTTTTATTTACATTTTCTTTATATATTTCTGCACTAGACTTTCAGTCAGAATAAAACTTGAATAGGCAATACTGCAAAGACCTCACAACTCCCATTTACTTAATGTCAGAAGGTACTATTTTTGTTGATATTATTCCTTAAGCAACCCAATACCTAATATCATATTCATACACTGAATTCATTCAGACTAATTCCCAGATAGTTGGTCAGCCTAAATCAGATTCTTTATCGAATATACTTTTTCTCTGAAAACATATATATTTGAACTGACAGGCATACTTATTCAGACAGACATTTAAATGACTTCTGTTTTGACTTTCAAGTGGTTGCATCTAGTTGATATTGTATTATTTTAATGTTGTTGTTTTTTTAAGTGCAAAGTATACAGAGAAGCGGTTCATGTTGTTAAATAAACAGAATATATGAACTGACCTATGTAACATCTCAGCCACTCTCATGAAACAACCCAGGGAAAGTAGAACAAGGATTGCCTTGGATTTTTGATTGATTTGTGGAGAACAAAGGTGATCCACCCAACGCTTCAAAACATCTGCACATTCTTCTGCATTCAGGCGAACCTTGGAAAGATTCAAAGTATTTGAATACATTCTGGAGTCACATGTGCCAGTAAGTCACATGTGCCAGTAAGATAAGTAAATGGAATAACGCTTAATTTATATTGCTTGCTTTAAATTATTTTCTAATTTAGAGAATAATGAGAAACAGTCTGCAATTTTTGAAAAATGACATCAATAAATATCCATCAGTACTCTTGTTCATTCATGGTTTATGGCTATTTGCAAACACTTCCTATGGATACACCAGCTACTATTTCTCTCTTTTTAATTAGTTATACATGCCATTATTTCTGATAAAGAAGCGAAGCATCCTACCTTTGCAAGCCACGCAGCTCGATTCCATTCCCCATAGGTTTGTAGATAACGACAGGCATCAGCAGCTTTATCTATTAAACACAATAACTGGACACCCTCTGGGGAGGATGGAAAGGGGTGTGTGTGTACCAAATCTTAATGAGTCACAGTTCAATTTTTTTAAAAAAGTTATTACACCTTTTCCAATTCAAAATGATAAACAAATGCTTTTTGTGGAGGGGAAAGTACAAACACCTTTCTAACTTATAACCTTCTGATTCAATTTGAGGGCATTCACAACCATTTAATACTGTTTTGATCTTCAACACATGACAAAAACCCCTCAAAGAGATACATATAGTCCTTGACTTACAACCACAATTGAGCCCAAAACTTTACAATCTTTCCGGTCATAGCTGTTAAGTGAATCACTGTAGTTGTTGAGTTATTAACAAAGTTGTTAAATGAATCAGGCTTCCCCATTGACTTTGCTTCTCAGAAAGTCACAAAAGGTGTTTACATAACTCCAGGACACTGCAACTGTCATAAACACATGCCAGTTGCCAAGCATCTGAATTCTGATCACGTGACCGTGGGGATGCTGCAACAGTCATAAGTGTGAAAAACTGTCATAAATAACTTTTTTTAGTGTCGTTGTAACTTCGAACGGTCACTGAGTAAACTGTTGCAAGTCGAGGACTATCTGTATATAAAAATTTCAAAGCAGAATTCATTTAGTCACAGTATTTGACTGTTGACAGTATTTGCCTCTATTTCACCTCCATTCTTTTTAATGCATTAATAAATCAAAGACCTGTAGAAATAAGATCATGTTTGTCAATCTTTATCAGAGGAAAGAGAAAACAGGCCTCCCTTGCACATTATTAGATGAAATTAAACTAAATCTAAAGGGGGGAACTGATAATGTTGTAAAATTCTTCCTATATACAGAAAGCCATTATATTATATATATTTGTCTCTTGTACTTTAAAAAGACAATGTGAGGTCTAACATTCCCCTCTTAGCTAAATAGTAACATGCATTTTAATAGCTGTATGCTCAAACTTTTGAGGCGTTCTTATCAGAACTCAATATGGAGAATGGAAATTATACCTGCCAGCTTTCCATTTGCAATCATGTTTGTTGCTACCAATTTAATGGTACTTTGGGAAGGGCCTGAGGAAGTAACTGTGGTGACAAGACATGCCTTGAGTGAATCACAATAATAATAAGGGTTCTCGGCACTGGTTTCCAAAAGCAACTGCACAGCTCTGTCAGTCTGGAAAGAGGAAAAAGATAACTATCAGTGTAACAATTTACATCAGCAATATTGCTTAATATTCTTCTATATTTCTAATAAATACATGTATCAAAGAAGATTAAATCAATACAAAAAGCCAAATTTGGCAGCACAAACCTGGCCCAAAAGCAAGAGTTGATCTGTGCATTTCCTTGTGTGATCATAATTTGATCTTTTAACTTCTTGAATATTGACTCTTTCAAGTTGGAATTTCTGCAGGAATCATAGAAAAAAAATACATTTTTTGATAAAGGATAAAATCAAAAGAAAATTGGCATTGAGGCACAGAATAAAATTTTCTTCCAATTTACACTGATGTTTCAGTTCCATATTCATGTATGTAGGTAAAAATATGGTGATAAAAACGTATGAAAAGCTTTTGAAAAAATGTTTAAATGCAAGATAAGGAAGTTAAAATAAACTGGGAAGCAAATGAAACCAAATTGGTATTAGAATTAAGCAAATAGTAACAGAGGCGCCAAGGGAATTAGGAATAAGAACGAATGAAATATTAAGTGAGCATTAACAAGGCCCTGGGGCTTTGTCCAGGATTATGTCTGTAGGTATAAGTAGAATATGCTTATGATAAAAATGCTGCTTTTCTTTTTTTTTTAATTGAAAAAGTTTTTTAAATACAAATTTTTCCCCCATTTTTCTCCCCCCTAAATGCTGCTTTTCTTAATGATCAATAGTATAATAATCCAATTATGCAACCTCATTTTGCTATGAAGAAAAATGAAGATTTCTGCTTATCACTGAAGTGAAACAACTGTTTACTTCTTACACGTTAGTAAACAGAAATTGTGATGGAAAAGCTTCTGAAATTCATCATAGCCGAACTAATTAGGATAATGATTGTGCATAAAGAAAAGTGTAATTGAGTGTCAGGTTGTAAGATTATGTGACTGTAAGTATAACATTTCCTATACTTCTTCCTGACAGAACTTCTACAAATTCAATGGATCTTGAATTGCACAAATTACAACAAATAGTATTAATATATATGCAGATATGTGAGTTCTACTCAATTAAAAAATAATAACCATTGTGTTTGTACCTCCAAAAGCTTCAAATGAAATGAGAACATGCTTGTGAAAATTACTAAAGAATATTTTGTGGATTTGAATGGACTTACGATTTTAAAAATCAAGCAATACCTGGAAATAGGAATTTTCACAGAGAATATCATAACATATATCTAGTGGACTGATCCAGTTTTCTTGAGAAGCAAGTACATCTTCTGCCTTCATGGTTAATGATTTGTTACAGGAATAAGTATGCAAATAATGGGCAGCAACAGTCCAAAAGTGTAGTTCAGATTCATCTCCGTACAGCCTGAGAAAAATAAAAACCTACATTAATAGTTCAAATTTAAAATCAATGAGTACATTCACATATCTTGTGAATCCAGGCTGCACTCTCAGATGTATTTTATTTCTTTAAATTTATTTATAGACTTTCTATTCTTAGGAGCCTAACATAATTAATACATTAAAATAAAATATGAAAATCAGGAAAAATACTAAAATTATCAGTGATGTAATATAAAAAGGTTTGACTGAAGAGAATCCTCTGAACTATTTTCCTGAAAGCAGGAAGATTCGGCAGTAAATATAATTCTTGATGATATAACTTAAACTGGAATAACTGAACTCCCATCATCTTTGACTATTTAACATGCAGAGGGGGAGTTACGGAAGCTGTAAGAAACAAAAGCTGGAATCTATGTCCGCTTTCCTCCTTCTAGGATGTCAAAGAGAAGAATCAGGAAATATCTGACTATGACAGTTTGTTATGGTGCCCAAATTTAAATTACGAAACTTCTAATAATTTTAAAGCAGAAATAAAGTCAATCAAAACTTCTGACTTTTTTTGTCCTTGCTTCATTTGGACAGTAGACTTATAACCTCCAAGATTCTCAGCGTATTGTCTAAAATGTTCTGGGAATAGAAATCCACAGATCTGGAAATTTGGGAAACATTGTGCTAAAAGTATATATATACACAAAAGTATGAAGGCTATTGCTTAACACATTGTAAGCCGCCCTGAGTCTCCGGAGAAGGGCGGTATATAAATCAAATTTAAAAAAAATATTATTCTTAAAGTTGTGCATTATTATGAAATAGTATCACAGACACAAATTGTTGGGGTCAATATACTGACTCTGTAAAACTGCTTAGAGAGGCTGTAAAGCACCGTGAAGCGGTATATAACTCTAAATGCTATTGCTATTGCTCTTCTAAACTTTGTTCCCCATTTAAGGTAGGGTAGAATTCACCCAACATGAAAGATCTTACATCCAGTTTAAGAAAACGTATCAATATACTTTACTTCCCCTCCCCCCAAATAAGCCATCTCATGGTTTATCCCAAAAGTATTTTTTCAAAAGGCAACTGGACTTTGTTTTCTTTCCTTGAAGATGTTTCGCTTCTCAACCAAGGAGCTTCTTTAGCTCTGACCTGAAGAACTTAAAAAAAAATTCTATTCTATTCTATTCTTTTCTGTCCTTAAGAAGCTTCTTGGATGAGAAGTGAAACATCTTCAAGGAAAGAAAAACAAACTTCAGTTGCCTTTTGAAAAAGCTTTTTGCCCTTTAAGTCAACCATGATCTGGATGACTAAGAATCTCCATAGACACTTTATGGTTTAATGTCATGGATAGGTTTACACTAGATACTAAAACTGGGATTCCGCAACATGCTGTTCCAAAAACCTGTGCAATTGATTGAGCATTCTGCAGAAATCCAGCCAAGGTACTTCACAGATATCAAAATAGCAATATCCCATAAATGTTATAATTTGCCTATCCATCTACAACAGTAAAAAATAATGGATTGTTAACCAATGTTATAGTAACTCAGAATTAGTAGGGTAAATGGGAAGCATTTCTTTTACAAGAGTTATTACACTTAATTTTACAATGGTTGGGGTAAATAATTATAACTAAACAAACCAATATATTGGTTTGTCCTTATTTTTTTCATTTCTGTACAAAAATTAATGCAGCACTAATTGTATTTAATCCTGGTTGATCTATGATGTTAAACATAAATAATGTACCAATTCTGAAACAGAAAATATTCAGGCTTAGAATTATATAAGAACTATTATTAAAATAAATCTTTGGAGGTTATTTATGAAATATTATATTACCTTGAAACCAATAAGCATCGCTGCAAAAGAGTGAACTCTGGATCAAGCAAAAGTTTCTTGACATCACTGTAAAAAGTTAAACCATTTCAGGCATATATTATGAGTCCCTTTTACAGTTTCAAAAAGAACAAAAACAAAGAGTTCTTTATTGAGAAGCAAACTATTCACATTCATATTAACAGAAAGAAAACAATAAATAAAAAATACAACTGAACTGTACCTTACTAACTTTACATACTAATGAAGATAAAAGTATTGTACTACTGCACCAAGCCTTTTGCATGTTTAAAATGTATGTGCAAAAAGGAACTTATTTCTCCATATCCTAGGCATACCTATAAACATTACATACAGACACACAATTATATATACTGTTCAACTAATGACTTAGTAGTTTTATGAAATGAATACCTATCATTACGGAAGAACCTGTATCCACTGTGTAACCATATAGGACAATTTGGCCTAGTTGGTATGAAAGAATAGTATATAGCTAAATGTTTACATATTGTAAAGAGTCTTGACTTTTCTACTGAAATATTTTTCTAGTCTTTTATTAGCAATAGAAAGGCAAAAACTTCGTGTTCAATATCCTGAAATTCATAAATGTGAGTTACCAACAATTTTTGCTAAAGGCACAAACCCATAGTACATTAATTTCATCATAGTCTTAACGATTGTTATCAAATTCTCATACTGATGTGATTGTTGTACTACTTCCCATTTTGTTCAGCATATATGTAACATATTTATAACATTATATAATGGCTCCACAGATATTACAATATTTTAAAATATTGTTATAAATATGTTACATATCTGCTGAACAAAATGGGAAGTAGTACAACAATCACATCAGTATGATTACATGTATTAATATCTATCCAAGAAAAACTGATGTTGGAAACTAAGAAAGCTACTTTAATCAATATGTCAAATTATTGAATCAGACTGTTGGAAAATAAAAACCTAATGCAGCTTGATAGTATGATAAAAGCAAACAAAGACACTTTTATTAATCCATTTTGAAGATATAAGAAACTCAAATATGCTTACTTGGACAATGAATATAACTGCTCTTGTAACATATTTTTAATATTTTCATTTTCTGGATAATTGCTGAAAAAGAAATGAATAAAGGCTCAAGAATCAATATTGATTGCTTATGTGACATTATTATTATTATTATTATTATTATTATTATTATTATTATTATTATTATTATTATTATTATTATTATTATTATTTATTAAATTTGTATACCGCCCTTCTCCCGAAGGACTCAGGGCGGTGCACAGCCAGATTAAAATACATACAATACAAAATTTAAAATAATTTAAAACAGAATTAAATCCAATTGGCTTCCCGAAATATTAAAACCCATTACCCTTAAAAACCCTTTAAAAATTTTAAGCCAGGCCAGCTTGCTGGAATAGGAAGGTCTTCAAAGCTCGACGGAAGGTACGGAGGTCTGGGATTAGTCGTATTCCTGGGGGGAGCTCGTTCCAGAGGGCGGGTGCCCCCACAGAGAAGGCCCTCCCCCTGGGGGCCGCCAGTCGGCATTGCTTGACCGACGGCACCCTAAGGAGGCCCTCTCTGTGGGACCGAATTGGCCGGTGGGAGGTTATCGGTGGCAGAAGGTGATCTCACAGATAACCGGGCCCTAAACCATGGAGCGCTTTAAAGGTGAGAACCAGTACCTTGAAGCGCACCCGGAAGACCACCGGGAGCCAGTGCAGCTCGCGCAGGCAAGGTGTCACATGGGAGCGCCAAGTCGCTCCCATAATCACCCGCGCGGCCGCATTCTGGACCAGCTGGAGCTTCCGAGTGCTCCTCAAGGGGAGCCCCATGTAGAGAGCATTGCAGTAGTCCAGGCGAGAGGTGACGAGGGCATGAGTGACCGTGCATAGGGAGTCCCGATCCAGAAAGGGACGCAACTGGCGTATCAGGCGAACCTGATAAAAAGCCCCCCTGGCCACGGCCGTCATATGTTCTTCTAAAGACAGCCGTGCATCCAGGAGGATGCCCAAGTTGCGAGCCCTCTCCGTGGGGGCCACTGACTCGCCCCCAATAGCCAGAGTTGGCACCAGCTGGCTATATCGGGACACCGGCATCCACAGCCATTCGGTCTTGGAAAGGTTGAGTCGAAGCCTGTTCCTCCCCATCCAGACCCGCAAGGAGTTGCTTCAACTCCTAATGACCTTAGTAGTCGAATTCTGACAATCTGAAATTAAATTTACATGCTGTTCCTAAATTCAGTTTGGTCAGACTCACAAGAAGAACCTTTACCTTTACATAAAAAGGTAAAGGTTTCCCTCTACCAGTCATGTCCAAATCTAGGGGGAATTGCTCATCTCTGAATTACAGCCGAAGAGCCAGCATTCTCTAAAAGATGCTTCTGTGGTTATGTGGCTAATATGACTATACAACGAATGCTGTAACCTCCCCACAAAAGTGGTACTTATTTATCTACTTGCATTTACATGCGAGGCTGGCAGGAGCTGGGCCAAGGAACAGAAACTCACTCCATCATGTAGTACTTAGGTCATGAACTGCCAACCTTCTGTTGAAAAGTCCAGCATCTTAACCACTCAGACGCTGAACCCAACCCTTATATACATGTTGCTATTTTCTAAAACCAAATTCTTCATACTAAAAGTAAGTCTTACATATATGATATATCCAAAGAATACTTATTATCCCAAGGCTGGTGAAGTAAGAAAGCTTTTAAAGCTAAGGATGCTCTTGGAGGAGGAAGATATGGGCACCATACGGGTTCTAGAAATAAAAATAGGACAAGAAAATAATTAAAATCAATATCAATGTCAATCTGATGATAAGGCTAATATTTATTCTACCCTTAACTAATAACTACCTTTACTGAACTTTTTTGAAAAATGAAATAGAAAACTTACTGCCATAGCAAGAACAAATTATTACAGCAGTGGTGACTGGGGAATTCTAGGAGTTGAAGTCTACAAGTCTTAAATCTGACAAGGTTGGACACACCTGGATTATAACAAATGAGTAATTTCTAACTGATTTTGTGTGTACTTAATTATTCAGGATAAAAAAGATAAAAATTCCAATTAAAAGCAAGTAATATTCATTGTACATCTTAAAAAGTGAATATACTTTTATTTTTTGGAGGGAAGGGATTTTGTGTATTAACAGTATTTTTTCGGGATAAGGGTTTGACATTATGTTTAGATTTTAGAACAGATTCTCCTTTGTAGACATTCATATAGAAATAGTTTTATAGAAATGTTATTTGTACTAGCTTATCAGAGCCATAACAACAAAAATACGATACATAACTAATAAAGAAATTTATTTTTAAAATCATTAAGAGGTTTAGCTATGTCAGAATCCGTTTAATGGCCTTTAGAAGAAATCTATGTAAAAGATTCTTTTTGGTGGTTAAGCTACTAAAATAATTCTTCCCATTGAAAGTTTGTATTTGTTGAAGGCAATATTTGAATTTTGCTAATAGGAAAGAAGACTAGACATGATCACAGAATTTCTATCACACCTGGGACATTATTTTTGTATGGTTTGGATCACTTCATTTTTTGCATATTCCTAATGAACAGGGACATGATAATAAGGCTATTAAAAAAATCCAATCCAACTTCCAACTCATAAGTGATCCAGACTGATTGTTATCTTTTGGTCTTTGGTCTCTCAACTATGCAGATAACTGGATGATTATTACTGGAAATATATGGCTGAAAGGTATTTCTCTGTTTGTATCACAATGTAGATTCCCAGTTAGTTACACAAATTTTCCCACTGAGGATTATATAAAATATTTCACTATTCAGAAGACATTTTCATGACTTAATCTCTTTCTGTTTGTTTGTTTAAATCAGTATAGCCAATTTAATAGACCTTTTCTGTTCCATTATTATTGACTGAGATTACAAGGATGATGTGGGAAGATGTTGGGAAAAGAAACGGTTACTAAACACATAATTAGGGCTGAAAAGCCAATGCAGGTTATGTTTAGTTACATTTGCACTGACAGATAAATACTGTTTTTAGCTTCATGCCTGCCAGGTATGCAAATTACTGCTTTCAAAAAAGGAACAAAAAATCAAATCCCTATTATTAGGAAGAAAGCATTTGCAAACAGCATGAATCTATATTTCACAGAAGGTAAACAAAGGTGGGAGTTTGTTATTCATGCAGGAGCAAAAAGTAACATGCAAGCAGAAACAATTTTTTCCTACATGGGTTTTAACAAATTTGGAAAAACGATTTTATGCCTCAGTCAGCATGGAATGCCAACTCACTTTACTCTTGTGAATTTGGGGTGAAAATGAAGTGGAAAAGGATGATTTCTTGTTTGTTTGATTTCGGAGTTCCTATTGTTTTCTATACTTAAATCTTTCATTTTTTGTCCCATCAAAACACAGGAGATGAACCATTTGGTAGTATTACTTTATATCAATTATGGAAAATCAGTGGGTTTGTTTTCAGATCTTGAAATAGAATGTTTTCTTTTTTAGTGCAACATATTATTTCAGTTAAGCAGTCAGTGCCATTAACTTAATACAAAATTATAGACAGATGTGAAATAGGTTACATATCTACAAGCCACTGGATTTCCTGACCTGTTTTTTTTTTTTTCAGCAGTAAAGATAAAAGTCAATCATACGGTCATATGGTAAAGCAGTGCTAGTGATTTTATCACATGGAAAGGGAAAATCCTTCTTACATAGATAATCTAATATTTCACAAAAATATCTGGCAATAAATTAAACATTTAATATTAGAATGTCTGGATATGAGTGATCCTATGAACAATAGATGTAATTTATGTATTGAACAGTCTGGTAATCAAATGTCAGAGTAAAAAGCAGAAAGCAGTATTTTAGATTTACAGATTGCAAATAAAAATTTTGCAGAAATTATAGATTATATTATCTTTCTGTATTAAATAGAAAATTAGAGTTTATTTTAAAGTGGAACATTTTATACACTTTTGTAATTTATATATAATATGAGAATTAAAAAAATGAATGACTGAATTGATAAAAATATTACAGTTAGAAGTATAAAGAATAAAAACATTTTATACACCTATTTTCCAGGAAGTAAATGTTGAATGTAATGGATGTGAAACAAAGGAAGTTATTATCTGTGTAATCCTCTAAATTTTATTTTTATATCTGTAAAGTATTTTGTGTCTTTTTGTATTGAACAACACATTAATTACTAAATTAATGATTATCATTAGAGAATGATAATTCCTTACTTTTGTTAAATTGCTGAGCACATTGTAAGCCGCCCTGAGTCTTCGGAGAAGGGCGGCATATAAATCAAAATAAATAAATAAATAAATAAATAAATAAATAAATAAATAAATAAATAAATAAATAAAATAAAATAAAAATGTGATACACAAGTTTTCCCCAAAGATTCAGGCAAACAATTTGATGGCAACTGCGCATTCAGGTTATTTTTTTACTGTAACCAAGTATATTGTGCACAACAATTTATGCCTTTGTTAATTGCCCAGTTGAAGCACAATCCCATATGGGATTGCATTGAATTACACAAGATTTTCTAGCCTTTTTTTCTTACTGCAAAGCCAATGGATTCTCCAGAATAGCATGCAAGGTATTCCAAAGAATGTAACCAGTGTAGAGACAATTGTGATTTGTAAAGGGATGAACCTGCAGCATCCATTATCATGATCAGCCATGCTGCTAGGGATGCTGAGAATAGGAATATAGCAATATCAGGCAGACAGTGAGTTCCCCATGAGTGTAGGGAAAGAAAGACGTTCAAGAGCATGTAAACCATGATTTTCCATTTGCAAATTGGGATCTTTATATCCAATTCAACATATGAATAGATGATTTTTTTTTCCAGTAAACATTTTGTGAGCAAGAGCTGGAACAAATAAACCCTTTGAAATTATGACTTATTTAACTTGTGAGCCTGGGGACTGGCTAAAAGACCTTCCTTTTTTAAAAAAATTATCTCCTGCACTAAAAGTAGAGTTAAAAAACAGGCTTTACAATTCATGTTCTCCATGTCTAAAATTCTGAGTTTTCTTTGCAATTCCACATTGTTCTTATGGTGTAGTTTAAAAATCACCCCAGTTCTTACACCCACAATTTGAAATTCATGCCATATCTATAAATGAAATATCTCTGCCTCATTTCAATGCTGGCTGAAATATTCCCATTTTACTACAGCAATATTGTACAATGCAATTCCCCCCAAAAAAGGGGTGGGGATGGTGGGAGCAGACTGGAGCTTAACCTTACCTGACAATTCTTGTTCATCCATTCTAAAGCACGCAGGTTTCATTGTCATTTCTAGCACTCTGATACAACCATCATCTGAAGCTAAGATCACTTTATCTGATGTGCACCAGTCAACATCAAGTATACGGAAACTGACATTTCTGCCACTTCTTAAACTGCTTACCATCTGGACCTAAAGGATACAGAAAATCTTAGCTTTAAAATGTTTATTGGGTACTTCATGTAAACATAAACCAAAAAGGATTTTGTGGATTGCTAATTATTCTGTATACAAATTAATTACTACTGTTAATTTCTACTTTATAATTTATGGACATTTATTTCATCTCTATAACTCAGCTTACCTTTTAAAGACATCTACTATTTCCTGAGTTTAAAAAAAAATCACAAAAACCCTGTAATATTTTTTTCTTTCATAGTGAAAGAACATCTTTTATTTCAGATAGTGATGTTTTTTTCATGTATTCCCTTTTTTAACAGATATATAAAATACATACATACATACATACATACATACATACATGTTAATATATCTGCAGATGCCATATGCTAAATAAATAATATATGATTTTTGATTGAGTTCATTGGTTTATTCTGCAGGAGTCAAAAGAAGGTTACATTGGTTTATTCTACAGGAGTCCAAAGAAGCTTACATTGATTCATTTTATTTTTCTCCCTAACAACCCTTTAATTGTGGACTGAATTTGTGTCTCCAGCACTTTATCCACTGGAAAGAATATTATAACTTGAATATTAATATACTATCTCTAATTTGATTTCTACATGCAATCAAGAGGTTTGTTGAATTAAAGAAGGCCTTAATTGTCTAAGTGACATCTATGTCTTTTAGTTAATTAAAAATTATTTTTATTATATAGAACAAAAATCAGCCGAGTTGATATCTTACCTCCTTTGTATCCCAAACCTCAGCCCCATCATTGTATATTGCTATCAGCTTTTGGTTTCCTTTCCCAGGAGCAAAGCGTATCTTCCTCACCCAGCCTCGGTGGGTGGGAATGCCCCTGGCAGAAGATGAACAAGGAACAGATAGGAAAATTGCTTAAATCAGAGGTGGGCAATTCATTTTTCCAAGGGGCCATATAAGAAACTGGAACTGTTATGGAGGGACTGCCGTTGATCCCCCTCCCACCATTGCTATTGTAGGCCAGACAGGATATCCAAAAGGATGGATATGGCCCAAAAGGTTGTAAAATACACAGACTTTGACTTTAACAATTAGGTGGCTCAGTGGCTAAGACGCTGAGCTTGTCGATCAGAAAGGTCGGCAGTTTGGCAGTTTGAATCCCTAATATAAGTCTCCTGCGTGAGCAGGACTAGATGACCTCAAAGGCCCTTTCCAACTCTGTTACCGTTATATTATAACCCTCACCATCTAGATGGGTATAATTGATTAATCTCCCATTGATTATGCTTGTCAGAAGCTGGCTGAGAAGGTTGCTAATGGGACGACATGACTCTAGAATGCTGCAATAATCATAAATATATGCCAGTTGCCAAACCAGATTACACAATTCATGATTACATGAATGTGGGGATGCCTTGCTGTTCATAAGTGGGAGGACTGGTCATTAGGGTTTTTTTTTAGTATCGTTGTAACTTTGAATTAACAATAAAAAATTGTTGTAAGTCGAGGAGACTTGTACTATGTAGATCACCATCAAGAAGTCAGTCACAAGATACAAATCATTTATGATTTTGCGTTTATATAATTTTAAGCAAATTACCTGGATACCCTAGCTTTTAAATCCCAGAAGTTCAAATTGCCATCAACATCTCCCAGAACTAAGGTATCACCTTTCCAGGCAATGCATGTAATACTGCCCATACTTCCCTACAAAAATTTAAAAAGCAAAGATTAAAAATCAGCAAAATAGTAATTTGAAATATACATAAACTTAGAGGAGGTAATAACATTATTTAATCCCAACAATGGAATTTTAATCCATTTATTAATATACGTAACTGGCCAGGGGGAACGTATAGATAAGCAATTGCACTTTTAAGAATAGCATGAGGCAGTAATTCAAGATAAATATTATCTATGAATCTCAGATGCATTTGATACAACACAAATACATGTTAGAGAATTCTAGTGAGATTCTAAAGGTAAAGCTTTCCTTGTCTACTCGTGTCCAACTCTAGGGTGCAGTGCTCATGTCCATTTCTTGGCTGAGGGAGCCAGAGTTGTCCAAAGAAATTTTCTGTGGTCATGTGGCCAGCATGACTATAGGCCAAAGGCACAAGGAGTGCTGTTAACTTCTGACCAAAGTGGTACCTATTTATCTACTCTCATTTGCATGCTTTCAAACTGCTAGGTGGGCAGTAGCTGGGCAGGAACAGGAGCTCACCCCACTGCATGGCGCTTGGGTCTTGAACCCAGACCATCAGCTTTCCAGCAGATAACCTAAGCATCTTTAACTGCTGCGTCATTCCACTCAATGAGATTCTATCAACTTGGAATTGACAAAATAAATGTAACTGATGTAATAAAGTGAATGTACCCACAGTATCAGATTGCCCAATGATGCAACCTTTCTGGATTATTTAGAGCAAAAATTCAGATTTACTTTCAAGATCTTGTAACGGGATTTGAAGCTACACTCTGTAGCATGACTGTAATGGGCAAACTAAAACAAATTCATGGAAGGCTGAATTATTTTCTCTTTCATCAGTAGGTAGACAGAAGGTAAAGAAAGTAGGAACTTTCATTACATCTACTTCAAACTTTTTAGATCTATAACTATTGAAAACAGACATTCAAGCAATGAACTTACATCAGGAGGAATTCTCGCACTGTCTTTGACAGAATTCCCTTCCACTGTCAAGTGATAAACTTGTCCATCAGTATCTGTAAAAACAAAGTGCTCCCGAGCAGAAATGTTCTGACTTAATTCAGATTTACACTCTGCTTCCTGCAACAAGCTTTAAAAGAGAAAGCAGTGAATGTTTTATTTAGTCTATATCAGTAATATGGGTGCATATGCACAAATGCTTAAAATATACATCACAGGAAAGTAATCATGTATTAAGCAATTTATCATAAAGAAATATTACTATTGCTGTAAGCCACCTAGGACTATCATGTGTAAGATAGGCAGCCATATTTATTTGAAAGAAATAAGTAAAAATATATCAAATACAATCTGTATTTTTTTTAAAAAAAGTGGATTGATAAAATTGTATTTCAATATTAAATTGTCCCTTTATATGAAATAAACAAAGGATGTATTTTACTGCAGAACTGTACAACACATTTTAACATTTAATTCTTTCTGTTGCTGTCCAAATGCTGCAACATTATCAGGTTGATAGCTGGTTTAAATTACAGTCCAGCTAAACTTTTTATTTTCATAGTCCAGAACTAGTGAAATGCTAGAAATGCTAATGGAGAATAATCTTGGGCAAATGACCTCTCTAACAAATACTTAATATGAATTTTCATTTAGACTGGTATTTATACCTGATCATTGAAGACTCCAGACTGCTCTGCTCTGTATCTGATACCACTGTTTGCCTCGCCATCGCCTCACGGGCTGCAAGCTGCTTCTTTCTTAAACTCTTCAGATTATGAGAAGGGGACCATTCCTAAGAGAAGAAAACCCAGAACTTTCCACATCTAAAGTTTTATCAATACAAATCTCACTCAAATGTATCTGGATAAAAAAAAAAAAGAATACTATACAAGTCACTACTGCAGTTTTTCTAATAATCTGAATTCAGAAAAGAAAATAATGTATGTATTTATCCAAATGGATTTTAAGATATATATATCTATCTATATCTATATCTATATCTATATCTATATCTATATCTATATCTATATCTATATCTATATCTATATCTATCTCTATCTCTATATCTATATCTATCTCTCTCTCTCTCTCTCTATCTCTCTCTCTCTCTCTCTCTCTATATATATATATATATATATCTTATATATGAAGCTAGATAAAAATTTCTATCTTACCAAAGCAGTAATTGTAGGGAAGTTTTTAGTCATTTCTCTGAGAAGAGTACATGTCCTGATATCCCATAATTCCAAAGGCTTATCTTTGAAAACAACTGCCAAATACTGCCTAAAATTGGGGGGGAAAAAACCAAGGTAAGAAACACATAAGAAAATTTCATAGCAAATATGATTGTACTTCATCTTGTTTTATTTACTGTCCTAGAATATCTATTTAAGGGCTTTATATAAATGACATATATATTTATTATGTAAATATAATTTGTATATATATTTATATTCTTATATAAATAATTCTAATAATTTTTGATTTGGAGCTTCCCAGAGTTGGTTTAAGTGGGTTGTAAGGTAATTAAGATAAACAATTTACCATCACAACATTGCTCCTAATAACTAAACCCTATGACTCTGCTGATAAAGGCCAAAAGAAGCTTAAATTTACTTCTTTAAAGAAATGAAATTAACAATAACATAGCATTTATGAAAAACAATTTACGAAATCCTAACATCTAATACATGTTAACATGGGAAATGAAGAAAACAAGGATGGATTCATCTCTGGATAAATTCTAGTATTACCGTATTTTTTGGAGTATAAGACGCACAGGAGTATAATACACATCTTAGTTTTTAGGGAGGAAAATAGGAAAAAAAAAATCTGCCTACCAGATATTCATCTGGCTAGCATCCTTAGTCTGGTCAGCTTCAGCACATTTGTTTGCTCACTGGTTTTGAGGTTGGGGCTGGTTGGGGCTAAAAAACAGCTTCTAAAGCACAGCTGATCGTCAGAGGGAGCAGCAATTAGAAAAGCAGGCAAAGCACAGAAGATCGCTTTGCTTGCCTTGGGGCTGAAAAACAGTTTCAAAAGCACAGCTGATCGTCGGAGGAAGCTCCAGTGACTAAAGCAGGCAAAGCGCAAAAGGGATAAGAGAAGACAGCAGCTGTTCCGGATAGCCATTTTGGGCACTGTGCGTCATGTTTTCAGCCCCCAAATGCGTTGCATTTTCAGGTGGCAATCGGCAGCGATGTGCTTTGGCGATTCTCGCAGCCTTGAAGGGCTCTCAAACAGAGTATTTGGAGGCGCGACGCATGGAGCAGTGGTGGGTTTCAAAATTTTTTACTACCAATTCTGTGGGTGTGGCTTGGTGGGCGTGGCATGGCTTGGTGGGAGTGGCAGAGGAAGAATACTGCAAAATCCCCATTTCTTCCTCAATCCAGGGGAAGCTTACTGCAAAATGCCCATTTCCTCCCGATCAGCTGGGACTTGGGAGGCAGAGAATAGATGGGGCCGGGGCCAGTCAGAATTTTTACTACCGGTTCTCCGAACTACTCAAAATTTCCGCTACCAGTTTTCCAGAACTGTTCAGAACCTGCTGGAACCCACCTCTGGCGTGGAGCCCAAAAACACAAGCCATTGTCAGTGGCAACCTCTGCAGCCAGGAAGAGGATGCATGAAGGCCAAAGGGTGGGGGCCGGTGGGTGGGCGGGATTACATTCAGAATATAAGTATAATTTTCAGCCTCTTTTAGGAGGAAAAAGTGTGTCTTATACTCTGAAAAATACAGTACTTTGAAATAGAATATTTTTAGTGTCATATTATTGCAGAAAGCAATAGGAAATGGTTCTAAAGCAGGGGTGTCAAACTTGCATTATCACATTGTCACGTGACATATTGTGACTTCCCCCCCTTTCCTAAAACAGGAGTGGGAGTGGCCAGTGCGTGACGCATCTGGCGCATGGGCCGCGGGTTTGACACCCCTGTTCTAAAGAAAGGGGAATAGAAGAATAAGATTAATTTTATATGCTTTTCACCGACAAACTACTCAGTATCTGAATGATAGACAGCACTATTATATGCACCAGTTTTTCACTTGAACATTCAAATTTATTTGCTTGAAATAAATCCATTCAGAGGGTTAAACAATAGATTCTATATAAACATATAAATAATTAGAGTAACTTTCTAAAGGAATCTTACATAACCCACTACAGACACTTGCTTACTTCAAATGGGACACCTTTATCATTTCAATTGTTGGTTCATCATTTCCTCGCTCACCACGAAAGGCAATACTCCTACCTAGGAATATTATGCACAACATATGTAAACTATCCAACACAAGCAAATCTGTTGTGGCTGATCTTTCAAATTCTTATTTTAATTCCATTACATTTTCCCTTCTTAACATTAGTTTCCAAGTTCCATAACATTGTTTTCTGTATTATAAATAACCCCCAATTTTTTCCCCCAATTTTAAAAGCTCAGTGTAAATTATAGTAAATGCAAACACTTTCTCTGTGATCTTGGACTAATCCTATCTGTTCAGTCCAGACAGGTGGACAGCCACTTGTCTAAAATGATATAGGGTTTCCAGCTTGCGCAGACAGATGAAATAGAAGACCTCCAAGGTTCCTTCCAGCTCTATTCTAATTGTATCGAATCAATCAGTTCCCAGTGCTGAAAGTTTCTTAAGTGTCTTATTCACACAAGCTACTTTTGTTACAGATTCATGACATAATAATTTCTGCAAAAAGTTATGTTATGATCTAAAGATAACCCAGACAGCTAGCAGAGGTTCTCTTCACGTAAATGTTGCTGCACCCATTACATTCATCATACTGAAGAGCAACCACTTGCTCTCACTGATATCTATATATCCCAATTTACAATGAGTTTCAATCAGTTCTTTCAGAATGTTCTGCAGATACTTTGATATTAAAAGCCACTAATTCATACACTGATAACTGTATGGTTCTCCCATGCTTATTTATGAGAAAATGGATATACTAAACTAGAATTTTTGTGTCCATCTTTCTTTCCCACCAGTATTTGCTTCTTGCTTCTTAAAAAAAAAATAAAAATGAAAGGAACCATACCAATGTAGGGCCAAGCTAATAGTATATGAAAACCATTGTGCAATAATGTAAGTCACAATATTTAAGCATAAGATCAAGGTCTGAATCCTAATTTAGACACAAAGACAAGTGGTGAATGCACTGAGCAAACAAACATTTCAAAGTTAAATCACTGATCTTTCTACTGTTAAGGTCCAAGCAATTATGCATTTCTATATGTGCATCCACATATGGAAACATCTTTATATCTCCCACTATTATCAGCCGAGCAGAAGCTTCAGCATCAATGCTAATATGTACAAAGAAGAATTGGGTATTAAATAATGTAATAATGTTGGAACAATACATTTATTAAATATAAGAAGTACTGAATTAGCAAGCTTTTAAAATTAGTTTTGAATGTGTATTCTCAAAGGAAGCCAAAATGCTTTTAATGTAAACGGTGCTCAACAGTTTTACAGATAATGGCAAAATCTTCCAATTTATGTCTTGAAAGAAAAAATATGAATTTAAAATATATTGAACTTGCTGAGCTTTAGTTATCTAAAATTTTTAATCTGTTTTTTAAAATGCATTAGCCATTCATCTATTTCTGCCATTGTAAAGTTTTAAATCCATCAGACAGAATTCAGTACAAATCCAGTCTGCACAGCTACATTCCTCTATCTTATCATCAAATATTATATTGTGCAAAGAATTTACCTGTGGGAAGGTCAACCATTTGCAATTCGTTTCTCACTAATCCCAAATTATTAGGTGTAGATGTAGCAAATGAAAGGAAGCCATTCAAGCCTGTCCATTCAATACCCCTATCAAGGAATAATATTGAAGTATATTATACAAGCATTTCGAAGTATAGGAAATAGTATAATTTTATGGGACAAGGAGCAAAAATACTCAATATGCATTGGAGGGGGGACTAAATATACAACATTTAATGTTTCCCTTGAAATGAAAAAAAAAAAAAAATCTTACCATTCCATGGATTCACCATACAAAAATATTAATACCCTATTTCCCCCAAAATAAGACATCCCCTGATAATAAACCCAATCGGGCTTTTCAGCACATGGCAATAAGGCCAAGCAGTTATTTCAGGATTCAAAAAAATATAAGACAGGGTCTTATTTTCGGGGAAACATGGTATATAGAAAAGTTATGTGAATAACAGTAATACAGATTATTTTCAACAGTTTAAAAAGGTTATTAAAAATTAATTCAAAATTCCAGGTAAAAAAAAGAACTCCCATTACTTTAAAGTTGTTTGAAAACAAAGAATATTAAATATTATTAAAAAATGTTGTAAAACCACTGGATTGATACTGAATAATTACCGTATTTTTCAGAGTATAAGACGCACCTTTCCCCCCCTAAAAGGGAGTGAAAATTTAAGTGCGTCTTATACACTGAATGTAGCCCCAGCAAACAGCAAGAAAAAAACAACAGCTTCAGCACAGCCTAATTAGCACAAATTGATTGGATCGGCCTCCCGACTCTCAACTGTTTTGTTCTCAGCTGTTTTGCGCAGGCCTCTGCTGCTTGTTGCAAGGAAGAAAATTGCTAGAGCAGATCTTATACTCCGAAAAATACGGTACACCATTTCCCTTTAAATAAGCTGCATTATTACTAGCAGTAACACAGCAGCTAACTTAGCAATAATTTAAAGAATATAGTATTATAAGAAGATATAAGGCAAGGATTATTAATGTTACTTTACATTCGGCACTGTTGTATATACTTTCCATTAAAATAAGAAGTCTCAATAATATAAATCTACAGATAAATACATGGAATACGTGGATGGAAGCAAATTTTCATTTGCATATGTATAATTTTCTTGCAAAAATAAATGTTGTAATTCATGTACAATTTTGAAAAAAAAATGACTATTTCTAGTAGTATTTCTAGTAAATTAAAAAATGTATCTGCAAAGTTATTCAAGATCTCCTGAAAGCGACAATATTCAGCAAGCTTGGTATTCTCTAGCTCTGTTGTTCATACCCTTTTTTTCACGGCCTATAGATTTAATTTGATTAAAAGCTAAACATGCAGCATGTACCACTGAACACAAATCTGTATTTTCATATAAATGGAGAATGCAAAAACTAAATTTGAAGCTTTGTATCACGGTAAGTATTCCAGTTATATTGGAAGTGTTCGGAAGTAGTCAATTTTCAATCTCTAAATTTCAAGTACACTGGCATAAAAACTGACATTTAATGCAATTAAGGGTCACGCTACATTTGTTTTATAGATTACAAGTCTGTGCTTAAAATGTAACACTCGTGAACTTTATTAATAGCCTTTGCAGTGGATTTATAGAACAGAAATATGAAGTCCCTGAGCTTTAAAATCTCTGAATAATTCAAGGCAATCTATTTCATGAGTTCCTTTCTAGCTGCTGTAAAGAAACAATGAAGAAATCAAATTCCTTTGTTATATTCATCCAGCAGTCCAAAACTGCTAAGTCATTTTAGTAAAGATAGTCCTCAAACTAAGGCAGTAATTGAACCTGGAATCACAGTTGTAAGTCCTTGCAGTTGTTAAGTGGATCACCACATGACAATCCCTGATTTTACTAGTTTTTGCTGCAATCGCTAAGCAAATACAATGGTTGTTAAGCAAACGTGGTAATCATTCAGCGAATCTGTTTTATCAAATGGGCATTTTTGCCAGAAACCAGAATACAAGAAATGGACAAAAACATTAAAAACCAAAACATGTGACTGTGGGATGCTGCAAACAGCATTTGAATATCCAATATGCAATGCCAGTAACAATTAAAAGATAGCAGAGAACAAATTATGTAAAACTTAAAAGCAACACTGAATGGCTACTTTCCCCAGTGACCTCTACGAGCAATGCAAATTGTCTATATATTTTTATTTCTGAGCTTGGTTGTTTCATCACCCAGCTAGGTAATATCATCAGTGAGAATAAGTGTGGAATTTGTTCCCTGTTTAGGTAGCTTACTCTGTCAGTTTTGGTGAGGATGTGGTTTTCACTTTGGCAGTTTCTTGATTAGGGAATTGTTTTCTGCCTGATAGTTTTGTCTGGTGTTAATCTCTGCTTATCTGGATATGGGCTGTTAGAGAAGTTGTCTTCTAGTCCTTTCTTTCCCGCTTCTTAGCCCTGAGTTCACGAAGGACTCACTAGTTAAAATATGAAGTACATATAGTACAGGGGCGTGTTCCAAATCCCATCGCTACTGGTTTGCTCGTGCACACTTCTGCATGCGCAGAAGTGTCTGGGTGGATGGGGGAGCCTCCTGCTGCTGCCACCGGTTCGCCCGATCTGGTGTGAACCGGTAGCAACCCACCATTGACACAGTACATAGGAATCGTCTATATTTCTTGGCAACAAAGTACATATCAAGTTTTCATCTACTTCTTGCAGTTTTGTCATCTTTAGTACTTAAATAAGGCAAAATCTGATTTGGTTTGCCACGTGCTACATAAGTGTCATGTATTAGATTAAATGCTTTCAGACATACTTAAAGCTTTAAAAATGTTGGAACAAACTGCAATAACTATGCACAGATACAGATATCCAAAACAATATTTATCACTGTCATGTTTATAAAATAATATAAAACTGAAAGATTATGGTGAATCCCAAATCAGATAAGCAATTCACTAGGGGAAAAGGTGATTTAAATAATTTTGCATGGCTTTAGGCTGCTTATCTGACATTGGTCTCTAGCCAGAAAAACCTCCAGGAGCAGAAACATGCAGTAAGATTTTGCACAGTACAATTAATGCACAAATCAAGAAAGGATTAGGAAGGATGGAAAGCAGGAAGGAAAAAATTCAAATCTTATTTAAGTTGTAACATTTATTATTATGGTCTCAAAAACCTCAAACAGAACTAAAAAGTTATCTCAGTTTGTCAGTTTGATGGATAGTCCTGATCTATCCTTTTAAATGAAAAAAACCTCTATTTTGTCCTATAGGAAAAACAGAATGATTTTAAGCAAACAAACACAGGGCTACATTAAGCAGTCTTTTTCTCCCAAGTGATCCTGTATTCATGATCCCAACTTCTGCTAGCTATTGGGAACAAGACTTTTTTTTTTTTTTTTTACAAGGAACAACTTAAAAAATTCCGTCTCATAAATGATTTGAATCTTATTTGAACCAGGCAGGTCTGTCTATATTGCAATGTACTAATAAAAGCAATTTTTGTGTTCAGGTATGCTTAGTAGTTACCAATTCAAATATTTATTATGCAAAACCATATTTACAACCAATCTATCATGATTCTATTTATGGAAGTAACATTATTTTACCAAAGGAATATCATCTCAGAAGAAGTTAAATGTTTGTGTTTAATATTTTATTTTCTTCCCCAACCGCTTCTAAGACCAACAATTAAAAGTAACTCACTTGACTTCACAGGAATGAATGCTTAATTCTTTATATAGGTATCCGCTAGTAAGATTATACACCAAGACCGACCCATTGCTTGTTCCTGCAAAGAATTATTTTTCATTATATATAAAAATAACAATTTATATTTAAATTATTATTACTTTGCAAATAAAAATGAGCCTGTTGAATTAATTTTCCTGATTCTTCTACAGCAACAATGAACATGTAGGCTATTATCCATAGCAAATTAGCAATGTCAGTTTACAAAGTTGATGTAAACCCTCTATATGGTTGGCTGCTGAGGAAAGAGACATCCTTAACACTCAAAATTTCTACTTAATCAAGGATCAGGAAAGTATTCAAAGATAAAGACAGTCTATTTTTCCAGGAAGATGAATAGTTTATTCAAGGCAGTTGGTGGGTATTGAACTTTCTGACACACTATTACAGAGTAATCAGAGTAAATGTTTTCTTTAACCTGCGTAAGAAGAAACTTCATTGTATGGGTCCATGGATAGAGATCATAGGAATCAGATGGTAATACTGGGAAGATAATCAGCTCCTCATCATACAGCTTTAAATAAACCTGTTTAGTACTGGCTCTGAATTCTGAAGTGGCACATCAGAGAATTTCACCTGGCATTAATTATTATTGTTGTTGATGTTTTTAATTATAGTTTGTTCTGCAATCAAATTTTTATATCGCATCTTATATTTTATCATATTTATTATGATTTGTTGCAATCATCCAGATGTTTATATTGGATTGGACCAGACAAGTAATAATGGATGGAAACTGAACAAGGAGAGATTCAACCTGGAAATAAGGATAAATTTTCTGACAGTGAGAGCAATCAACCAATGGAACAACTTGCCTTCAGATGTTGTGGGAGCTTCATCACTGGAGGCTTTCAAGAAGAGATAGGACTGCCATCTGTCAAAAATGATGTAGGGTCTTGCTTGGATGGGGGTTTGGACTAGCTTCCAACTCTGTTAATCTGTATCTAACTGGCATTTTAATTCACCTGTCAAGTCCTTCCCAAGGACCTGGGAGAGGCAGATTTCGTTTGAATTATTATTATGGTTCTTCACGCAGTCAGACAGATTTTAGATAGATTTGGCATTTTTATCCACCTAGCCAATCTTTTCACAGCCAGTTGTTTAGACTCCATTTGGCATTTTTATCCATTTATTGAGTCCTTTCCAAGGTCCTGGGATAGGCAGATGTTGTTCTTTGGTGTTAGAGGTATCATCTCAGGATGTAAGCTATTTCAAGTAAAGCTGCCTTTTGCAATTGACTGATAGTGATTTTGTCAATGTCATATATTCAAGCAGTGTTCAATATGTTTTGGAATTGCACTCAAGGTGCCTATTACTACTGGTATTATCTTTGCTTTTTGGTGAAAGTCATTACACTTCTATTTAGAGGTATTTGTATTTTGCAATTTTCTCCAGTTCTATTCTGGTGTGTTCAGATACTTCAATGTCCACTATCCAGACTTCTCTTCTTTCTTATTACCCAATATTCTTGCTTCCTATTTTCCCTACATGCCCTTGATGGATGTTCACAGTTCTCTTAAATTATATTACTTTATAAACTGTTATACTGGATTTTAGTGTCTATAGAATTCTTCTTAGACATTTGAATTTTAACAGGCTACTTTAAGTATTTGTTCAATTATATAAAATTTTATCTATGACAACAATTCTATAATATGTAAGTATTTTTATATGTGACCTAGAGAATTCTTATTGGGTGACAAATAATATTGTTTAGGAAAATATAGCCAAACATAAGCACATCTTTCTGCAGCAGTGCTTTATAGCAAAAATTAAAGAGATAATTGGTCAGATTCATTTTAGAACATTACATTTTTAGTGGCTTATAGTCTGAAAAATATGTTAGCAACTGCAATTTCTAAAATATGAGACAGATAAACCTACAATTAAGAGGAAGATAGATTATATTTTAATGAAATGTTGAAAGCAGCGGTATACGTTAAAAATTAGTATGACAGCAGTTTAGTAACCTGCTATTTTCTATATTTTTTGAAATATTTTCTGAAACTGCACTGAGTTTATTCCGCAAAGCTAATACCGCATTTCCCTGAAAATAAGACCCTGTTTTATATTCTTTGAACCCTGAAATAAATGCTTGGCCTTATTGCCATGCGCTCAAAAGCCTGATTGGGCTTATTATCAGGGGATGTCTTATTTTGGGGGAAACAGGGTCTTTCATAGTCAAACTGAACAATACACTGAACTTTACTGCTTAAAAAAATACTTACCCACAGCAAGCAGGGGCTGATATTGCTTAATATTTTTGGTGGTAAGAGGTGGACACATGCGAATAGCAAATGGAGGCAAAGGAAGTCCTGAAAAGAGTCCTGTTAAAATGAACTTCAAATGCACTTCTTGCAAACAATAACATTTTGCTTGATCTTCGGTAGACAGTGCACCTTTATCGTAGAACAGAAAACAAAGAAGTTGTTTCTGGCATTATGCAACTTTGTGTGCGTATGTGTGCATGTGCAAGTAATACATATATACATACATACCTACTATATTTTTCTGAAAATAAGACCCAACTGGAAAATACGCCATGGCATGATTTTTTTCAGATGCTCGTAATATATGCCCTACCATAAGCCCCAGCAGGGTGGATAAAAATTGATTAAAAAATAAATAAAAACCTGGATTTTTATTTAAATTGGATTTTTTTTAATTGGATTTTTTTTATTTAATCAGATTTTTTTTGATTTTTATTAAATTTATTTTAATAAAATGCTTTTGGAGCAAAAATCTATCTAAAGATAGTTTTCTATTTAATATACATTAATAATTTAGTGTATTCAGCATGAAATGGAGCTTAGTTATGTAGCATGAGGCTGTATATTCTGCAATACTGGGACTGTCAGTGAGTCAACAGCAGGTCAGAGGAGCAGCCACTGTGGGACAGAGATGACAGTTACTTTTTAAAAATTATGATTTAAATCAACTTGAATTAAATCAAACCTTTTTAGCAGTGATTTAAATGATTTAAATCAACTTGATTTAAATCAAATCCACCCTGAGCCCCAGTTAAGACCATCAGCCAAAAGGATGCATTTAGCACCGCATTTCCCCCAAAATAAGACCTAACTGGAAAATAAGCCTTAATGCATCTTTTGGAGCAAAAATTAATTTAAGATACAGTCTTATTTTCGGGAAACACGGTGTCTCTGTGTGTGTATGTATATGTGTATGTGTATGTATACACACATACACAGAAAAAATATTTTCATTACAGTAATGGTTTTAATAGGTAATTGCTTCTGCATTCAACAAGGATGAATCCACTTGAAGTGAAAGGTTAGTTTTATATAGCAATAGCACTTAGATTTATATACCACTTCAGTGCTTTTACAGCCCTCTCTCAGCGGTTTACAGAGTCAGCATGTTGCCAACAATCTGGGTCTCATTTTACTGATCTCGGATGGATGGAAGGCTGAGCCAACCTTGAGCCGGTGGGGCTTGAACTGCCAAACTGCTGGCAATCAGCAGTCAGCAGAAGTAGCCTGCAGTACTGTACTCTAATCACTGTGCCACCATGGCTCATATTAGCATTATCTAAGAACTATATATTAGTGTTATCTAAGAACCTGAATTAATTTGCGAGAATTGTGCATTTGTTTATTTAACAATGCACGTGTTTAATCAAAATCACCCACAGTATAATTCATGTTTCATTCCCTAATAATTTAACCTTGAATATATCCAACTATTAATTCTCTCACATCTTTTTATTTTATTGCCATGACCCAACATTTGTTATTAAAGAATGAAAGGGAAAGACACCTGAATATAATTGAGAGAAGAAAACACAGAAATTCCTTAGAAAATGCAAGAGAAGCAATACCTTTCAAAAGTCTTGACAATGTAAATGTAAGAAAATATTTACTGGGATGAAGTTTTTGTAGATTTATCATTCTGAATATTTATGTATGGCCATTTCTATCATCCGGATGTAACATTTCTTGCATTTGCCCTTCTGGGCTTTATCCATTCATTGTTGAATGAAAGGTGCAACAAAAGCCTTTGTAATTATGATTAATAATAATTGAAAATATTCTATCTGGGAAGTACAAGGTATCAAGTTTTTTTAAAAAATATGCAGTATATAGAAATGTTTATTTCTATATATAGAAAAGTATACCCTGCCATTCACCAAGGTATGTAATGCTTTAATGACTAAAGTAAATCAGCTTATTTAAAAGACTTATTAGTAATTAAGAAAAGTAATACTTAGTTCATGCATTACATAGTTAACTATTCAATCATACTTCACAATCAAATCATGAAACATACTGTAGAAGTATAGCTACTGTCTTTTAAGAAAAGTTGTGCATTGTTCATTTTTTAAAATAATACTTTCAATATTTTTTTTATTTGTGAGAAAAGTTAATGGTATGCACACATATGCATGTGTATAAGCTATTTATTCATTGTTCTATATTTGTTTTCCTCTAGAAGTTGATAAACTTATACTTATATACTTACTTATCATATTATCCAGTGACAGATCTGGAAGCTTATTCTGCAAGGTCCCAACAGGAATCCCACAGAATGAGATAGGTGAATACAAGGGTGATATGTTGGAGTGGCTAAAATAGCAACAAGAAAACTTCAGCATGTACTGAATTATCTTCTAGTATAACTAACAAATAGAACCCAAATGAAATTGTATATGAGGATTGATAAACAGAATGAAGTAACCTTGATTTTCACTTGTTAAAATGAAAGTTTTAGACAACAGATTTAATCTCTTCTCTAACAGTTCCAGTTTTTTAATTTTCCAATAAAAGTATCTGTATTACTATTAAAAGTATCTCTAATACTATTATTCATGGCAAGGATAAAGTAATTAATTTTCAAGAACTGTTAACCAAAATTCATGTATAATATTTTAGGTATTATCTACTCCAACATGAGTGTTTTAGCAAGTGTTAATTATCTGTCAACAGTGAAATATATTGAGGAGATAAACAAAATCCAGTGAAATTTGATAAATGTTGCCATTTAATATATTTACTTCATAAATTTGCAGATACATAAACATGTTAATTCCTTTCTAGTGCATTGAATTTAATTTGTGCTGGCTAAAACAATATATTGCTAGGATATGGTAGAAGCTACCAGATTATTAAACCAATTCACTTTCTTTTGATGACTAGTTATATAAAAGAAGATTACTCTAAAAGTTCTGCCCACAATCATAGAAATTACAGAATTTTTGGCAAAATTTACAGTTTGCTTTATTAATAACTTATTAGATTTGGGTAGCAAGATCAGCACTGAATGACTGATTGACTGATTACATGCTATCAAGTTGCTGTTGGCTCTTAATGACTACATAGATTCTCAGCATGCAGCAAACCAAGTCCAAAATGCTGCCAATGGCTTTCTTTATACGACTTGCTTAATGTTTCTTATGTTACTTGGCTCCAAGTGTCTGTCATCTGACACAATCTAAAACCTAATATAGCAAAAATTTATGCTTCAAGTATTAAGAATTTTCCTGAAGTTGAAGGACAAAGAGAAACAGGTTTGAGCAGCTCTGCATTGGGAAAATGGGAAGGCAAACATTTAGAACAATGACCATCTTTATCCATAACATGCATGGTTCCTTAAAGAATAAAGTACTGGGATTAATGTAGCATAAAGTGGCAATGAAATTATTAACCTCGGTACAGCTGCAATCCATATAAATCACATGCAAGTTTTATCATGCGGTTCATGTGGTTGTTAGCTGCAAACTATGGTTCATATTACTTTTTGAAGATTGCATTTGTATTAAACTTCATATTTTCTGGCTCTAGAAAGATGTACCACAAACAGGCTATGATTTTGGTTATTTATGCCAGAAAACATCATCATCATCATCATCATCATCATCATCCACTTCTGCATGTTTCTAACCCATATGGTCTTGAGTATTCTTTTGCCAATTGGGTCCACAATACTTGCTAATATCATCGATCCATCTTGTTTAAGGTCTCTTTCATGGACACTTTTTTATCAAGTAGGAACCATTCTACGACAGCCTTAGTCCACCTGTCATCAGTTCTTCTAATGTCAGAAATACAATGTAATAATTATTCTCAAGCATTCCCTATATACATATATATATATACTGTGATAAAAATGGCACCAAGTTACCTGGTACGTATACCTTGGCTTGAAATGGTGGATTTCAGCTCCCATATCATTACTCTTCCATCACTGACTATAAGAGCTACAGAATTTTCATTCACTGGACAGCTCACCATACTAAATGGGCGAACTGTCTTGGTAACCCTAATGGCGTCACACTGGCTTCGTAAGTCATAGATGAGTTCCTGAATGGGGTCAGGATCTGTAAATGTTAAAATGTAAGATACCAGGCATTTGTGGCTACCAGTCCTTAGAATTAAATGCATTCATGTTAGTCTTTTGTTTTTCACTATAACATGAATTCAAACTATTTTGTAATATTGATGTCAGAGGTTGGATATTTTCTAGCAGAGGAAGTTAATTTAGCATACACCATATTATGGACAATAACTGAACATAATGAAAGACTCAGTAAATGGTTGCTAGAGACTTAGATATAGGAGCATACAATGTACATTACTGCAGCATATATATTGCAGCATTGTGCCCTTTGATTACTGTCGATCTATTTCTGTATCTGTATTCACACAAAGCTTTATTATATTGGATTATCAAGCATGTTATCTGTATTAAATAATGAAATATCATCACACTAAAATTGTACTAATTTTTAATTTCAGCTGCAATCTAAACAATCATGTAATCTGAATAACAGTGAAACCAAATGTCAGTTAAAAACATAAATTCCTAGTTTCTGATGCAAGGCATATAAGTGGTAACTTACCTGCTGACTCTTCATTTGGTACAGCACTTAAATTAGTGGTAGATCTGCGAACTCTCAGAGTTATACAGCCATTTTCATGTAGACAGAACAATCCATCACGCTGGCAACAAGGAATTACCTAAACAAAGGTATTAAAAATTAAATATAAATTTAATGGACATAAATGAGTAGGAATTGTCATAGTTGTATGAAGTGTTTCTACACTGGCTCTTGAAACTGAATGGACCAGGCTATCCTAAACGTCACCTATAGGTCACCAGTTTCACTTTAAAGTCTTAAGTTTAACTTAACTTTACACTTTAAGGAATGCCCATCCTATTTTTCCAATAGTTTCAAATATCCTTATATATCCCTTAAGCAATACTTTTACAGGTTATTTGTAAAAAAGAAAATAAAGAATGAACAGTGAATTATAAATATATTTAAAAATAGAACATTGTATCTGAATTTTATATTGTTTATCATCAATGCTAAAATGAAAGGGTACCAAGCAATACTATTTTATTAGGTTATTTCCCTTAATTGTAGAAACACAATATACATATGTCAGGAGCTGGTAAAGGGGGAAAATCCTTTTAATGTGAATGATGTAATATTACAGGTAGTCCTTGATTTATGATTACAATTGGGGCTGGAATCTCAGACACAGAGCGCAGTGATCATTAAGCAAGATGTCTACGTGACTGTTTTGTTCAACAACCACAATCCCATTTCTCTTGATTACATTTGTTAAGAGATCTCCTGGGTCATTAAGCAAACCCAGTGAAGGGGATGCCTGCTGATATTGAATTCAATCCCTTCAGTATGAAGAAGGGAACTGCTCCAGCAGGCTGTAGGAATGGAGCTGGATTTTTCAGGATCTGAGCTGTTTCTCTAGTCCGCAGTTGTTTTCCATGCCCGGAAACGAGATGAACTCTTCCAGTAGAGTAGAGAGGTGAATCTCTAGTCTTGAAGTTCCCAGCTCTGTTCCTGCAGCCCACTGGAACAGTTTCCTTCTCCATACTGAAGGGAATTGAATTGCCTCCCTTCTATGCACAGACAGTTCCTTCAAAGGCTGCAGAATGAAGTTCAGATCTTTGGGATCTGACCTCCCTTTTTGCAGCCCTTTGGAGGAGTTGCTTTCCCCTTTTTGTGTAAAAGGGGACTCCTTTGGAGTCCTGCAGAAATGGAAGTCAGATCTTCAGGATCTGAGCTCCTTTTCTGCAGCTCTTCCGAGGAATTCCGCTCCATCTGTGGAGGAAGAAGGTTGCAGAAAGGGAACTCACATTCCAGATTTCAAAGGGCTGCCTGTAGTGGTAGGGCAACCTCAACTCCACATGAAGTTTAAATTTCCATCCAGCTGCAATTCCTTCCTGGCAGGCAGCCCTTTCATACTCAAAGAACTGCAAGATAAGCTCAGCTCAGTTTGAAACATTGATTTTCTGAGAAAATCAGCAGGGAAAACTGCAAATGGCAATGAAAACATTGCAGACAACTCTGCAACTGATCCTAAATGCAAACAGATCACCAAGCATTCAAGACTGCAATCATGTGACCACAGAGATGTGGGATTTTATGAAGGCCAGAAGTGCTTTACAAGTTGTAAAGTTGTAAAGCACTCTTTCTAAGGCTGTCATAACTTTGAACAGTTGTTAAACAACCAGTTGCAACTTAAAATGCTAACAATAACACAGTATAAAATTATACATACATTTAAACAGTAAAAATATTTAGTGTGAGAAAAATCTATATTATACAGTTCTGGTAGATTCACTCAGTTCACCTCTGTGAAAATATATCCAACTTTTTTCCCATTGTAGGAAACACAACATAACCAAAGCAGAAAACATAATTAAATTTGCTTTGGGATTTTAAAACCAAATGAGCTGACTGGTCACCTAATTTATTGTATATATATACATGGAAAGAGAATGTGAGTTAGAGTCATTCATGCCTTAGGCACAAAGCCAGCAGTGTGACTTAGAGCCAGCCACTGTCTCTCAATCCTAAGAAGGCAGCAATGGCAAACCACTTTTGAAAACTTTATCAGAAAAACTGCAGGCAAATTGATTCCAAGCAGTTGCCTGACTCAAAGTCACGTGCTTTCCATAGAAAATACAAAGCAAGCAACATGTTTTTAGAAGAAGCTTTCTGAAAAGAAGTTAGATTGCACTTAATATATCAAACCAAAACCAGGTAATGAAGCCAGATTTCTTTTTATTTAGAATTTTTACGTATTAAAGAAAGAAGAAAGTGAAATTTAAAACTTTTGTCTAAGGTATGCTTAACAGTAAGTGGTATTATTACCTGTAGAAAAGGCACTCCTGTTCTTTCAATTGCTATTACACCTACTGTTTGATTGACTTCAAGATCCAGAACCAAGATTTCTCTTGGGTACAGTAATAACATGTAATTTCGCTTGGAAGGTAGGTAGGATAGCTGAAGGCAGTCATTCAACGTTACTGATTCAGCACTAAACAGACCACAAATAGACTTATTAAAGCCTTTTAATTGAAAGTGGGATATGTTTTACCGAGCAATTAATAATCAAATAATTAAATTAAATCCATAACCAAATTCCATATGCATTTAAGGTGTCTGACGAGCTGTCTCTCCCCCATGAGACAAGCCCGTTCCAGCAGAAGAGGCCTGCTATGGATCCTGCTTGCAAAGGTATTGAAGCAGAAGGGACCCAGGAGAAAAGCCTTTTCTGTTGTGGCCCCATCCCCATGGAACATTCTTCCCCTGGAGGTGAGAACTGTCCCTTCCCTTTTGGCCTTCTGGAAAAGTATCAGAACCTGGCTTTGACAGTTAGCTTGGAGTTTTAAAGATAGCACTCACTGCTAGAGGTGGCTGAGATGATAGGTCTCATAACCATCCCCTTGAGTCCCTTGGCTCTTTTGGCATGTTTTTAGCAGTTTTTAATATTTCAATATTGGTTTGTTTTAATATTTTAATTATTTTTCATCTGTTTTGATAAATTGTAAGCCGCCAGGAGTCACTTTGTAGGGGAGATGAGTGGCATCAAAAATTAATAAATAAAATTATAAAAATAAATATATAATTGTATATGTATATAAAATTACATGGCAGACAGCTACCATGACCGTTTTTTAATCTTTCCCTTTTGCTAATTGATAATGCAAGTAGCAAACACTGTTTGAACATATACTGCAGCATTATAACTTTCATTTCTGAACTGATGAAAGGAATTTTATATTCCACTTTGTTCATGAGTTCTGACCGGGCCATAATGAATCTATTGTTTGGTGTTTTGACTGCTGGTGTTTTGACTAGTGATATTCATTTTATAAAAGTCCAGGTAAAATACACATATAAATTAATATGGTAGTACATATGGGCTACTATAGGCTTGCAGATTTTATCCAAGTAATCCCTATTTTGACTGATTGCCTTGCATTATTGAATTAGAAATTGGAAGGGGACAACGTCCTTATTTCCCAATGTTTTCCAGCAGTGCATAATTTTTCTCCACCTTAGCCAATCCAAAATTTATTTGGTAAATCAACTGGAAGATACAGACTAAGAGAAATACTAAAAGTTAAGAGTTTAAATTTTAAAATACCACAAAAAAAGTGTCTGTACCATTTATTAAGCTACAAAGAATGCACTGATAGTCCTAGTTTCATTTTTGACAATTCTGTACATCATAATCCCTAGAATTTAAGACATAAAAAAGTTATTTCTTATTTAGACATAAGTAAGTTTAAGTTGCCATAAAAGCTATTGAAAAATGAAGCAATACTGTAAGTATTTATTCTACTTTGGCATTAATGTTTGCTTGTTAAGAAGACATTACAATAAAAACTGTCACATTTGTTTAAATATTTGAAGAAAACTATTTGGAATGAGACAGAAATAAAATATATATTTCAATGTTTGTTAGGGAAAAAAAATGCAACAATCAAGTTTATGACTGTTAAGGGCATGATTATTAAGTAAGACAGTTTGAATAGAATAATTCTTGAGAACATTAGGAAGAATCAGTCAATACATACCTTGGTTTTTCATTAGTGATGAGAATTTTTACTTTGTCCAGAGCCTTTTTAGCTCCTGTGGCAGATACCAACTTATTATGAACAGGACTAGAATGAGGGCTGGAAATGTACACCTTTTTTCCTGAACTGATAGGAGCTTTAGAAGGAGAGAAATCTGAAATAAACACTATTCCCTCACTTGTAAGCACTGCGTGAAGAAAAAATAATAGTAGTAAATACACAAAGTAGTGAAATCATATAATTTCATGGTTACTATACTAATAGAATTCAAATACAAATGATTTCATGCAATGCTGAAATAGATGGCAGACAGCTGAAAGGAGTGTTCTTGGCAAAAAAAAAACCCAAGACTATTCTGTTTTTATTGATTATGGGCCTCAATAGTTAAATTTATACAATTTTTATGTATTGTATATAAGCACCGACAAAAAAAAATCTTCAGTACACTGTATTTACTTCTAAGTGAAGCAGTGTAAACAAAGCATTCTCTTTTCAAAATCTTTTCTTAATTGTATAACTTGCAATACACTTATGTATAAGTACACTACATACTTGGAACTGAGTACTAGTGGATTCATGTGGAGTCATGAGTAAACGTACTAATTAGGAATTCTTTTGCATTTACTTTGTCATTTATACTTTTATATTGTTTCTTTTTAAAAAATAGTGACTTTGAGTAGTTTCCAATAAGATATGAATCAAATAAATAAATAATGCTTTGTATTATAGAATAACACAACTGTAAAAAGCACCAAACCACAGATAAATGGGCATTATCTGAGCAGTTTGGAAGCTTCTTTAGACCTGTCATGTTCTGATATCAAGTTACAAACCAGTATAGCATTAAATGCATTTATTTTGATAGAGCATTGCAAATTCAAAGCTCTTGTTCTTATCATCTGTCTGCCTTAGAATCTGAAAAACATATCCTTTTGTTTAACAAAATTTTATCAAACAAATTGAAATAACTAGAGTACTTTTTTTTTTTTAATTTGATTTATATGCCGCCCTTCTCCGGAGACTCAGGGCGGCTTACAATGCGTTAAGCAATAGCCTTAATTCTTTTGTATGTTTTTATACAAAGTCAGCTTATTGCCCCCACAAACTGGGTCCTCATTTCACCTACCTTAGAAAGGATGGAAGGCTGAGTCAACCTTGAGCCTTGGAGAGATTCGAACCAGCAGAAATTGCAGGCAGCTGTGTTAATGACAGGGTGCACCAAACCACTGTACTATCAAGGCTCTTGTACTAATTTAGCATTAGTATTTACTTAACATAAGTTTCAAACTGCAACCCTCAAATCACAATTAGTCTCCAAGCTATAAATGTCATACCAGATCCATTAAATCATTTTATATTGTTTTTGGCCTAATTTTTATTAACTTATATACAATTGGCAGTTATGTCCGGTAGCAAATATCTGATTAATAACAATAGTCATACTTATGAATTAGAAGACCACTAGCTCTCTGATATCATACTTACATGTTAAATTTGAAGGATCAAAAGGATCAAATGAAAAAGAAAGAATGTTTTCTGCGTAACTTTTCTTCCATAATTTGGTGCCAGTATCAGCATTCCATAGCACAATATAATTGGGAGGATGAACAGCAAGGAGCAGATCTCGAGATGCATCCTGATTCCATAACCACTGCATGTCTACAAAAAAAGAAGGTACATTTATCAGTCATTAAATTTAAAAAAATATTTTCTCAGATTTTAAAGTAAATCAGATCAAGGAATTTTACTTATTTTATCCCACAACCAAGACAAAGCCCTCAAAGTACATGGTGAAATACATTCATAGAAGACTTAAAGACTCTAAACATCACATGAGAAGACATTGAAGTATTCGCCCAAGACCGAAAATGCTGGAAATCCTTACTGCCGGATATGTTTAGTATCCGGCAGCAGATATGTCTAGTATGGGATGTTCTAATGCTAATCCCAACTTTAATATTTTTATAAATACCTCAAGTCAGCCAACATACCTAATACTCCTTCTTTCGACTGGTTTCCTCACAGCAACAACCCTGTGAGGTGATAGGGTTGACAGAGAATGACTGGCCCAAAGACACCAACCGGGCTTTCATCCCTAAGGCAGGACTAGAATTCAGTGGCCTGGTTTCTAGCCTGATGCCTCACCCACTAGACCAACTGATTCTATAGTTAACCATTTCTATTAATAAAGCAAAGTTTCACTTAAATCAGCGGTTCTCAACCTGGGGGTCGCGACCCCTTTGGGGGTCGAACGGCCATTTCACAGGGGTCGCCAAAGCCCTCTCTCGTTCCCCTCCCCCCACGCCTTCACTCACCCTCCCCTCTGCCTCTGTTGGATCGCCCGGTCGCCATTCGCTTACCCCGCCCACTCCCAATCTATTGCTCCCTCCGTAGTCCCAGCTGATGGCTAGAGGGGAAAAAAACTTTAAATTCTTGCCACGAGGCTTCAAAGAGTTAGGTGCAAAGAGGTAAATTCCTGGAGCAAGTTTTTTTCCCCCTACCTATGCTGAAAAGAGAAAGCGAAAGGAGGGTCTTAGCTGCAACGTGACAAAATGAGGCAGAGAGTTTTCTTTTTCCTCACCAAAAAAGGTAGGTACAAAACTGCAAACAATGGGAAATTTAGGGCAAGAGGAGGTTCAAGATTTTAAAACACAAAAGAAAAAAAGCTCTATTTAACTAGGGAATTGTAATAATTGAAGTACTATTAATTGCATATTGTGTTGAAAGCAGAAATGGTTAAGTTGTGGTTTGGAGGAATATATGGGGGAAATTATTTGGTTTATTATTATTGGTAAATATAATTAATTGATTTGTAAGAAATTGGATTGCATGGAAATAATTGGAATATTCATGTTCATATTGATTAATATACAAAAAAAGATAGTTATATAACTAATTGATTTATATTAAAATGTTGAATTTGTATTAAACAACTGTATTACATAATTAACCAATGTGAGGATGGATATAAAAATAGATGACAATGCGAAGGGGTGTAATATAGAATAGAAGGGAAAAATTGAATTTGATTAAGATTAGAGATGAGGATGAAGGATAATATTGGTTTTTTTAAAAAACAGATGAGGAATAAATATGGTAAAAAGGAAATATGGAAATTGTAAATTTAATTGAAATGACTAAATACTGTGTTGGAAGAAATATCCTTCTGGGTTCTGCTCCAAGTGGGGAAAAAGACACTGGAAACATGGAGACTATTTGGAAAGATGTTTTAATGGTGGACAGGATCACATGGCTTGATGGGGCCCACTATGTTAGTTTCTGTTGCTATTGTGTTGCAAATGTCCTTTGACAAAGGATTGACTTTCTGCCTCTGGGCCATTAACAAAGGGTGGGGGGCAGGAAGGTAGGAGCTGATTTGTCTGTAAAATATGCTTCTCCATTTCTCATCCAGGGAAATATAATATTCTGCCTTTTTAATATTTTCCAAAATATTTCATTCTTCTAGGAAAGGGGTGGGTGCTAACCTCCTACAACTGTTTAAATTTGTGGACCGGCCAAATACTCTGTTCAAAGAAAATACGTTGTATGTTTGTATGTGTGTTTCTAATTATTGCTATTTATTCCTATTTGTTCTCTTTTATTCTTTAAAGTTTAACAATTCATTCTTTATCTTAATATCTTTATATTTGTTTGGGGTTGGCTTTCTTCCCTTTCATCTTTTTTATTGTACAGCAATCTTTCTCCTCAAACCTACCACCTCTGTCTTTTCTTTCCTTCTTATTTTCTCTTCCCCCCCCTTCTTCTTCTTCCTACTTCCTCTTCCTTTCTCCTTCCGCTCCTCTCTTCCTCCCTCTCTCACCCTCACTCCTACTCTAATTTCCCTTCCCTTCCTTCATCCCTCTCTATTGCTGTATCCTTTTATGCATATGGACTACTCAGAGGGCTGAAAAAGTTATTTTTGACTGGTCCTCGCACTTTTGACCAGTCCTCGAACTTACGACTGTCCTCACATTTTACGTTTTTTGCCCTATCTTATACCATGTTGAAGAGAAGCAGTTGTGAAATGAGTGACACGGTTTTTAAGAATGGTACAATGGGCATAAATGTGAGGATGGTCATAAGTGTGAGGACCAGTCAAAAGTGCGAGGACCTGTCAGAAATGACTTTTTTCAGCCCTCTGAGTAGTCCCTATACACATAGCCATGGCCACCTGTCACATGACCAGCTAGCCTTGCCCACCCAGTCACATGACCGCCAAGCCACGCCCACAAAATAAGCCATGCCCACAGAACCGGTAGTAAAAAAAATTTAGAACCCACCCCTGGTTGGGGGTCACCACAACATGAGGAACTGTATTAAAGGGTCGCGGCATTTGGAAGGTTGAGAACCACTGATTTAAATAGAAAATACAATGCATTCTTTAACACCACTATTCACAACATATGGTAAACAAACATTATATATTATTATTATTCTTTGAATAAGCCTTGCAAGCCCACCAAACCATTTTTGCAATGTTACCAGCCTTGTTTATATACAAACCTCCAAATTTGCAGAGGTCTACATATACCTTGATGATACATATTGCACAAAGATATCCCCAAATATTCCAAGAAGCAATGTAAAAAGGTGGGGTCCCTTGGAAAGTTCTGTCTTTGGGTAACTATTATCCAATATCTTTATTAATGACAAAGGGAATGGAGTAGAAGGAACACTTATCAATTTTTCAGGTGACAGCAAAGTAGGGAGTCTGGCTAATATTTTAGAAGACAAAATTACATTATGAACTGAAGCCAAACATTGGACCAAATTGACTAAGTTGAGAGTTCAATTGTGATAACAGCAAGATCTTTCTCATGAATAGGACAAATCAAATGCATAGGTACAGGATTGACTAGCCTCAGTGATACTTTGTGAGAAGGATTTCAAAATCCTAATAGATTGTAGGTTTTTCAGCTGGTAATAATCCATTTCAAACTTTAGACTTTCACACTCTATTCTACAGTTAAAATGACCACTTACAGTAGTGGCAAAAATTGTGGAAATCTTTTGGGAAAAGTATATTTTTGAGGTTTAATGGCTAATAACACCACTTTTTTTTGGCATTTCAGGATAATCATATTCCACTGCTGGAATGGCCTGAGAATAGCCCAGACCTTAACGCAATTAAAAATCTATGCAGCCGACTAAAGTAACTTGTTAGTCAGAAGCGACCCAGCAATAAAACCCAGTTAATAGAAGCAATCATTCAATTTTGGTTTCACATTATAACAGCTGCAGAACTAAAAGACTTGGTTCGCTCCATGTTCTAAGGCTGTAATTCATGCTAAAGGATACCCAACTAAGTATTAACTGATGTGATAATTTTGTATATCTCATTTTTTCTACGTGTTTCACTTTTCTTCTTTACACTGTAACTATTATAATAGCAAATCCTTCATAAAGGTCATTGCATTACATTCTTAATTAAATTATCTTTCCACCTATATATAATTTTATGATACTACGCAATAAAAAAGGGGTGTTATTAGCTAGTTTTAGAAAATACACTTTTCCCAAAAGGTTTTCACAATTTTGGACTACTACTACTACTACCACAACTACTACTGTAGTACCCTGCCTTAGTTATTAGTTAAATGGATTCCATTTCCTATATATTTCCATTTCCTATATATACATTTTGCTTCTCTGTGTCTCCATGAGCTCACAACTATTTAAAGCTTTTTGCATTCTTTGTTTTCATTAGGATAGTTTTGCCTCTGGTTTCAGTAATTCATTTTTCATTCTCTATCAGGTGTAGTCTTCAACTTGTTTATCAACTTTTGAATTTTTAAAAATCTGTCTTCCTCAAACCATATATAATTGGAAGAAAACACTTCGATATGTTATTAAACACACTGTGTGTATATGTGTGGGGGAGAGAGAGCAAGCAACTATATTGAACCCAAGTTTAAAACCTGACACCCAATTTCTCAGTATTTTATATTTAAATTATGAATTGTAACCATCTCATTTCCATTTTATCACAGGGAGAAATCAAGATCAATTTCAAAATGCAATTACAGCATCTTATGCAATATCATTAAAGGAAAAAAATAGTTGGGTCATTTTAGGCCATTAAAAGTTTCTTAGCAAACAAATGATCAATTATTCATGAAGCTCATCTTGAAAATTTCATTTCACCCAGATGCTGTGAATTTTACTTCAGGAATAAAACACATTTATAACTGTGAAGCTAATGAGGAATAGGGATAGCACTGAAAACAGCAGGAGATGCACAGTTTGCAATAAGAAAAAACTGTCACAAGAGAGCTGACAAATATTAAAGGACATTAACATGGAAAATGTACTTTTAAAGAAAATAATGTACAATCCAATTATTTATTATTATTCAAGTTGCTCTCGACCTCTGCTTTAAAGAAGAATTCCAATATATCATCTTTTATCTTAAAGACATATTTATTTATTTATTTATTTATTTATTTTATTTATTTAATTTCTATACCGCCCTTCTCCAAATAGGACTCAGGGCGGTGCACAGCCAAGGTAAAAACAGAGCATACAAAATTTAAAAACAGTATATAAACTGAATAATTGTTAATCGGGTGATAACATATCTAAAGTCATGATTAGTAGTAGTAATTCAGTTCCAAATATCTGGCTGAAAATAAATATGATTTTATGCCTGAGTGTAGAAGTAAAATTTAGCCTAAAACTCATTCCATAACTTCTCTTGGATGCTAGACAATGATGCTTTATGAGAAGTGTTAGATACAAAAATGCAGATAATCTGCATATGCTTATCTGTTGCTAAACCAGAGTTCCATCTAATCATTGTTTTCAATAATTAATCTTACTAATTCAATAATGAAGTGGCTGAATCTGCATTTGGGAGTAACAAATATAATAAAAAATGAAGTAATGGTTTAAAAGTACCAATTACATTTCAAATTACTTGAATTTTCTTTCATACATATTTTTTCAGAATAGCCCAAACAAGAGGCAAGCCAGCATAAAGGCTACCATAATTGTAAGCATGCATGCATTTCAATTTATATTCCACCCTTTATTCAGTTGTCAATGGCATATATAGTATTTCATCCCCCAATTTCCCCCTGGAAATTATAGCCATGTGATGTACATTAGATCTGGGGGGGGGGGGGAATTGCCAATGAGCTTCCAGATCTAACGGTAGATTAAAACATGAGTCTCATTATTCCTAGTCCAGCACTTTAATCACTAACCCATGCTGACTTTTTTAATTTACAATTTGCAAATGATTCTCATAAGATCCAGTTCTCATCCTTTCAAGACTGGAATTATCTAAGCAACCCTATAAGGAATGCCAGACTAAGAAACGAATGTCAGACTGTAAGGCACACAAGTGTGGGTTATTGATGTCAGTTTCCACACTCTATCTATCTATCTATCTATCTATCTATCTATCTATCTAATTTGATTTGATTTGTATACCGCCCTTCTCCAGCAGGACTCAGGGCGGTGAACAGCCGAGATAAAACAGAGCATACAAAATTTAAAAAACAGTTTAAAAGGTAATTAAATAATTTCAGCCCACAATTTAAAACAACCCAATTAAAACCAATTTCAAATTAAAACCGAAACGGATGGGATCAAGCCAGCCCGGCTAGATGAAATAAATGAGTTTTCAGGCCCGACGAAAAGTCCGGAGGTCTGGTATCGTGCGTATCTCTAGGGAGAGGTCGTTCCAGAGGGCAGGTGCCACCATAGAGAAGGCTCTCTCCCTGGGGGTCACCCACCGACATTGTCTGGCGGACAGCACCCTGAGGAGGCCTTCTCTGTGCAAGTGTACTGGCCGGTGAGAGGCTATTTGTGGCAGAAGGTGGTCTCGTAGATACCCCGGCCCTAAGCCATGGAGCGCTTTAAAGGTGGTCACCAACACCTTGAAGCGCACCCAGAAGACCACCGGGAGCCAGTGCAGCTCGCGCAGGAGAGGTGTCACATGGGAGTGCCCCATCGCTCCCATAATCCTCCGCATTTTGGACATTTACTGATTTATAGCATCAAATAATCAACCTTAGTACTCAGGTAATTCACTGTTACCTAAAAAATAAGCAGCCTTATGGAAACAGTAACATATTTAGGTTGCCTCCCACCAAGCCACACCCACAGAACTGGTAGTAACAAATTTTACATTTCACCACTGCTCTGAAACCTCTATTTGAGAAGCTGGATGGGGCTACATTCAGAGTATAAGACGCACCCGGATTTGCACCCTCTTTTTGGGGAGAAATAGGTGCATCATATACTCTGAAAAATACGGTATATTTTACATAAACTTTTAAAAACCTTTTATAATATGAAATAAAACCACAAAAAGTATGATATGTGACTGATGTTAATTTTTAAAAAAAGTTTCTAGAACAAAAATTAAAAATAGGGACCTTATACCAAGTATATCTCCTACACTAGAAAGAATTTGCATATGTAACATTTTTGATGAAAATGATAGTTTAAAAATCAACTATTTAGCATTATACTTTTCTAACTAGTACAATTATTCATTACTGGAACATGATGCAATATGGAAATTTCCTTACCTTGAATTGGTTTTGTATGCTCTTGGATTTCACAGCGAGCAGTTCCTGTAGCTACATCCCAAACAATTATCTTTCCACTAGCATCAGCAGTAGCCAAACGCAAAGCATAAGGTGATCCAACATTGTGATGGTAGTTTTCTTTAGCCCATTTAACCTTAAGACAGGTAAGTAAAGCTAGTAGTCATTTAAGACACTTAATAGCATTCATTTTTGGATCTCAGATAGTGAAGTTCACTACAAATTGAAAGAGACTGATTTACGGCATTTATAAATTTTTAATGCAGAAAATATAATAAACTAAAAAATAAAATAAATTTAATATAAAAATTTTGCTTTCTTAAAATATTGACTAGACACAAATATGACCTATATTAGTACTCAACTCATAAGACCTATGCCTGCTAAAATTGATTTTTTAAACATATTTTTGTATAACGTTCTCTCTTTGCCAAATAATCCACCAAAGTTTAAGTAAAACGACATAATGTTTATCTATTGGAAAACAGAAATCTAGAGAGTGGAAATAAAGTTTGAATGGAATGGCTGACTAGAATCAAGAATATTCCTCTAAAGAAATCAGACTGTAAAATACAATTTATTAAAGGACACTTGTTAAATAGTAAAAGGCAAATGTGGTTAAAATTTCATAAATCATTTTTATGAAGTATCTTAGCTAATTTTGCTGGTATAAGAACCCTTCTTTTGCAGCATTCTAATTATTCTTTTCAATGTACCTTGACTACAGTAGCCTTGTGCTTTTCCAAAACCTGTAAGGTCTGAGCTGTTTTGGAGTCAATCACCAGAATGAGAGAATGGCATCCATATGCAATCAGTCCTTGCCAGCCCCTACATAAACAGTAATTGTAATATTAAATATACACCCAAAAAAAATCATTCTGCTGAATCTTCATAGAAATATATGTTGCTGAAATGGCAGAGAAGTTATTAAAATGTTGAATCATAAATCATTTGTATGTACACTGAGAGCTTATGCACCAGATATGAATTTCTTGTGTATCCAATCACACTTGGCCAATAAAGAATATTCTATTGTATTGTATTTAATTCTTGGATATCTTCATGTGTTTCAAATACACCTTTTCTAGTCTCAGAAAACATCCTGGTAAAAGTATATAAACTATAGTTCTTATTCATAAACATTCTTCTTATTCTTGCAGTAATATCTTACACCATTTGCTTCATGGCAATTGAACAGAATCTTTTCTTTCTCCATCCTTATTGTGTTTCACTATACTGTACTTTAACCAATGGTTACCATTTTTGCAAAATTTCATAACTGGTCTCATCAAACATAATCCCAACTATTTTAGAGTCCCTAAACCAGTTCTTGCAATATCCTATCCAAAGTCTCCTTCCCTCTTTCACATTTAATTGCAGGACTTACAAACTTAAAGGTACTGTTGTTCTTATAAAGGCATTTTTAAGATATCTTAAATTCTGATGCAGAATTTAAGCAGGCTTATATGTGAAGAAAACTAAAAAAAAATACTATAAATATACATATGTGTATATATAAATAAAGCAGTATATTTGTGGATCAATATTACGAATGAACCTATATGATAACAGTTGTTTTGAGTTGAGACAGTTTTTAATTTTTCTTTTGTTTTTATCTCTTGTTGATATGCAGTACCCAACACCTAGGTTTGGGATAATATATAATATTAGAAATAAATAATAAATAAGTAAATACCATGCATTATCATTAACATTACACTAATTTTCTCCAAGCTTTTAAAACCCATCTCATGGGCTTCGTTATTAGACTGCTATATAAATATGATGCCAAATTAAAATGAAATCTTCACAATGTCTCTCCCCTCCCCAAAATTTTCACCAGAAAGGAACTGTATACTACTACAAATAACAACTTTGGTGAAGGGCAATATATCCTCTCCTAGATTTTGATCTAACTCTCAGCTGCCATTCCACATTTCTCTTGTTTTCACTCCAATTTAAGATATAGGACACTTTTTCTCTTTTCCTACACATGGAAAGCTTCTAACAGCACTAATGTACATGTCTCTGGTTTTCCTCACTGTCTCTTCAGAGTGCTGTGTTATTTAAGCATATGCCTCACTTCAAAATAGGCTTATGAAATCATTCAGGTGGCTTTTTTCCTTCTATCGTAATTAAAGTCACACTCAGACAATAACCATAAAGTCAACCCAAAGGTGTTTTTTCCAGAGGCAACTGGACTTTCTGTTTTTTCTTGAAGACATTTCACTTCTCATCCAAGAAGTTTCTTCAGCTCTGAATGGATGGTGGGGAGTGGAAGGATTTATACTCCTTTCGGACAGCCAGAAAGTCCAGTTGTCTCTTGAAAAAGCACCTTTGGGACAACCATGATCTGGATGACTGAGACTCTCCACAGACCTAATACTCAATATTTTAATCACATTTCTAACACGTCACGTCTCCCCTATAATTACAGGGGCAATAATTTCTAAACGCAGGGAAGTACATCCCACTAAGCTTTATGAGACTTCTATGACGATAATGATAACAAGTCATAATCTGCCTCTTAACTTTCCAAAGCATCATCTTCTACCCAGTTCCGCTCACAGCTCGTCTGCATGCATACCCTAAAATTACTGTTCCCCCCACCCCACCCCGACGTCCCCTATTTTTTTCTACTTACCAGTCTGCCGCCCCTCTGTTCTGAGCGTTAAGGGCCCCAGTGAGGGTCCGAGCCGAAAGTTTGATGTTTACCATGTAAGGCTGCATGGCCGAGAAGAAAACAAAAGGATGAGCGAACTAAAACGGCCAAAGGGTGAAATCCAGGAAACACATTCTTGGTTGGAGCGCCGCTAATCCTTGTCCCTAATTGGTCCGACTTGCCCCGGTCGCTCCAGAACTTTGGTTCCGCCGGCGTTTACAAAAACGAAACCAAACGAAACGAAACCAGCGAGAAGCAGTCCGGGCGCATGAATCCATTCTTTTGCGCATGCTCAGAAAGAACTATTCCCAAGCGTTGTATTTCTCTTGTTTCTGTTGATGGATTGTGTTTATGCAAACTTTGCTTTCCGTTACTCAAGAGGGGGAAAATGGAATACATGATTTGCCACACCTGTACAATTAAGATTGTTATTATCTCTGTATTGGGAGAATCCAGGCAGGCAAACAGGCTAAAATCATATCATGCACAAATTAGAATAAATCCCAGTGAACATATTTCGAAGTTAATTAGAACTGTCTTGTTTACCTGGGAGAAAAGCAGTGGATTTGCTAGCTATTTTATTAATCTAAACTATTAACCGCAGATTGTTTTCAAGAAGTATATATAAAAAGATGTTTTTATTGGTTTTCAGCTTGATTTTTTTTTCTCCCAAAGGAGAAATATTACTTTATCAGAAAGTCACCTCTTTTCCAAAAAGGAATGTAGTTATCACCAATTTAAAGTTCTGTGTCTGATGGAATGCTGCTTAATACAACAAGTGGTTATTTCTATACTGTACAATGTGTTTTATTTGCTGTGGTTTCATATTTATATATGCATACTATGTATAAATGTTTCAAGTAAATAGTCATAAATTATACAGAAAATAATTTCATCTTCCATCATGAGATAAAGTACAGTAGATTGTGGTAATGGGGGGTGGGAGGACACGATATATATTAAGAAAGATCATATTTGTTATTTGGACTCCCTGAATCACAAATCCATGGATTTCAACTGCCAAATATATAAAAAAATATATATATTTAAGATTTTTTATGTTTTAATACATATTTTACAAAAGAAAGTATAAATAAGTATAAAATAAGTAACATATTGCACATGAATACATGCAATAAAGAACAGATTCCAAGAATTTCCATCTGACACTGAAAAGAGAGGTCTTCACATTAAGACTATTATGCAAATGGATGAAAATTTAAGCCCCTGAAATGATTGCTGAAGCAAATGTTGACAAAAAAGCTTGTAAATTCCCACTGGCTTCTAATGCAGCTTGAGATAATGGAGGTTCTCAGTGTTGCTAAAGCAAAGACAGATTTTGCAAAGTGTGAAAGCAAATATTTGCTGGGGTGGGATAAATGCATATTTGTGTTTTTAAACAGAAAATGTGTGTTAAAATCTGTTCTTCCATAAGAAAGGTTTGCAACTTGCAGCTTCAAGACCACACACAATTCATTTTCACAATCCCTACAATATCCTTGATTATGCCACCTAACCTTGAGGGTGTATTTTAATATCATGAAAAGTGTCATGAGAATAAGATTAATACTATTTTTTAATATTTAAATGAAAGTTTTTGTTAGTTCAAAATGTTTTTTTAAAAAAGAATTTGATGTCATGAATATTTCTGGATAGTATCCTTAAGATGCACTATCAATTCACAGTTGAATCATTACCCTTACTCTGAACTGAGAACTTTTCATATATTTGCCATTTTTATGTGATTGGCATTGGAGGCTTGAGTGATTATCAACAATGGTCTGTCAGCTGCCATTATTATCATTTCTCAGCCTTTAGACCACCGGTGTCAGACTTGTGGCATCATGTTGCCGTCACATGATGTTTTGTAATATTTTCATGGAGCTGGGATGGGCGTGGCCTGCACGTGACATATCTGGCCTGCAGGCCACCAGTTTGATACACCTGCTAGACTAAGATAAGGTGACCAGACGTCCCGCTTTTGGCGGGACAGTCCCGCTTTTGAGCAATTTGTCTCGCGTCCCGCGGCGTTTTAAAAAAGTCCCGATTTTTCATTTTGCCTCCTGGTTCCCGGCTGCCTCCTGAATCCCCACTGATGGCTAGAGGGAAAAAATCTGTTTAAACTCTTGCCGCGGGGCTTCAAAGGGCCGCCCTACGTTAATTAGCTCGGCTTCCCCCTCTCAGCTGATTTGCACAGGGCTCTGCTCTTGCTAAATTGCTCAGTTTTTTTTTCCTCTTTGTGCAAACCAAGCTCAAAACGAAACTGAAAGTAAAACAGGCTGTTGGCTTTGTGGTTTGCTTGCAACGTTGGAAAATTAGGCAGCAGATTTATTTTCCTTTTCCTCACCAAAAAAGGTAAGTGCAAACAATGGAAAATTATTTAGGGCAAAAGAGGAGAGTTCAAGATTTTAAAACACAAAAGAAAAAAAAGCTCTTTTTAACTAGGGAATTGTAATAATTGAGATATTATTAATTGTATACTGTGTTGAAAGCAGAAATGGTTAAGTTATGGTTTGGAGGAATATATAGGGGAAATTATTTGGTTTATTATTATTAGTAAGTATAATTAATTGATTTGTAAGAAATTGGATTGCATGGAAATAATTGGAATATTCATGTTCATATTGATTAATATACAAAAAAGATAGTTATATAACTAATTGATTTATATATTAAAATGTTGAATTTGTATTAAACAACTGTATTACATAATTACATAATTAACCAATGTGAGGATGGATATAAAAATAGATGACAATGGGAAGGGGTATAAAATAGAATAGAAGGGAAAAATTGAATTTGATTAAGATTAGAGATGAGGATGAAGGGTAAAATTGTTTTTTTTTAAAATAGATGAGGAATAAATATGGCAAAAAGGAAATATAGAAATTGTAAATTTAATTGAAATGACTAAACACTGTTTAAATTTGTGAACCAGCCAAATATTCTGTTCAAAGAAAATACATTGTATGTATGTGTGTTTCTAATTATTGCTATTTATTCATATTTGTTCTCTTTTATTCTTTAAAGTTTAACAATTCATTCTTTATCTTAATATCTTTATATTTGTTTGGGGTTGGCTTTCTTCCCTTTCATCTTTTTTATTGTACAGCAATCTTTCTCCTCAAACCTACCACCACTCTCTTTTCTTTCCTTCTTACTTTCTCTTCCCCCCTCTTCTTCTCCTCTCTACTTCCTCTTCCTTTCTCCTTCTCCTGCTCTCTTCCTCCCTCTCTTAACCATTACTCCTACTCTAATTTCCCTTCCCTTCCTTCATCCCTCTCTATTACTGTATCCTTTTATGCATATGGACTACTTAGAGGGGTGAAAAAGTTATTTTTGACTGGTCCTCGCACTTTTAACCAGTCCTCGAACTTACGACTGTCCTCACATTTTACGTTTTTGCCCTATCTTGTCACCATGGTGAAGAGAAGCAGTTGTGAAATGAGTGACATGGTTGTTAAGAATGCTGCACGGGCATAAATGTGAGGATGGTCATAAGTGTGAGGACCAGTCAAAAGTGTGAGGACCTGTCAGAAATGACTTTTCAGCCCTCTGAGTAGTCCCTATACACACAGCCATGGCCACCCGGTCACATGACCAGCTAGCCACGCCCACGCAGTCACATGGCCTCCAAGCCACGCCCACACAATAAGCCACGCCCACAATGGTGTCCCTCTTACCAATGTTAAAATCTGTTCACCTTACCCTATACACATAGCCATGGCCACCCGGTCACATGACCAGCTAGCCATGCCCACCCAGTCACATGACCAGCTAGCCACGCCCACAAAATAAGCCACACCCACAATGTCCCTCTTTACCAATGTTAAAATCTGGTCACCTTAGACTAAGAGCAAGTATAGTGTGAATGTAGCTGCCATTAAAAACTTTGTGTTTGATATAAAAAATAAGCAAGAGACATATATCAAAACTCTAAAAAAAATTCTGCTTAGTTTCTGCCAGTTTTTTTATAACTTGCAAAGTTTGTATGATTTGAAAGCCAGTTCAAAATTAACATTAGGTCATCTGTTCCTAATAGGAAAAGGCTGGTTTGATCTTTGAAGATTATGAAAAGATCAGGCAGATGAAAAGTACAGCAGCTTTATGGAAGATTTAGAAGAAATCTCATACTTCTGTGTGATTCTTGACAATCTTTGGCCAATGCTATGAATCATTAGTGGTGAGCCAGAGACTGCTCTTCTGGTCTTGTTTTAATAAGCTGTTTATCAAGATGACTGGTCTGTTTTGTTGGACTTCAACAGACCAGTGTAAAACAAGGTGACAGCAATTTTGTAAAATTTAGTCATTTGGGGAATTATACTATATTGCTGTAATTGGCAGATTTAATCTTTTAGATGGAAAGAAACCAACACATTTTCAAAATGCTGCTTTGAAAAAAATATAGGATTATTCTGTTTCCTAGACAACATGTTATTGTCTAGAGATACACAGCCCTTTGTGTTGACTTTATTATATAAGCTTCTAAGAAGTGTTATACACTGTATGCACCTAGACATTTGTTTTGTGCAAGGTGTCTCTCCACTTTTAACACAGGTATGCAGCCAGAACAATGAAAGACAATTTAAAAAGAAAATAATCCATGTTAATTTAAAATCCTTCTTCAAAGGTAAGAATTTGGTTTCTCCATGAAAGACTATTAAACAGAAAGCTTCCAAAAAGCAGAAAGATTTTCCAAGTTATTCCAACTATATGGAAAAAGAACTTTCTTCCTAACATTCACAGGACAATCAGTTAATGTAACATCAAGAGAATTAGCTTCTTATGGAGAAACTATGTTATCACAACTTTTTTTAAAACATGGTAACTCTGAGACTATATGAAATTTGGTAAGATACCATTGCATCAGCTGGCACGATGGGTTGTGTGTTGCTCAGATTTTCTTTTGAAACAGCATATAGATAATCTTATGACTTTTGACAGGTTGCTTAGCAATCATTCAAAGTTACAGTGGACTTCCCTGGGGTACCTATGTCCTGGATTCGAAGTTCTCATGTGGCCATCCCCTATGGTCATATGACTGCACTTTGGGTGCTCAGCAAGTAAACCATTTGCAGTGTCTCACAGTCACATATTTTATGATGTTTTTACTAAAAACCAGCATTTACTTCCAGTTTTTGCCAAAATTGCACCCATAGAAAAACATTGGTTTGTTTAACAACCATGGCATTCGCTTAACCATTGCTTCAAAAGTGATTGTCAAATCAGGTTGGTGGGTGATCCGGTTTTCGTCCATCACAAGCTACAACCATGATGGGCAGGCTCCATTACAGTTGTAAATCAAGGACTACCTATACACTACTACCATGTTTGATTAGTAAGCCATGTGGATGGGAATTTGCATGTTGTGGCAAGCTTTTCTCTAGGTTGCACAATTTTCAGTTAATTCTTTCTTAATTCAGTTCAAATATACAGAGGGGTGGGCAGGAAAATTCTCTGGATCAAGTTGAAAAGATCATAACCTTCTGTAAAGCCACACTGTTCAAATTCACTATAGAATCACTGTACAGCCTACAAAATGTCTATCTTCATTTCTTATTCTTAGCTTAAATTCAGAAAAGTTGCACATATACCATCAGTATTCAGAACCATGAAAAAATGGACTATGTTCCTTTTAAATGAAAAGAAGTGGTATAGATAGAAGTGCTGGATTTCCTGCTAAAAACTCATGGCAATAAGGGGGTTAAAAATATAACAAATTTAAAAATGGCTCATATTCATTTCTGGAAAATATTATTTCTAACAATAATTAGATATTCACTAAAATTGTTGAATCATATTTAATGTTACATTTAAAAAAAAGAATAAAAATGGTCAACTTGTATAAATTGAGCCACTTATCATTGAGCCACCCTAACAATATATTAAGGTGAGTTATGTGCAAAGAAATTAGTTGGTCATTTTTTTCTTTCCTTGCAAGAATTTATAACCTTATGGTGCAACTTCCAATTTGTCTATTTTCTTTATGTTTCAAGAATCAGTCACATGTTTGGAATCCCATTAACAGAATAAAACTGACCTTCAATTGTGGTAGGGTGTTTTTTTTTGTTTTTTGTTTTTTTTTTTGCTTTTGCAACATAAGAAGTGATTTATAATATTGCTAATAGCATGTCATCTAGTAATAGCAACCTTTAAGATGAGAATGACTACAAAATTGATCACAGGAGTGAAAAAAAATGAAGTAATTTGTAATCGTTTCTGGTAGATGGCTTAAAGCCATGTTTATTGTCTAGTAAAAAAAGTATTTCCAGCACAATTTCCAGCACAATGCAAGAGCCAGCTTAAAGTAGGCCAGCTAAAAAAATGCTTCTTTACTTCCAATCTTATTCCCCCTTCGCAATAACAAGCCAAAATGGGTATTCTATTCCAAAAAGTCAATGTTTTCATATATATATATATATAAGCAATCCACATAAGGCCTGAGGTTGGCGTCATAAAAAGGCCTTCAATTACACAAGAAGGTTCCTTCTGAAGAGAACAGGCAGGCCCAGAAGTTTAGGATTCATGATCATGAATGGCAGCTATCAGTAATTGTTGAAAAGGAGGTATGCCTGCAACAGCGTACAATAGCTAATTAGGATGGATGAATTGCCTACAATAAAATGAAGCACTGCAAACAGATTGCATACTTGCCAAAATTGGTAAAAAATGTATTTTGACATGGATGAATGAAAGATGAGTAGATTGATTGATTGATACGCACTCTACATGGGGCGGTGAAGACCTGGCTTTTCCGGCAGGCCTGGGGCCGTTGATCTCGCTGTTACGATCTGGCGAGATCCAGCCATGAATGGTGTGAATGGGTTTTAATTGTTTTAATGTTTTAATTTTTAATGTTTTTATATATGTTTTTTAAATGCATTGTAACCTGCCTTGAGTCTTCAGAGAAAGATGGCATACAAGTTGAATAATTAAATAAATAAATAAATGATTGATTTATGAAACTTTATATGGCTGCCCAATTCACTCATGGTGATTCTAGATGGCTTATAGAAATAAAAACCTAATACAAAACCTACCCTATCTCTGCCCATCCAAACAGTCAAACCAGCTACTTGATGTTTCAGTCATCCAAGTCATGGTTGTCCCAGAGGTGCTTTTTGCAAACCACAGGAACCAAGACACTACTCATGTGACCCTGAGGACACAGATAAACTTCCAAGTGCTTCAACCACCATCTAAAAGGATGCAAATGACCAGCTATCTGCAAAGAATATAAATCCTTCCATTCCCCACTATCCTGTTAGAGCTGAAGAAACTTCTTGGATGAGAAGCGAAATGTCTTCAAAAGAAAAAACAAGAAAATCCAGTTACCTCCTAAAAAAGCACCTTTGGGACAGTCACTTGATGGGTTCCATATTATTCTGGATTCTCCAAACCCACTGGAAAAATCATGTCTTCAAGGTCTTTCAAAACAGTATCAAGGTGGGAACTAACCTTATTTCCACATGGATGATGTTCCATAGGGAGGGAGCCAGGTGTGGGTTCTACTTACCTTTACTACCAGTTCGCAGTGGGGCTTCGCTTGCGCGCGCGCTCTTCTGCGCGTGTGACGTTTTGATGACATTGGGGTTGGTGGGCAGAGCCTCATGCCGGTTTTACTACTGGTTCTGTAGAAGGTCCCTTTTCTTGATCCCACTAGATGGACCTCCTTAGAAGATGAGACTTATAACATCCCCTGTTTCCACACACAGGGGGTCATGTAGATGTAACTGGGAAGTCAGTCCTTCAAATAACCTGGTGCACCTCCAGGTGAGTGGATGGATGGAAAAACAGAAAGAAAACACGTGCTCATGTTCTTGTCAAAAGATAAATGAGCTGCAAGCAGGTTATGGAAATGAGCTTAGAAATACTATCAGTTCAGTGCCTTTGTAAAATGCATAATAATTCATGTTTTCTTCTGGGTAGAAGTCACAGGTAGGAGGCAAAAGTGATCATTGAACAGGAAAAAAAGTTATTGTTATCGTCATCCTCATTATCCTTATCACTACAAGTAGATCATCCCTCTAGAAATTTCAACCCTAGATGCAATAGGTTTTTATTTCTTTCTTGTTGAGCCATATGATATTTGGAGATAGCAGCAGGTATAGCCTCATTTGTAGGAAGAACTAAAGTAGAATGGACAAACATGTCAGAAATAGGAAGGCACATATAACCCTTAACACCTTTGGAAATATCTCACTTGATCGGATGGTATTTTTGACAACTCCAAGATTCTTAAAACAAAGTGGCCTTGTAATCAATCTGCAAGTAAGGATGGATTTTCAATCTGCTAGGGTAGGACAAGGAATCAATTGGAAAAGGGCATGTTCCAAAAGAGACAAAAGGTACCTGCACTTGATCAGCAGAGGGAGCAGAAACATTGTTTTGTACTGTTGAAAAAGAATTTACAGGGATACAGTAATACAAACAGTATGAATGCAGGAACATCTATTATACACATAGACCACTAACTCTTTCCTAATAAATTAGCTCCCATCCTACACAGTGTACAATAACTAAAAGTGCAAGACTGAGCAAAATGCATCAGACAGGAGGGTCCTACAAGCCTCCTCTTTAATTACTTTAAAGAAAGCAGCAAGCCTGCAACGGAATGCTTCAATGTTAAGTTCCTGGAAATAATTGATATCTTAAATCCAGATGTGGCCATTGCCAGCAGGTAGCCCTGTCTTACAGAATATAACCAACATACTTCTTTGTAGATGTGTGTATATGAATATAGATGTGTGTATCTGCACACATACACATCTATATTCTGTGTCAAGGGAAATGGAGTTGTTGTCTGCAAGCACATTTTTAAAAATACATCACAAGTGTTGGTTTTTTCTGCCTATGACTGAACATAGCAAAGAATTGATCCTTGCTTCTTGCCCTCTGAAATCCTGTCCAAGATATTGATTTATCCCACATTGTCTTTAAACCTTCACACTTATCTTGACCCCCCTGATCTGTGTTCAGTTCAAAGGCCCCACATTGATCTTTAAAGCTTTTCACAGTATAAAATCAGGGTACTTGAAAGACCAGCTGACTTCACTGTATTCAATAAGATGCCTCTGATAAGTCTTGCTGCCCCTACTTGCTGAGGTAAGAAAGGTGGCTGACAGAAAGGCAGGTTTCTTTGCACTGATAAACAAGTTATGAACAACCTTTCCTTAGAAAAAATTGCCTGCCACTGGGTAACTTTTTTCATGTTTCTGACATTCCTGGCAAATATGTCTTCTCACACCACCCTCTAAATCTTGGTTTTAGATATAAGTTTGTCTTATGCTGCTTTTATAATTTTGCTTGCTTCATTTTTGTAGATTATCTGGTTGAAAGTCAATATAAAAAGATAAAATAATAGAAGACATTTGCCCTTTAAAAAAAGTTCATAAGAAGTTGAAATTATTTGTTTATTAAATTCAGTATATGGCCCTTGACTCCATGGAAATATAAGCAAGAAAAGCTGTGGTTAGGAAAGGGTGGAACTGAATTGTCTTAGGGGTTGTGTTAATTTTGTAGCTATAGTTTATATTTCTATATAGAATACACTATTTTCTTCATAATATAATATACTTATATTATACATAATATAATATAATCTTTTTGCTTTACCTAAGGAACAACTACCATTTTGCATAAACAGATTAGTTTCTGAATTATCTTGAAAGTTTCATCATCCAATGTACAATATGGAGTCTATACTGTACTGCATATAGGCTAGCTAGTGACTGGTTATCTCAGTCTAGTAATAATTGTGGCTGGTGTGGGAAGCAATCTGAGACAACTTAGTTTCTAGATATTAAATTGAACTATAGGAATCTCTCTCCCTTACTTTTAAGGAGTATGCAACTATATATAAAATGCATTGATAACAATATTCTATTACATCAGGATAAAATTTCAATTTATTGAGACTTATGCTGTCCACCTAAATCAGACATAAAAGGCATACTTCTGAATGCCATCAGTTTATACCCAATTCCCAAACCATAAGTGAGCTCAATGAATTAGAAAGTATTACGTAAATATTAGAAAGGACAAAATAAAGTTACATCTTGAAATATAGAATAGAATAGAATAGAATAGAATAGAATAGAATAGAATAGAATAGAATAGAATAGAATAGAATTCTTTATTGGCCAAGTGTAATTGGACACACAAGGAATTTGTCTTTGGTGCATATGCTCTCAGTGTACATAAAAAGAAAAGATACATTTGTCAAGAATCATAAGGTACAACACTTAATGATAGTCATAGGATACAAATAAGCAATCAAATCATACTAGGAAACAATTAATATAAATCGTAAGGATACAAGCAACAAAGTTACAGTCATACAGTCATAACTGGGAGGAGATGGGTGATAGAATGATTAACAGTAGTGCAGACTTAGTCAATAGTTTGACAGTGTTGAGGGAATTATTTGTTTAGCAGAGTGATGGCGTTGGGGGAAAAACTGTTCTTGTGTCTAGTTGTTCTGGAGTGCAGTGCTCTATAGCATCATTTTGAAGGTAGGAGTTGAAACAATTTATGTCCAGGATGCGAGGGGTCTGTAAATATTTTCCCAGCCCTCTTTTTGACTCGTGCAGTATACAGGTCCTCAATAGAAGGCAGATTGGTAGCAATTGTTTTTTCTGCAGTTCTAATTATCCTCTGAAGTCTGTGTCTGTCTTGTTGGGTTGTAGAACCAAAACAGACAGTTATAGAGGTGCAGATGACAGACTCAATAATTCCTCTGTAGAACTGTATCAGCAGGTCCTTGGGCAGTTTGAGCTTCCTGACTTGGTGCAGAAAGAAGATTCTTTGTTGTGCTTTTTTGATGACGTTTTTGTTGTTAGGTGTCCATTTTAGGTCTTGAGATATGATAGAACCTAGAAATTTGAAGGTCTCTACTGTTGATACTGTGTTGTCTAGTATTGTAAGAGGCGGTAGTATGGGAGGGTTTCTCCTAAAATCTACCACCATTTCTATGGTTTTGACTGTGTTCAGTTCCTTATTGTTCCGGTTGCACCACGAGGCTAGTTGTTCAATCTCCCATCTGTATGCAGATTCATTGTTGTCTTGAATGAGACCGATCACTGTTGTATATCTGCAAACTTCAGTACTTTAACAGAGGAATAATTTGAGATACAGTCATTGGTATATAGAGAGAAGAGAAGTGGAAAGAGCACACATCCTTGGGGGAACCTTGTGTTAATTGTACATGTATCTGATGTGGTTCTGCTTAGCTTTACCTACTGCTTCCTGTCTGTTAGGAAGCTTATGATCTACTTGCAAGTGTCTTCAGGTACCACTAGCTGGTTTAGTTTAGTTAGAAGAATGTCTGAAATGATGGTATTGAATATATATATTGAATATATATATCATATATATTTTGTAATAAAATCTGGAATCATTAGGATTATAACAAATAAAAAATGAAGACTTAACTCTTATAATATCAAATTAGTAAATTGTATCCATTCCTGAACCGAATAACATTACCATCTGCTGAATTTAACAGACCTTTTTGTAAAGAAATTTAGACAGAATTAAAAAAAGAAAAAAAAAGAGCTTCAGAAATTATTCCAACAACAAAAAAAATCATTATTAGAGTAATATAAAATTTCTGCTTGTTACTTCTCAATGCAGCCTTTCTCCCCTTAAACATAAAAAAAACTAGAAGTAATGCTTTTCTTTTAAAAACACATGAGGGGAAAATGGGAAATAAACCATAGATAATTTACAGATGTACAACTGACTTTTGCTTCTAGCATATGTAATAGCCTTAGGGCAGATCAGGCTCATTTGTAGAATGTTATTCAGTTCTTACAAAATAAACATCCTGCTGTTCAGGTTGCATTAGCTACAATTTTCTCCTGGACTAATCATGTCCCAGTTGGCTGGTCTGTGAATAGTCATGTCTAGCTGTTATCTGTTGTGAAGCAGACAGAAATTCAAGAACGACAGAGCTTCAGGGACCATATCTGGCAAGATCTAGGGCTGAAACATCCACTCTGAAGCTATGATAATAATATAAAAAGTAATAATAATAAAGCAAAGAACCTTAACTATAAAATACAGCTAAAAAATACAGTTAAACTTCTGTCCATGTAGTTGTCAAATAGTGTTCATTTACATTCAGTGTGCATTGGAGTCAGTGGATTCAGTGAACCATTAATTAAATCAATTTGTGGTACAATACTCTACAGCTAATGCAGCAGAGACTGGAAGACTATGATTTCCTATGTTATTTATTTTAAATAGACTTGAAAGTATGACTAAAGAAATCTGTAATGAAAAACTATACCAAGAAGTCATACAAACCTTAAACTGAGCCAGATTGGGTTACCATTGGTCTTTCTTGCTGGCAAAGTTGAGACATGAATAAAGAAACCTCCTGAAAGCACCTCAGGTCCTCCTGCTGTGTCTTCACTTTTTCTTTAGGCCTGGATAAGAAATCGGGCCTATAAATTGGAAAATACCCATCCTTATTCTAGCACCTCTTCACTCTTCCTAGATATGACAGCTCCAGTACACTTATTAATATACAGTATACCATTTCACCAACTCTGATACACAATCTAACTCCAATGGCCAGGGATGAGGAGAGATAGCAGTGCAAGGAACATTACATTTGACAGAAACCAACTGTATGAAGGTAAATGGAGAGTTGGAAACAGTGACAAACTTGATTTTCAATGCATAGTTGTAGAATAGCATTTTATGCTTTGTAGGCCACGAAAGTGGTTCAAAGAGGGACAAAAAGAAATATTGGTAAATAACTTTATACAAAAGGCATTGAACCACAGAATTGCTTTCCTCAATTTGATGTTTATAAAGACTTCTCATGTAATGGCAAAATTGTGATTCAATTTGGTATCTTTCTTTTTTCATTAAGCTTTGCAAGGTAGAGAATTGGAAGATAAAAATGAACCTTGAATATCAGCCTTCCTTAACAAGGTGCTTCCAAGCGGGTTGGACTGTAGTCCATTGTCCCCAGACATAATGTGTGATTAATACCTGAAAATATCTGACTACAGTATAAGCTTCTTCACTGTTATTCTAAGGCAAGGATAGACATGTTGCAATCAGCTTTCCACCTTTTCTTTATAGTTCAGAAGATCTTCAGAAAATCAATTGAAAATATTTCACAGTATGCTTTTATATAGAAGTAGGCAAGAGAATTGGTATATTATTCTTAATACACCTGTCTTAATAAAATTTAAAATAAAATTTAAAAGGCTGAGTAGTTTCTCTTCTGTCCCTACAGTGGCATGAATATAGTATTAATCATATCATTAAACATGTCATCAATGCCATGTTTTCCTCAGAAACTTGGGGTGGGGAAAAACCATTTTAGAATCAAATGATTGTTTTCATTTCTATGATAGTTGTGGAAAAGGTATAATGAGAGCTCTTTCTCATAATCTATTCATTTCATATATGCATTCAATCTATGCAGATAGAAAACAAATTCCACTATAAATTCTTAATATAATGGGGGGAAACGAGTTTGTTGCTAAGATGTTGTTGACTTTCATCATATATCTCTATAGCCCTTGGAATAATGCAGTTATTTGAGTCAGTTGAACACTTTTCCATAAGGAATTTTTACACTGCAACCAGTTTTGGAACTGCATGTTCCCGTATAATTTCTTATGTTCAGTGGCTGAACTTATTGATTTCTATTTCAGCTCCTGTGTATCCAAAATAATTTAAAAATCAATATTTATGTTTGTACAATGCAGCTTTGTTTATTTTTGGAAGATATTGTGTGAGAATTCTTGATTCACCCAGCCTCCAAAATCTCACTTGATGTAGTGTTTACTTTCACAAATCCTTAAAGGTAAAGGTGTGGCTTGACAGTTTTTCCTCTGTAGCAATCACTCAGATTTATTCATGTATTTATTCCACAAGGCCAGGCAAATATACTTTCACAATGCTGATTCCACTTTCAAATGCATCCAGGGTTTATCTCAGCTGTTTTAATTGTTTGTTGATTGTATAACTGCACCCAAGGAAAAAGTTTGCTGTGCTGAATTTGTCAAGATTTCTGAATGCTGGCGGGTTTAGGGTTAAACTCTAAAGTTAGAGATCAAAACGACAAATAGAATCTAGTCAAATCTAATAAAGAAAAAATACTACAATTTTCTTTTCATTTGGTCAAGTAGACTTCTAAATATTTTTTTTGGGGGGGTTACATTGTAATAATTTTAATTAATTTTAATTGGATTTTAATTTATATTTAATTCAAATTGTTGAATTTTTATCTTGTAAGCCGCACTGAGTCCTTCGGGAGAAGGGCGGCATATAAATTGCAATAAAATAAATAAATAGATAAATAAATAAATAAAAATAACTTAAGGCAACCAAGTATAAGTGTAGGATCTCTGTATATTTTCAGATGCCACAATGTTACTAAACCAAGGATAAGAATTTGACATATTTAATACTAGTAAAACTGGCATACAGAGAAGGAAACAAAAGTGTATGGATAGAAAATGAACTTCAAATCAACCTTTCAAGTGCTGTCATAATTGAAGAACGAAGCATGTCAAGGCATTTTCTGTAGGACCGAGTCTTGCCAAATGAAGATGAAATCACGAATGACTTTATCAACAGCAGTAGCTTATTAGCTATTAGAAATAAATAAGGCCAATACCCATCTGTACTAGTTAGATATTAAAAAAATCTATACTACTCCCAATTTAACTATTTGAAGCAAGTTCAAAGCACATGTAGTGATTTGGTCTTTATAATGCATTAACACAAAATATTCTCTTAGGACTACTGTATTTGGGTGTAAAATTCCAGATGCCCACTAAATAATATCAAATATCAGAATTTATATCAGAATTTTGGCACCTAGTTCTAGAAGCACTATTCTACATGGTTGTTAATTACATAGGTTTCAATGAGACATTCTACCACAGGGGTGTCAAATTCACATTGTCACGGTGGCGTCACTTGGCGTATTGGGACTTTCCCCCCCTTTGCTAAACCAGGTGTGGGCATGGCCAGCGCATGACATATCCGGCCCCCGTGGCCAGGAATTTGACAGCCCTGTTCTACCAGTTATAATAATTGGTTCTCTTCATGACATCAGAGAAGAAACAGCAGAGATGACTAACTGATATCTGTTGATCTTCTCTGCTCTTTCTTCCTTGTGTTTAGTACAGAAACAATACTCACCACTGAATTGGTGAATGGAACAGAACTCTCTTTTCCTTCCCTAAATCATGGTTTGCTGCAGAATTTTGTGTTATCTGAAAAACTAGGCATAAATTTAGCAGAAATGTGACACCAAAGGTGTTTAAAAAAGCAAGAATGTTGCATAATCTTCACTCTAAATGTTTTTCGGACTATAGCTTTGCCAAGTAAAGAAAAGAATTACTATTCATGTTCTGCTGGTTAGAAACCTCCATGTGATTGCAGCATGTTCTTAGTCACAGAAGAGACTTTTAACATGCAGCTGCTGAGTAGGGAATAGACCAGCACTTACTCTTCTTCTTGCAGAGCTTTCTGTTCACCATAAGAAACTTGCCTCTTTTTCCTTTACATTATATTTATTGTCACAAAAGCAAGTGAACACCTGGTTAGGATTTTAGCTTACAGATTGCGATATAGTAATTGCACATGATTACAGAATCAGACATTTTTCTCCTTGAGTTGATGGACAAGATGGTATCTCTCAATTTCAAATGCAGAGGTGTTGGAGGGAAAGTATCTTCCATCAAATCTGAACGCAGGTAGTTAGTTTAGGATGTTGGGATTTTTCATAGAATTCCTGTGATGGTTTAAATAGTTTTAGTAGTCTAGGGGAAAGAAACATTATCTGCAAGAGTTACCCCACCCCTCTCCTTTTCCCCTTAGTCACTTAGAAAAATTGCTGTGGATGTCACCTAAAAGGTGAAACCTGAGCAAACGGCTGAATGCATTAAACTTTTTTATCCTTAGTCTCCTGACTTGTCAGCTAACATTCAGAAACCCCAACTTCTTGATCAGGGAATCTGGAGGTTAGTGTGGGGTTACAAACAGCTTCTGAGACTTGAAAAAGCTTGAATACCCCTGCTATCTATTATATAATATATCGTCCAATGCCTTACTTCTCCTTCCTCTTTCAGCCTATGCCATCCAAGACTATTGTCCTACCCAATCTAATGGTAGGTTTATCCATGATTCTGAAACCATAAGGACAATGGTGAATAGAGATTTGCTATACATAATTAGTATTTCTATTGCAGTTGCAAAATTGCTATTTTATTGCCACTCTGAAGAATAAAAAAATGCTGTGAGTCAAAATAAATACTATAATGATCCCATTTTTATCCATTTTTAATAAGTTAGATAGTTAACATTATGGTGTCTCTGAGATTAGGGCTGCCCTAGCTATGCTTTGTCTCATTTTTTTTACCACAAATGTTCCTTTTTTAAATCATCCTTGTCTCAAATTCATGGAACCTTTTTACCCTAAAATAGGACACACTTTTTGATGTAACCAATTCATCAGAGCCAGGGTGGTGCAGTGGTTAGAATGCAGTACTGCAGGTCACTTCTGCTGACTGCTGGCTTCCAGCAATTTAGCAGTTTGCGTCTCACTGGCTCAAGGTTGACTCAGCCTTTTATCCTTCTGAGCCTTTTATCCTTCTGAGGCCCCAGATTGTTGGGGACAACATGCTACTCTGTAAAACCACTTAGAGAGGGCTGTAAAGCACTGTGAAGCCATATATAAGTCCAAGTGCTTATTGCTATTGCTAGCAGAGCTAGTCAACACCGACAACTTTTAAAAGGATGTTTTTTCAACTTCCAAACTCTGGAGTTTTAATCTGGGACAAATTAAGAAAAGCAAATATTAGGTTTCTCCACTTCATTTGCCCTTCACCAAACCTACTGTAGCTAATAGAGAAAGATCCTTCAATCATGGCAGCAGCTGTACACTATGTCTGAGTGTATTTCCTGGGGATTCTGTGAATTGCACTTTAATAGTTTTTGAAGATGGGGAGAACTGCTATGTATCATATTATGGATATGTAGCAATCAGATCACATGCACACTTATGGCTCTTTCAGCTGTTCCTAAGCAAGCCATAAGAACTGCAATTCTTTCAGAACTCATGTTCCAGTACTTTTTCTGATAGATTTCAGCTCTTCCATCAGTATTTCAGATATGGAAGCTGACTTCCTGGTTGCAGTCAACAAGGCCTTCTCTGCCTCTGTATTTTTCCACATCTCTCAACAATGGATGGAAAACAGCACAGAAGATTTGGGATGTCACTCTAATTGTCTTTCTTTTAGTTCTCCACCCTATTTCTTTTTCCTAATTGTGCAATACCTTCAAAAACCTTGTTGTTTGTGCTGATAGCCTTGTATTCATTCTGAACATGGAGCATGTTTTAGCAATTTCCCAGTAGGAAAACTAAACATAAAGTTTTTACTTGATTTAATTAGTAAGGAGAAGCTTGGGGTTATGTTTCTCTGCCTCATTCCCCTCCTGCTTATCTTTTTATTTTGTACCTAGAAAACTCTCATCTGACCACAGTGGGTGAAACTGGCTTCTGGTTTCCTCCTTTTTCTCAGGCAGATTTTTCTTCCCTCTCAGCTGAAGTATTATTATTTCTCCAAGCTTTTAGTAGACTACAAAACTAATGTGGATGTTAATTACATTGTAAGCATCCAGCTGAGATGCATTAGCAAATCGCTCAAGGGAAAAAGGAAAGATTGTGTGTGTGACAGACTATGAATGTGTGAGAGAGAAATCTAAGGCATTTTCACATCATCCCTAGCCAATCTAATTAAGAATTTGCAAATATTAAATAGTCCATGTTCCAGTGAAGGCAAAAGAAAAATGCTTTCATTCAGTCCTCATTCAGAATGGCATCAACTAAACTGTTGGGTGACCTGCTGAATATTCCAGAGCCTTTTGGTTGGTGAACATGGTCAGTTCTGAGTGGACTCTCTATAAAAGGGGTGTCAAACTCACAGTGTCATGTTTTCATCACATGATGTATCACGAGTTTTTCCCCTTCGCTAAAATGGGGGTGAGCATGGCCAGCACGTGACACAACTTGCCCAGAGGCTGCGGGTTTGACACCCCTGCTCTATAGCAAATTCAAGACCTGTCAGTATCCACCCTGGCCTTTTGCTGCTTTGTTTTTTTTTTTTTTTAATTGAAAAGTTTTACAAAAAAACAAGAATTTTCTTTCCCCCCCCATGTTCCCCCACCCTTTCCCTCCCCTCATCCCACCCTCCCCCCCAGACTGCCCAGAGCTTTTGCTGCTTTGTTATGGGAGACAGACTAGAGCACGGGTGTCAAACTCACGTCGTAATGGTGGCATCACATGATGTATTGGGACTTTTTTCCCCTTTGCTAAACCAGGCATGGGTGTGGCCAGCATGTGACACATCCGGCCCACGGGCCAGGAGTTTGGCAGCCCTAGACTACAGGGTATTTGCTTTACTAGTAAGGGTCACCCTTGCTTTTCAAGATATACGCACATGCGCGGGTGCGATGTGAACTGGTAGTAAAGGTAAATAGAACCCACCCCTGCAGTAGTTACCTAATTGTGCAAACAGAGATCTACCATCAAAGGTAATACATGAGAAGCTATGCAATATGATTTAGATTTATGACTTCAATGTAATATTGATAATACAAAATTTTTGGTAGGGTATTTCTTTTCTGAAATATACCTTTTCTTTTCTTTATTATTGCAGGCTGGGGAATTCTGGGAGTTGAAGTCCACGTGTCTTAAAGTTCTCCTAGAATGTTTGTGAATCATAACTAACTTTTAAATTTTAAGCAGTACATACTTATAAGTATGTCTTTATATTGAGAAACTCTCAGAATATTCAGCAGTCTTATCTAAGAAACAAAGATACAATTTTCCACTTTATAAAAGGTAACAAACATATTTCCTAGAGATTTCAAGAATTATAAATAAAGCTGAAGCCATGATTGTTAAGCATCAAACGATCAGGAAGCAGCTAGGGACTTCCTTTTTTCCTTGCTTCACAAACAGCAGCTTATTATGTGGGAAAGTGTTGCAATAAATCTATCAACCACATCTTGTGGTTTTATCACCAGTCCAAGTTCAGAACACAAAAGCAAGGTCACTGAAAGCACAGTATCCACAGGAGTAAGTAAACTTAAAAGACAAGACAGATCAAACACCAGGTGTTTATTTGTATAAGGATTCAGTTGAATTGTAATTCATGGAACAACATTGTTCAGTAGTTTTTTGCCATTCTTACATTGCTTGCTAACTATGAGAAGATCTTTACCCCACTGCTGTGATCCTGGTTAAGCTTGGTTTCCTTCAGTAAATTAGTCTGAACTAGCTCTGCTTGCTTCAGCTGTTTGTTAGCACAGACAAGCATTTCTACATCTATCTACTAGCTTTTGATACACAGATACTGGATCTTAAGCATAGGTGGACTCGGTTTTTAGTCTGTCAAAATTTGTTGGGTCAGAGAGGACAATGACTTTTGCTATTGGCTTAGCATACTTGCTCAGATTTAGAAGTGCAGAGAATGGAACTTGGGATGCTTCCTTTGTAAGACTATGCTGAAGCTACCATATCTAAGATGAAGCAAGCACATAAACAGGATGACAACAGCCAAGGATCTTGTCTAAAAGATCCCTTCGGGAGATTGTTAAGAAGCAACTAAGTTGTTAAGTAAACAAAGAAAAAATGTCACCTAAACCAGACAAAAGAATTTGAGCCTGAGCACATGGGAAACTCCTCCCCAAATCCCATCCAATCAATAAGGAAAGAGTAGCTGTCAGTCTTGTGAATCAACAAAGCAAGGACTTTGGAGGATAAAAGGGACTTGAAATCTGCCCACTCTTTGAGTTGTCTTTGGACCTAGCCCTGGTGACTTCTGTCCCTTTTGCTAGTGCCTCCAGCCTAGCTAAGGATATGGGTACATCATGGGTGCTATTCAGAAGGTTCTGACAGGTTCTGGAGAACCAGTAGTGGAAATTTTGAGTAGTTCGGAGCTGGGACCTCTGACTGGTCCCATTTTGCAATATCCTTCCCCAGGAGTGGGGAGAGAATGGGGATTTTGAAGTATCCTTCCCCTGGAGTGAGGTGGGAATGGAGATTTTGCAGTATCCTTCTCCTGGAGTGGGTTGGGAATGGAGATTTTGCAGTATCCTTCCCCTGCCACGCCCACCAAGCCACACCATGCCCACCAAGCCACGCCCACAGAACCAGTAGTAAAAAAATTTAAATTCCACCACTGGGGTACATCCTTTTTCTCAGATGAGGAAAACTGATCTTGAGGTATGACATGTTTTCAGTTTCTCTCTTAGCCAACATGATTAATAGCTAATAGAATGCTTTTAGTGCTTTTAGTGGATTTTAGTGTATGGTTTCATAAGTACCTACTGAGACTAATTAATGGAATAATTTACAATGAGGGTAATCCAGCTAATAATCAAAGAGAAAGCAAATTTGCTCAGAAAAATAGTTGAGTCACTATTTATTACATGCATATTGTACATCATATGTAGCAACTCACTCTCCCATACTTGCAGGTTGATCTGAAGACTTACAGCAGTGGGGAAATCCAATTTTTTTTACTACTGGTTCTGTGGGCATGGCTTGGTGGGCGTGGTATGGCTTGGTGGGCGTGACAGGGGAAGGCTACTGCAAAATCTCCATTCCCTCCTCACTCCTGTGGGAAGGATATTGTAAAATCTCTATTCCCACCCGACTCTGGGGCCAGCCAGAGGTGGTATTTGCCGTTTCTCCAAATTGCTCAAAATTTCCACTACCGGCTCTCCAGAACCTGTCAGAATCTGCTGGATTTCACCCCTGACTTACAGTACGACTTACAATTGCAATCTTAAAATCAGTTTACACATTATAAGGGCTTCTTATAACAGTTTTGTGCAGTAGTTTTGGAACAGAATGCAGCCTCTCCAACTCACGGGTCTATTCTCAGCCGGATACCAATTTAACTAATTGATTAATCAATTTTCCAATTTTCCTTAATTGGTTACTTGATCTATGCTCAGTTGTTTTACCATGCCCAAGAAGTTTGGCGAAGTGACCTCTGTTTTATGAATAACCGAGCAAGTGGAGGATTGGAATAGAAACATGATTAGAGCTAAAAAGTTAAGCAATCTACCATTTCTTTTTCTTATGTTCAGATGCACTGTCTCCAAGCCAAGCTCAACTTCTGGCTACTTCACAGCCATGGCCAGGCAGTTTTCTTGGTGTTGGTGTGCAGGTAGCATATAATTGTCTTCTTTTTGGACTGTTTTTCAGGGTTCCAGCCCTATTATTCTCTAATGACTTCTCATTCTAACATTAATCAGGTTTCACCCTTCTTGGTATTTTAATTTTAAAAGAAAACATAAAGGAATGCATCAGGAAACATGCAAATTTTTGAACTTTAATTAAAGAATCACTTTACCATATCATTTGTTATTGATTTTAGGAGTTTTATCATCACAGTTCTGCATCATTCAAAGATATTCCCACTCTGTAAACATTAATTCATTCTCTATTTTCTGCCTTTTTTATAGTTATCACAAATTGCTATAAAACTAGGCATTTTCATGGAACTGTTAGCAGTGCTAAAGAAACAATATCATTCTTGTCTAATGAATGGGCAACCAAGCATACACCTCACATTCATGGTCAGCCAACTATATCTGAGTTTCAATTTCAGGAACACAGAATAGGATGTTACTGAAAGAATTCATCTTCCAACAGCTCTGACTGAAATTATATCAAGCTTCCAATGGTCTAAAGGTAGATTTCCAGTGATCACAGCAAAGTAGACATTTCTGAAGAAACAAGCATCATTGCAGTTAGATGGGCAGCCAGACTGATTTCTGCTGGTCAAATCTTTCTGAATAAAAGAGAGATCGTAGGAATCCCCCCATTTGCACTCCTGACATCTGCTCTTAAGTAAGTTACAGAAATTGAGGTTTCTACAGTCAACTTATGGGTTTAGTGTCCAGAAGCCAAGGGATTTCCAGCAAGCTCACAGTTCAAGTTTAAGAACGTTAAAAAAAACACCTCTTATTGGTTTAAACAGAAAAGGGATGATTACAACATTGATTTTGGAAATTTATAAATACACTAAGAGTCAAGATGGATTTCCATGGGAAAATGTTGTTTGAATAACTAAAGTTTGCAATTAAAGGACAACACACATAAATTTGACTTACTAACATAAAACGAAACAAATAAACTGGTGGATATCTTAATAATTAAAAGGAATATACAAGTAGCAAAGCAAAAGAGTGACTTGGATAACTTCGTTATATTTGATTTTAAAAAAATCAAATCTGTTAAAACACTGAAAGATTTTGTGTGAATGACAAAGAAAAAAAATAAAAATAAGACAAGCTCTAAGGATGGTATTTGAAGGGTTAAACATGAAGATTTTTGAAAGTAAAAGAAAAAAATACAAAGTAGATTTACTTAAACAATTAAATTATATTGTTCTTTCTGGTAATCTTAATAGACTTTTGATGACCAGGACTGAATGATGAGTTTTGAAGGATCTGTTTATAGATAAGAGATGAGATATGGTTTGAGGAAATTTTTTGTTGTGTTTAAGAGATGATAAGTTATTAAATTGCTTATACTGGTTTCCATTTATTTACTATGGTCAAATTCATCTCCTGCCCAGTTCAGAAACAAGTGACTCTGAGCAATGCATAACAAAACTAAGCAATGCATTAAAAACTATTAATATATAAAAAAGGATTATTATTAAAAATCTTAAAAGAAAATATAAGGTAAGAACAAACATTAAGCTAAGAGTTAATAACAATGGAACTACTTCAGTGTCTCATTTTTCTTCTGCATTTTCTATTTTTATTTTAGTAGATTGTATTAGTTTTGTTCAAATTATAATTTTAAATAAATTTATATAAAATACACGGTGTAGAAATATCTGGTTTTAGATACCCTTGCATAGGATTATAGTTTTAAAATTTTGTTTTTTAAGAAGGTATTCATTATTGAATTGGCTGCATAATTAAGACCACATCTTCACTTAATTACTTTTTAATTCTCTTTTTGTGGTTTTTATCATTTTAAAGTTTTAAATACTAACATTAATATTAATTTATACATGTTGTATACTGTCTAGAGTCACTTGACTATGAGATAGCCAGCTACATAAATTTGAATAAATAAATAAAACTGTGCTACTGAGATCTTTTTATAAAAATGTCAAATTTGAATTAACCTCCAATATCCAGTTCTGATTAATATTTAATCATTTCTCCTTGTGCAGTATTACCCTTTTGAACTTTTAGAAGCAGAAGCTATGTTAACTTGTCTGTACTTTGACAAAAAGAAGAGCCAACTCCATACATACCAACCCTAGCTATTGATTTTTTGCACTTTCTAGCCAACTTCCTTGACTAGAAGTGCACATATCAGTGGCTTCAGATACTAAAAAATTCTCAATGCTTTGAAAAATTATTTGAAGAAAAAAAAATAAATTTCTTCAGTTATCAAACAGAACTAAGCATATCTAACTAAGAAGAAAAATCAAATCAGTTTTTCATATCCCTTATAATTTTTATGCCAATTTGCAATATGAATTTTCTTCAAGAATGGATGTTGAATACTTTAAATGTCCTGTGAAGAGCATGCATATGCACACAATGCCAATTGGACATCTGCAATCCTTTGTTAAATGTTAAGACCTGACAAGAATTTGAAGAACTGAATGTGCTTCTAAACTTCATAATGATCATTTCCCTATAACCTCTCTGAACTCTTTAATACTCAGTCCTCAAAGATTTGCAGAGTAGCTGGGCATGCAAAGAAGCTATTTTTCAAAGATCAAGATTCCAAATTTCTCCATTTTGTAAAACCTGTAGGTTTTATTACTTATGTCACATCAACAACTAGACATTCATTTATATCTTGGACAAATGGAGATCCCGGCAGCATTGCTCAACTAAATTGAAACAGAGAGAAATCTCTTATTTCACACATCTCAGTGTTGGTGGCGGGGCAGATATTTTGTTCTGAAACAATGGTTGTGATAGATCTTTTTATTAGTTCAATCAGTAATTAGTTAGTTAAGTCTCCTGATTTCTCCCAGAATGCCTTGAAAAGGAATAGAAAGTGTTTTAAAATCAGTAATTGCCATGCAAAAGTAGCTTCTGGGATACTAGTATAATTCCCGGTTAAGTGTTGAAAGATTGTATAGTGATTTATAGTGGGTATTTTCTCTTGGAATCCTGCCTGTTGTTCATTAATCATTTCAATTTATTTCTGAAATTTCCAGTACAGTTTATTTTTAAAAATGCAAATTACTCATAGTAATTTATGCACCTGGCAGACAGTAATTAGGATCTACTTTATTATCTTTTTGAAAACTTAGATTCAGTAAAAGCTAACCACTAATGTCTTTGGTTGTTTGCTTAATGCAGGTAAGAAGAAAAGCCAAAATTGATAACTATTTTTCTCAGTTTGATTTAAGGAATTCTGGAGAATAAAATCAAGATCTAGAGCCTTGCCCACTCTTATTAGATATCACAACTTCAATTTCCATTGGTGATAATGATAAATAGGAGTAAATAAAGTAAAAACATAGTTAAGCTTTGTACCATAAAATCTATATATCCATTAAATCTATTATATCTATTAAGTCCAACTATTTTTCACAAATGGCTTAGTAAGTGCATGACATTTTTCAATGTACTAATAAATATATTATTTCAGAAATGTCACATTGACTTTCTCTCCATATCCTCCTGGCAGATATTCGTAAGTATAGAACATTTTTGTTCATGGCGGTTGTGATGGTTCTTGAGAGATTCTTTATTTCTACATTAATTTTTAGCAGTAAAAATAAAACTTGCTTTTTCGGCACAGTTTCAATGTTGAATCAAACCATGAGTGTACTAGAGGGAAACATTTACATAAATTCTTTCAGACCTAACATTCAAACAGGGAACAGACATAAGAAAAATGTTTCATACATGACAAGCATCACTGAAACAAATAAAATGTGAACAAAATTGGTTCCATCTACACATATAAATCAGCAAATTGGCAACTGAATCTTACTTCAAAACTGCCAGGACAACATTTTTCACTGCACCTGAGGGAGGTTGGGTTAGGCACAGAGGATGCCCTGTGGCAAAGAAAGTTCTGATTTCTAAACCCTTGACATCTCTCTAACTACACATCTCAAAATATCACATCTAACACAACGCAAGGGATATCCAGCTCTAAATGTGAACACTTTTTCTATCTGTACATAACAAGTCAAGTTCCATTCCTGATAACTTTATGGGAAAATACACATAAGGTTTTCTTGAAACCAATATTTTCAATAATACCATTGCTTTCTTCTGGAATATTTTTGTCTGCTTAGTTTAGGCGACAATCTGAGATTTCCCATCTGGACATGCTGCTATATAATTGGGCCTCTGCAAATAGCCAGATGATAAATTAACTAACTAGCTCAAATACACTACAACCGAATAAATATATTTCTCCTTTAGTTATCTATTGGTTAGAAAAGTTCAGTTAAAATAGTTTTTAAAGAGAGTTTTATCTAATATTTTCAACTTCAGATTTCCTTAATATTATATATTATCATAAAGTCTTTCATATAGAAGTTCAATATCTCTCCAAGCAGTGCTTAGTTATAACATATTTTCAAGGGTTAGAATTTATAACTATAATTATGACTGAAGTTAATAAACAGTTGGCAGATTACAACATTAAAAACTTTTCTGGACTCTAATGTTGGGTGAACATAATATTATTGCAAATGTGGATATTTACACATAGAAATTAAATCTATGTGTAAATTAAATCACATGTAGAAATTAAATCTCAGGCAGAAGAAATTACCTGTATTTTCCATTAATTTCTGTGTATCTCAGACTAGGAATCTTTTTTTTTAATATCCTTCTGCATATTAAAGTTATAAGACATGTTTATTAATAATATGTTACTAGCTTGAACCTCAGTTATAGCCACTTCTCATTTAGCAACTAACATGATTAGTGAGCACTCATATATCTGACTGTCATAAATAGTCTTTTTAGTTCTCACATCCACCATAGCTATGAAAGGGTTTCTAGGTCATGTTTTCTGTAGGCGTCTTTCCAGAACCTACAAAAATCTTTTGACATCTATTGAGATGCTGGTATTCTAGTCAAATGATGTTTTTTTTTTAAATTTATGAATGTTTCATTATGTATCATATACCCTTCTCTAGTCAATTATGTTGAATTAGTCTATAAATTGAATCAGGCAAGTTATTATTCAATAAAAGTTAATGTGCACACAATAGCTTGAGCCCCATGGCATAGGACCTAGTTATCTTCGAGACCGCCTGCTGCTACTGATGACCTCCCACCGACCTGTGCACTCCCACAGAGAGGGCCTCCTTGGGGTGCCATCAGCCAAACAATGTAGGCTGGTGACCCCCAGGGGGAGGGCGTTCTCTGTGGGGGCACCTACCCTCTGGAATCAGAGATAAGGAGAATCCAAGACCTCGGTGCCTTCCGCCGTGCCCTTAAAACTTTCTTTTTTCAGCAAGCCGGGCTGGCTTAATATATTTTTTAAATATTTTTAATTGGTTTGTTATTTTAAATTGGGGCCAAATTAATTTATATCTGTTTAATTGTTTTTAATGTTTGTATTGTATGTTTTTTATCTGGCTGTATACCGCCCTGAGTCCCTCGGGAGAAGGTGCGGTATATAAATTTGAAATAAAATAAAAATAAAATAAATAAATGTCAATTTATAATTCATTCCAGTATATGGTTACCTACCTAAATATTCACTAGGACTTATTTTCATGGAAGTAGCATAGAAAGGCAACCTAAAATAAGTAAAAGAAAGAACATCAACCCTATTCCTTCCTCCTTCCAGTACCTATCATTCCTGAAGGAAGCTCTGGAAAAAGTGCTATGAATTTTGATCAAGTTTTCCCCTTCTACAATTATTTACCTTCTCCATGCTTCATTGGTATGGTTCCTTCATTTGTGTTTTCATGGACACAAAAGTGGAGAAAGAAGATAGGAACTCTTTCTTTTCTTAACTGCCTGAATTTAGGATCCATGTTGTAAGTGCAACAATAAACTTTTATTGGAGAGTTAAAAAAAAAAAGGTTACCTTTTCTTCATTTTCAGACTTTGATAAATATGATTATACTACATCAAAAACAATGTACAAAGAAGATACAGTACCAAACATTTCATTCACAGAGTACTTAAAGACAGTACTTATAGAAACAAAGTTTACTCCCACATAAAGGCTTTTCAGTTTACCCAATTTACTTTGCATCTGTGTATCTTTATCAGTTAAAGGAAGAAAAGGTGGAAGAGTCAGGGTATCAAGGTTCCAAGTAACACTCTCAACGAAAGACAGCTGCAAGGCTTGAGTTTCCTCAAAGTTCCTTTTTATTGAAGATGTCATATTGGCACATCTGGGAAAACCTGAATCTGAAAGTTTCCAGGTTTTCCCCATCCAAGTGAAAGTTCAACTCCTTGCCCAGCACCCACATGTCCATCACATGGTTCAATCATTCACAGTCCAAACTGGAGACACCTCCCAGTAATCCAACTCCATATGCCAGGGCAAGTTGTCCTTGACTCTCTGAGAAAGGAATGTTATTTTGACTACATATCACCCATACTCTATGCAATCCCCCCATTTTCCCACAGATGAAAATGTGGCAGGCCTGAAGGCCCAAATGTAAAAGATGGCTTCCAGGTCTGACACAGGGCTTCATTCAGTATTTCAAAACAAGATCTTTTTCATAAAGATGACTGAAAGCAAATGTTTTGTTACGACCGTTATACATATTTCTTTTTCAGTATCACAATCCAAAATCTTAATATTTTCTCTGAGTTGTGTTAGCATTTCTCTTTTTTAGATTGGATCGTTAATACTTTCACAGCCCTTAGGGTTTAACAAACTGCCTATGCTTCAATGTCTTCAATTGTTTGCCAGTTGCAACCTTTTTAACATATGGATTAACTTAATTCCCAGATTAATTTCATTTTAATTGTTAATGCTAGGATATATAACCTGCCTTATTCTAATAAATAGAAATACCAGTATAGGCTTTGGCTATGCTATGATTTCCATAATTCCTATGCTAAAAGATGCCATTACATGCCCTACAAATTCAAACATGTACAACATGACTGAGTCTTGAGTTTTAAGCATTTTTCTTGCATTTTAAGCATAATTTGCATTGGAAGCAGCAGAGAAATCCCAGGTCTCTCCTAGATACTTTGCTATGAAAGGTAGTCCTCAATTTACAACCATTTGTTTAGTAACAGTTCGAAGTTACAGTGGCACTGAAAAAAGTGACGTATGACCATTTTTCACACTTACAACCATTGCAGCATCCGCATGGTCACGTGATCAAAATTTGGATGGTTGGCAACTGATTCAGATTTATGACGCTTGGAGGGTCATAGTGATCCACTTTTGTGACCTTCTGATAGGCAAAGTCAGTGGGGAAGCCAGATTCACTTAAGAACTGTGTTACTAATTTAACAACCACAGAGGTTCACTTATCACAGGATTCACTGTGAGAAGAAAGGTCATAAAATGGATCAAATCTCACTTAATAACTGTCTCACTTAGCAATAGAAATGTTGGGCTCATAATTGTGGTCATAAGTCATGGACGACCTATATTGCATACTCCCAACAGTTCTCTTTTGTTACCACTAGAGAGATCAGTGTCAGTTCCAGTGCCCAGCAAGAGAACACCATGCACACACACACACACACACACACACACACACACACACACAGATTAGTTCTTCAATGTTACTTAAACTCAGGGGGGAGGGGGACTTCTGGGTTGGAGTCTTTTCAAAGAAGGCATCATTGGTTCATAGACTAAACTGGAAAACCAACATCATCCAACTTAGAAGTAAGGAGAAATTTTCTAACACTGAGGACAATTAATCAGTGGATTAGCTTGGTTCCTAGAGTTGTAGGATCTCCTTCATCACTGGAGATTTTCAAAAATAGACTGGACAACTATTTGACAGGTCTTCTGCCTTGAACAGGAGATGGACTAGAAGACCTCCAAGGTCCCTTCCAGCCCTATGATTCTGTGTTCCGTGTTCTTCCACAATCTAAATGTGTAAGTATTTATTTATTTATTTATTGGTTTGATTTATATGCCGCCCTTCTCCGGAGACTCAGGGCGGCTTACAATGCGTTAAGCAATAGCCTTCATACTTTTGTATATACCTGCTTAGTAGGGCTTTCCGGCCCCCCTAAGCGGTGTTCTTTTTTTATACAAAGTCAGCTTATTGCCCCCACAATCCGGGTCCTCATTTTACCTACCTCAGAAGGATGGAAGGCTGAGTCAACCTTGAGCCTGGTGAGATTTGAACTTGCAGTAATTGCAGGCAGCTGGTGCTACTTAATAGCACTTTAGTCTGCTGCGCCACCAAGGCTCTATGTATACAGTACATCCAGAATTTTATAGAGTATTTTTAATTTATGAAATAAATGAATAATTAAATTATAAAATCAATTTAAAAATTATTCTACATGCATTTTTTTTCTTTAAAAATGAACCCTAATGACAATTTCTTCATGCAGTACAAAATTTACAAAAAGAACAGAAGAAAGGCTGCTTCCTTTTGGTGCTTGGATTTGACAGCAAAATCGTTGTTAGAGTTGTGCAGAGCTCTGAAGAGGCATGTTACTTTGATGAAGCTTCAACTGAAGCACCCTTCACCCCAAATTGTCTCATCAAAGTGAATCTTTACACCCCAAGTTGCTAATATATTACAGATTTATTATTGGAAGAGATGCTTCAACTGACTTAAAAGAAAGATTACAAAACTTGTAGAAGAATTGTGCAGAATTGGAACAGGTTTGTAATAATGATTTTTAAATGGGTATATAGCAGGAATGGGCACTTATTAAATGTTTTTTATTTTTAATTTTGATGGCCTCCAAAGGTCACAGAAGTGTGGCAGTAAAGTGATAAACATAAAGCACTGGACTTACTTTATGTTTATCGCTTTAGATGTAATGCTTAACACCCCATTTTAGGGCTTAACATTTCCATTTTAGATCTTAATACACTTATTTTAACTTTTACAACTGTGAGACAATTACATTACTGATGGATGCTGAATGTCAATGGGGCAATTCTGTGGATGTACAGAAGAGGATTTGGCAGTCATAATATATGCAGGAACAATCTAAAGAAGACAGGTGTTCCAGCCACTTAAAATAACATTGTGACATTTATTCAAATATAATGGGAGGCTGCTAATTTCCATATAGCATATTTTTGTCATTCTGGTCAGACAAGAGATGCCATGATATCAAACATGAAAAAAAATAATAATTCATGGAACTTTGATGCAGTTTGCATAATAATCTCCAAATATATAGTTCTTATATATTTTTATGCATACATTAACCCCATCCTCTTTCTAGGAAGAGGAAGTTCAGGAAACTGGATAGTATTAATTTCCTTCTAAAAGCTTAGAATATAACCTAGTTACATAAAGCAAAACTAAAATATAACTTAGTTTCGCTTTGCCTCTTTGAGTCTTGTTTTAGGTTTTGACACACAATTAAAATCTTGCATTTCATCGGTATGAAGATGACTTGCCTCTAATTCTGGGTGTGCTGATTTGGAGATTTATCAAGATTTTCTGGCTGAGAGGCTGCTGGCTTCCCAACAATGGGATAATAGTCCATCACATTCCTGCCACATTCCAATTTTTATAAATCCATTATTTTTCTTGATATCTTTTGCTAATTTAACTTAACATTAGGAGGAAATTCTTTCCATTAGGCCTTTCAAATTGGGGGATTTGGACAGTTGTGGAAAGTGCAGAGAAGTAGAGAGATGTGCAAAAGAAAAACAGCATCAGCAAATTCCAAATAATAAAAATACTCTGATAACTCAGAAAATATTTGCTTGGTAATAGTACTTATGAAAAACAACTTGGAATGCTAGTCAATTGCAAATGAGCGTGAGTCAGCACTGCAATAAGGTTGCAAAATTATAATTACAACTTTAGGCTAACTGACAGTAGTTTTCAAATCAGAGGACAGTAATCATTCCATGTAACTCTGCATTGGAGAGGCCCAACCGTGAGTACTATTTTCAATATCAGATGTCAAATTTTAAGAAAATTTCAGAGAAATGATTTAAACAAAATCTAGACAAAGGAAACAGAGAAGATCAGGGTGCTAGAAACTAAGTCCTAGGAAGGAGCTGTGCAGGTAAGAAAAGACCAACGATGGAATAAGATACAACTCCTCAGATATCTCAAAGACAAACAGAAAATGAAGGCAAGTTCTTCATCTTTCCAGGTTATGGAATAAAAGAATGAAGTTACCAGAAGGTAGTTTCTGATTGAACCCTAGTAAAAAAAATTCTAATGGTAAGGACAGTTAAATTGTGTGACAAATTACTTAGAGTATTGGTGGGGTTCGTTTTTTACATGCATCCAAATGGGCAATAGACATCCATTTATCATGGATGCTTTAATTTAGATTTCTGAGCTGAGCAGGTGGTTGGTCTGAATGGCCCCCTTCCAGCTCCATAATACTATAGTAAAGCTCAAAAGCATTACCTGAACAAATTATAAAAGAACCTGAGACTAAAGAAGAAAACAGAAGACTCTTTCACAAGGGAAAATAACTTTTAGGAAATTGGAAGACATGTTTCTCTAACCTGCTACTAATGAAATGTATTTTATACACTTTATTGATCTGGTGGAGTTAAGATGAGGAAAAAATTGATAATTGTGTATTTTTTTCTCCAGAGATTTCCTTCTCCATACATCGATCACTACCCTAGACATCTGTCTTCCAGCTCTTTGTTAATTTATGTAGCATTGCTCAGTTCTTTTTCATTTTTCACTACCACTTTGATCTAAGAATTCTGCCTCTTATCTTTTATAAATGTTTACATGCTACCTTTTTAGAGAATTAAGGCTAGAACTGTGAATGACTATGGATTAATACTGTAAAATATTAACTGAGGCCACATTGGGAAATGAAGGACAACAGCTAAATAATCCCTGAATATGGAGGCGGCGCAGTGGTTAGAGTGCAGTACTGCAGGCTACTTCTGCTGACTGCTGGCTGCCTGCAATTTGGCAGTTCAAATCTCACTAGTTTCAAGGTTGACTCAGCTTTCCATCCTTCCGAGATGGGTAAAATGAGAACCCAAATTATTGGGGCCAATATGCTGACTCTGTAAACCACTTAGAGAGGGCTGTAAAGCACTGTAAAGTGGTATATAAGTCGAAGTGCTATTGCTATTGCTAATATGGTACATAACAAAGCAAAAACTGCCAAAGCTATACCTAGAACATTTTTCCTTCTTAAAGAACATATTATAGTGTTACAGTTGAAAATACCTAACCTACTATCTGTAAATATGTGTGCTTGTGCATATGTCATTGTGTGATGTCATTGTGTTCCTTACCATTGGTTACTACTTACCATTAGCCCCGCCTCCCCTGTATATAAGCTTTCGCTCTTCTCAGATTGATAGCTGTCTAAATGTGTTCCTGAGGAAGAAAATAAATATTATTATTACAAGAAAGTCTACAGTCTCTTATATTGGGCCTAACCAGGATAACCAACTAGCAACAAATTGGTAGCAGAGGATGGTTTGGTAGGCCCAACCGAACATAAAGATGCAAGACTCACATAACAACAAAAGAAGACCTGCCACCAGATACATAACGAAAAGAATGGCAGCTCAACTAACTCCTGACAAATATACACCACTTGAAAATATTAAGAAACAAATGCAATTACAAGAAAATGAACTGCTAACACAAAACAAACAACCACTAGCTGGAGCAGAACAAACTTTCTCAACACCAACCAAAGAAGATGAGGTAAAAAGAAAAATACTAGAATTAATAGAAACAACTACAGTTGAATCAAATCTGCTTGTGAAAATCCGCAGCAAACAAGAAAACTGCAAGGTAAGAAACTCAACCCCTGACTTCAAAAATGACACCGAAGATGGCAACAGCTTCCCGCCTTTTTCATGGCAGCCATCTTACCCACCTAATACCTCTAAAATGCCTGACCAATTACTAAAAGAATTCCAAACCTCAAACTACGAAATAAAAAACAAAACCTACCAAGAAGATGACTACCCGAGTCCAAAAACAAATAAAAAACAATTATTTAAACAAAACAAAGCTCAACCTACTGAAGTAGAAATAGACAATGCTATACAGGTGCTGACTGCAGCACTCGGGACTAAACTAACAATACCAAACAAACAACCAGAAAATGAAATAGAAAATTCTAAACTACCATCTACCAAAAGCCAAAAAGAAATAGACTGTCTAAAGAAAGGCCTAGCCACCCGAAGAAAGACAAGCTGGCAATCATACTTACCTACCGAAGAGCAACTCCCTGAACAACCCGGCTCCATTGGCAATGGCAGCCTGCCTCAAGCTCCACTTACTGACGACCTCAGAGAAGACTCCCCGACGAGCAGAGCAGCACCCCAGGCATTCTTCAGTCTCCAGAGGCCCTCCGGAAACAAAGCAGAGCAACAGAAGGCCGTCTGGGACTTCACCCCAGGAGCTGCAGACACAGGAACCTCCCTCGCCGGCTGCTGGAGAAAAATGAGGACTGAGCATGCCCAGAACGAGCCTGCAAAGAAAGAAGAAGAAAACATAAATACAAGTCAGCGCAACATAGAGATAAGTAAATACAGACAAGCATCTACCATACCCAGGCCTTATTGTGAGTATGCTAAGGTCTTAAATCATGGACAGCTACTAAACATGAATAACATTTCACAACACTCAGGGACAATACCTTCAGACTTTATAAAGTTAAGATTAGATGGAAGCAACTTAATGGAATGGAACCAGTGTTTACAGATTACATATTTGAAAGAGAATGTTTTATTTTTTATTGATAACCCACCAGATAAGCCTTGGACCTATGAAATAGACTGCCTCCATCACAAAGCATATTATATATTAATTGCCTCTATTTCCCCAAGTATACTTCCCAGTATAGAGCATAATTTAACTGTATTTGAAACATACCAAAAATTATTCAATTTGTTCTATAGTAAAAGTGTAGCCACCACCACAAAAATTTCTAGGGAATTCTATTCTGCCAAACTAAAACATGATACCTCCATGAGTGAACATATCTTGAATCTAAACGCTGTAAGAGCAGACCTTATTCAAAGGGGGGAAACCATTTCTGACAACACCATGAAAAGCATTATAATTAACTCATTAGATCACAGCTGGGATAACTATATTACCTTAATAGATAACCTAAGTATAGAACAAATTGCTTTAGAAAACCTCACCAATAAGCTTATTACTGAAGATAGACTTAGAAGAGAGCGACATACACAACAAAGGGAAGGTAGAAATCAAAGAAGAACTGATTTTAGGGTTAGAGATAGGTACCCACATGAATGTCTCATATGTGGATCTGAAAGACATCAGAGTAGAGATTGCCCCAAGAATGCAGGATACAGTGACTCATATCAACACAAGAATAGGAGAATACACTTCTTAGACAGAACTTCCCCAGATTACAGGTATAAGCGAACAGAATCACCACACCCTAGAGAAAGACAAATGTACAGAAATAACCCTAGAGAAAATAAGAAAGGATCACTATATGGAATAAGAAACAATGACATTTTGATGTCTGATTCACTCAACACTTGGCTCATAGATTCTGGAGCCACATGTCATACAACTCATAATAGAGAAATATTAAGCAACTTCACTGAAAAGAAATATTACATTAAAGTAGCAAACCAAAATAAGGTCCTAGTGAGAGGAATAGGAGACACGCATATAAAGGGTATAGGGAAATTAGAGGGGGTACTATTTGTGCCCGAAATTCCAAATAACATATTGGCAACCCTAAAATTAAGTATAGAGAATGAAATAGAAACCACTTTCAGAGGTGGAAAGGTATTTATGACTAAGAACAACAGAAACATAGGTAAACTATTTACAAATGATGGACTAACATACCTACTGCCACAAGATAACGAACTAGTCTATGCAAACTATCAATTAAGAAACAAAAAGCCAAATTCAGATAGCCATGATGAAAGTAATAATGATAATGCATCAAACACTGATACTAATATGTCTGAAAATTTAAACAATGGAAGACCTATTCACGATAATTGTAGTCACTTACTCCACAGAAAGCTAGGACACGCAAGCTTTCCCGTCATACGAAAAATGTTAGAATGTTCCGAAGATTTAAAAATAAAGAACTGTAAAAATTACTTAGAATGCTCTGTGTGCAATTCATCCAAAATTAAAAACAAACCAAAACCCAAAAAAGCCACTCGCACCACACAATCAATTTTTCAACTAATTCACATGGATGTAGTAGGCCCATTAAAACCCTAAATTAAATATAAAAAAAGATACTTTCTAACCATAGTCGATGACTACAGTAGATTCGGTTTTGTATACACCCTTAATCACAAAAATGAGGTTTTCAAAAAATTTAAGGAGTTCTTTAAAATGGTAGAGACGCAAAACAATACTAAAATTAAACAAATAATGACTGACAGGGGGTCGGAATTCCTATCCAACGAATTTTCAAATTGGCTAAAATCACAAGGAATATTGCACTTTAAATCTTGTCCGTTTTCCCCATTTCAAAATGGAGTCCCTGAAAGAAAAAACGGTTTGCTGCAAACCATGGTTAAATGTGTGTTAGATGATGCTGGCTTAAACCAATCATTCTGGGCTGAAGCCCTTACTTATTCCAATTACACTATAAATCGCTTATGGTCCAGTACAATCAACAAGACCCCATACGAACTCAGGTATGGAAGGAAACCAAAAATTGGGCATTTACACGTATTTGGTGTATCTGCTGATGTATATGTCCCCTCACAATTAAGGCGCAAAGGAGAGAAAGTATCCAAAAAACTGATATTTATGGGGTACGAATCAGGAACCAAGGGATATCGCTTCATTGATAAAAAATAACCACTTCATTGTATCCAGATCTGCCGTGTTTCATGAACACATGAACTGGTCAAAATTACATCTCAATGAAATTTACCCAGAATCAAAAAATATTACACACACGCACGCAGAACATCATATATCAGATACAAACCCCAAATCCACATCCACAAACAGAATCAAATGCCCCAAAATAGTTAATGATGAATGGAAAAAAGGACACCCCACTTTGAAGGTAGATCAATTAACCGAAAAAGAAGCTAAGTATATGCATAGCGATGAACATCCCCATAATAGGCCCATTAGATCCAATAGGGGCACAATCCCTAAAAGATTAGATGATTACGTACTGTCTATTCAAGCTAAACACCTGACTCCCAACACATATGATGACATACTTAAGTTACCTCTAGAAGAAAAAAGTAAGTGGGAGGAAGCAATGAAAAAAGAGATGGACAGTTTGAGAGAACTAAATGTATATACACCAACAGACCTACCCACTGAGAAATCCCCCATTGGCACTAGATGGATCTATAAAATCAAAGAGCTAGAGGATGGTAAATTCCTATAGAAGGCCAGGTTAGTGGCTCAAGGCTTTGCCCAAAGATTTCCGGATGACTATGAAGACACGTACTCCCCAACCGTTAGATCAGAAAGTGTGAAAACAGCATTAGTGTTAGCTTCCATTTTAAATCTGGAAGTATATCAGTTTGACGTGCAGACAGCCTATCTGCACGCTGATCTAGATAAAGAAATTTATGTGAAAGCACCCCCAGGAAAAGATACAAAAAAGGGAGAAATTTGGCTATTGAATAAGAGCCTTTATGGACTAAAACAGTCCGGTAAGCGGTGGTATGAGTGTTTATCAAAGATACTTAAAGATATAGGCTTTGTAGCTACTTCATCTGATTTTTGCTTTTTCACGAAAAGAAATGATGATTCTGTTGAATATGTTTTGATTTATGTTGATGATATATTATATTTTGGACGTGACAAGATTAAATGTGATAATTTCGCTGAACAACTAGGCAAAAATTTCAATTTAAAAATATTAGGAAAGGTAAATAAGTATTTAGGAGTCCAAATTGACAAAACAGATAAGGGGTTCAAATTATCTCAGAAAGACAAGATTATGGAACTCATACAAAAATGTAACATGATTAACTCAAAAATTTGTGATACTCCTATGTCAACTGATTTTTATAGGAATGTGTACAATGAGTACGAACCATTCAAGGATAACACTTTATATCGATCAATTATTGGATCCTTATTATATATATCTAATTGGACCAGGCCTGATATCACCCTTGCTGTAAATTTGTTGTCAAGACATGTAAGCAATCCTAACTTATACCATTGGGAGGGAATTAAGAGGATTTTAAAGTATCTGAAATCTAGCATTAATGTGTGTCTATTCTTAGAACCATTCATTTCTGAAAAACAAACTTTGACCTGCTACGCCGATGCTGATTGGGCTACTGATTCAAAAAGCAGGAAAAGCACTTCTGGATATGTTTTTCTTATAAATGGTTGTGCGGTGCACTGGTACACTGGCAAACAGAACTTAATTGCCACCTCTACGGCGGAAGCCGAATATGTTTGCTTATCCAAAGCAGTCAATAATCTAATTTGGTTCGATGATTTGTTATCTAATGTGTGGGATGAACCTGTTTATCCAATTATTATCAATGAGGACAATAAGGCAGCAATAGATATATCAGCTTCCGAAGCAATAGGTCAACGATCTCGACATATCGATATCAAATATAAACATGTAAGACAACTGTCAAGTATAGGATTCATTAAAGCTGTTCATTGCGATACTAGTGAACAAATTGCTGATATCCTTACTAAACCATTACCAACCAAACAACATGTGTATTTGACTTCCAAACTCAATGTACATATATAATCTTAATAACTCACCATTAGTTAGGTATTTTAGAGGGGGATTTGTTACAGTTGAAAATACCTAACCTGATATCTGTAAATATGTGTGCTTGTGTATATGTCATGGTGTGATGTCATTGTGTCACTTATCATTGGTCACTACTTACCATTAGCCCCGCCTCCTCTGTATATAAGCTTTCGCTCTTCTCAGATTGATAGCTGTCTAAATGTGTTCCTGAGGAAGAAAATAAATATTATTATTACAAGAAAGTCTACAGTCTCTTATATTGGGCCTAACCAGGATAACCAACTAGCAACACAGTAGGTCTCTAATTCTACAGTTTGGTGTATTTAGCTGTTTACATCAAGAGAAAACATCTACTGGAGGGTTGTTTCACAGCTTTCCCAAACAAGGATTAAAAGTGTGAAGCGTACTCCACACAGTATTGAAGTCCAGCGTGAAAAATAAGATCTTAACTGAAAAACAAAACTTCACTTAGTTGCAACACCTGGGTTTTAGACAATGCACTGCAATTTGTTGGAGAATGGATGGCTGGGGAATTCTGGGAGTTGAAGTCCACAAGTCTTATAGTTGGGGACCCCTGGTGTAAAGGAAGCCTGCTTATCATTCCTATCACGATCCCATCCCTTGTCTCTCATATCCTGGAGGATAATGTTGCTACCAGTCTATTTGTAGGACAATTGGAAGAGTTTAGGAAGACAGGGATGGACGGAAGGTTATAAAAGTCACATAGAAGTCTGTCAACATTGAGAAGTTTCAGAGACCTGAAGGGATACTTCTAAAACGTTTTCATTTAGCATTCACAACTGGGATAAGAAAGTCAGTCCTTAAGGGAAAGGAATGCTAAGTGAAACCAGGACTGTGCTAATGATCCTATTTCAGCTTTCCTTTGCTTACAGACCTCAAAGGTCGTAAATGTGAAGATTGGTTGTAAAGTTACGTTTTCATCATAACTGCAAAATGTTGCTAAACTAGGCAGTTGCTAAACAAGGACTACTTGTATATTAAAAGAAATCTTTGGTTATATTTATAATATATAAATAATATTTATCAACATTTATTTTAAAAAAAACTTCACTCAGGTTTTATTTTATTTATGTTAATATTAAATTAGATTTCCTGCTTCATATGAAACAATTATTTTAGCCAATAAATGAATATTTAAATTAGTCAGTCAACAAAATACAGAAATACAAATACACAGTCATGCTGCTGTATGAACTTTATTAAAATATGGATTTTTTTGAAACAAGACATTAACAAAACAATTTATTCAAGAATCTCAGAGGACCACAACTGTTACTATGTAATTCTAAACATATCATTTATCCATTAAATCAATTTAAGAAGAAAAATTCCCCTTGCCTACCAAAATGCTATAGAATACAAGAAATAAAAATCAGATCAAGATCATTATACATTTAATCAGGTTCTGTTCCTTCATAGTTTTTTGCAGAAAACCTCGCTATTTTTTCTCTTCTACCAAGAGAAATAAAATAAAGGACCCTCTGGGCCCAATGTGTAACATATTTTCATGAGTGCAAATGACAATTTGTCAAGTACTCTGTCTTCCATGGAAAAAAAAAACAATTATCAATGTTGTGTGGAATGAAAAAAACATTCCTTGATAAGAGCAGGAGTAAAATCATATATATATGATATATATATAATAATATTAATATGATAATATTTCCTCTTGGTGGAGGTTGTGAAAACTGTTCATATATTTGGAGATAGGAAGGGTAGAAACCAGCAGTCTTCATATTCAGATGAAAGCATGAAATGGCTCCTACAAACTAGCTTCGAATAAAATTGCCTTGCCCAATTAATTGCATTTCAATTATGTGTAGGATGTGGAAAATAATCTTGATTCTCAGATTGCAGACAGATTCTTAGTCCCAGCACAATACAGATTCTAGGTTCTTCTCCATCTCTAATAAGAAGCATTTAGCAATAGTAATATCCTAAATAAATACAGTGGCATCCTGATTTCTATCTCCCAGTATTGTGTGTGTGTGTGTGTGTGTGTGTGTGTGTGTTAGAGAGAGGGGGAGGAAGAGGGAGAGAGAGAGAGAAAGGAAGGGAGGGAGACACTGATGTATGATCAACTTGCTGAGACCAACTTACCACGGAATAACTTGCTGCGGGAGAAGAGTTACACTAATATCAAATAAATGATGGAATAGAATCATTAAAGAAAGTATACAAAAGGAGGGACAGAATGAAATGTGAATGACAAAAGTTAATTTTTTATTTATTTTAAATAATTAAATTGAATTGTTAAATTATCTCATGGCGAGTTGACCGTGGCAAATTGACCATGGTGACTTGGCTGTAGCAAGTTGGCTGTGGTGAGTTGACCGCCGTGAGTTGACCACAGCAAGTTGGCTCTGGCAAGTTGTCCCATTCTAGAGAGAGAGAGACAAAGAGAGAGGGGGGAGGGAGGGAGGGGGGAGAGAGAGAAAGAGAGAGAGAGAGAGAGAGATTTCAGATCTCTTGGTTCACACGTAATTTAATTTTTATGAATTAGATACAGGTAGTACTTGACTTATAACAGTTCATTTAGTGACCCTTTGAAGTTACAAACTCCCAAGAGTCGCTTGGGAGTTGGGCAGCATAGAAATATGATAAATTAAATTAAATTAAATTAAATTAAATTAAATTAAATTAAATTAAATTAAATTAAATTAAATTAAATTAAATTAAATTAAATTAAATTAAATTAAATTAAATTAAATTAATTAAATTAAATTAAATTAAATTAAATTAAATTAAATTAAATTAAATTAAATTAAAATGATATTGGAAAAAAATGACTTACACTTATGACCATTGCAGCATCCCCATGCTCACGTGATCACAATTCAGATGCTTGGCAGCTGGTTCATATTTATGACAGTGGATAGGATCCTGAGGTCATGTGATCACCTTTTGTGATCTTCTGACAAGCAAAGTCAATGGGGAAGTGAATTTTGCTCCATTTTATGACTTTTCTTGCCCTACTTGTTAAGTTAATCACTGCAGCTGTTAAATTACTAACACAGTTGTTAAGTAAATGTGGCTTCCCCATTAACTTTGCTTGTCAGAAGTCTGCACATCACCCCGAAACACTACAACTGTCATAAATATGAGTCAGTTGCCAAACATCTGAATTTTGATCATGTGGCCATGGAAATGCTGCAAGGGTTATGTGAAACAATGGTCATAAGTCACTTTTTTCAGTGCCGTTGTAACTTCGAACAATCACTAAATAAACTGCTGTATGTCAAGGACTACCTATATGTTGCTAGTTGGTTATCCTGGTTAGGCCCAATATAAGAGACTGTAGACTTTCTTGTAATAATAATATTTATTTTCTTCCTCAGGAACACATTTAGACAGCTATCAATCTGAGAAGAGCGAAAGCTTATATACAGAGGAGGCGGGGCTAATGGTAAGTAGTGACCAATGATAAGTGACACAATGACATCACACCATGACATATACACAAGCACACATATTTACAGATATCAGGTTAGGTATTTTCAACTGTAACATACTGGCCTCATTCAAAGTATAACAGAGAGTTTGACCTTCGTCAAATGCTGTTTTCCAACTTTGATTAACTGGGAAAAAAATAGAATTTTCCCCTGAGTGTACTAGCCTATTAGAAATCTGAAATGTTACCATGCTGTGGCCTAAATGCTTGAGGTTTCATTTTCCTGAAAGGGCAATCTAAAAGGGCAGCTGACTGATGTCTTCAGGTTATACGCCATGCCCTTTTTCCACCAAAGATAAGCAGCATAAATGATGGTGTGACTTTGCCATTTTTAAGCAGCCCTTGTTCTCTAACAAGTTAGCCTGCAGTCTCTTACGCAGACTGAAAAGAAAACCATTTTTAAAAAAGGACACTGTGGAGAGAAGTGGTATATTCCTCATTGCCTCGATTTAAGATCTCAATATACTAATTGTTAGAAAGTGACGCCTCATTTGACTCACATGATACAGGAAATCTGTATAATATTTAGGCAGCACGATTAGAGCCAGCCTAAGCAAATTAGCACAAAGTTGATACCATTTTATTCTCTACATGACTGGAATTAGGCTGCAGTGCCCTAAAGGCAGTTCCCTGATTAAGACTTTGCCAGCTTAGATTTTGGCTGAAGCAAGTCCATTGGGGAACTTCCTTACTCTCTCTCACCTTGCTGGATAGGTTCCCTTCCATTCCAAGAAGACAAATTAATGATTAATGATGATTTGGCATACATTGATCTCACCATCTGCTTTGGGAGGTCTTGATAAAACTCTGGCTGAACTGAAGGAAAGGGTTTCAGATTTAGATATCCAAAATGACAAAACGAAATTCTCCTATCCCTTTCATAGCATAATCACTTCTCTTGCCTGGACTGTCCTTAGATATTCTTTAATACCTTGTATGTTCTTCATAGGAAATAATTTAATCTGTCTTCAAATGAGGTGTTACATATTAGGGCAACAAATGGTAAAATATATGTCTTTCCTATGAAAGCTAAACCTGCTCCTGTTCAGATTTGAAGGTAGAATCTGTCTCACATGTGCTATTAAAATGTCTGTTCTGCATAAGATAGCAATCAAATCTAATACTTCCAATTGTTAACAACTCTAATTGCCATTATGACAAGGAGTTTGTTACCCTTCTCCTTGGTGTCTACTCTTCATAAGCCTCTAAAAAGATTGCCACATTTTTATCAATAGCTGTAACTGGTACAAGCCATTTTATTCCTCCCTCATGTTCTTAATGACTAGCTGTTAATTATTTTAGGAGTTTCTTGCAATTTTTAAAAATGCTTCTGCCTGGAATGTTTTAATTAATCACCTGTGGCAGGAGGAGTAATAGTAAAAGATGTGGTAAATGAAATATAGAATGCGGGTGTCAATCTTCTATAGGTAGCAATGATTAACACAGCAAAAAAACCTCTGCCACTTACTGTATTTATTGCTTTTTAAGAAGCCACGAAACTTATTGTTCTTGTTATAAGATGTTGACACAGCTACTTCTCTAAGAGTGGCTTAAGTGTAGGTAGAAAGTGTAGATAGTTCTTCATGATATGTAGAGCTTTTTATTAAATTCTGAAAAGGTACTTTAGACCTTGTGAAGATATAAACATAGCATTTCTCTGCAACTCCTTAGACTTTTTGTGTTTTTTCCTGGGAACATACAGTTATCTTGCTGAATGATCCTAGAAAATGACCAGATTGATTTAAAGAATTTTCAACAAGTATCGCATTTCACATACTCCAAACAACTTTTCTGGAATCAGATTCAGACCGATGTGCACACACAGCCCTGGTTTTGCATAGGGAAAAAAGTGGGAAAGCAGGGGTGTTTTTTCAGCAGCTTTCTACTTACATTCACAAATATTTATAGTTTATATATAAGCAAAGGGTGTTTAAAGTTCTCATAACCTGAAAATAATTTAAACTCTTTAAAAGATTTTTAACTCATTTTCCTTTGTCAAAAATATTTATTTGTGCTCTTTAGAAGGCTTAGCATAATTGATAAATTAATTCTATTCTCAACCCCTGGAGCTTTTTTGATGTATTTTTAATGTTTTAATTTATCCCCTGCAGTTATATATTATTTTTTAAGCTACAGTAAACTGCCCAGAGAATCTTGTTTTTGAGTAATAATTACAGCTAGTAAACACATACATATATAATCCCTTCTATTAATGAATCCAAAGTTACCTCCCATACTTTGAGAGTAAATAATGATTCCAAAAAGTTTCCATTAAATTATGGAATGCACTCTCAAGAGGAGCAGAAATAGTTTATCTTCTTCCTTAATCAGACACAATAATAATATCAGCAGGTTTTTAAAAATAATTTGATTAATTGATTGATTCAATGAATATAGCTGCACATCTCACATCTGCAACTCCAACTGGCTGACACAGTTTGTTCTAATGATGATATGCACTGCTGATGTTACCTAGTTTGGGTAATGAAATGTCTACAAGAAAACAACCAAGTTCAGAGAGCACCAAGGACCCCTCGTAGTTTCTTCTGCTGCTTCATTTCTTGGAATTCCTCTGTGATCCATGCGCAGAGTCTGCACAGGCACAATTAGTCTAAGGCTGTTGTCCCTTCTCGTTTCAAGTAGAGATGAAAGCCTCAGATAAACTGTGCATCAGAGTCTAAAGTAATGTAAGAGGCTTTCCCAATCAAATATGTCCTCCCTGTTGCAGTGAGGAATGGCTGCAGAGGTCTCTAAAGCTAATAGAGAGTCATATGATGATAACAGAGTAACGGAATTAATTCTCCAACTCATAGAAAGATAGGAACTGGGGAGATGTCAACTTTTTAAGGATAGATCAAGAAGTGGATACCACATGTGTTCCAGGGATGCTACTTTATTGCTTTGGGTATAGTAACTGAATCCTGAAAAGCCTGTCAGAGTTTCTTCCTGTCTCATCTCATACTAAAGAAAATCAAACATAAGTTTCTGTAATAACTTTCGGCTATTCAAATGGATGCCCTGAAGACTCATCTATGAAATTGGCTATTGCATCAAAGCTTAAAACAACAATAACCTGCTTTTCTATGCCTGAGAGTTTTGTATCAGTGGTGGGTTGCTACTGGTTTGCACCGGATTGGGCAAACCGGCAGCAGCAGTAGCGGGAGGCTCCGCCCACCCACCCAGATGCTTCTGTGCATGCACAGAAGCACCATGCATGTGCGCGAGCGTGCGAGTGCACCCGAGCGAACCGATAGCAACGGGATTTGGACCCCACCTCTGTTTTGTATGTGCATATGAAGATTGACAGGGACAAAATGAACATGTCTGTTGTGGGCTGTCTGAGCTCTTCTTAATTGTGTGACGGAGTTGCTGACTTCTTGGGAGGGAAGCCTGGGAAGGCAAAGCACTGGAGTAATTCAGGCACCTGCTTACTAAATGACCTGCAGTTCCTCAGCATCTTGAAATCCTGTTCAACTTTCTCTCTACACCACCTCTCACTAAACTGAATCAAGGCAGGCCTATTTTGAATTTCTTTTCCAAACTCACTTTAGCCTCTGAACTAGGTAATCACTTTTCCAACTCCCTTGTTAATGGCTAATTCCATCTTCCCTCCCTTAATGGCTCTTTCATATCTTCCACATCAGCTCTAAATTCTTTTATAGAAGAGGAGGAGGGCAAGATGAGGGTTGTCTGCAAGTTGATAAATCTCCTTAAGCTGGCAAACTTTGTACAACTTTGTGCATCAGGAAAAAGATGAACAACCACATAGAACAAATGATACAGGTCTTTCCAAAACTATCACTTTAGCTTAAATGTTTAGAAGACAAAATTGAAGACTGGGTTTCCTGTGAAACTCTGAGTGGAAGAGTCCTGATGGTTGCCAAAGGATAATTGCCGAGGTGGCGCAATGGTTAGAGTGCAGTACTACAGCTACTTCAGCTGACTGCTAGTTCAGCAGATCAGCGGATCAAATCTCACCGGCTCAAGGTTGACTCAGCCTTCCATCCTTCCAAGGTGGGTAAAATGAGGACCCAGATTGTTAGGAGGCAATATGCTATTTAGTATACTGTCTTTGGTGTAAGCCGCCCAGAGTCCTCAGAGAGTGGGCGGCATAGAAATATGACTAATAAATAAATAATAAAATAAAATAAATTGCAGAGGTTCATTTCACAGTGTGGTTGGCCTGAATGTAAAGGTTGGTCAACAGTCCCAAGTATAACAGGTGATTAGATAAGTAGAGTAGGGAGAACATCATTTGCATATGATGAATTATTCAATCAAGTTTCCAGTTGGTCATGAATTTATCAAAACTAGTAGGCATATCCTGGTGGCAGCCCAAATTTTTAAGGTGACAGAAATTACTAAATATTAGTACTCTTAGATAATCAGCAAACTCCCAATTGCATAAAATACGTTTCTGAAGATATGAGGAGGAAAAGGGAGAGAGAAGAGAATGGATGGAAGTGAGTAGTGACAAGTTCCTTTCCCCTGTACTGTCCCACAATTCTTCAAGTCTTCCATCAATGTTCAAACAATCCTGGATTAAGGCAGGTCATTGTGCTGGGAGCTTCGATGAATTAGATAAATTTGTACTTCATCTGATAGTATATCTTTGAGCTGGTTGATTAGGACTTTCTCATTACAGTCCACATTCTAATCCAACTGCTGCAATTCTATAGCATATTCATATGCTTAGTTTGTTGCATGCAGTAGATTTCACAACTGACTATGGCTTAGAAAATCCTGAGAATTAGCCCTCAGACATGGCACAAAGTAAGATAAGTGTTCAAAATATGATTGGCTTAAATCAGAAGATGTCTTAGTCATGGTTCTCAGTTCTTTGACTTATCACATGGCCTTCATCTGAAGGGTTATCCCCTGGTTCAAGGAAATGCATAGTTCACAGAATGAGGCAGGCAGTAAATTTGTTTGGAATTCAACCAAATGTATCTGTCACAGAAATAGGAGCTATTGGCACCAGCTGCAGGTTTAGACTACTGAGAAAGGATTTATTTGTGGTAGTGTTGATTCTGATTCCATTCCACCTATTGGGTTAGCTTGTTTATGATCTGGGCTGGTTGGCCCATCTGGACAGTCATTTGGTTCTGTTACAAGAGCAAGTCATCGACAATCTGATTGTTGGTTGGCGGCCATTATGCTAATCTTTGATCTGTGGGCAACATCATTGCTTCCATTAAGGTGGGATAATGAGAGAACAAACAAACTATTTGGCTCCCCTAACCGGAACTCTGCAGTAAATCTGCATATGAATGAACCTGAGTGCATTAAATGAACTTGGCTGAAGTGTTGTAAATATAGAACACAGTGTAGCTAAGTAAGAATCCTTACTGGAGCTAAAATGAAACATATTGAGCAGCTGAGTGTCCTCTTTCAGCATGAGTGGGCAGTTCCTCTCTTGGACCCATGACCCATTGCTGATGCTGCTTAGTTTTTACATATTTAAACCAGGGGTGAAATGTTCCCGGTTCGGACCGGATCACCCGATCCGGTAGCAATGGTTCGGAGAACTGGTAGCAAAAATCCCTGCCCCCCACCCCCCAGCTGTGCCACACAATCATCAGAAGCTTTTTTTTACTTTTAAAAGCATTTTTTCTACAACTTCTTTGGCTGAAAAAATGCTTTTAAAAGTAAAAAAAAAAAAAAGCCTCTGATGATCGCGTGGCTCAGCTGGGATCGTCAAAGGCTTTTAAAAGAAAAAAAACCCTTTTTTTCTTTTAAATGCCTCTGACAATCCAAGCTGAGTTTTTTTAAAAAGCCTCTGCTGATCAGGCAACTCAGCTTGGATCGTCAGAGGCATTTAAAAGAAAAAAAAACCCTTTTTAAAAAAGCCTCTGCCGATCAAGTAACCCAGCTGGGATCATCAGAGCCTTTTGAAAGCATTTTTTACAACCTCTTCACTGAAGAGGTTGTAGAAAAAATGGTTTTAAAAGTAAAAAAAAAAATGGCCATGCCCACCCAGTCACATTACCCTCCCACCAAGCCACGCCCACAGAACCGGTAGTAACAAATTTTAGATTTCACCCCTGATTTAAACAGATTACTTGTTCTACATTTCAAGTAGTTGATTATTGATATAACTATAATCTGTGCCTGAGTTCGTATCAGTACAGGATGGTTGAATTAAGAAAGAGATGGTGGCTGATGGGGTGTGATTAGTGAAAACATACCAGCACTGAGAACAAATGTGTTGCGAAGCAAATTATGGAATTTGTATTCTGAACCCTCCGATTCAAATTTTCCTAAACCTTTTTCAGATCCTATGCCTAAGTTTGCAAAATTCTTATCTAAAGCCTAAGGCAATAATGTATCATTTATTTTTTCATGCACAGGAAATTGCTACTTCTGCAGAAAGGACATAATACTTTGTTTAAGTCTATAGATTACTGAGATGTCGGCACAAAGTGTAGCAATATAAACATCCCAAATTTTAGAAAAAGAAAAAGGGTTAAATCCTGTTTTATTTTTTTTCTAGTTCCTGCTATTTGAATTAAGTTTTTTTAATGGCTTTTTGGCAAAGAATAAAAACAATTAGTTGATGCACAAATTGCTTTGACAATCTTAAGAATTTCACCTAAGTGAAAAATATTCTAAGTGAGAAATATTCAGAAATAGCCTAACAGATGCTACTGTAAATTAGATTGTTTGAAAGCTCAACATTCATCCCCTCAAAATACATTTCAGTTAATTTAGGAGTTGCCAAAAATAATTTTAAACTGATATTCTTAAATTGTAATAAAACATAAAACTTACACAAATTTTCTGTGAGAAGAATGAATAATACTTATTTATAAACGGCATGCAGGCATTCAAATGTAATAATAGTACCTGAGGTGTTATGTCAACCTAAGAGTAGCCTAAGAATATTTAGAGCTCTAGGCTTTGGAGTAGGGCCAGGTTATGATATCTTGTGTGTGACATAAGATATCACAATTTCCTTTAGGGATCCTTCCATTTATAGAAAATGATAAGCCAATTTCCATCTTATAAATGCTTCTGTTCATCAGTTATACTTGGCTCCAAGCTGTCTGCATTTATTTATTCAATCTGTCTCAAATATGATACAGCTCAGTACATCTGTACGTCTTTTAGAGACCATCTCATTCTGACAGTGCTGATAGATAACTATGTATTTACATAGAAAATTAAATTTATTTTATTTCAGATTTACATTACAATCAATGAAACTGTGGTTCATTAAATTTGTCCTCCAACTTTCCACCAATTCAGCCATTTATCAGGGTGGCTTAATAAAAATGATGTATTTCTTGAAGAAACCTAGATTCTTGTACATTTCCAAATGGAAGGGAATCCCATAACTATAAAATAGATATTGGGCATATCACTCTGTGAGCATTTGCTGCTTCAAAATGGAACTAGTAAGATATTGTTAAAGAGAGCATTTTGACTTTATGTTGGCAGCCAAAATGAGAAATAATAGATAAATGGGCTCAAGCAGCTGAGCTAAAACCATTTAAGAAATTAAAGGTCAAAAGCAGAAATGTTGTTCTTGAAGAAAATAGGGCATCTTTTAGATTCAGGGCAATGGCACATTATATTTCAGTTGCAAAAGAAATATAGAAGTTAATATACATATTGGAACACAATGGCTCAGCAGTTAAAGACACTGAGCTTGTGCGTTGGAAATCTGACCGCCCAGGTTCAAGATTTGACAACAGGGTGAACTCCTATTATTTGCCCCAGCTTCTGCCCACCTAGCAGTTCGAAAGCACACAAATGCAAGTAGATAAATAGGTACTACTTTGGTGGGAAGCCAACAGCATTCTGTGTACCTTTATGTATAGGTGCCTTTCTGTATCATGCTGGCCACATGATCATTGACTATGGAACTGTCAATGCTGGCTCCCTTGGCTAAAAAAAGAAAGAAATAGCATACAGTAAGTCCTCAACTTATGACCGGTCACTTAGGTACTGTTTGAAGTTACAACAGATTTCTCAAAAGATACTTCCCCCCCCATGGTCACATGATGATGTTCTATGTGCTTGGCAACATACTCAATTTTACAGCAATTTGCAGCATCCCACAGTCATGATCATGTGATCATGATTTATGATTTTTTTTTTTCAGAAATCAGCAATTATTTCTGGTTGTTGGCAAAAAAAAAAAAAAACCCTCCATAGCAAACAATGAATTCACTTAACTGTGGCATCTATTTAATGACCATTGCAAAAAAAATAACATAAAATCAGATGCTTCAACTATAACCACCATGAACTATCATGACATACAATGGAAATTCCAAGCTCCGTTATGGTCATAAGTCAAGAACTAGCTGCATTTTCTTTAGATAACAAAATATGAATAATAGCATTTAATTTGCTTGCCGATTTCACTAAGGAACCCTTAGTTTGAGGGTAGGGGTGGCTATTTTCATTTTCTCTATGGTTGTTTAGGAATTCTAGATGAATGTAATTTTCACATAGATGTACTGTCACATTATCCATTCAGTTTTACAGTGACATATACAACAAAATCAAGTTATCATGAAACAGTTGATCATCATATCAACTGCAAATTGTTGACTAAAAAAAAATTAGGATGTACCTCCCATTAGGCAAGGGTATTTTTCAACTGAAATTAATTGCTGATTTGCTTAGCAAGAAACTAAGCTAAATTAGCCCTAAGCTGACTGTATCTAGGACAGGGGTGGGGAACTTTTATCTTAGACCAGAGGTGGGGAACTATGGCCCTTTTCTGACTCATGGACTTCAAGTTCCAGAATTCCTAAGCCAGCCTCAGGAATTCTGGGAGTTGAAGTCCAAAATCAGAAAATGGCCATTGTTCCCCACCTCTGGTCAAAGATGAAGTTTTCTATTTTGTGTGTTTGACGTCCCATACAACCTTTATTCCATTAATTGCCATCTCTAAAAGCTAAAATTCATGCCATATTTAATTGGAGGAGGCGGGAAGAGATGCCATGTTTCTGTCGTCAGAGCACAAGTCTGGCAAATTGATATCCCAAAATTATCACATGAAATAAGCATTCCTGCAGCTGAGCAGACGTAGAACTGCAGATATAATTCTAGTCTGCTGTACATTATAAAAATATTGGCCTCAGTATAGCCCACTCAATAAGCATTAGCATTGTTTGCCCATCTAGTCTTTCCTTTTTGATGCTTTGTTAAAATATGCTGCATCCTGTAAAATTCAGCTTTATCATCATTGAAGTGTCACAATTCAGTTGACATTTGGGTGATGGGTCAAATCCATTGTTTGAGGAACTATGTATGAGACACTCAAAGATGGAGGAAAATCGGAGGAACTACATCAGTTGTGACACTGGCAGATTCCCCAAGTGCAAAAGAAACAGCGTGTCTTAGCTCAGGTCGAAATAAAACATTTCGGCCAAAAGATGGCTTGTGGAAAATTTATCTTGAATGAACGTTGCAGCAGAAAAGGGCTTGCCACACTGCAAGAATGAAATTCGTGGACAATATTTTTTCATTATATCTACAACAGTGACAAGTCTCCTTTTGTCTCCAGTCTGTCCTTGCCCTCGTTTTTTTAATGTACCACAATCAGTGCTGCTAAACCAATGCTTTAATGTCAAAGTTGGTTTCCGTTGAAGCTCTGAAGCAGATTAAAGACTAATGGTGGTATTTTGTGCCCCTGGATAAATGCCTAAATCCAATACACATTGGGGATATGAATCTCAGTTTCGATCAAAGTACAAATCACTGGACTAGGCTAGCAACAGCCTAACTATATAACAAATTACTAGTACAACTATATAAACAGATGAATCAATAACTCCACCAAATTGTCTCTAGGACTGAAAATAAATGTTCTAATATACTTTTTTCCCCAGTCCGAAAATGGGTGGAGACCAATTTTCAGGTCCTTAAGGGATAATTTAATGCTTTGGCAGTTTTAAGGGGCAAAATAAGTATCTTAAGGGAGCATTTATTTTCTTCAAAGAGAAATTGGCCATCTGGAAAGCAAAAATTAGTAAAAAGGCAGTTATGATTGGAATCAAGCTTCATGGAATTGGAAACTAGAGTATGGGTGGCCATATTCAATTATTGGCTCAAACTATTTCTTCCTTTGCCTTTGCCTTTGCCTCACTAACTATGAGCAATGACTCTTATGCTGCATAGGTGGTAACAACTGAAATTCAATTCTTGGAGTTTTCTTCAGGTCTTCTAATCAGCATTGTGGGATGCAGTGGCTCAGTGGCTAAGACGCTGAGCTTGTCGATTGAAAAGTTGGCAGTTCAGCAATTCAAATCTCTAGTGCCGTGTAACAGGGTGAGCTCCTGTTACTTGTCCCAGCTTCTGCCAACTTAGCAGTTCGAAAGCACGTAAAAAAATGCAAGTAGAAAAATAGGGACCACCTTTGGTGGGAAGGTAACAGTGTTCCATGCGCCTTTGGCTTTTAGTCATGCCGGCCACATGACCACGGAGATGTCTTTGGACAGCGCTGCTCTTCGGCTTTGTAACGGAGATGAGCACCGCCCCCTAGAATTGGGAATGACTAGCATATAAGTGTGAAGGGAACCTTTACCTTATGATCAGGCTATAAAATACTTTATAGACACAAAACACAAAATTAGACCTAGCCAGGATCCAAATCCAGGGATGAAATGCTCCCAGTTCGGACCGGATCGCCCGATCCAGTAGCGATGGAGGTGGTGGTTCGGAGAAATGGTAGCAAAAATCCCTGCCTCCCCCCCCCCCCCCATGCCCAGCTGAACCATACAATCATCAGAGGCTTTTTTTTACTTTTAAAAGCATTTTTTCTACAACATCTTTGGCCAAAAAATGCTTTTAAAAGTAAAAAAAAAAAGCCTCTGATGATCGCGTGGCTCAGCTGGGATCAGCAGAGGTATTTAAAAGAAAAAAAAACATTTTTTTCTTTTAAAAGTCTCTGCTGATCAGGCAACTCAGCTGGGATCGGCAGAAGCATTTAAAAGAAAAAATTGGCCACGCCCACCCAGTCACATTACCCCACCACCACCACCAAGCCATGACCACAGAACCGGTAGTAACAAATTTTAGATTTCACCACTGTCCAAATCTTTATTGCCAATAAATCCAACAGGTATTCTGCTTCTCCCAATGGTATACCCTAACTAAAAAGAGAAAGGCTTTCACTCTGGCATGATGCCATGCCCTCACAAAAACTGTTCTTGAAGTCCATACTAGGTGTTGCAATGGTCGTTGACTCTGAACACACACAATCAATAGAGCATGTGTTTCTCCGGGGTCTATATTTATACAGACATTTGCACTACCATCTTCTATCAATTAATACATAAAAGCCCAGGATGCACAGGACAATATTAGAACATACTGTAGCTCTCAAGAACCATCCATGATATAACAAATTATGTTGCCAGTTTCTGGCATCAAATTCATCAGATGATGACATGCTTGGGGCTCAACATTATGAACTAGATTTAATTAACACTTTGTTGGCCACATTAGGATGCTTTGTAACTTAATAGAATGTTCCACATACTGTACAGGTAATCCTCATTTGGTCCTCATTTAGTAACCATTTGCAATTATTATGGTGATAAAAAAGTAAATTTACAACCAATCTTCACATTTACAACCTTCACAAATCTGTCTTTAAAGCAAAGGAAAGCTGAAGTAAGATAATTAGCACAGTCATGGTTTTACTTAATGACTGCTTTGCTTAAGTTGCTGGTTCTAAATGTGGCTGCTAAAGAAGGATTATGTCCACTAATTTGTTTATAATGTTCCTATCTCTTCCTTATATGTACAAATAATATATATTTACTTTTAGATTTTAATTTATATTTTCTAACTTTTTCTAATCTAAATTTCTGTTTTCATTTTCATCCTCTTTCTTTCTCTCCCTCTCTCCTTGTATTTCTATGTATGTATATACTGTATGTGTGTATATGTATTAGATCAGAATATATTACATATCTATCTATCTATCTATCTATCTATCTATCTATCTATCTATCTATCTACTCTTATACTTCTTTGTAATGACTGTACCCACTTTATTATTTAGGTCTGTGACCACAATATTTGATATGAAAAAGTAGTAAAACACTGATGCAGATATGTGAATAATAATTAAAAGTGTTTCATTTCTTTTCTGTTTATTAACTAAGTGAGAAAGATTTTAAGGGATGCATTATACAGAAATGTCAAAACACTATTCCTGAATTCACCATTAAACTTTGCATATTAATCGGTTAATATTATAGGCATTCTAGAGAAATATGAAATCCCATTATCTCCAGTGGGCTGGCAACAGAGTTGAGAGAAGTTGTGAAAAGTTTGACTAAACATCTATATCTAGTGCAAAAGAACATCAGCAAAAGAAACTGGCTATTTAGTGAAACAACGGATTAATTTTGAAGACAATGGAAAATGAAAAGTATATATTAGAATATCTCACCACAAGCTTGACCTTGTCTCACTGGGCCTCAGTGAGAGAATATTCTCTGACCGTGGGAGTCATAACCTCATTCATTGCTGCCAAACACCACCTGCTACTTAAATGTTGTAGGGAGAATGGCTTCCAGGAGAGAAAAATTATATTTGTGGTTTCTTAGCAACACAGCAGACTATTTCAGATCTGGAAGGTACTATACAACTATGAAATAGGTGAAACATAAGGCGCATGGAGATCAAAAAGGAGTTTTTCGGTTCATTAGCCGAGATACTTTACTTGCCTGCTTGCTTGCTTTTCCTCACTTACAGAATAGAATAGAATAGAATAGAATAGAATAGAATAGAATAGAATAGAATAGAATAGAATAGAATAGAATAGAATAGAACTTTATTATCACTTTGAATGTACGCTAATCGGCATTAAAATGAAATTTTGTTGCATACAGCTCTCAAAGGGTCTCCACCTCCAAAATACACTACATCTATCTAACTAGGCAGATCATACACCCCTTATTAATTAGATGAAGCAGTAACAATGTTGGTTAGGACTACAAAACACATAATACCCATTCCATCAACTCATCCAAAATCATGCAGTGCAAACTATTCTCTATACATCAATTCCTTCTCCCTGAAAACAAACACATATACACATAAACATACGGAAGGGGAATAAATAGGATTGGGAGGATCCTATTTATCTAGAGGGATACCTAGTTGTGACCTGGATCCAATCCATTATTTCTAAAGCATAGAATAAAATTAATAAATAGATAAAGCCAATGAAAGGGAAGGAAATGCATGAAGCAAAATGGAGATTAAATAATGAATGAAATGTAAGGTGAAAAATGCTTATGTAATTGTTATTTAAAACATACAAGGCTGTTTGATGATTTAATTTAATATGACATCTATCATACAGGAATGTGTACATAGTGTTAAATCCCAAATCAACCCTAATTTCTTATCACAAGTTTTGAAGCTGTAAAGTTATTATTAACCCAGCATTTCCTATTGATCAGTCTTACTCAAGTTGAAGACTATCCAAGTGTACTGGGACTATAATTCTTGGATTCCCAACTTGGATGAAGAATTAGTAGTACTTTTGGAGGAGTCAGGTGGGAGGCTATCATAGAATTTTTCATTTAATGCATTGATGCCCAATTGCAGCTACAAGATTATTTATATTTAAAACAATTACATTATCCCACCCTTGTGGAGAATACTCAGGAAATAAATCTTTTAAATATATCCACACAAACATAATTGTAACTCACTGCCATTAGTGGACTGTGTGGAGGAAATGAGGACATACAATAATCTTTTATTTCAATAATTTCTGTCTCTCTGTCTTATCTTTATCTTTCTCTCTTTCCCTCTTTGAGAGAACCAAGATACATTGTGGTTTTCCATGTAAACATGATGTTGGTGTAGGATTGTCTAAAGAGACTGTTTAGGAGATCAGAAATAAAATAAGTTCCTTCTAACAATCTTATGATATTAAACATTAATAAAGTTTGCTTAAATATTAGCAGAGTTTTTGCTCCAGTGAACTCCCAAATTAAAAAATTCAGTCAGAGTTGCAAATGCCAGGCTCTTGACCCTCATTTTTGTTGAAGTGTTGCTAATTTTGACTACTTATTTCTGATTCAAATTTCATACACCAAATTATTTTAGCCGGACACTTTTGTCTGGCTGTCACTTAAAAATGGTTGCTGATTTGTTGAAGATAATACACTTGTTACATGGAAGAAAGTAGAAAGTAGAAAGCTGATGATGATCCATGAGGCATGCTGCTGACAGCAACAAGCAGCTCATTACAGTTTGCCATCTTCTGTTCTATAGCGTAAAAAGACAAAAAGTGTTTCGCTGGAGGAATAAATGACAATGTGTATTGTTATATTAACAATTTCAAACTGTCGCTGGCACCAATAAGTGTAGCTCAACATCTCCACTTCACTTAGTCTTGAAACAAAAGCAAGCAAGATCAGTTGAATATAGAACAGCAACTGGAATGAGCACTTTGCTCTCTTAACAGGTATGCTGTTCTAATAATAATAGGCATTTATATAGCTGATTCCTAGTTTAGAGAAAAAGGAGATTAAAGACAGGTAGAAGAGTATATGAGAACATAAAATGGGTCAAGCATCATGCTGTTCATTATCTCAGAAATGACCTGAGCCACTTCTTCATTTATTGGAAACATTGGAAGCTATTTTATGGTAATATTGATGCATAGTAAGATAGATAGATAGATAGATAGATAGATAGATAGATAGATAGATAGATAGATAGATAGACAGACAGACAGACAGACAGACAGACAGACAGACAGACAGACAGACAGACAGACAAAATATATCTTTCAAGATACTGTTGCATTTCATTATATCTTTAAAAAATGAGTGGGCATTTTCCTTTAATGCAACGATCCTCTATCTGTTTATAAAATTACTTCAATCAGTATGAATAATAATTGAGTCATATCATGCAATTCATGATGTCTTTGCCAACAGTTTGATCTTATTGTAAAGCTCTAGGCCATTGTTGCAATAACATTGCGGTGCACTGCACAAGCTAGGAGAACATTGTTAATTTAGGTCCATGGTTAATTGTGTAAGGTTTATGTGCCTGACCTCAAGAATACTCTTAATGTCTCTTAAAATCAGCTTTTGACAGGATACTATTGGAACGTTTGGACATTTATATGTCCTCCTCAAATCTACATTCCATTAATCTTATTGAGAAGTAACAAAGTGAAGAGTACAATATATGCTACTAAAACTAAACAGATTATTTCTAAGGGCTACTTTGCATACAATGTTTCCCAAGAGGAAATACAGCTACTTATCGTTTGTGATTAATATCTACTTCACTATTACACAAAGTAGTCAGAGAATTATTTCATTTTTTAAAAAAAACAGATGTTATCTATATATTCTTAAGGCAGTTGAACTGTTATGCCAAACGCATGAATAACCATCTTTTAAACCTTTAAGTATAATTCAAAGAACAGATACTTTCTATATTCAGTTTTTACTACAAGATTATTTAAAAAGCTTAAAGAAATCAACTTTGGATATTTTCCCCATGAATTGCTCAAATCATGGAGTAGGTTGTAATTAATCCATTATTACAAATCACATACTAAATTCTGAAACAGATGTGTTAAGTCAAATTTCTATTCTTTATAAGCAAGGAAAGAGAAGTGGTAAACTTTTCTTAATGTTTCTAGACCGTTGCTTGGAAACCTAAAAACTAAATGAATGAAATAAAAACCTAAAGCAGAATGACTAAATATAATCATATACACACACATAGATTCACATGTATGAACCTTTTGGAATACTTGTGTATTTCTATGTATAGGTAGACACACACACAAACACACACACACACACACACACACACACTTAGAGTACTTCATTACCTTGGAATAAAACGAAAGATTTGTAAGAAAGTAATTGTTAATGCACATGCCCTAGCAAAAAATAGATCCATCAGCTTTATAACGTCAAAAAGTCTAAAAGACTGATTATATTAAGACTTGTATATGTAACTACTGTATACCAAAACAGATAAAATATTACAGACAGAACCTGCTAATATCACATACAAATATAAGCATCAACTAATTTTATTTGGTCACCAAAGAATGATTTAATAAAGTGATCCAGAAAAGCACGCCTACTTTTCTTGCTAGGTTAAATGACTCTATATACAAAAAATCTAGTTAAGTTGTGCATGTAGCTTTCAAATGATGTTTTATGATTTAGCATGTCATGCAGACCAAGTCAGTTTTGACACAACAGAGATATTGAGAATTCAAAGGAGTTCAAGCCAAGTTCAAAGCACAAATTGCATTTCATAGCAGGGATTTTTATATCCCTAGTCATCTAGATAAATAGATTTAAACTCAGTAAGTTTAAAACATAAACCTCTTAACAGTTTTCTGCTAGTTTAGATATAGGGCATAGTAGACTGGACACCCAAGGATTCAAATGAACTTGAAGGGGATTAATTTCGAATCTGAAAACAGGATATTTTCATCACATACATTAATAGTTTATGCATTTCCAAGAATAGCTAGCAATGTAATTTATGTATTTATAATATCTTCAGTCTAGTGAATGTATTCCCTTGGGTTTACGTAGTTTCATGTTGTCTTGCTATTGCTATGACACTAATAGTATATGGTTCTCTTTAAAGTTTACTAAATAATAGTAAATAATAGTATATGGTTCTCTTTATTAAAATGTACTTACACTCTGAGAACAGGTAGATGGCCATTTTTAAGTGCACTCCACCACCAGCTATGGAGCTGCAGAAATGTACACCAACAAAAAATTTGCTGTCCTGATGGTGAAGCCCTTTTTTGCTTTTCTGCCTTTAAGTTTTAATGTTGATCAAATTAACACAACAGTTGGTGGATTCCCCTGACTTGACATCTTCTCATCAATTGCCATCAATCTTTTTTTTAAAAACAAAACAAAACATATAATGGTATGTCTGGGTGAGTGGGCACTAAACAGATTTAGCTCTGTTTCAAAACAGGAAATAGCAAAGAAGATCAGAAAAAGCAAAATAGCCTGGTAAAATGCTTTCTCCAAAAGCAATATAAAAAGTTTTTTTAAAAAAAGCATGATATGCAAAAACCCTTGTTGGTAGGAGCAAAAGAAAGTTCCCAATGCACTCTCTGCTAACAGAATCACCACTTAACAGAACCTGGCTGTCTTTTTTTGATTTAGTTTGATTTTCTGCAAAGCACAGGGCTAAAGCTTTCTGAAGACAGCTTTAAATGCATGTATTTAAGAATCCGTTTGGACAAATATTCTGAAACACTGATCAGTCATTATAGAGGCAGAGGCCTTTGTGGAAGCCAGGGACCTATTATCCCCTGCTGCCAGAGCGCAAAAGGCCATAGTGTAGGAGATGACCATCCTGAGCCAAGGGAAGGGTCAAATAAGTCACAGGTCCCTTCATACCTGCAAGAGTTTTAAGTCAAGTCCACCTTGAATTCCTTCCTATTCTTAATTCCCTCACATTGCCTTAATGGTCACTTGGCCAGATTCTTCTAGAGAACTTAAGCTTGCAATAAATCATTAGATTCATTTGAGCTGTCTGAATCTCTTGATTTTCCAGGCGCTTGACACGTAGAAAGCAAAGCCAAACATTGAAGAAGAAGGAACAAGTTCACAGCAGCATAAAATGGCAGATCTTAGGCTCCAACTGCATTGTCAATCACGTTCATCATCTCCACAATAAACATTTGATGAGAAGTAGATTGAAAACACTACTTAAAACTAGAACAGCCAAAGAATACTCTATCTTTCCTGCAGGCTCAATATAAAACAAAAGCAGTGCTATGAGGATATAACATATAAAATGATATAGTTTTACCAAAGCAAGTTCATGACACTGTTAGGGGAAAGTACCGTAGGTCTGAACTCTTTCAGTTCTCTATTTTGGAATGATTTGCTATAGCTTAAAGAACAGACATCTTTAGAAAGGTGTAAACCTAAGCCTCCATCTAAGAGTATAAAACTGAATAGGGATTTTATTTCATGCTATCTGGGAAAATTTATTGCTGTATTTTTTGTTAGCCAATGCTGATTTGAAGGTCCTGAAAAGCATAATACCTCTTCTGCTTCCTGGCTTCCTGGAGTAAGTTTACATTTTTAGAAAATATCATATAACTGTTGGAAATATGACTCAGGAAATGATGTAAAGTCAACTCTGAATTCAAATCTTAAATTGATTGATGTTTATCTCATTTAATTAAACAGTGTTGTATATTGTTTTAAATTAAGTGTGTTGTCTTTGACATGATACTACATTTTTGGTGTGTGCTATCAAGGCAATCTTTTATTGTGCTGGCAGTTTCACCTTCCTTGGTACTGCCTTCCAGCATGCTTAAAATCTTTCTCATCACCCTTCTGTCATCTCAAACCTAAGTCTCTTCTCCACCTCTCAGTATCATCTTTAAATCAATTAGAACTTCATTTCAGGCCTTCTGATCATTGAAGCATTGTTGAAAATTGAAAATTTAGCAGTGGAAGAGAAAAAAAGGAAAACAAGGACAAACTCAACGAAGGTTGTGAATAGCATTTCAAGGAGCTCAGTGGTAATGATGGAATGGATTCACAGGTCTTCACTGACAAGCTGCATTCAATTAAGCATGATGATAAATCACACTGAAAATATGACTTGAGAAGATCATATATCTTATAAGAGTACAAGTGACTGCAAGCAAGAACTGCTTTAGCTTCTTCCTGGTTTCACCCTCTGTCCTGTATTTTAGGATCCAAAGCACCTATCATGGTTACAATATACCATTTTAAGTAGCAAGCATTCCTACTTCACTTATTTCTTAAATCTGTGATTTCCTCAGTTCTCAAGGCATTATAACCCAGATCACAGAACATAAGGTTATGTGGAAAACTGGAGCTCTGCTCATTGCACTTAAAAGATCGAGGGAAAATGTCCTAGAATTAAGTTTCCCCACAACGTAGTTTTTAGTTGGATATCTTCATGTGTATGTTTGTGTAACAGTCCCAATGTAAGTCTAATGTAGACTCACTACAGAACTATGTCCAGAAAGTGTTCTTCAATTTAAAGAGAAACTCTGGTTTTTTTCTTAAAAAAACATTCTTCTTGCTACCCAGTAATACTGCAAACCTATCTTTTTCTGCTTGAAGTGCTGGGTTTTCTGCATTGCTGGGAAGTTTGTAGTGGTTGGCAAGCTTGACCATGGGAGGGAAGCTTCCTATCACTAGCCTCTGTGTGATGTTGGCAAGCTTGAATTCTTCTGAGCAGTGACCCTTAACTTGTTTTGTGGGATAGTATAGCTTTGCAATAGTGGTGAATATCTGTAGCTCAGGTGTAGGATGAGGGTGAAGGTTTGTTCTCAGAGCTTGTGGGTTGGTTTCTGAACATTTTGTTACCAGGCTAGCTAACATCTTCAACAGAGTTCAGGGGATGTCAGTGTTCTCTTTATAAGACCTTCAGGTGTGGGTGTGTCAAGTGAGGGTCTTGTGATGGGTCAGCTGTGTGTCACCAGTGAGTCTTGTGATGAGTTTTGTGATAAGAAGATTACACTAGGTCAGGGTCATTGGAGATGAACAATGGGGGGGGGGGGGTTGTGTGGGTTTGTTGAGGGCTGATGCTGTCTTTGGTTTGCTGTGCGGTTGATTTGGATTCTGAGGGGTTCATATACATACAAATCCCTCAGAACGACCACCCCCACCACCCCCAGTACAGCTTTGTTTCTAAACCCTACATTTTCTGGGGAACTATGTTGGTTTAGCTGAGTAGAAAATTTGAGCCCTCCTTGAAAGTGGCAATCAGTGGCAAGGATTTATTAGTTTTGTAACATACACTTGCAATATTATGGTTTACTTAGCCAGGTGAGGCAGAAAAATCAGAAAGCCAATGAGAGAACAATAACACAGAGATGGCCAACATACCAAGAGAAATACTGGCACAGAAAACGTAGCAGCTGCAGTCTTTCCACCTTCTTGCGATCTCTATTTTTATAGTGCCTCTAAGTCTTAGGCTGGTAATCCTTCCACTCTGTGTCAAAAGATGTAAACCTGCCCCCTTAGTGCAGGTTGTAATGTAAAAGTCAGCCACGAGCTCATATTCGGCGTGCTGAAAGCTGTGCTGAATTCCCAATTGTGTTGGCAGGATTGCAAGACAAATTTAAATGTTCATTAGTACAAGACAGACTAAAGTTTGTTGTATGGGTGGCCACTTTAAAGAAATGGAGAGCCAAGAAAATGAATACATGCCAAAGTAATGCCATCCCCAAAGACCTCAGAATGGTAGACAGTTTAATGAGGTGACAAAATCTCATTGGCTGGCTGCTCACATCAGTGCCACTCACATTTTTCATCTCTGTGTGGCATTGTCTATAGAGGGAACTAAATTTGCAGCTTTGTACATAGAAGAATTCCAAAAGCAGCAGAAAAGCCAATGAATCAATGATCAATGAATCATTATTTTGAAGCAGGTTGCTGCTTTGATCTGCAAATCTGCTTTGATGGGTGATTTGATTGAAGTTCCATTGACTCAGTTCATCCATTTAGTGTTTTAAGCAGCTCTAATGAAGTCTGCCATAAGTGGATGTAAATATAAGGGAGGCTTGTTTTGATGATTATTCCCTATCTTCAATTGCTAGCTTTTATATTTATTACAAATATAGAAATAGACTTTACTTACTACAGTTTGCATGTGTCACAGTAAACCTTGAACTAAGTTTACCCTACTGATAATATATATCATACTGATTTGCCAAATGTACAAGAAAAGAAGACCTAGCTTTCTACCATTTCACTTCTAAAATTAGTGCCTGTGCATTAAAAGCATTTCTGGAAACAAAATTGCAATCAAAGTTAAACATTATTATTATGCCACAGTTATGCTATCAGCAACCTGTTTTCTTGTTAAATTCACATTTGCAAAGCAGTTCTATCGGTCTCACCACCCACCCTCATCCCAAATTAACTAAAAATTCATTACAGAACTAAATGCTAGTCAGAACAGATGTGGCTTTTAAAGCCTTTCAAATGGTAAGGACAGCTTACAGTCCAGAGACAGAAAGATTTTAGTTTGACTGAAGCTTGATCTAATGCATTTCTTTTTGAATATTCTGCATGAGAGAAATACAAATTAACTTCATGATTCTCCAGCATAACAAATAAATGTAACAACATCAACATGGCTTAGAATTATATATTATTATTTTTTCCTGAATGCAGAATTAGATGGAGTTACAACCCTTTTGTTTTGAAAGCTCCACACTATTTGCTTATGGTTTTCCTGGATCATTTTAATAGCAATGTAATAAGTACTTAGACTTATATACTGCTCCGTGATACTTTACAGCACTCTCTGAGTGGTTTATAATGTCAGCCTATTGCCCCTAACAATTTTACCGACATCGGAAGGATGGAAAGCTGAGACAATCTTGAACCCCATTAGGATCAAACTCCAGGCTGTGAGGTAGACTTTGCCTGCAATACTGCATTCTAACCACTGTGCCACCAGGGCTCATTTTAAGAAGTTGGTTTTAATTTGTAAACTAATAATTTGTGATTTGTAGATGCATTTGGAATTTTGAAACATATGGATAGTTTCACAGCTCTAGCTAATAATATAACAGCTGCCATGGAGAGAACATAGCCAGTTTCCAAACAGCTGCTTATAGAACCATTCCTACCCATATATGTCCATATCCCCAAAATAACAGTCTTTTTTATTTCCCATTACTTTGAGGTGATGGATCCACTTACAAACAAGTAAGTGAGTCTATCCAACATTTTTATTTTTTTAAGAAAGTCTCTGGCTCCCAATAGAGAGAAAGAACATTCTTAGAAGTAAACATGATGGAGACTAATGCTTTGAAGTTAAAAAATGGAAGGGGGTGAATCAATTGAAGCAAGGAGCGTGACAAATGTCAAAGAAGCTGCCTGAAGATACATTAATTTCTCTGGATTCCACTTTAGTAATGCCTGCTTAGAACCTCATTATCTGAGAATCCATTTCTGAAGGCTTGACAAGATATTCAAGAAGCAGCTTCATGTTCATTAACAGATATGGGAACAAAATCTCTTTAAAAGACATTTTGATATAAAATCTCTTATAAGATATAAAAGTATTATATCTTAACACTTTAAAAATGAGTGTTAAGATATAATTGCATATAAACAAATTTGCTGGAAAAAAGCAGGATATAAATAAATATTTCATTAGATCTGAAATAGACAATAAAAACCTGGATTGTTAGTTGTAGGAAACTGGATGGAAAACAAAACCAAAATTTATTCTAGATAACAAAGATTTTGGGTGACTACAATAACAGAGGTATACTCTGGACTACAAACATTTAAACCATCTCTGGAAAGCAGCAGTTTTCAGTAATTCTTGATACGCTCTATTGCCCATCTGGATTTTTGTATCCTAGGTCTTGTAACGCTAGCAGAAGTGTTAAATTGTAATGATACTGGGTAGGACTATGACAACTTTTTCCAGTTGTTGCCCTCCAGATGTGTGAAAAAATAATTTTAGTTATCTATAACAAAAATGATATAGCCAACATCCTTTAGATTAATAGCATAATTACAGTGTACATTCAACCCATCTGAAGGGCAACAATTTAACACATGGGAGTGGGGGAATGAAGTTGTTTATATAACTGTGAGGCCTAAAAGCAAGAGTGACACAGAGTGATTCTTCATAACTAGGTTGTTTATTGTTCTCACACCTATAGACAAAAACTTGTCAGGACTCTACTATTTATCTGAATATACTATCGGAATATACTCTATGAACTATTAAGAGCAGTTGTCTTCATTCTCTTTCTCTCATATGTAACATCTGGACTGTGTTGCCTCTTATTCCTGTGGAATGCACGTCTTCTGTCCTGGGAATCCACTCCTTAGTACATTCTATCACAACAGTTCAGCACACAGCCAGCAACTGTGTCATTGATGACAAATCTTGACATTATGAAAACACTGAATATATGGCATGTGTCAGAGTTCCTAGTAATGCACCGATTGAAAGCAGAACTCTGAGGAAGGTAGGAACATGTTTGTTGGATACATCATATTGGCACAGCTGGTAAAAACCAACTCTGGCAGTTCCCGTGATTTTCACCTAATTAAAAGAGTAACACTCCCCCTCCCTGTCACCTGTCACATTGTCCAATGAAGGTGGAAGGCAGGCTCCTCTCCTCTTTCAACAACAACCTGTTTCAATGACCTTGGTTTCCACAGGAAAACTTTTTGTTTTGACTGTAGCTGGGCTATCTACTTCCTCCCTCCCTTCCCTCTCTCAGGTTTCACAAGATGCCTCATAGTTCACTTCAGAATTGACAGCATGCTGTTCTATACTGTACTACTATAATTGTTTGGCACTGTGCTGTACCTCCAGTCTTGGATATTCATTGGTATTTTATATTTCTTTTTTTTTTCCTGTGAAAAAAAAGTGTATGAGTCACCATACACTTTTGTGTTAGGTTATATTTTATCTTTACAACATTAGAAGCAGAGATTGCCAGAGAGGCAGTAGAATGATAGCTTATCATTCATAAACTCATGCAGTTTGAGAAAAGGGAAGACTTTGCCATTGCCACAAGCCTGGTGTTTTGTTCACCAAACCTCTTGCTAATATATAATAATATATATTTCATCTCACTGGCTCATAATTTCATTTGGAATAATAAAATTTTATTTCTGGAACAGGCTTTATTTATTTTTATCGTTTATAAAACTTATATATTGTTGACTATGGAATTTTATCAGGAGTTTATAATAAAAAGATAACAACACAATCAGCTGAAAATTCAAAATATTAAAAATACATTACAATGTTCAATAATTAAAGGTTTTCCAAATAGATTTGTTGTAGGCCCTTTTAAAATAGAACAAATGGCTTATGTCCCTAAACTCAACCTGAAGGTATTCCAGGGACCTAAGAAAGGGGCTGTTAGGCTAGAAAGACCAGGTCCATACAAGGTTCAATTAAACTGAACTATAATTCTACTACTACTATCCAGAAGAATCTTCTCAACTAACTGTCAGCACCTGCTTAGAGTTAGATATGAGGGTCAATGGCATTCAAGAGGGATTGGACTTAGTTTGCTTGTGGCTACATAGGGATTCTAGGCTGATCCCTCTTTTCACCCTGTCTCCAGGTTTGCCACTCCTTCTTCCCACATCAACAAACTTGAAGACCTCTTCAAATAGTCTTAACCAGTGGACAGATGGATTGAGCCATATAGAAGAAGGTATTTTTTCTGGACCCAAGCTATATAGACCTTTAAAGGTAACAAACAGTTCTTTGTATATCAACCACAACAATCCACATGCCTTTAGGAAAGATGCCATATAATTTATTTGAATTGTTCCAGATTTGGTTTACAGTGACCTACTTATTTCAAGGTATTTATGCCTGGGATTTCAGCTCTAACATTGTTATTTTATACATTTCTATTGGTTCCATTAAGTTTGAAGTTTGCTCTAAGTGGGTCTAGGATTGCATGTAATAATAAAATTATATAGATAGCTAATCAAAAAGAAATCACACTGAGTTCAATAAGTGCTTCTTTAAGGCAAAGTATATATTGCAACACAGGTATATTAAAAATAAGCTGCTTAAGTGATTGATTCTTTTTTTCTACCATTGCATTCCATATTTTTTTTTATTGAAAAAGTTTTTCAAATACAGATTTTTCCCCCTTTTTTCTCCCCCCTCCTCCCTAACCCCCTCTCACCACCCCTCCCCCTATGACTTCTTCAAAGTAAAATCCAACTTCATAACAGATTATATAATACTTTAACATCCCCTTACTCCATCCCCCAAATACTGACCCTTTATTTCTAATAATATTATTATATCCCCCTTTTACTATACATTTCAAAATAACATTCTACTATAACATTGTGTAATAACTTCTAATTTAGCATAGTAATATTATTATAACAACCAATTTAGCAATAATCTGCCCTTTTTCTCCTCCCCATACATATATCTCTTAAATCAAACCTTTTATGTATATTAATATAACATTTCAAAACAACCTTCCACTTTAAAACTATATAATAAATCCTAATTTAATATTTAATTTTTTGTGTATATTAATATAACATTTCAAAGCAGCCTTCCACTATAAAACTATATAATAGATCCTAATTTAACATTTATTCAACTCATAGTCTATCCATTTCCTCCACTCCCATAAGTAGACAAACAATAGACTAGCCTATCACCACCCACTTTCCTACAAAATAACAATTCTTAATATCTTTATTCTTCTACCCATCTTGCTAAGAAAAAAAATATTCCCTTATATAGATAAAATCAATGACTTTAAACTTGTAATCCATATAATGTCTTCTATAATGTTTCAACTGGATTATTAACTCCATCACCCATATTAGGGTAACATCACATCCTAATTCCAACAGAATGTTCGGAATCCTCAGTTAACATCTGCCCCCATCAGTAATAAATATCTTCATGTATGTATATAAAAAAAAGAAAACAACCACCTGAGTGACTTTATAATTGTATTCCATATAGTATCTGTAGTAGTGGCTTTCTTCAAGATTATTAATTCCAACCATCATAATAGAGTAACAACCAGATCTTCTGCATGCCCCAACGTAGCTCTCTTGCCATATGACTTAACATAAACGTAATACATTTATCAAAGAATCCAAAATAGATAATTCCAATCCAACATTTTGAGGCCCTCTTCACATCCCAAAAATACGGCATTGCAGAGGTCTGTCACTCTCCTCAGGATAATATTAACCAATACTTCGCCTCAACTGTCTTTTCATATATTCAATCATCCTTTGGATAACTGGCTTTGCTGTTGCCTAGTTTAAATTTTTTTGTTTTTGTGAGACCTATTTCTTTTTTTTCTTGACTTTTTGTGGGTTTGATCTCCTCCCTGATTTCCTTTCTATGAGTTGTATATCAACTGTTCGATTTTCGTTCTGATCTATAACTTGATCTTGTTGGTTTTGCTTTTGTAGCTTAGATCGCCATTCAGGTTTCTTTTCTATAAGTTGTATATCAACTGATTGATTTCCATGCTTGTCTGTGACTTGATGAGTCATCACATTAGAATCCAACGCCGCTTCTCTCGTGTTTATAAGTAGTCCAACTGAGACATCTAAAGGATCCAAAAGCGATTCATCTACAAAGGCCTCTGTAGCTCAATGTTTTTCCATTATTTCCAACTCCTTCTGCTTATCCTGTGTTATGCATGAAGATGTTGAACTCATTTTCAAAATCTTATAATAAAATTCTTCCGCTTTTTCAACAGTATTTAATTGGTATCTTTCTCCTTGATATCTCAATATTATACCCACTGGAACATCCCACCTAAATAAAATATTTTGTTTTTTTAACTCAGTCACCAAAAATGCAAATTTCTTTCTATCTTTTAACATCTTAGGCGGCAATTCTTTATATATCCAAATTTTTCTCCCACACAGTTGTGGAGTAGAATTAAAGGATTTTTGCACAATATCATTTCTTATTCCTTTGTCTGTAAAATAAATCAGCACATCTCTAGGCAGTTGCTTTTGCTTTGCAATCCAAGAATTTACTCTGTAGACTCTATCAATCCTGCAAAATACTTCCTCAGGATGAACCTTTAAAATCCCAGCCAGAATTTCAGCAGATATTTTCCTTAAATTACCGTATTTTCCGGCGTATAAGACGACTGGGCATATAAGACGACCCCAAAATTTTCCTGTTAAAATATAGGGTTTGGGCTATACTCGCTGTATAAGACTACCCCTCTTCCAACGCACACCAAATAAAAATTTAAAAAACATCAACTGGCTCACCCACAATGTAAAAGCAGTTGTGCTAGACCCCAAATGGCCCCTGAAACAAGCAGGAACCTCACACAGCCACAAAAAAGCCCAAAAAACAACTTTCACACTTTACACACACACAACACAACACAACACAACACAACTGGCTCATCCACAATGTAAAAGCAGCTGTGCTAGACCCAAAATGGCCCCTGCAACAAGCAGGAACCTCACACAGCCACAAAAAGCCCAAAAACCCAACTTTCACACTTTACACACAAAAAATTCCACATACAGCTTTGTGAGATTTTGTGTGTTTGTGTAGTTAGAGTGAAACACTACAGAAACACACTAAATCTCAGAAAGCTGCACAAATATTATTTTATTTTATTTTATTTTTATTTTTATATGAAAGCTAAATTTAAACTTCCTAAACTTTAAATGGCTAGGTCTAAAAAAGAACAACTAAAAAAAAACCCAATTAACTATTTTTTTTTAAAGATCCCAAAGGGGAAAAAAACTTACCCAATAGAACAGGGGTCTCCAACCTTGGCAACTTTAAGACTTGTAGACTTCAACTCCCAGAATTCCTCAGCCAGCTTTGTTTTGCTGGCTGAGGAATTCTGGGAGTTGAAGTCCACAACTCCCTGCCTGCTTGATTGCAGGCAGGGAGTTGCTTGCTGATGGAATGGATTCAGGCAAGCGAAGCAAGGCAAGCAGCTAAGGCAGTGGTTCTCAACCTTCCTAATGCCGCGACCCTTTAATACAGTTCCTCATGTTGTGGTGACCCCCAACGATAAAGTTATTCCTAAAACCATCAAAAATATGTGTTTTCCGATGGTCTTAGGCCAGGGGTCCCCAACCTTTTGGACCTCAGGGACCACCAACTTCATAATTTTAAATTTCGCTGACCACTAATACGAATCCAGTGCACCGCTTGCTGAAGCACCTGGACTCCCAGTACGGGATGGGGTCCTTCAGGCACTCTCCCTCCTGTCTGTCTCTCTCTCTCTGTCTCCCACTCTTTCTCTCTCATTCTCTTTCTCTCTCTCTCATTTTCGCTTTCTCTCTCTCTCTCCCTCTCTTTCTTTCTCTCCCACTCTTTCTCATTCTCTCTTTCTCTCTCCCCCTCTTTCTCTCTCCCCTCACTCTCTCTCATTCTCTTTCTCTGTCCCCCTTTCTCTCCCCCCACTCTTTCTCTCTTTCTTCCTCCCCCTCTTTCTCTTTCTCTCTCTCCCACTCTTTCTCTCTCATTCTCTTTCTCTCTCCCCCTTTCTCTCTCTCTCCCCACTCTCTCCCTCTCATTCTGATTCTCTCATTCTGATTCTCTTTCATTTTCTCTCTCTCATTCTCTCTCTGATTCTTTGATTCTCTTTCATTCTGTCTCTTTCTCTGTCTCTCATTCTCTCTCTCTCTCTCTGATTCTCTGTCTCTTTCTCTCATTCTCTTTCATTCTGTCTTTCTGTCTTTCTCTCTCTGTCTCACTCTGATTCTCTCTCTCTCATTCTCTCTCTGATTCTTTGATTCTCTTTCATTCTGTCTCTCTGTCTCTCATTCTCTCTCTCTCTCTGATTCTCTCTCTTTCTCTCATTCTCTTTCATTCTGTCTTTCTCTCTCTTTCTCTCTCTGTCTCACTCTGATTCTCTCTCTCTCATTCTCTCTCTGATTCTTTGATTCTCTTTCATTCTTTCTCTTTCTCTGTCTCTCATTCTCTCTCTCACTCTCTCTCTCTGATTCTCTCTGTCTCTTTCTCTCATTCTCTTTCATTCTGTATTTCTCTCTCTTTCTCTCTCTGTCTCACTCTGATTCTCTCTCTCTCATTCTCTCTTTCATTCTTTGTCTCTTTCTCTCTCTGTCTCATTCTGATTCTCTCTCTTTCTCTCTCATTCTCTCTCTCTCTCATCTCATGGGCCAGCCAGTGTCTTGGGGCTGAGAGGAAGTCAAGCATCTCCCTGAGAGACTGAGGCCCGGAAGAAGTGTGGGAGCGAAGCACTACTTGAACTTGTGCGGCATGAGCATTCACCTTGGTATATTTGCGCCAGCCAATGGCCAAGGCAGCCCTCATCTGTCTGCTGAAAGTGCAGTATCAGGATTCTGCCTTGCTATATTTGCGGCGCAAGGCAGCCTTTGTTTCCTGCTGTTTGGGATTCAGAGTGGTAAATGGCGTCTGATCTGGAGAGCAGCTGGATTTTGCTCTCTAATCCGGATGCCAGATCGGCCCCCTGCAAACTCTCGTCTCTCGAGGAGCGCTCCCTGAAGCGGGGCTTTTTCTCTCTGCTGTAAGAGCGCTGTAAGAGCGGCAGCCCTCATCTCCTAATGCTTGGGACTCAGAGCGGTAAATGGTGACTGGTCCGGGGAGCAGCTGGATTTTGTAGTCCCAAGCATTAGGAGATGAGGGCTGCCGCTCTTACAGCGCTCTTACAGCGGAGAGAAAAAGCCGGATGCCGCTCTCCATTGCAGACACCAGATCGCCCCCCTGCAAGCTCTCCTCTCTCAAGCATTCCAACCAAAGTTTCCATCCCCGCTTCAGGGAGCGCTCCTCGAGAGACGAAATCTTGCAGGGGGCTAATCTGGCGTCCGCAATGAGAGCAAAATCCAGCTGCTCCCCGGACCAGTCACCATTTACCACTCTGAGTCCCAAGCATTAGGAGATGAGGGCTGCCACTCTTACAGCGGAGAGAAAAAGCCGGATGCCGCTCTCCATTGCAGACACCAGATCGCCCCCCTGCAAGCTCTCCTCTCTCAAGCAGTCCAACCAAAGTTTCCAGCCCCGCTTCAGGGAGCGCTCCTCGAGAGACGAGATCTTGCAGGGGGCTAATCTGGCATCCGCAATGAGAGCAAAATCCAGCTGCTCCCCGGACCAGTCACCATTTACCACTCTGAGTCCCAAGCATTAGGAGATGAGGGCTGCCACTCTTACAGCGCTCTTACAGTGGAGAGAAAAAGCTGGGTGCCGCTCTCCATTGCAGACACCAGATCGCCCCCTCTGCAAGCTCTCCTCTCTCAAGCAGTCCAACCAAAGTTTCCAGCCCCGCTTCAGGGAGCGCTCCTCGAGAGACGAGATCTTGCAGGGGGCTAATCTGGCGTCCGCAATGAGAGCAAAATCCAGCTGCTCCCCGGACCAGTCACCATTTACCACTCCGAGTCCCAAGCATTAGATGATGAGGGCTGCCACTCTTACAGCGCTCTTACAGCGGAGAGAAAAAGCTGGGTGCCGCTCTCCATTGCAGACACCAGATCGCCCCCCCCCCTGCAAGCTCTCCCTCTCAAGCAGTCCAACCAAAGTTTCCAGCCCCGCTTCAGGGAGCGCTCCTCGAGAGATGAGAGTTTGCAGGGGGCCGATCTGGCATCCGGATTAGAGAGCAAAATCCAGCTGCTCTCCGGATCAGACGCCATTTACCACTCTGAGTCCCAGGCAACAGGAGAGGAGGGCTGCCTTGCGCCACTCCTGACACAAATATACCAAGGCGGAATGCTGTTGCCGTACAAATGAAAGTAGTGCTTCACTCCCACAGCTTCCAGCCATCGCAAACGCCGCTTCTTCCCGCTTCTGCCGCCCCCTCCCCCACCGCCACAACAGCACCATTCATTCCAGATGGCGAGGGCTGCGCTCGTTTTTCTGTATTGCACCACCTGCAAAACCCTTATGAAAGGGTTGTTTGACCCCCAACCACTGAGCTAAGGTAAGCAAGCCGGAGGGGGAAAAGTTTTTCCCTTCTCCATGGCTCTGGCGATCCCAGCTGAATTGCCTGATTAGCAGGCAAAGCTGGGATCGTCAGAGCTTGGATCGCCAGAGCCATTTAAGGCTTGTCAGAGCCTTTCGGGCTGGTCTGCCTGGTTACAGGAGAACGACACCCGGCGTATAAGATGACCCCCAACTTTTGAGAAGATTTTCATGTGTTAAAAAGTCGTCTTATACGCTGGAAAATACGGTATCTCTATTATTTTCCTGTAATCCTCTCATTCTGATCGCAAATTCTGTGAACCTGTGTTGCATCGTTAAAACTTCTTTTTCAATCCGTTGTTTTATATTTTCTACATTGCAAGTCTTATGATCAGCTTCCATTTTAAATTTTTCTTCTGAGCTATTGTCTTGAGTATTTATCAAATCATTTTCAATTCTTTGTATTTTATTATCCAAATTATAAATCTTGTCATCAACTTCCTCCATTTTAGACTCTAATAACTTAATATTATTATCCATCTTTATAAATAATTCTGTAAAGGCATCAGTCACTGTTATAATCTTTTGTTTCAACTTGTCATACTTTAATTGTATCAATTCTTTAATTTCCTGCTTAAATTTTTCAAGATTCTGGTTCACAATCTCATCCCTTCTTACCATCTCCTCAAAGAGAAATTCAATTAAGTTAAAATCATTTTTCTGAGTCTGTAAGTTTAAAACTTGTTCACGTAGTTTATAAATGGGGGAATCCCCCCCCGCTGCTTGTTTGTCTGGCTTTGTTAATTTAAACGCCATCCTTCCACACAGACAAACTCTTTTTTAAGAAAAGAAAGCTTCTTTCCAAACAAGATCAGTATCAGATCTCCAGGAAAAAAGAAACATAAGAGTGGAACTTTTTTCTTCTCAATTGTAGCCGCAGTATTTATTCCGCTACTTTGTAACTTGTTATTAAAACGGAAGGACTTTCTCTTTCAGCTTCCCTTCTCAAGCCTGAGCTGTTGCCATTTTAAATTTCTTTTTTCCTTTCTTTAATATCATTTATAAATTCAATGAAAATACTTGCGATTTAGGGTCCCAGGTCCAGATCTCATCCTCTTTCAATAAACGATCTGTTAATTTTCTTTAAAATGCTTTTTCTCGTCGCCTGGCTCTGCAAAAAGGCAGAAGTCTCCCGAAGCCCGGAGCAGCGGTGAGGGAAATAGGGAGCCTTATCTGCTTCGTCCCCCGAGAGTAAAAAAAAAAAACTCTGGGGGCTTCGCAGAGAGCTCTACCTGCCCTCACCTGCTCTGTCGCACATTTCCTTATGGAAATGGAGTTTTTTGAGCCGCCTTTCAGGTGTAAAGGTGGCTCTTTACAGGCTACGGTGCTGGCGGTCCTGAGAGACCGTCTGGCAGCGACAGAGAGCAAACAGGAAGTCGCATTCCATATTTATCTAAAAAAACCCTGAGATTATTAAACCAGCCTATAATTTCTTACATCCTGTCAGGGAATGTGCTGTAGCCGTAGCAGAATGTTGATACTCTTTAAAACAGAGCAATAATTACAATAATTCTCATTCAAATATCCATTTGCAAAACCAGGGATTGCTTTCCTCTGAATGAATTGAAAATATCTGCCAATAAAGCACATGAAGAAGTCAAATAAGGTTTTTTTATGAGCATATGTCAGATTGCTTCTTCTCTTGCATTTCAGTTCTTCTATTATAATGTAAACCACATTTGTTGTAGGCAACAATGGAACAGAGGAAACTTTTGGAATGGCAGCCTAAGACATTTTGCTTGCTTGGGTATAGCAGTTAATGGGGTCTTAACTTCTAACCACGGTCTTAAGAGCCATGATGGTGCAGTGGTTAGAATGTAATACTGCAGGCTACTTCTGCTGACTGCTGGCTGACTGCAATTTGGCAGTTCGAATCTCACCAGGCTCAAGGTTGACTCAGCCTTCTATTCTTCCAAGGTCAGTGAAAGGAGGACCCAGATTGTTGAGGGCAATATGCTGACTCTGTAAACTGCTTAGAGAGGGTTGTAAACAGAGGTGGGATTCACTTACCTTCCCTACCCGTTTGCAAATGTGAGCATGCGGGAGATATTAGAAGGGCGAGATAAACTGAGAATTCATTTCAGGCAAAATCTACTTGAACTTTCTAAACTACAGTCAAAACAGCACTTCTTTCTCATTCTCCAAACAGGCAGACAGATACATTTACCCATAAACCTCTGCATAATCAAGAACAGTCAAGAACATTTTTCAAAGTGGAAGTAAGATCTGTCTTTCCCATTAGCTATAGTGCCGTAAACCAGATAAAAAACTCTGGTCCTCCAAATATTGAATTACTACTTCAACATTTCTTATGACCGGCCATCTGTACTAACATCTGCAGAGTCTGAAATTCCCCATTCTTGCAATTAGGCTTTGTTATTATTTGAATAATTAATGGATTATATGTTATCAACTTAGTGTTTTCTCTTAGTGTGCACATGGACAGATTTTTCTGCAGGAGGATCTGTCCTCCACCTGCTTCTTCCAGTCTTCAAACTGGGCATTCATTGCTGCTGTAATTGAATCTATCCACCCTGTTTCTCTTATTCTCTTTGTTTACACCTTTCCAGGCATTATAAACTATTCCAGACAGCTGGGTCCTTGGCTAAGCTGTCTAGAGTGTGATAATTTAAGCCTGATAATTTGTGTCTCAAGATCATTGTTTGATCATTTATTTATTTATTTATTTATTTATTTATTTATTTATTTATTGCTAACACCAAAATTCAAAGCATTAATATGTTTTCTATCCTGCTTCTTCAGAGTCCATATTCATCATCATCATTTTAGCCATTGTCTATCCACTGAAGGATGAAGACCTCTTCCACATGTTTCCAACCAATACAGTCCTGAGCTTTCTTTTGCCAATTGGTCCCTCAATACTTGTTTCATCTTGTTTTAGGTCCATCTTATTTTAGGTTTCTTTCATGGACGCTTTTTATCAAGTGGGATCCATTCTAGGACTCCCTTGGTCCACCTGCCATCAGTTCTTCTTGCTACATGACTAGCCCATTTCCATTGAAATTATTTTACTCTCCTGGTGATATCATATACTTTTGTTTGTTATCTAATCCATGTGTAGGTTTTTCCTATCTTGTCTTGTAATGCCGAATATGTCTCTTTGCGCCACTCAAAGCTGTTGTATCCACTGTAAATTATGCTTAGTTTGCTGAATGCCTGCCATTTAACATGACATTCAATTTCCTCTATTGTATCACCTTCCATTGAGTAGATGTGGTCCAGTACATCGAGTTATTTTCCAGATATATTTTTTTTGGGGTGAATTTATTAAACATACGGTAACCTGAATCTTCTTCCGGTTATTATATTTCTATACTGCCTAGTAAACAGATTAGGTGGCCACCACAAAAGTATTTGTCTGTTAATTGTATGATGAAACTAAACATGATTGTCTACAGAATTAGCAAACGCTTCATTCACTCAGCCATTTACACTGGAAGAACAGATTCTGCAAATTGGAGATTTTTTTTTCAAGTATAAAGTACAATCGGGTTAGGACTACCTATCTTTCAACCCTAAAACAATTGATAAGGAGAAGTATAAAACTGTTGTGCATTGGCTAGCTGTACTTATCCCCATACAAACCAGTTTCATTTCTCAATAAAGCAAGGTGAGAAATCTGTGATCTGTCAATCACTAGCTACAAAAACTTGTAGGTTTAACTAACATGGAAGGTGGTAAGAGATGTTGAGAAGTAGAGGCTTTTATTTATTTATTTAGTAAACTTCCTTACCACCTAGGCAACTCAAGGCAACTTACAGTCATTTAGTAAAATAACATATAAAACATTTAAAACAATAAAAAATGACCATGGATTTAAAATTCAGCTAACATTCGGTTAATGTTAGCTTAGTAGAGGTTAAGGTTGGCTTAGAAGAAATTTTTTAATTTTTTTTTAATTAGTTTGTGATTCTTAACTTTCGGCCCAAATTTATATATATTTTTAAATGTTTTAATATTTGTATTCTATGTTTTTTATCTTGGCTGTACACCGCCCTGAGTCCTCAGGGAGAAGGGCGATATATAAATTGGAAATTAAATTAAATTAAATTAAACCAAGATGTGTATACAAAGTGTGTATAAGTAGGAGATGGGGCCTATCTAAACAATTTGAACCATTTAAACTTTGTTCCTGAACGAATAAATTATTTTGAGATCTCACGAGGAAGCTCCAAATGCAAAAATTTGAGACACTACATCATGCCTACAGAAGTAATACATAGGAGTAGGAGGATGCTGTTACCCTTTTTCAATGAAAGAAATTAATTTGAGAGTTGATATAAAGAGCAGCCAGTTCCCTTTTTCCCCCTTACTCAAGAAGACAACTGATTTATATCAAGCTGTTATTAAAGTTATTTTTGTAAGAAAAATATGCTTGTTGCCCTTTTAGTTTGCAATGGTTTAACATAGCATCCTCCCAATTGTAGGGGAGGATAAATAACACAAACTGTTAATTAATTTCAACATTTTTTCTTCATTGATACCAAGCAAACTTAGGCTGCTGGGTAGCTATAGCACCATTTAAAGATCCTGGTGCCTGAACAGATTCTTCTAATATGAGGGTGCACCTGTGATGTGATTCAAATAATTTAACAACAGGTTCTCTGTCCTAATGATTTCTTCCAACAACCAGTTCACCAAACTGCTCAGAAAGTTAACAACCAATTCTCCCGAAGTGGTGCGAAATGGCTGAATCCCACCACTGGGGTAACCAGAAAAGGGTTCAAGCATTTCTGCTACTGTATTTCACAAATAGGAGGCTTATACACATGCATATCCTGAAAGAATAGAGAATGGCACATTTAAGGCCTATACATTCAGATTAGAAGGTACAAATTTAATATTTAGTATTTTTATTTTGCTTGCATATAAGGGTACACAAAGTCTATTTGTTCCCAACAACTCTGTGAAATAGGATGGGTTGAGACTGACTAATCTGAAGTCATTCTGCCATCTTCTTTGTTTGAGGGTAGATAAATGACATGGTGGTCAGCCATTTATTTTATTGGAATGCTTAGAACAGATGCCATTTCTTGCAAGTAGTATTGCCTCCAAAGCCATAACAAAGAGATACAAGACCAAATGTGTATGTGTGTGTGTGTTTACAACATTCACTCTTAGATGGTAACATCTCCAGGAATGGGGAGCTTTACAAAACAAATGCTGCAATGGAGCAAGCTGTTCATAAAGCCCAAGGCCTACTTTCTATTAAAAGGTAAAAATGCAAAGGAAGAAAAACTCCAAGATATAGTGAAATGTGATGACTAAAAAATCTAATTAGGACCAAACAATACAACCTCAAGAAACTTTTGATGGTTCATGTGACTTTTACTGAACATAAAATATGTGTTATACAGCATATGCAACCATAAAACAGGTTTTCTGCCTATTAAGAATGAAATATCACTTTAATCCTGCTTTCTTGGAGTCTTGTTTGCCAAGAGGTCTAATACTGTTAGGTTGATTGTAGATCTTATTCTAATTAAAATGTTATGAAAGTTTATGTCCAATAAATGTCTGAAGAATAAGCCAGACAGAGTCAAGTAACTACAGGGAGATTTAGAAAACTTCAGAGCTCATCAGATTATCTGATGTTACTCATGCAGTTTCTTATTAATAATGGGTAAGGAATCCTGCAAACTAGACCAAAACAAGACATAGTTTATAAAATTGTGGAGGCAGTGGCTTTAGGGGGGAGGGTATTTAATTCCATTGACATTTGGAGAAATGAATGTGGGGGAAGACAAGAAGTTATTATCCTTTACACTGACACACCAAAGAAAAACAAAAGGTTTCAAGAATCCAGCAAAAGTTTTGAAATCTCAATACAAACCAGAGATGGGTTTCAGCAGGTTCTGACCAATTCTGGAGAACTGGTAATGGAAATTTTGAGTAGTTCAGAGAACCGGTAGTAAAAATTCTGACTGGTCCCGCCCCCATCTATTCTCTGCCTCCCAGGTCCCAGCTGATCAGGAGGAAATGGGGATTCTGCAGTATACTTCCCCTGGAGTGGGGTGGAAATGGAGATCTTACAGTATCCTTCCCATGACACGTCCATCAAGCCACGCCTACCAAGCCATGCCACGCCCACCATGCCACACCGGCATGGTAGTAAAAACCGGTAGTAAAAAAATTTGAAACCCACCACTGATACAAACATATCAGATATCAAAAGGAAGCAGGGAGGTGGAGTCTGGGAACCTCTCACTATGCCAGGTACAGATCTTCAGAACTCAGCAATAGCCCTATCTTTATCTAACGCTTCAGTTTCTTCTTTTTCTGAAAATAAAAGCCAGTGGATTAGCAGGGAGTACTTCTGGGAAGAGTACAGTAACTAATTTGGGATTATTTTAAATAAAAAGTAGTGAGGATAGACAATTGATATTTCAACTGTATTTTTACATTTGGTTCTTTTGGATGGCAAAAGTGATCCAAGACTATGGATATTTACAATAGGTGAACCCTACACTATTGGTTTTTAGCCTTGTTCCTCTGGCTACAATAGTTTGGAATTCTATGGAAAGACCCTATTTGAAGAAGTCTGGATTTTTGGCTGGAAAACAAAAGTCAGTCTTTGCCCACCTCCAGTTACTACTTTGGGACACAATTAGCCAGAATTCCTCCCATGATTTTCTCCTTTACTGTTGAAAGTGGTGTTTCTATCTTTGCTGCTATAGACTCCTTGTCAGACTTAGTCATCTTATAACTGGGAGGATGCGGTAAAGGAAGAAAGCTTGAAGCTGAAATACAACCTAGGTTATGATAGAGTTACCATTTTTCTTTGGCAATGGTTCATTTATTTGCATGGTGGCGATTTGTAAAACATACTCTGATGTTGTTGATGGTTGGTTGACCCCCTTTATACTGGTGTAACATGTAATTGCTTACAGTATCTTTAGCTTTATAGAGGTAGTTATATTTATAGTTGGGGATATAATTTTATCCCATGTTTATATTATTCATGCTGTGTGCTTTCCTTTCATCCTCTGTCTATGGAGATTCTCAGTCATCCAGGTCATGGTTGTCCATAAGGGTTTTTTTCAAGAGGCAACTGGACTTCCTTGATTTTCTTTGAAGACATGTCACTTCTCATCCAAGAAGCTTCTTCAGTTCCGACTGGATGGTGGGGAATGGAACCTCTTTGGTTGCTGCTGTTTCTGGGAACAAACATTTCTTGGATTTTTCATTGTAGCCTCATCTATTTATAGCTTACGAAAGAAGGGTATATGAAAGCTCGCAGTTTGTCCACATGTTACCAAAATAGTCGCTCTTTGAAATATAAGGGACAGTTAAGGTATGTCCCATAATGAGAAATTTGTCCGTTTTTTGCATATACATCCATCCATACAAATATGTAATGAAATAAGTTGCACTGTTTGCAATGCCCTCAAGGAAGATATGAAAGCAGATGCTGACGGATAATGCTCTTAATATTAGTGGGGATTTTTAAACAGATTTGGATTGTTGTAATTTTATATGAATTTTGCTAAAATTGATGGTTGCAAATAAAAGTAACATGTGTATGTGTGAATGTATGTTTTCCATAAAGGTATCTTCCTAAAAATGCAAAGGATAGTTTTGAATATCATTAAATCAATCATTAACCTAAATCTCACTGCTAAATCTATCCATCACCCCATTCCTGGCATTTAAATTTTCTTGAATAATGTGCACATTAAATTAAGAAGTGTCTTAATGAAGAAGGTAGTACTCTATCTCTGTTAGGACAACTGTTGTTTATACAGGCCAAATATATTGAAGTCTGTATTCTCAGACAGTAATTAAGACAAATGTTGTGACATTTAAAAAGAAACAACCTGATTGTCAAAATTAATTGTTTTGCTTGAAAGCATAGAAATATATACTACCATCATTTTGAATTGAACACCCAGTGACAAAATCAAATTAAAGATTTATTGCAGTCACAAAGAGGATTCACTTATTGTGCTGGTTTGCTTGTCTATTAGGTCAAAATTGGCTGGGTTCATATATAAATTATGTTTAAAAGTCACCATAATGAAATTTATCCATCAGGCAAACCAGAAATATGTCAAAATTTATGCATAAAAGTATGCATAAAAATAAATCAAAATTTAAATATTAAATCAGCATTTCTCCATTATTCTCCTTACACTCTCAATGACTTTTGCCAAAAAAAAGTGTAATTAATTGAACTAAAGCATTCAATTAACTAATTCTAAACTATCCTTTAATGTAAACATAATATTAGCCTAATTTTAGCACACAACAGATAATATAACTAGACATAAATGAGGACCATTATTTCCTAATAACAAAAACAGAATGAAGATAATACTCATATCTGTAACACTGTATAGAAAATTAAACATGTCTCTGTGTAGGAAAGTAATATGTAATCCCATATAAATAAAAGGAATGTTTTATTTATTATAGAACCCACATTTTGTTGGTTCATTTTTCCAATTTTCTTACAAGTTCCTTATATTTGTGTTTTTCTTAAAACTGCTGATCTTGTACACATTTCATAGAGAGGCATTTCTCACCAGACAGAATTGGAAGTTTCTGAAATGCTTCAGAAATTTCCTGACAGTTAGAACAATTAATCAGTGGAACTACTTGCTTCCAGAAGTTGTGGGTGCTGCTCTAACACTAGAAGTTTTTAAGGACACCGGACAGCCATTTGTTTGAAATGGTATAGGTTTCCTTCTTGAGCAGGGGTTGACTAGAAGACCTCCAAGGTCCTTTCCAATTCTATAATTCTGTAATATAATTGCAATATACTGGAATATGGAATAAGGTTCAAATTCTTCTTCTCTATTAGAAGTAATTTCCTTTTATTAAGTTGGATTTAAACATTGTTTGTAACTTATTAAATGACAGAGGAAAATCAAAAGACAAAAAAAAATTAAATGGTGGCTACAACCACCTGATTGCAGCCATTTTATGTGAATTGAACATTCAGTACTGGTAAGAAATAGATGGAATTGTGATTATAGATAATAATAATAATAATAATAATAATAATAATAATAATAATAATAATAATTATAATCATCATCATCATCATCATCATCATCATCATTATCATCACAATAATTGTGATTATTGTGATCTTGATTTTTTTCCCTGCAAAGAAAAATTGACCCAAATTAGCATTAGTTTACATTATAGCATATTAAACTATATTATATTTACCCCAAACAAGAATTTTACTAAAATTAGCTAACTACTAGATTTCATCAATAAAATTTAATATAGAAAAATTCTGATTATCTTTAAAATATAATAACTCTTCAACATATAATAATAATTTGTATTTTATTCTCACAATGTCCTTCAGTTCTTGATAAAATAGACCAAAAGCTTCAGAATAAAATTATATATAAAGGGAACAAAGGATAATCTGAATGAGTTTAGCAAGTTCTCTTGATAGATGAAGAAATAATTCAATCTATAAAGAATCCTGGCAGAAATTATAAAATATCACATTTGAATTCAGTCAATTTTTTTTAGAAAGAAAATCCATAGTGAGCCAAAATGTGCTTCAAAAAATTCCATTGCATCCACCATTTTAAAATGTATTTTATGCATCCAATAGGACCATCACGGCCAATTGCAGTCTTTCTGAATATAAATCTAAAATATTATCCCTGGCTTGCCAGCCTGTAAACCAGACTGTACAGGATAGACAATAGAAGGCAATATTTCATGCACATGTGTTGCTGACAAAACTTTGGCATAATTTAATGAAGAAATCAGATGGTTGCTTGCATCATTCACTGAATATTTATCATGTTTCAAATCATAGCTATATAAGGCTTATTAGTGGAAATCAGAAAGCTTAGAAAAGTGCGTAATTTTGTTCCTCAGTAAACCTTTGACTGCATACTATTAAAGGTCTAATATATTTTTAATAATGCTGATTCATTTTATTAAAATCATTATATACTGTACCTTGCCTGAAATATAATAGCAGAAACAATATTTTATTTTTGCTGTTTCAGTCTAGAGGTCAACAGTTTATATTCCCTGTACTCAATACCTTTGCTTTATGTGATTTAGTGAAATGAAATTATCATTAATTTCTTAGAAATAATTTAGAAGTATTTTTATAATGTCAGCAATATCAGTCCACAGAAGTCTATATATAAAAATGTAATTGTAACAATGTTTTTTGCTGCAGTTGAAACTTAAAATTGAACTCAAAACTGTTTCACTTTCAACACTTTTATTTATTTGTAAAGTTGGTCCAATATCTGTAGGACATTGTTTAACCCTAACCCTAACCCTTTTTTTCCTATGACCATTTTTCCCAAAACCTTCTTAATACTACAAGATAATAGTCTACCTCATATTCAGTAACCCCTCACTATATAAAAAAACTTGAGCATATAATCTGGAGATCAAGCATCTGGGCAGTAGCAACATATATCAACTGGATATAGTATTCCTAGGGTTAGTTGGTTGGTTGGTTGGTTGGTTGGTTGGTTGGTTGGCTGGTTGCCTTCAAGATTGATCCTTGGCATTTGCCTAGACAAGTCCATTAAGTTGTCTTGGCAAGATTTCAGAAGTGGCTTGTTATTGCTTACTTCCTTGGAATATGAGAATGTGATCAGCCCAAAATCACCCAGCTGGCTTTGTGATATCATTTATATCATATAAACCTACATGAATAACATCTTATTCACTGTCTCTATTCTCATTTTGGGTTGTTAGGTAAAAGTTGATCACAAAAGTCTTATCTGTTTTAGTATTTGAATCAAGGACATTTCTCCCTAGTCATGGGGTAACATTTTTTTGTCTTGACTTCTACTTATTGTTGGGTCAGCTGGGTCTTGGTACACTGACATTATAATTGAGTGCTTTTATTTTGGTAGAGAAACTATGAGTGATCCATGAATAATACATAAAATTATTTTTGAATACAGGAAACAAATAACTATATCAAATTAAGCTGAAATTCACATACATATACACACAAGAATTTTAAATAATATGAAGTCTTACTGAAAGCCTATTTTGGGGGCAATTCCACAGAAAGGGATATCACTAATCCTAATTTCCACTTACCCAGATCTGTAATGGTGTAGACCATTTTAATTGGCCCATCCAGAGAAAATTCTATGGAAGTCCATAGAATTGCTAAGCTTGTTCCTTCATATCTATACATTTTACATATGTTTTTCCTAGTATACTGTAGGTTTTTCTTATTGGTTTATGTTATTTTCACCAATATAAGCATTTTTGTATTCTTAATATTCTTCATTCTTGTAGCTATTTTTTCCCAGATTTCTGCCTCAGAATATTAGTTGCATTTAGTCCAGATTTCAGTTCATGAAATAAATATTAGGTAAGCTTTTATTAAAATATGAACCACATTATTCTGTCATCAATTCCTCATCATAACACTTTATAGCAAAGAATTACATATTGATAGATAAATGAAAAAGTGTTTCCTTTAGTTTGTTTTAACCTCCTGCTAATCACAAATGGGAAAATGATGCTGCATGATTATTTAAAAATCTCTAACATAGCAATTTTAATCAACATCTTTTCCCATGATGAAACTTTTAATTAGCTTTTCTTCACAAGACTGATAGTTTAGTAGCACACTCATTTTAGTTAACAGACATTTTAAAACTATATCCTTCATCATGTTCCAAGTATGGATGCATATAATTTCAATACTGCCAATAGTAAAGTCCAGACCAACAAAGTAAATGTCTTTCTTCTTGCTTCCCCCCTCCCCCCAAAAAAACCTAAAGAAATATATTAATTTCCTAGTTTCTCATTAGAGATGTAAGTATCAGTGTGGTTAGCAGCCTATTATGAGGGGACAGCTAGACAGGACTCATGCACCCATGCAAACCCATAATATAGAGTTCCTTGGTTTTAGCTTTGAGCAGTAATTAACCCAATCTCTGGTTTATTTGTTTGTTTGTTTATTTATTTATACCCTGTCTTTATTTATTTTTTTACAAATAAGTCAAGGCAGCAAACATATTCAACACACCTTCCTCCTCCTATTTTCCCACAACGACAATCCTGTGAGTTGTGTTGAGCTGAGAGAGAGAGTGACTGGCTCAAAGTAACCCAGCTGTCTTTCATGGTCAAGCCATGAACAACTTGAACTCACAGTCTCTTACTTTCTCACCATTTAACAATTAATAATAGATGAATCAACTCCATAGCTTCTTTAGCAAGCCATAGTTAAAGCAAACCATGGCTTAACATGAGTACATCAATTCAATGCTTCCCTGAGCTTATTTGATAGAGATGCTATTCAGTCCTTCTAGATTTAACTTTGACCCAGAAGTTAATATACTACCAGAAGAAAGGTTCGAGAAGATTAGTACAATGAAGTACTTATTCAAGTATTTTGAAGGGAAGGCCATTTTCTCATACAAAAGTCTATAGAAAGTGAGAACACATTATTGATTCTTTAAGCTTTGCTAGCTTTGAATCTTTGCACATTGCTGACAGCCACAAGAGTTGACAGCCTTATTGTTGCACTTAATTAACCTTGCAAGACAAGTGCTTGTTTTGTGTTGGAGACAAAACAGTAAAAGAGCCATATACATAGTGATCCAAAATAAAGAACCACGTAATCTGTCCAGATAGGTAGATTTAAAAAAAATAGAAAAATAAATATGGTCTGAAAACAAATAATTATTTGTAACATGTTTAATGGTAAGGAAAGAACAAGGGGAAACATTGCCAACTGCAATATATAGTTAACATATTGTAGTTAGAAAATGAGGTGGCTCTTAGCTGCCTGGAGTAGACCACATGTATGTGAAATGCATGAGCTGACATTAATAGAGTATTGTGATTGAGACAGTACTAAGCAATATATCTTCTAATTTTTGATGAACTGTGTGCACAAAAATATTTTATGCCACTCTTTGAACTGGAGTTCATATGTATGTGCCATGAAATTATTGCACTAGATTATCAGTCTTCCATAAAATTAATAGCTCTTAACATACTTCAGGATGTCCACGTGAGTTGAAGTTATAAACATTTGAAAGTATTTATCAAAATAAAGCTCTGCTCACAGTCTGCATTAGATACTAAGAAAGTTGCTCTAACATACATAATTTTGTCACATCACCAAACTAATGAACAAATGGAATGGATACTGTAAGCAGGAAGAATAGTATTGGCTGAAAAATCTAAGCATCATGGTGAGAGCAGGATAAGATTTGTTTGGACTTCTTCGTCAGTCTCCACAACCTTGCCTGAAAGAAATAAGATGATAAGAGAGTGGCTGGGAGGTGCCAAAGGAAGCAGATCATCTTGGGGTGGGGGGTGGAGGGTAGAGGAAGCAAGATGGAGGTTGAAAACAGCTATAGAAATAGCACTTAGACTTATATACCTCTTCACAGTGCCTTACAGCCCTCTCTAAGCAGTTTAGAGTCAGCACATTGCCCCCAATAATCTGGTTTCTCATTTTACCCACCTCAGAAGGATGGAAAGCTGAGTTAGCCTTGAGAAGGTGAGACTCTAACTGCCATACTGCTGGCAGTCACCAGTCAGCAGAATTAGCCTGCAATGCTGCAATCTAACCACTGCACCACCACGGCTCTATAGGAATTTGGCGAGCTAGCATCCAAAAAACGAGAAGCTAAGCAATATTCAAATGGGAGAAACCATGCTAAAAATGAAGCAATTTTCTCTGGCACTAAATATAGACTGAAGTTGGCAGTCTGCAAGAACCAGGACTAGCTATCTGGATAAGCAAAGTGGGGGAAACCTTCTAACTGGATGTAAAATATTAGGATATTGAGGGATATGACATCACCTATCTACAATATACAACACAGTCCTTTCAATAGTTCCAAGAAGGCTCCACACCCATTTGCATCACTCAGGTGACCCTAATGACACAGATAAACCTCCAGGTGACCTTAACGACTTGCTAAAAGAATGCAAATGACCAGCTGTCTCCAAGGAGTATAAATCCTTCCATTCCCTACTATCCAGTCAGAGCTGAAGAAGCTTCTTGGATGAGAAATGAAACGTCTTCAAAGAAAAACCAGAAAGTCCAGTTGCCTCTTGAAAAAGCACCTTTGGGATAATGATGACCTGGATGACTGAGAATCTCCATAGACATTTAATGTTTTAATTGCTAATTGTGATGTCAGTGCTAAAAGCTTTATTTCACCCATTTTAATGGTTGGGGCATTTGATCATCAAAAGTTAAAATAAACTAATATATTTTTTCATTATTTTAATAAATTAATGTTCATGTCATTAGTTTGATGTCTTTGTTTTCATCTGTTCAGAAGATTAAACATGGACAGAGAACATGCTGTTCTCTGTCCATGTACCTCAAAACTATAAGAAAGAAATTGATGCTACAAAGTTAATTTTTCTTGCCCATCTTTCCTTTTATCACAATTATTTATTTTTATTCATCAAAGAATAACACAGTTTTATACTAGATGGGATATTTTTTCACTTTTCTTTGATGATTCAGCTTTGTTTTATTTAAGATATCAACGAGAACTATCACTGAAATGGTAAAAAGCAATGGAAATAGTATTAAAAGAATTCTCTCCTGATACTTACTTTACAATTCTTCACCATTTACTATCAAACTTTTGTAATAGTTCTTTTGTATAATTCTGCATATCCGCCCTAATATCAAAGATTTCTGTCATCAACAATATAAAAAAAGAATCAATTTTCTTTTAAAAACCAGTTCAAGCCATTTATAATTTGTTTTTTCTTCGCATTTATTCTAATGAATTTTGGCAGCTATCTTTCTGTTTTTCTGTCCAAGTGAATACAATGAATTTTGGAATATGTAACTTGAAATCACATTTCCTAACAATACAATTAGAAGCTTAAACATTGCTGACCTAGCAAGAATTGGCCTATAAATGCTTGCAATTATACCTTTGTCTCTGTCTATCATTAAAAATGTTCTACCACTTCTCATCTATTCTTCAGATTTTCCAATTTATACTATTTCATTAAACCGAGTAGCCAATCTTTCATGGAGAGTCATCACATATTTAAGTCAAAATCTATGTACTTAGATCTTTTTCAAGTGAACTTAAATTGGTTGTTAATTTTATATATTTAATCGTTTTTTCTTTTCAGTTGTTCTGTGATCTACATAAATTTACGATATGCAAAATGAAAGACTTTGAAAGGTATCAGCCACACTTTTGAAACAGTATTGTTAGCTAGCCCGCTTTGATCGTGCTTGAGCCCCGTTGTAAGTGTTTTTGTCTGTCTTCTAGTCAGCTGTATACTTTTTCCTCTAACATAAGTTGTTGGGCAGGCTTGTGCTATATTTCTTTTAACTTTTTTTCACTGTAAGCCATCCAGAGTCTCTGTGGATTCGGGCAGCCTTGAAACTGAAATAACAATAAGGTGTGTAACCAGGAAAAAAAAATCCGTATAAAAAAAGGCAGGAGGTATAAAAAAAAATTCAGAGGATGAGAAATTATTTTGCCACTACCTTGGGTCATCTCACAGGCATTTGGCTACATTTTTATTGATTTGTAATGAGAATCTGAAATCTCCATTTCAAGGAGACAGATAATTCTTTATTTATTTATCAGTAAAATTCCTTTTAAAGTGAATCTTATTTTTTTATCAGCCTTTATATCTAGCTCAAATGAACACTAATGAATCTCCAGAATCAACATAATATTTACATAGGAAGTGAATATCTGTCGTCTTGATACAAATAAACTATAGTTCCTAACATCACATTAATCAAGCTGTCTGCATTTAGAGTCAAAAGCTTTATATATCCCTGTTCTACCTTGTACCCAAAATGTGTGTTTTGTTTATTTTGTTGCTATCAGTTCTGTTGATGTTTTCTGAATTCCCAGTAGAGCTCTTCAATGTAAGACCTGCAGAACTCAATGGTTCCATAAGCTTATTATCACAAACATAGCCTGACTTAGCTAGATACCTAATTGCCAGTGCTCTTGTATTTCTAATTCTACTATTAGTGAATTTTGCCTAGTAAGGTTCTCCCCATAATGTAATAATGGCTGCATTCTGAATTTGCCTTATCTTCTTTGGATTTCTTTTATAATTAAATGTTCCATTACACTCTACCATTTGGATAGAGCAACAGAAGGAATAAGAGCCAGTTAGTTTAGCAGTTAAATATACCAGGCTAGAAACCAGGAGACTATGAGTTCTAGTCCTGCCTTAGGCACAAAGATGACCTTAGACCAGACACTCTCTAGGAAGATTTAGGAAGCAGGCAATGGCAAACTACTTCTGAAAATCTTGCCAAGAAACCTGCATGGGTAGTTGTTAGAAGTCAATTGTGACCCAAAGGCAGAAGACAAAAATGCATTTCATAGGGAACTTCAGTATCTATAACAAAGATGTTCAGGAACAACAGAATGCAAATGAAATATTTCCCATTGTTTGTCTCAAATTCTTTCAGATTAGGTGTAATTAGTTATACAGGGCTGCCTTTACCTGACTAAGACAATCTCTGGTTTATTTGTTTTTATTTATTTGTTTATTACATATGATTTTATGCTGCTTGGTTTGCAGAACTGTTAATTCACAGTGTCTTTGACAACTTTGGTAGTTTCTTAGCCAGTTTTGCCAGACGGAATGCAGCCCTTTCCACCAACAGAATAGAAATAAGGTTGCAGTAGCTAATGGTTTCCCTAATACAATTGAGATAAATCCTTTTTCTCCTTAACAGTAATTTGTGTTCTGGAAGGTTTTATTCCCTGCACGTGGAAAAGCAATTTGCAGATAGGTACAGCTATGGTATGTTGGGCAAGCACTGTAGCAAAAGGCCACAGATGATCAGGCAGAATCTACACTTTTGAAAATGAAAGGAAAAAAATAATCAAACACATAATAAAGATTGCCTATGCATAACTGCGTATGTGTTAAGAATGAATATGCAGAAATGTTTAAAAAATACCTGTCTCTGATGATGCAGCTATAGGGGTTTGGGAAAATATTTATTTAATGCATTTAAAACCTCTATATTGGGTTTTCCTACACCAAAATATTCAGTATGATGGGGGGAAAAACACCAATGTGCAAAGTGAGGTGAGGAGAATGGTGTAGGATTTTAGCTTGAGAAAACAGATCCCTTTGAAAGACCACACTGTTCAACAGTCCCTTTGTCTCCGGACTTTAATTTAAGCCATTTGAATCACTGCATTTCATAATCCCTCCATTTCAAAATTTCTGCTTTCAGCCCTAATGCTACTGTAGCCTTTTCTGCAGATCATTATAGATACTGTGAGATCAAAACTCCTTCCTGTTTCACTCTCTTGTGGTATCCCGAGTCTCTACAGATTATATTAATCTGCATACTTTGCCAGGAGGGCTACTCCTGATCTTAATGGACAGTTTAGTCAGAATTTCCTCCCAATACTTCTATCTGAGTTGCTATATCAATGTCCTGATTTCTCTTGTCATGAGTCTTACTGCAGTCTTGCTGCAGTGATAATACGACAAACGGCTGCCAATTGCTAATAGAGTTGGCAGAGTTGTTACATACTAATCAGCTTTCTACAGTCAGATTCTTGATGACAAAGGCTTTTATTGTTTTATCAAAACGGGATTTAGATGAGTAGTTAGGGGACTAAACCCTACATGCTCCTCTAGAAGGATAGCCTACATAATCCAATAGTAGCCTAAATAACTAGAACTCTGATATGTTTTCCCATCACTAAAACCTTCAATTAATTTAGCACTTATAATTTTAGTCATAAATACCATGCAACCATTTCTCAGAATCAGGCTTGCCCAGAGAGAACTTATTCATTAATTAGCCTTTTTGTGTTGTTCTCCCTTCTCCCTTCCAAGCCTATTAAATATTTTCATTGCTGTTCTTGTGGAGAAACATTTATCTTCAGGCTTCTTGGCATTCACTACCAAGGTAACCCATTTTCTCCCTCCTTCTTTTCTTTTTTCCCCACTTCCCCTATTTCTATTCTTCTGCATTTGTCATTGTTTCTCAAATTACCTGCGATCATGGATGTCTAGAGATCTGTTCAACAGTTCATCTGAGATGTACTGACACCTCATCGCTGCATGTTGGTTCCCTAACTTCATTTCTTGTAGCCATTGTTAATTAAATATTCAGAAAATCTAGGGACTGCCTAATTAAACAAATATTTGCTACCTGTATTTCCACATCCTTCTTATTGCTAAGAGATTACTTCTTCAACTGTGGAGAGATAAATTTATGATCCAGTGAATTGAAGACTTATTGTTACCAGAGACTTACAAAGGGATTTACAAATTTTGATTATAAACAGGTAGTCCTCACTGAAATTGGGAATAACAATTCTGTAGCAAAACATCACATGACCATTTCAACTTATGATGGCAACCCTGACTGTGACTGCTAAATAAATTACTGGTGGATGTTGAGTGAGACATTATGTGACCATCACTTCTAATCTCCTTCCACCTTTGCCATTGATTTTGCTTGTTGAAAACAGAATCGAATTGAATCGAATAGACTAGACTAGACTAGACTAGAACAGAACAGAACAGAACAGAACAAAACAGAACAGAACAGAACAGAACAGAACAGAACAGAACAGAATAGAATAGAATAGAATAGAATAATAGAGTTGGAAGGGACCTTGGAGGTCTTCTAATCCAACCCCCTGCTTAGGCAGGAAACCCTAAACCATTTCAGAGAAATGGTTGTCCAATCTCTTCTTAAAAACATCCAGTTTTAGAGTATTAACAACTTCTGGAAGCAAGCTGTTCCACTGATTAATTGTTCTAACTGTCAGGAAATTTCTTCTTAGTTCTAGGTTGCTTCTCTCCTTGATTAGTTTCCATCCATTGCTTCTTGTCCTGCCCTCAGGTGCTTTGCAGAATAGGTTGAGTCCCTCTTCTTTGTGGCTGAATATCACAGATGACAACCATGCAGCCATGGATGCTATGACTGTCATAAATGCATGCCTGTTGCCAAATACCCAAATTATGATTATGTTACTGCCAAGATGCTGTAACAGTCACAACTTTGATAACCAATCCTAAATCTCCTTGTTGAGCACCATCATAATTTTGAATAAGTGGTCATTAAATGAGGACTATCTGTAATGACAGTAATTATAGTAAAATATGCTTATCTTTTATTGAAACTGTTTTGTAAAACTATCCAGCTAAATACATATAATTTTTGTTGTTGCTTTGCTTTCCTTATTTTTTCAATATTTTATATTTTTCCTTCTATTTAATTGAAAGGAAATTTTAAAAAGTAAACACTTCAAGTTTTCCATTAAGATAATTTTCCTCATATATTTATTCTCATTTCTTTCATTTAAAAAAAAAAACCTTAGTAGACAATTTTAAAATTAAATTTTACTAAAAAAAATGTTATCTGAAATTAAGCATTTATGTACAGCTTGAATTATATCACATACTCCAAGCAATATAATAGGAATTCTTAGCAAATTCTTGCTGGTTAGTTATGTTATCTGAGAGAAAACTCCTCGTGCTATTTCATTTCAAGAGAAAGGATGCTGCTTCTTGATGATATCAGTAGATTCAGAGCAGGGGTAGGTTCTAAATTTTTTTACTACTGGTTCTGTGGGTGTGGCTTATTTTGTGGGTGTGGCTTGATGATCATGTGACAATTCTTTAGGATTTAGCAGAGATACTGGTCTACCAGACTTTTAACTGCTTGCAGAGCTGTACCGGTCTACCCATTTGTTTTTGGATGCACTGGTCTACTCATTCATTTTTGGAGGCACCAGTCTACCCATTTGTTTTTGGAAGCACCGGTCTACTCATTCATTTTTAGAGGCACCGGTCTACCACCACACTGCCTTTTAACATTGATCAGCTGTAGGGCGGCCCTTTGAAGTCCCGCGGCAAGAGTTTAAACAGTTTTTTTCCTTCTAGCCAATCAGTTGGGATTCAGGAGGCAGCAATAGATTGGGGTGGGGCCAAATAAAAGGTAAGAATAACACGGGTGGGGGCCTGGGAGGGCCCAGCTCCCAAACAAAGAGAACCAGTTGGGTGACGTCATATCATTACCGCTACCGGCTTGGCCGAACCAGGCCGAACCAGGAGGAACCCACCACTGATTCAGAGGTGGCTGAGTGGCAGGCAATTGAAATGGAAGGTTAGGTTCCATATCCAACTGCTTCTTTTTTATACCTTATTTTATTTTACCTTATTTTATACCTAACTTTGATCCTCACACTTACTATAGTAGGTAATTTGGAATGGCCGCAGATGTTTCGCAGGAGTATCAGATAATTTTGGATATTGGGAGCACATCCTCACTCAGAAATTCAGACACAATTTTTCAACAAAGACCAGAATCAATGCTCCATCAAAGATTAAATCAACAAGCATTTTGTACTCACAGATTGGAAGCTTGAATGATTCAGCTTGCAGGACAGCCACAAATTGAATTCTAATCCATTCTTTGATTGCCTTGGTTCTAAAGAGTGTTTCTAAATGTTCTGTTACAACATATTTAGGTTGTTGATATTAATCTGATTTCCAGGGATGAAAAGCCAACGACACAGCAGGATGAAGAGCCAGCAAGTAGACTGGCTTTACGTAACTTCTCTCCAAACAAGGAAAAGACTTGATATTGGCCAAGTGTTCTTCACAAGGAGATCACAAGATACAAATCACTAATGCAGGGCTTTCAAACTCGCAGCCCACGGACCATGATGCACCACACAGTAGTCATGCCCACAGCCGGTTTAGTGAAGGGGGAAAAAGTCACGATAAGTCAGGTGATGCTGCTGTAATGCCACAAGTTTTACACTCCTGCTCTAATGGGTTTAAAGCTCTGTGATAAGAGGGAATAGTTATGTTGCTCATCCCATGATTAGCACCTTTAAGGACACTTTTCTAACTACTTTTAGAAATTTCTTATTATTTATTAATAATTAATTACTATTAGTTATTTTCAGCCATTAGGAATCTTTGGATCAATAAGTCTGAAAACACCAAGTAAATTTTCTTCAATCCTGAGTGAAATAATTTTTTAAATACAAGTTTAAGGACTTAATTATCTTTCTGCAAAAAGGTAATTAAAACTTTAAATTTATAAAGTTACAAACATACTAAAGGTTCCAGGTAGATTTCAAATAATATTTTGGAATTAATTATAAGAATTAATCCTGTGGAAAAATACTTTTCTTTTGAATTCTTTAAATTCAAACTATTTTAACAATCAACATATTGAACAATATTTTTGAACAATGGAAACAAGTTAATTTTAAGAGTGTCTGCCTCTATGGGTAGACTATTTAAAAGATGTTATGGAAATGGAACAAATTTTACCAGATAAAACTGTGATTGATATGAAAGTGGATTTAAAATTGACAAGCTACAATGATGATATGGGAAAAGGTGCTACGTTTACACACATACACACAAATTAGCTGATGCCTTAGTAATTAAAAAGGATATATAAATAACAAACTAAGAGACTGCCAGGATAATTTTCCAATATTAAATTTACAAAAGAGATTTGTTAAAGCTTTGAGGAAGGGACAAAGAAAAGAATTGAAAAGAAATCAAGTTCTGGAATATTATTTGTAGGGACTAAAGATCAAGATTGTTACAAGTAAAAGGAAGGGATCTAAACTCATTTGATGAGGATATATATGTTGCTATCTTCTTACCAAAAGTCCATTACTTTTAATGGACTTTTGCTGATCAGGATGGTGAGGTTTTTAAAGAATTTGTTTGTAAATAAGAAATGGATTATGGTAATAAAAGATCATTTGTTGTATTTTAAGAGAATCTGATAATTTAGTAAAATTGTACATACATGTGATGAAGGGGGAAAGTCATTTATATATTTATTTCATTTTTTTATGCTATTCTTATTTTTTTGTTTCTTTTTTCTATTTTCTTTTTGATTTTGCACCTTCTGTTTTTTATTTTTTAGTTTGTAATGTTTGTTTATCACTGAAGTAATTTTTAATAAGATTTCTATTTTTTAAAAAGAATGTGCCTATTCATCCAATATAACTTTCTTCTACCAAAAAAGATAAAATCATTAGAAGCAATAAAAGACTCAAATTCTTGCTGCATTTTGCATCACAATTCAGACTTCAAATGAAATGTTGGAATCTTGTCATTAAGAATTGTGATATTTTGGCTCAGAAATGAAGTGCCATACATCAAACAAACAACTTTTATTGGAAGTATGGAAAGTTAAGTACCTTTGCTTACTTAATCATTGTCATCAATCAATTAATCAATGTCATTTAACAACCTTTCCCCTTGATAGTCACCATATTTCATTTAGAAAAGTAGTCTTGTATTTATTGCCTCTTCTTTCACACAGTACATGGAAAATATAGTACCCAGATTTCACAGTTTGCTCCAGGGTTGAACTGAGAGCAGGCAGAATTAAAATACAACTGCCAACTGTTTTAGTGAACAGAACATTATATGAATTTGCATTAAGTTCAAGGTTTTTTTCATGTGACTAGTAGCACCCTACATTTATCTGTACATAACTAATCCTTATCCCACATTATTCCACATCATGGCTCATTAAATAGTTCTTAACCTTATACTTTTCCTGTATACTTTGCATTTTCAGTGATTAACACACTTCACAGCAATTGTTTCTTTATATTGTCTGCCAGATTTTGTATGACATTACACAGTACCATTCAACAAGGTAATGTTATCAGTAGTTCATGTTGATTTTTCTTGGACCATAATATTTTTCAACAACCTGGCAGCTGGGTTGACAAGTTTTTCACTTATGCCGTGACTTTTACCCGCTTTTGCTAAGAGGAGTGCAGTTCTGATTGATGCTTTGTTTCATCCCCATTCTTAGCAACAAATGTCACTCTTTCTGATTGGAAAGGATTGTTCTGCAATCTTTATGAAAAAAAATCTCTGTTGGTTTACTGGAGAATTCATTGTACATGGACTGCAATGTTGCAAAAGCTTTGAAGGCTTCATGGATCGTTTCACAAAGTTTCTTAACATAAAAGAGAAATTCATCGCCAGTGCAATGAAAGTTTATTTTTAGAACCTCACTGTCATATTTCTCTTTTTCCTTTTTTTTTTTTTAGGGTTACCCATGCAAAATCACAGTTCTACATAGCAAGCACCACATGGTCAAAACCAAACCTAGCGCTGTTTACTATGGCACTTTGCAAAATTTTAATATTCACTTTGCTTCCCCTTCTACAGGTAGTACTTGACTTTACAACATTTCATTTAGTGATTGTTCGAAGTTACAATGGCACTAAAAAGTGACTTATGACTGTTTTTCATGCTTACAACCATTGCAACATCCCCAGGGTCACGTGATCAAAACCCAGTTGCTTGGCAACTAACTCATTATTTATGACAGTGGCAGTGTCCTGGAGTCATGTGATCAGCAAAGCAAAGTCAATGGGGAAGTCAGATTCACTTAACAACTGTGTTACTAATGTAACACTGCAGCGATTTACTTAATAACTGTGGCAAGAAAGGTGATAATATAGGGCTAAACTCACCTAACAACTGTCTCACTTAGAAACAGAAAATTTGGGGTCACTTGTGGTCATTAGTCAAGGAATACCCGTATACTTCAGTGAATCAGTTTTCACACACCGAGCTATTTTTACAAATCAACAGGAAGAACACCCAATTTTTGATCTGGCCATCTGATCATTAGTGCATACTAAAATGAAATGGGGCTACAGCAGTAAGCAAAATTTGGTGGATTGGTGGACTTCTCTCTCCTTTTTTGCAATTTAGGTTCTTTGATGCATACGGTCCTGCTATTTTTCTAAAACTATCATTCTCTTCAGATAATGTAATAATAATAACATTAATCTGACACCTCTCTTAGCAGCATAATTTTTATGGGGAAAAAATTTCTAGAAGGCCAAGGGCAAATTTCTGTAACGAAGAAGAACTAATGCTTTACTTGGCAGAGTTGTTTTAATTGTGTAGGTTGTTCCATGTTTGTGCCAAACTTATATATCACCCTGTCATACTCACAATGGGTGTCTACCTTTCTTACTCTCAATCATTTTGAAGAATGGGATATTTCATATGCTCTTCCATTTCAGCTACTGACGTTGCCTTCATGTGTCTGCAGTACAGAGGGAATTTTTATATCTAATAATGCTAGAGGGAAGTGTCTTTCACATACTCCATCAACTTCCTGCTGCTTCCATGCTAATTTTTCACCCTTTCCTAAATGTTTTATCAACCTTAGACAAGCATGTGTGAAAACCACTTTCTTCTCTTTCCACTAACAGCTGGATGAGACTTATGACAAGGTGTGCATAGGCACATGCATGTATTAAGTATCTCCTAAACATGTTTAGTATGTGGAACCAAAATATTTGGGAAAAAATATTTGTCAATGGCAAAGCATAAGCTTTGCATCCCAGAATGGTTTTGGTCTGAAATCTTGAATTGCTGGTTTAGAGTTTATACAAAATCAGTCATTTCAGGCAAAGGATGCATTTGTTCTTTGAGTAATAAGTTTCTATAGTTAAATGGAAAGTTCTTGTATACCTGATAAATATCTAAAAATGTTTAGATATTAAAAATTAATAGAAGTCATGTTAATCATGTTTCAACTACAAATCACAGACCTTGTTCTCCTCCTCTCCAACTCAACATAAAAAAAGTTTTAAATTGATCCAAATGATAATAGTAATAAAAAGCTGACCAAATCCCAACATTCTTTGCAGGGAAATAAACATGTCCTAACTCCAGGGTATATTCATTTAAACTATATATATATATATATATATATATATATATATATATATATATATATATATATATATATATATATATATATATATATATATATATATATATATATATATATATATATATATATTTCTTACTTCTTCGTAGAACCGAGAACCGAGTAGATGTGATTCTACTGAGCTGGAGCTACAAAAAAACCTTGGCTACGTAGGGAAAACCTGGCTAGAAGAAAAACATGTGTGTGTGTGTGTGTGTGTGTGTGTGTGTGTGTGTGATATTTTTGCAATCAGGGTTTTTCCTGTTTGAAAAAAGATGTTAAACGGCCATGGTGCGATGAAATCTCTATTCATCGCTTTCAGGCCTGTCAGACAGTTTATGTTGTTTCTTCTGAGACTTATGGGAGAAACAACATAAACTGTCTGACAGGCCTGAAAGCGATGAATAGAGATTTCATTCCACCATGGCCGTTTAACATCTTTTTTCAAACATAGGAAAAACCCTGATTGCAAAAATATCACACATTTATACCTATGAATTAAAAGGAATATATATATATATTAAAAAAGGACTTTCAAAAGCATTGAATAGGCAGAAGATAAGACAGAAGATGATTCTGTAGATAGAAGTACTATACTAAATTTTTGTTAGCTTTTGTTTTCCTTTGTTCCTAAATGCACTAGAAGTGTTTTGTTTTTGAAGATGAATGGCACTGCAGTTACCCAGATGTTAATGATTCTCCTATGATGCCAATTCATGTTAAACACATACTCCTTTCTCCTTCCCAGTTTTGCTTGAACCCTGGGGATGACTCTTAAAAATTAATTGAACAAGAAAAGGACGTTGAAAGATTTTATTCCCATCTTAAACAGCAGGCTTGCTACTAGTGTGCAGCGAGTGCTACGCTCAGTCTGCCTGTATGCCTAGAGGGGTTTGGATTTTGTTTTTCAATTATGTGCGAAAAGAAAGAAGCTGGAATGTCGAATCTTTTGTTAGCACTAAAGGTGTATTTCTTTCACAGGGTCATATCAGGCAGGGAAGTTACAAGGAGGTACAGTAAGGCAGTGGTGAAATGTAATATTTGTTACTACTGGTTCTGTGGGCTTGGTTTGATGGGCGGTAATGAGACTGGGTGGGCGTGGCCAACTTTTTTTTTCTTTTAAAACCATTTTTTCGGCTGAAGAGGTTGTAAAAAAAATGCTTTTAAAAGCCTCTGACGATCAGGCAAGTCAGCTGGGATCATCAGAGGCTTTTTTTTTCACTTTTAAAAGCATTTTTTTTGGCTGAAGAGGTTGTAGAAAAAATGCTTTTAAAAATAAAAAAAAGCCTCTGATGATCACGCGGCTCAGCTGGGCATGGGGGGGGAGGGATTTTTGCTACCAGTTCTCTGAACCACCTGCCACCATTGATACTGGATCGGGTGATCCAGTCCAAACCGGGAGCATTTCACCCCTGCAGTAAGGCTGGAACTCAATCTTTGTAATGTTGTTGCCTCTCTTGCTGGCCACCAGTCATTAAATATAACTCAAGATATTTACAATCCATTTGGTTCTGCGTGCACCCAAGAATCTTTACATATTTAACATAAGGTCACTGATAGTTTGTGAACTTTCAAGCAGAGATAAGCCTGACTGCAATTAAAAGGTATCACTAAATGGTGTACACCAGGGTGCAATTGCTGATAAAAAGCTGAAGGGAGCATGAACACTGAGTATGCATACCTGTATCTATCAAGGAACTCCCTCTACCGCTGTCTTCACAATATTATTAAAAGTATATATCACAATATAGTGTTAAAGTACCTAGGTGTATGACCTATATTCAGAAGTTATTTTATACTTAATAGTAGTTACAAACTTTATTTCTATAAGTTAAAGAATCTATTTTTAATAGCACTATTAAAGATGCAGTGATATTGACCTGGAAGGTTTCACAAGACAATTAATATAGTTACTTGTAGAGAAGACATTCAATAGTAATAGAATTCTTGGGCTTCTTACAGTAGAATAATTGTAGCTTGTTTTAAAACATATCGCCATTCCACTGCTGTCTTGTTACCACTTTCTTAACTCAAAACATGTATTTCCCCGAGAGCAGGGGTTAAATCTAAAATTTGTTATTACTACCGGTTCTGTGGGCATGGTTTGGTAGGAGGGGGTAATATGACTGGGTGGTCGTAGCCAACTTTTTTTTTTAACTTTTAAAAGCATTTTTTGCAGAAAAAAATGCTTTTAGAAGCCTCTGACGATCAGGCAACTCAGCTGGGATTGCCAGAGGCTTTTAAAGGCACTTCTTTTTTCTACAAACTTCTTCAACCAAAGAGGCTGTAGAAAAAATGCTTTTAAAAGCCTCTGATGAGCCCAGCTGAGCCGCACGATCATCAGAAGCTTTTTTTTTACTTTTAAAAGCATTTTTTCAGCTGAAGAGGTTGTAGAAAAAAATGCTTTTAAAAGTAAAAAAACAGCGTCTGATGATCGCGTGGCTCAGCTGTGCTTGGGAGGGGGTATGCCAGGATTTTTGCTACTGGTTCTCCAAACCACCCGCCACCATCACTACCGGATCGGGCGATTCGATCCAAACTGGGAGCATTTTACCCTTGCCCGAGAGTACAATATTATGTGAGCCTAGAGAAAGGGTAACAATTGCAGATCCAAGACACCAAGACATTTCTTCTTAGTAAAAGATATTTTAAATTCTGATATTACTATATTTCTATAGCTGTAAGAATATGTTTCTAATAATTGGTCTGCCTTCAAATATTGAGTAAGTATCATATTAGGAATTTGATTGCTTGATTATTTGATATCTTGATTATTGTTAATTTTGTGGGTGTTCATGAACATGTGCTCATGTGTTCCTATGTATAGTAAAATAGTGATCCTTGTTGTTTCAAGAGTACCAATTGTCATAATGAGCTTTCAGAGACAAAATTAGAAAAGCCTGGAATCCAAAAACATCAAAGAATTTTACAACTGTTCAAAATTATGGTCTACCTCCCCCACGCTACTTACAACTCAGATTCAAAATTCCAATGCCATCCCCTCCTCAATCACCTGATCACATTTTGGTTGCTTGGCAACCAGCTCACATTGATGGCTGTTTGTAACAGCCTGCTAAAAGATTATTATTTTTTTTGCCAGAAACTGGCATTTACTTCCTTAAACTTTACTGCTTAATTATTATAGCTTTTGCTTAATGACCATGGCATTCACGTTCTTAACAATCACTGCAAACATATTGTAAATTTGGGTGCGGTCATGTGATTGCCTGGTTAATAACTGACATGACTTACAATCAAAATTAAGGGCTCAATTACAGTCATAAGTCAAGGTACCTGTTGGAAGCCTATTATGTCTTGGCTTCCTTTTTTTCATAACTGATTACCGTATTTTTCAGAGTATAAGATGAACTTCCCCCCCCAAAAAGAGCCTGAAAATTTGGGTGCATCTTATACTCCAAATGTAGTTTTTTTGAAGCTTTTTTTCCAGCCCTATGAAGGCGCTAGCAAGTGAAGTGATCTTCCGCTCCTCCCTCTGAAGCTCAGCTGTGCTTTAGAAGTTTTTTTCAGCCCTAATGAGGCGCTAGCGAGTGAAGCAAGGTGGGTTTTACTTACCTTTAGTACCAGTTCGCAATGGGGCCGCGCACATGAACGCTTTTCTGCACATGTGCAGAAGTGTTCTGATGACATTGGGGTCAGTAGGTGGAGTCTCCCACCGGTTTTACTACTGGTTCTATAGAACCAGTGCAAACTGGGAACAACCCACCACTGGAGTGAAGTGATCTCTGTGCTTTGCCTGCTTTTCTCTCAGCTGTGCTTTAGAAGCTTTTTTTAATCCCCAAGCAGGGGATAAAAAGTGCACGTGTGCGCTCAAAACCAGCAAAGTGTCCTTAGTCTGGTGCTGAAGCTGACCAGACTAAGGACACTAGCCAGATGATGCCTGGTAGGCAGATTGTTTTTTTCTATTTCCCCCACAAAAAACTAAGCTGTGTCTTATACTCCGGTGTGTCTTATACTCCAAAAAATACAGTACTTTCCAATTTGCAAATCTGTAAACACAAGACATGGGACTTAAACTCAGCATTTAAAATATATTAATCACATTTTTGGACTAGCTTCCTTTAAAACTGTAGTCCAAATGAAGGATACGCCTAGTTGGATTCAGCTGTGGCAAAAATGTTGACTCAAAGACCTTAATATGTTTTATCATTTCTAGGAACCAATGAAATTGTTTTTAATCATCTGCTGAGATCAAATCGAATGTGACAGCCATTTTATAGCACATTTATACAGTCTGATCTAGAGCAGAAAACTTCGTAAAGGATACCTAACTGCACATGGCAGATATCATATTGCTGCTGTGCTGATACCAAGACAGTGAAATTTCATAAATAAGATAATCACATGCATCATAAAAAACCTTCAGAGGAAATGAATTCCTAAACTTCATATAAAATTATATAGATATCCAGGTGTTCAATAAAATGCTAACATTACCCAGTAATATTTTCCTAATTATTAGGTTGCTTAAGTTATAATAAATATATGATAATTTACTGAATTGATTTGTTTTAAGCTTACCAGAGAAAGCTACAATGTGAGTAAAAAGCTGGTTTCTTCAACACATCTAATAGTCCATAATTCCAAACATCTGATACAAGTAAGCACAAATATGTTGTCATTTTGCAGTGCAGCAGTGTGGCATAGAACAAAATAATTTAAAGCAGAAGAAAGGAAAGCATTTGTTTAAAAATACCATTTTATATATTTTTCTTTGCCTAGGTAAGAGAGAGATGGATGTCACTCAGCACCACTCAATGTTTGTGTAAGACTCAATCACACTTCAGCTATTCCACACCTGGAAAAATGACATGATATAAGGATAAACGATCTTGAGAAGAAAGATGAGGGGAGTTGGTTTTTTTCTGAAAAACATTCATGCTGCCTGAGTTTGAAGAGACTCAGTTATGAAATGATAGCAATTTCTAGCCACTTAAGACAATGGCAGAAGAAGAGCCTATGCTTTCTTTGTTATCATAATTAAATCATGTAGGAATTATAGATCCTTTGCAATCTAAATCCAGGCTACATCTTGGCCATAATATAGCCTGGCATTTCAACTTGTAAATTTAGAACCATGCTGAACATCTTAATAATAACTACTTGTTTTGCACATGTAAGCTTGCCCAGGGAAAAATGAGATGTGAATGGTACAAGACAGATAATCTATCCACATGCCTTAATGCTAATCACTTTTCTGCTTAGTATGTTTTATAATACCACTGCCAAACAGTTATAATAATCTGAATATCATCTGCTATAATCTTATGTATTGAGATAGTACGATCAGGTTGAAAAGCATATTATTTAAATTATTAATATGTTACCTTGTAAATACTGCCTTTTATATTTTCCAGTTCCTGCTTGTAATCACTAAACATTTACCTTGGAGTAAAATCTAGACCTGGTCCATGGGTTGTGCAAATAATTAGTCTCTCCTATATTAAATTCAATTACTTTATTAGATACTTGCTTAAAAATACACATATTGTACACTACTTCACAGGCTTTCTTTTTACAGCATAGTTCTGCCTTCTCTCTCCCATAGAGCCTCATTGACTCCACATATATCCTTGCAGACATCCAGATCAATCAAATTAGCCTCTGCTTTGCTTTCCTGGTACAGAACTGAGAATAACGGTTAGGTTCAATTCCTATAGAAAATCTTTCATAAGGGAGGTTTCAGGTGCCAGCTGACTCTAAAACAATTCTGAGTGGCTCACAATATAAAACAAATTAAAAACACAATATCATAAAAATAATCAACCACTCCATACAGAATATACAGAAAATCTGTCCAATAAGGCCAATTGAGCCACCCTAATTCAAAGTCTGGGAGAAGGTCTTTCAAAATGCTACCACAGTGGAGTAACACAGATGTCAGGGATAAACTCATTCTGGAGGGCAGGTGCCCTGACAGATATGGAGTTGGCATACCTGGGAAAATCTTAGAAACTTCTACAAGAACATTTTAAGAACAGAGATGATTGTGGAAAGAAAAGTCAATAATGGGACTTCTGGTTGTTAGGTGAAAGTACTTCAGTGGCTAAAATGAATTAGACCATGTAGTGGCTTTTGAAGATGGATTGTAGTTTGCTGGGAAACCACAAATCACTGATTAGTTTCCACCAGTTAGGATGAATAAGACCAGTTTAAGACTCTCCAAAAGTCACCAGAGGGCTCATCTATGGTGAGGAGCAACTGACAATGATGACAGGAGGAAGAGAGCTATTGGTGCATTGTATGGTGGAATGTGGAGTCCCAATTGACCTGGATATCATCTTGGGTGCTGGGTGCAGTGGACCTTTGTCATGCCAGGTACTGTGTCTAAAGTGGGCTATTCCCTTGCCATGAGAGTGACTGAAGGAAGCCAGAAGATAATGGACTTGGTGGTGCTCTGGATTTATGTGGCATGTTAAGGAGCTGAGGCCAATTGACTTGAGGCCAAGGAGGCAAGCTTGCTTCTAGGAAGACAGGTGGCCAAGCAAGGTCTCATACTTTATGGGACTTAACAATACATGGACCTTTGGGAGGTTGATCTAATGTCCACTAGAGAGTGCAGGGCAGTAAGTGGGTTCCACTTATCTTTGCTACTGGTTTGGAACTGTGAACATGCGTGCGTAGAACATTCTGCGCTTGTGCAAAGCGTCTGTGATGACATCCAGGCAGGGGGCCACCGCCACTACTGGTTCACCTGAACCGGGGCGAATCGGTAGAAACCCACCACTGGTGCAGGGTTTCTAGACTGAGAACTGGGGGTGCAATATGGAGTTGGTATTGTTGAGAATGTCAGCTGGCAGTTATTTGGTGTAGCCAGAGGCTTTCCTTTCTGCCTTATACCATCCACAACAACTGACACATTGCCCTAGGTTGAAAAGCAAGGTCCAGACAACAAGAGTCTAGACTCCAGCAGTATGTTGTTTCTCCTTGCCCTATGCACATCAGAAAAACAAATGTGCTCCAGGTTCCCTCAATTAAGTGTCATCTTCTTGAATTGAAAGAAGCTGCTTTCTCTCTGTCACTGTTCTTCCCTTTGAAACAGCATCGTCTCAAAGACATTCTTCATGGGTTCCAGAAAATCTTTAAAACCTGGCTCTATTAGGCTGTCTGTGAAGCTTGCTTTTTGTTGTTGTTAAGATATCCATGGAACCAATCAAGTCTTTTTTTTTTTTATGTTGGGGAATGCTGTTTTAGTCCAGTACCAATGTTGCTTTAATTGTGTTTTTTAATTCAGTCTTTTGGATATGATGTAAATCCCACAGAGTCTATTTTGGAGTTGGGCAGCCTTAACAAATCAATTAAATCAAGTATAAAATCAACCATCTGCAGGAAGGTTTGACAAATCAGTTTCATTCCTTAAATTACTTTATTAAAGAAAACCAATAAAGTAACTCATAAAAAGAGATAGTCAACAAACATAATCAGTATATGAAATTAACAGATTAAATATCTGACCATATTTAACCATATTATATAATACTGCAGAATTTTATTCTTATCTTTATTAATAAAAATGATGAAAACACTGCCACATATCATTAAAATTGTTGGTGCCTATGTATCCTATAACACATTTTATGTATTATTATTTTTTCTATAAGAACATGCCATTTTATTTAACCATATGTCAAATTATGGTGGGGGGGAGGTGGGGGAGTCTTGATTTCCAATAGTGAACTATTTTCAGTCTCCCTGGTAATAAGAATAGTAATAGGAATATTCCCTTTTGGCCAAGTGTGATTGGACACATAAGGAATTTGTCTTCGGTGCATAAGCACTCAGTGTACATACAAACAACAAAGTGGTGAATCATAGATCACAAACAATAAGTGACAAATCATAAAATACCAGTAGAAGGTTGTAGGAAAGAGAAGAAGATGAAAAGGATAATAACAATACAGCCCTATTACATGGTTAGATATCCTTAAGCATAAGACAGTGTTATGGGAATTAGGTGTTTATCAGAGTGATGGCATGTGTCTAAGTGTTTTGGATGCAGTGCCCTGTAGTGGCATCTTGAGGGGACAATTTTTGTTAACAATTAACAATTTTTATATATTGTTATATAAAATATATTGTTGTAATTGTTATATTAAATAGGTTTGGAGCAGATTATCAACAAACATAATTTATTCCTGTTACAAATGGTTTGGGGAAATAATATTGCTAATAACCTCATTCTTCTTATTCATCCCAGCTCTCTCCCCTGTATGACTTTTTTATTCCTTTCTTCTCATAGTCTTTCCAATAATTATTAATTTGGGAAATATCTTGCTAAAAATTTATTAAGATATATTGGGTACGGTGCTACTTATAAATTATTTACATATAAATTATTCTTGTTTTTTCCTTGCTTTGTGAAGGAATTATTGCCCTGCAATATTTGGAGAAGCATGGAATGCAAAGAAGAACTGCATTGTGATCGCCACATCAATTCAGGATCTATGCATAAATAAGCTGCTTGAAAAAATAGATTAAACATATTTGTTCCGTATCCTAAAAGGCCACTTCTGCATAAGACTACATTCCCACAACATGGTTAAACTGGCTACTGAATATAGTGATTCACAATACAATGATTCAAAACTTAGCAAAATACACTGGTTTTGCATAAATTTCTAATCCCTCAGATCAATTTAAAAAAAGCAAAACCTTGAAAAGCAAGGTTAACTCGCTTAACATATTGTTGAAATGTAACCAATAGTCTTTAGCTGATTTGATTAAACATGTTGTATGGATGAATTGCTCAAAATCTTGAGGCATCCCATTGTTTATATAGTTCCTACTTTAGTGATGAAATGGTGAGCTGATGGAACAGTCCTTTTTTCAGCAAAATATAGAACTACTTTTCCAACTTATTTAATTTATTTCACAGAAAATAGTTTCATGCATACATATCCGAGCAATATCTGACAAAGTTAAAGATTGGCATATAAACTATAACGGATAACCATATAAGATGAGGCAGATCCAATACATTTAAAATTCTGATTCATATCTGCAATACACAAAATGGTACTCTAGGCTTTTATGAATACTAAATAATCGCTAAGATAACTGATCAAAATCAACAGCGGTGGATGATTTATTTATTAAAAGATAATCAACCAAGCACTTTCTAAAGCTGACTATTTTCCCCACAAAACATTTAGTAAGGTTATATATTGCACATCACCCGAATTTAACAATTGTCCTCAGGAGAATGCTAGACTGGATCATTCATTAATTTGACCTAGCTATATTGCTCTAGTGAGTAACACATAGCCCCTAATCAAAGTGATTATATTTATAATTAAACTACAGAAGTGTAGTTAAAATCCCATCTTTAAAGATTTGCCATTAGAATTTTTGAATATTGAGCAGCTAGATATGCAACTTCAAAAATAAGAGTTTAAATGAAGTTGCCTGATTTCCAAATATATATTTTCCCTTGAGATATTTGACCTGAACTGATGAAATCAAAAGAGCAATTACATTCCTCAATATTTTTCCCTCTGATTAATATTATCCAGCCATATTGCTCACAATCCTTAAATCATTTTTAATTACAGATAAGGGGGAGAAAGCCTAGATGATGCTGAACTTTAAGAGTCTCCAGCTATGTGGTTAAATTGGGTTTTATAAGTGCATTGATTCATATTAGATAGAATTAAAATATCAAAGATTAAATATAACACACACAAAAAAGCATAACTGTGTGACTTTGCGAGTTAACATGTCCAGTGCATTGTTCTACTAATACTATTTGGTAAGTTTTACATAAACTTTACTTAGTATTTCTGAATAAACTTCCTAACAGACCCATATCATAAATAAAATGCATAAATATCACTTGTTTTACAAAGAAGTGCTAGTTAAACCTTTAAGCAGTTAATGCACTTTAGGTAAATTAGTAAGAAAACCAACTTCTTGCTTATTTGGGTTGTCATTTACACATACATTGTATACAAACATATTAAGGAAAAATTGTCTTGCTTATTTGCTTCTCCCCAGCATTTTCCCAGAAGTGGAAAATTCACTTTTTTTCCCAGATCAATTTAGTTGTCGACAGAAATTAACCAAGCTCTTTGTTGCTTGATCCTGACATTATGGGCTAAGAGAATGTGACTGACTCAAAGTCATCCAATTTGCTAGGACTACAACTTACAGTCTCCTGATTTTTTAGCCTGGTGCTATAATCATATTATCAAACTGGCAGACAACCACAGAAAGCTATGCCACTTTGTAAGTCATTATGATAATATGATCAGATAATAAGCAGATGACATGGAACTTATTTAAACATCCAGGAGAGGTGATGTTAATTTTTTTCATGAGTCCTGGTAGAAATCCAGCAGAAAACATATGTTCAATACTGCTGAAAATGATCCATACATAAAGAACATTTACTTTTGGAACAAGGATATTTTAAACATAGCTTCAATCTAAGACTGCTAAGGGGAAGGTATCAATTATAACATGCAAGTGAGGGTCTGCTCCATCATTTCTTGCATTGGTTTTATTTTATTTATTCATGAAATTTGTATGCCTTCCATCTTGCCAAGTTGAGTCTAAAAATTTTGAAAGTTGGAAAATAAAATTATTGTCCAACTCTTAAATGGGGTTCAATCTGCAGATAACAAAATTATCTGCCGAGGCAACAATAATATGGTTGAAATGGTACAGATGGTAATAATGTTTAGAAAAAGCAAAGCAGGATTGCAGAAGTACATGGAGACTACAATCCATTCCTGTTCTTCCATTCAAGAAATCTTGCTCTATCATCAAATGTTTTGTTGTACATCTAAAGACATACATTTAGTAGTTCTATTCTACAAGTAAAGCATATGAGAAACCATTGAAAGTACTGGGTGTGCTTAATTTGAAGAAGAAAAATCTAAAGGCTAAAGGAAAAAGGCTATGGAAAGCTATCACATAAAAGATGGAGCAAACTTGTTCTTTCCATTTTGGAGGACAAAAAAAAACAATGGGTATAAACTCTGTAAATGAATACTGGGAACTAAATTAAGACTGAAACATTCAAAACTTTGTTTCACACTTTATTTGTGAAATCAGAGTATACTAATTCAATATAAAATCAAATCCACCTGGTCTAAATTATCCTAATCAGTTCAAATCAGAACATCTTGTTTTCCATTTTACCATCAAAAGTTAGCTATCTGCATTCTGAATATGCTTCAGGATGAGATTATAGGATAATGGCAAGTGATAAATTACTGTCACTTAAAAATCATAGTTTGCATTTACAATGCATTAAATAAATAACATAAATAAATTAAATAAATAAAAAAAATTTAATTCTAATTTCGTACTACAAAACTTGATTCTCCATTTTATTATCTCATTTAGTCAGGCATGTTTCTTTTTTCATTTACCTTATTCAAGGTATAAAAAAAGTCCTTACTAGTATACCGCTTCCTATCAGAATTGTATAAATATTTACACAAAACAAACTTTTCTTGTATAGTAGCTCCATCCTTTCAAAGCTAAACTAAATACCTCACAGGGATTGCAGGTTATAAGAACATGCTTATCTCTATTTATATAGCCTTGTTCAGGCTTGAGACGACTACTTCAGATTCTGTGAGCATTCTATTCCATAACCAATTTGGTGGTACTTTTCTTAGAGCGAGATACTTAAGTAGAATTTAGACAAAAATTATGCCAATGATGCTGCACTCATCCTTTCATTGCAGAGCTTGCATTGAGTAGGATATTAACACATTTGTCTTTACAATTATGCTATTTTGTATCTCTCAGTCTTCCTTCAGATCATTTCAGACTGTTTTTAGAACATCTTTCATTTTCATTCCAATTTTTAAAAAAAGCCTAGAAAACAGTGGCAATCATCTTGATATACTGTATCACAAAAACAAGCAATCTGCCTGCCCTAATTCAAAGTTGGAAAATACCATTCCAATATTGCAATTAACTAAAATGATATTGTGTACAAGTTTTTAACTTTGCCGACAAAGGTTTGTATAATCAAAGCTATGGTTTTCCCAGTAGTTATATATGGCTGTGAAAGTTGGACCATAAGGAAGGCTGAGCACCAAAGAACTGATGCTTTCAATTTGTGATGTTGGAGAAGGCTCTTGACAGTCCTTTGGACTGCAAAGAGAGCAAATCAGTCAATATTAAAGGAAATCAACCCTGATTGCACTTTGGCAGGACAGATACTGAAGCCCAATATCAAGGTTCCAACTAACGAGCCCAAGCAAATCAGAACTCCGAGACACAGATCTCTCTCAAAGAACTTCTTTATTGGACACATCATATAAGCATGATTAAATGTAAAACCAATTCTGAATATTTCCTGCTGTTTCAGTATAGTTAAAATAGTAAATGATCCCTTCCCCAGGTGTCACAGGTCACATTGTCCAATGAGGTTCATTGGCAGGCTCATTAGGCACTCCTCTCCATTCTCATCCGACACCTGTGGAGATAACCTTGGTTCCCATGAGATAGATCGGTGTTCTGTATGGCAGTGCATGCCAACCTCCTTTCCTCCCCACCACACTGAGTGGCAACTGAGAACCAACAAAATGGCTTCTGCCAGGTTCTGTTTGAAGTCGACACCCAAGCTCAAATACTTTGGTGCCCTAATGGAAGACTCATTGGAAAAGACCCTGATATTGAGAAAGCTTGAACGCAAAAAGAAAAGGGGATGGTAGAGGAGATGGTTAGTATCATTGACACAATGAACATGAACTTGAGAAAATTTCAGAAGACGGTGGAGGAGAGGGGTAATCTGGCATGCTATGGTCCATGGGTTTGTGAAGAGTCAGACATGACTTAGTGACTGAACAACAACAACACCAACAAGTTTTCAAATTCTTTAAAATCCTTCCTTAACCATGATGTTACTAAAAACAAGGTTTGTAACATGGATGTTACAAAATAAGAACATCTGAAATTGGACCTGATGTAACAGCCATAAGGTTTGTTATATCTCAAGATAATGTTTGTTCATCCAACACTATCGAACGTTGATCAGTGATAGTTGTAACTGGCAGCATGTCTAATGCATTTGGTAGTGGTAGATATAATTGGTAGCAGGTTTGTCTGAGAATTACAAAACAATGCTAGGCTTTCCCCTTGTTGTCTCCATCCGGCTAATCACAATGACATTATGTGTACCCTGACATCACTTATCCATGGCAAAGATTTATGTCTCCAGTGATGAAGGTACATAAGCCATTAGCCCCACCTCAACTAGGGCAAAGTTCATCACTTCAAGCTTTAGCTGAGAATTGGGAGCAAAAAATGTTTAAGCTCTTTTAGCAATTCTTTGTGTTTTCTGCTTCTCAGTCACCAAAACTGTTGGTATTAACATATGGCAAAATACTCATAGACATAAGCAATCATAAAATTAGATGTTCAAAACTAAACTCTACTGACTTCAGAAAGATTTACTCATTATGTATGCTAGAGTGGATATCAGTGTGTAGATTACAGTTGCTGTGGGAAATCAAGTGTGATCTCTCTTTCTCTCACCTTGTGCTGATTATGTTAATCCTGGAACCTTTCTTACTCCAATAATCAGGCAGATGGAGTAATATAACAGCAAAAATTTCACAAAAAGTCAGTTTAGAAAACTTCTGTGCAAAATTATGGGAAAGCATTTTATCCACTTACCCACTTTTAGAACATAAGCAAGCCAAGTTTTCTTTATTATTATTGCTGTCATTTGCACTGACATGAGACGTATTTAGAGAAAGATGCTCTGAGGCTTCAGAACATGTGCCAAGTTGACTCATTGCAACCATCACCGTCATTCAGTCCATCACTGCTTAATGCTGACTGTATCTGACAAATGTACATCAAACCTGCCAGCCATTTGGATAACATGGGGATAGTTCTGACAGGTTGCCTTTTTGTTTTCCATTCAAACGTTATCTCAAGCTGGATGTTATATGTCTATTTTATTAGTAAATGTGGATGTTGAAAATTTAACAGCTATTCAGGCCTGTAGATTATAACTTATGTTTCAACTATTCTTTATGCAGCTCATAATTTGTACAAGATTTTCAATGTCAAAAGCCATATTTTTTTTCATATGCTGATTAAGCTTTTGACATAATTTCTTGGAAGTTTTTGTGGTGAGGTTAGATTTATTTGGGATTTTGGCCAAGTTTTTCATTCAGGATTTATATAAGTACATTCCAAAGATGATCTCAATTTTCTTTTAATATAGCAATACATCCTTTTGCCTGAAGGATTCTTGAAACATAAAGATAAATTACAGTAGGTTTTATTAAATAAAAGCGATATTTTCTTTGTTACAGTTAAAATGGGAATTTCTCACTTTTATTCCAAAAAACTAAAGAGGCTTTGTTCTGAAACATTTGCATGTCCTCATTCCTCCTGTCAGCTAAACTGTCTCTGATATGACTGTTGCCTAGTCTGATTCCTCTCCTCCTCTTCCTCCTGCTCCTCCTCCCTCAAATGCATTCACACAGACCATTACAGTTTACTTTAGAAGCTTCTGAAGTTCCCCAGAAAATTGAGATTCTGGAAAACCAATTATCGCTCCTATTTTTTTAAGAGGGGGGGAATAATTTTTCTTACTTAGCAGAATATTGGAAGGGAGTTATACAAAGGAGCTCAGGATTCTATCTCTCTGTCTATCAGCAGCATATTAACTTTGTAAAACTGAACAGAATGAGAACAAATGTCATGTAGTGGGAGAAACCAACAAAAAAGAGACAGAGTTCAAAATTAGGCCACAGCTGATGTGGGCTGGAGGTAAATAAATCCAGAGGAATAACTCCCAAAATAACTCCTATAAGAGAGGCAGTAAAGCAGCTATTCCAAATGCTGCTTCATGCTCTTAACTCCCGCCCCACACCATTTTACCTGAATAACACATAGCAATGGGCTGTAATCCACTTTATTATTATTTTTTCTGTTGTTCTGGGCTTGAATAAGAAGCTACGTGTAAAATTGTAGACTCTTCTATTTTCAATTTGTTCTAATATGTTCTCATTCAGAATCAGCCATGCCATGGCATTTTTATTAGCTAGAATATCAGCCTGGGATGCAATGACTGCCTCCAAATTAGAGATAATATTTGAAACTTATGAAGCAAGCAAATGGGACTTTGATTTGCAATTCATTGTGATCTCTATAAGCTATCATCCAAATCTTCACTAGTTACCCATTTTCAGAATCTCCATTGTCAGTGGGAGACTAGACAAGAGAAAAGAAGATCGAACTGGCTGAATGCCATTATAAAATAAATATGTAGACAGATTTCCTAGACTACTGTTTGATAAGATTGCTTGGTAAGATTGGTTCCCTACTTGATAAGTTTGGTCGTTCCATCCAATTCAGCAGGAGGAAATGTTGTGAGTGATTATTATATGATTATTGTGGTAGGTATAGGGTTTTGTATGCCGAGTTACGTTGTTGGGCAGCCATATAAACTATGCTATAAACAAACAAGCTTAACTATATACTTCTTGATATTGTCATATGCATAGCTTTATTTATCTTGATTATCATGGTACCGAGACCATTTAGGAATGAGAGACATACAGTACAAATAACACTTATAAATAGCAATAAAGATTTGTACATGTGTGTACAAATATTTAAGAAAGGAAAGGAAATGCATGGAGACTTTCATAGGAAAGGAATCCCTGTGAACTTTAGTCCACTATCTGTAACCAGCCATAGTGGGTTGCTCTCATCTCCATTTCAAGGGCCATTGAGCCAGCGCTGTCCAAAGATGTTTCCGGAGTCATATGGCTAGGATGATGTTATGAAGCACTTTTCTGTCCCATCGAAGTACTATCTATTTATAGTACTGGATGGGGAGAAATAGGCTCAGACTCAACCCTTCCAAGACTGAGTGGCTGTGGCTACCGGCGTCCCAGTATAGTCAGCTGACGCCATTGCTGTCTATAGGGGGTGAATCTCTACCCCCCACAGAGAGGGCTCGCAATCTGGGCGTCCTCCTGGATGCACGGCTGTCTTTAGAAGAGCATATGACGGCCGTGGCCAGGGGGACTTTCTATCAGGTTCACCTGATTCGCAGTTGCGTCCCTTTCTGGACTGGGATGCGTTGCGCACAGTCACTCACGCCCTTGTTACCTGCCGGCTGGACTACTGTAATGTTCTCTACATGGGGCTCCCCTTGAAGAGCACTTGGAGGCTCCAACTGGTCCAGAATGCGGCCGCGCGGGTAATTATGGGTGCAACTTGTTGCGCCCATGTAATACCTCTCCTGCACGAGCTGCACTGGCTTCCAGTGGTCTTCCGGGTGTGATTCAAGGTGTTGGTTACCACCTTTAAAGCGCTCCATGGCTCAGGATCTGAGCCTTCTGCCACCGATAGCCTCCTACCGACCAGTTCGCTCCCACAGAGAGGGACTCCTCAAGGTGCTGTCGGCCAAATTATGTCGGCTGGTGACACCCAGGGGGAGAGCCTTCTCTGTGGGAGCCCCTGCCCTTTGGAATGAACTGCTCCCGGACATATGCAAGATCTCTGACCTCCGAGTTTTCCGCTGTACTCTTAAGACCCTGCTCTTCTGACAGGCAGGGCTAGCTTTCTAATTGAATTTTAAATTTGGAGTACTTAAATTTTTTGGGTTTTTTAGCTAATTTTGGCCTTAAATGTAATACTTTTAAGAATTTTTTAAATTTACATTGTGATATTTGTATTGTGTTTTACCTGGCTGTACACCGCCCCGAGTCCCTTGGGAGAGGGGCGGTATAGAAATAAAATTATCCTTATCCTTATCCTTACTTGCATTTACATGCTTTCAGACTGCTAGGTGGACAAGAGCTGGATGAAGATGGGAGCTCATCCCGTCACATGACACTTAGGTTTTGAACCCAGGCTATTGGTCAGCATCTCAATCGCTGAGATGTCGCACCATCCAAGGAGAGAGAAAACAATTCCTAAAAGGAAATGGCAGGCTCTAGTAGACCATCCAATATTTCAGCCAGCCAGCAAACCTTCCCTTTCCTCTATATCAGGGGTGTCAAAATGGTAGCCCATAGGCTGGATGCGTCACACACAGGCCGTGCTCATCCCAGCTCTGTGAATGGGAAAAACATTGTGAAACATCACATGACTGCAAGTTTGACACCCGTGTTCTACATAGATGGGGCAAGAAGCAGGAGAGGAACAAGGGCTGTAGTCTATTCAGAGCACCAGCCTAGTTCAGACTAGGCTACAGTTGGAATTTCTGAATTTGGCTTAAACAATAATTGGAAACCACACAACAGGCCAATATATAAGCAGGTTCAACTATAGTCTTGAATTGCTTGTAAACAGACAGACAGACACATTCCTTAGCAATACATTATCATAGCATCTTAGTTTGAATATGTGGGCATATCTTTTATAGTTTTAACCCTGTGGTGCCTTACAATGAAAAGGTAATTTTACTTTACTTTTCCTTTTATATTTCCATTCAGTTCAATTCAATTAAAGTTCCTAAAGCTATGGCTGATAATTAGAAATGTCTTTCTTCTATGAAACTAGTATCAAATTCACATTTTTAAAAACTCTATAGCAATGATGACTAATCTTTTCCGGACCGAGTGCCCAAACTGTGTGCACACAGGCATGAATGCATGTGCACCTGAACCCCCAACATGCAATGTGCGTGCAGCCCCATGCATGTCCCCTGCCCCCTGCACATGTGCATGTGGCCCCTGCACACACCCCACCCCCATGCCTGCATACGTGCCCCTGCCCGTCCCTGCACATGCGTGGCAAAGACCCGAATACCAGCTGGCTGGCAGGAGGTGTGCACACATTCAGCAAAGCTGAACTGAGGCAATAGCTCGCGTGCCATCAGAGAGGGGCTGCATGCCACCTCTGGCATGCATGCTATAGGTTCGCCATCACGGCTCTATAGGAATTGCTTTCCATGCATGAGAAAAAGACAAATAAATTGTGCTCAGAATGCCTTTATTTAAAAGAATCATATTAAAATATTTTAAATAGATGAGACATATAAGACAATACAAAGTAATTAGTCTTGCTAATGAATTTTGCAATTATTATTATTATTATTATTATTATTATTATTATTATTATTATTATTATTAATTAAATTTTTATACCGCCCCCTCTCCCGAAGGACTCGGGGCGGTGAACAGCCAGAATTAAAAACACACAATACAAATATTAAAATACATTAAAACAAAATTAAATTATCTTAGGCTTGTCCAATTTAAAACCCCGTTACCCATAAAATTCACCCATTTAAAAATTTTTAACCCAGCCCGGCTTGCTGAAATAAAAAAGTCTTCAGGGCCCGGCGGAAGGTCCGGAGGTCCGGGATTAGTCGTATCCCTGGGGTAGCTCATTCCAGAGGGCGGGTGCCCCACAGAGAAGGCTCTTCCCCGGGGGGTCGCCAGCCGACATTGCCTGACAGACGGCACCCTGAGGAGACCCTCTCTGTGGGAGCGTGTTGGCCGGTGGGAGGTTATCGGAGGCAAAAGGTGGTCTCGTAAATAACTGGGTCCTAAGCCATGGAGCGCTTTGAAGATGAGAACCAACACCTTGAAGCGCACGTGGAAGACCACTGGAAGCCAATGCAGCTCGCGCAGGAGAGATGTCACGTGGGAGCGCCATGTCGCCCCCATAAGTATCCGCACGGCCGCATTCTGCACCAGTTGGAGCCTCCGAGTGCTCCTTAAGGGGAGCCCCATGTAGAGAGTGTTACAGTAGTCGAGGCGGGAAGTTGTGGACATGTAGAAAATAAAAAGTGAAAAAAATATGGAGGCAGCAAAGTTGCATCTTATTAAAAACTTAAAACAAAAGTACATTTGTTCAACATCCAGTCCTATCAATTGAGCATAATCCACCCTTGAAAATAATTCCCATGTACAGTATAATTGTTTTGGGTAGATCTCATTGTGTGATCCTTTTATTCTGCATATACTTTTGTACAATAATGATGTTTATTTGAACAAATGATCATTTTTTAATTTACCTATACTTACTATACAGAATAGTGGATGACATATACCCATTTATTTCTTATTTATCACTTTGGAGTATAGTTGTCAGGGTTCCAAGTAACACCTTCAATGAAAGAAGACTCCGAGGCTAGAAGTTCCTCAAAGCTCCATTTTATTAGAGATGTCATATTGGCACATCTGGGAAAACCTGAATCTGAAGTTTCCTGGGTTTTCCCCATCCCAAAGGAAATCCAAGTCCCTTCCCCTGCACCCACATGGTCCAATCAATGCACCATCCCAACTGGAGATGCCTCCCAGTCGTATCACTGCAAGGGCAAACAGAATGTCCTTGACTCTGAGAGAAAAGAATGTTATTATGACTAAATATGTCTACAACTCCATGCAATTCCCCCTCCCAATTTCCCACAGCACTAAGTGTGGTGGCCCTGAAGATCCAAAGAAAAAGATTTTCTCCAGGACTGACAATAGTAATGGCTTACTGCAGGTGGTGGGATTGGCTGAATGACTAATTATTATTAATTACTATTAATAATAAATAATCATTATTAGCTGCCAATTTTTCTAAGATGGCCCAGAGTCTCAATAATTCACTGCTGTCAATCCAAAAATTTGCTCCAAATCAGATATTCCAATAGGCACAAACCTATTATTTGCTTTGTGAACCGCACCTCCCAAAAACATTGTCATAATTAGATTTCTTTTTCTGCAGAGCAGTTTCTAAACAATAGGTTCCCCATTCCTAAACTAAAATCTGAAAATTCCTTATGCTTGCAAGTTGTAGGGAAAACTTAACGAAACAAAAGTGAGCAATTACAGCCTTACAAATTTTACCACAGCATTTAAGTATTTGAAACTCTAAATAGCGTCTTTTGTTAGGATTTCCAGATATTCAACCGATAGTTCATTATATTTTATATAATGCAACATAGAATATGAAGTAATTAACTTTTATTTCTAATAAACCCCTTGTTATTATTTAGAAGTTAAATTTATGTTCTTGTACTCAAAGGTAGTTTCCAAACTACCTGTAACAGTAAGAACCCTATTATTGACAAACAATTGTTCTGCAACTCATCACGTGTTTATTCTATGATGAAAAACATGCTTGCAGTTTGTTTTCTGTTTTATTTTTTCATCCCAATCTTATTTTTTAACTGAAACATTAAATAAGCTAAAGACACAGTTGCTCACTGGATTGCACCTAATAGCCAAGCTCAGTGTTTTCTGTTTGCTTTCTTGTTTTATATACTGTATATTTTCCTTAACATACCAGTGGATGTAACGAAGCTTTAATAAAATGATGTGATCCAAATAGCTATCCCTGATATGCATTACTGGAAATAATTGTTTCATATAATTAACCTTTTGAGGTGGTAGAAGAGGGGAAATGTGACTCACCAGGCATAGAATCCAATGACTGATCAATCTAGTTTTAGATTGTCAGTACAGATTCATAATACTTTTCCAGAACTTTAAATAGTAATTTTGAGCCATACTTGATGGAATAGTCTGATACTAGGTTTTTCCACATATCAAGTATGTGCTTTGTTTCTAAGCCACAATGATTAAAATCGGATTATGTAGTATATAAATCATAGAAATTAGATTTTGGTATTATGATAATTTTATTTACCATAGTTTAATTACAAATATTCAGAACTGAACTATAAAGTGTTAATTTTCTGCAGTTAACCCATGTTAATCTGATGCAGCATAAACATGGAAATTTATATTATAAAAGCTGCAGGTAAATTTTAGGAAACAGTGCAGTAAAATAAACACATCTCAAAGAAGAAAACCAACATATTTTTGATGACAAAGAATGTCTATTTGATGAGGTAGATTGTGGTCCACATTAGAATGTTTCTTTATAAATGTATTTCTTTTTAATAGGTCACATTACTCAAAACATTTTGTCTTAGTAGTAGTAGCAGTAGTAGTTATAAAAAGTAGTGACTATATGGTATGTGGGCTCTCTCAATTGTCTAAATAGAACAATGCAGTTTGGTCTCTTTGATATTCTATTGTTCTTCTCTTTCCTAACTGAGGTTTATGAAAATATCAACATTTTATATGAAAACCCATCTGAAATATTAATGAGCAGGAAAGCAGGGAAGCAAAACCTATTCTAACAATTGATGATTTGATTGCTTGAATGATTGTACCGGGCATTTGCATTATGAAATGGAAAATTAATTTGATATTAGCAAGTATCTCAATGGAAGCATAATTTCTTGCCTTCCATGTGCTTTTTTTAGGGAAAGATTGGGAGCCATTAAGCACATTAGTACATTTTTAGAGAAATAAATCTGCCAGCTTGTTACCAATTTACTCTCTTTCTCTCTCTTCTGTCTCCCCCCCACTCTGTGTTTCTCGATGTATCTATCATCTATCTATCTATCTATCTATCTATCTATCTATCTATCTATCTATCTATCTATCCATCCATTCACACACACACACACACAACACACTGCATATTCAGAGTATCATTAGATGAAACTGGCGCAGAAATACAAACATACTTGGCAATATATCCAGGAAGGGAAGGAAGAAAAGGGAAGGAGACAAACACTTCCTTCCCTTTTCTTCCTTCCTTCCCTTCCTGGATATATTCTGTTCAGTCAGTGGTTTTCCTCTAGCCTTAATTCAGTATCAATTATAACAGAGAAGCAAATAATTTCTGAACAGTCATTGGGGGAAAAGTCTATTGGAGTAAAGTAGAACTTCATGGGTTTTCAGGGGATTCTTCAGTTCAAGGAACATTTCAAACACAAGTCCATCAAAGCAATAAAGGGGGAGAACTGGCCTCTTTTCTCCAACTATTATCTCCACAAGGTGATTTGCAATAAAAAAGATGTGTGGAGCTGGGTTAAATTGTGGATTTTTAACTGTGGATTTTTAATGTTGTTTGCTGGCCAGAGTTACTGTTTATGAGTTGGATGGCTATATAAATTTGTTTAATACCCAAGCAAACAAACAATGCAAAAGTAAGCTGCCTCTGTAATGGGTTTCATCTAATCAAAGTGAACCAAGCACAATCTACACAGACTTCATATATCTTCATATATCCTTCAAAACATGAGCATAATGTAGATCTGTATATTTTAACATATGTCTGATTCATTTGCAGTAAATCAGTAAAGTTTTTTGTTTAACAATGGCAGCAATACAATGACTGCCTTCTCTAAATAATACTGCTGAAATGTGTAAATTTATGATAACCAAAACTGAATTTTGTAGAGAGTGATAGTATGCAAAAGAAATATGATTTTTGAGCTCTGATATATCTGTGAGTATACCCTGTGAGTATATTAAAGGCAGTCTATCATTGGGAACTAAATGTTTCCTCAATGTTAGTTCTGTAAATTGGAGCTCAATTTGTAATTTACCCCTTCATTTAATCTGTGGACTCCATAAACATTTGGAGGATATCTATCTTTAAAGTATATCATTGGACACTGTTGAATTCTGAATTCTAATTGGCTGAGTTCCATGTGATTTGGATTATTATTGTTGCTTTGCTTTGGATATAATTTTTCTTCTGTCAACTGAAAGTTTAATGATCTTCATGCAGAAGCTTATGCATTTATGCACAGATTTTTGATTTCTGCTCACAACCTAGACTATAATATCCATGGCTGATTTAAAAAGAAGGAAGGGGGTGGATGTGAGGAGATGGTGGTGATACAAAACAGTTGGAGAAAATAGGTGGACTGTAGAGACAGGAAGTGGGGAGACAGGTTGCCCTCAAGTCTGTGGCTTGGAAGGAGAAATGAGAGTAATCACTCATGAGATAATGTTCCAGGCACCATACATTTTGGCTCTAACTGGCAAGCATGTTAGCATAGTACTGCTATAATCACATTAATCTGGATGTGTTTCCTTTTAAGAATCTATGTTATGGCTCATTATATACACAGAGATGATGATGATGATGATGATGATGATGATGATGATGATGATATTGATGATGATGAATACAAAGTCTATCCTTTGTATGACTAAGAACTATAATTTCTCTTTTGAAGATTCTTTTAACATCACAGTTTTTCAGTCTGGATGAGGATTTGGAATATATTCAGTTCCTATTACAAATGGCATTTCTCCCCCAAACCTCTGACAAACAAGTAACATCAATTTCAATCTCTAAAACATTGCCATTTAAATGTACTGTAAAGATTTGTATTTTCCTGTAAGGGTCACAGCTATTCCTTTTGGTTTTAATGTACCTGATGCTGTGTAAAATATCTGAAATGATGATAGTTTCTCTCTTATTTAGCTTTTTGTAATTCATATATGTTTCTTTTGAAATTTTAAGGATGCATTAATGAGATTACTTTCATAATAAATGTGCCTCTTTCAGATAGGCAAGTTTTACAAAAGTATCAAGATATTTTATTAGCATTCATGTTATTGAAATGGTAGTATACATGGCTTTTTATTGGATATTTTAGTCAGAACTATAGATACAATTAAAACATTTAAACAAATCTTACTCCAGTCATCCCTTTCTTAAATTATATAGTTTAATTCATACATTTTATCTTTTTCATGTTTGCATGCTGAATGCTAAAGACAAGATTTCTTTAACTGATATGTCATAGGTGCATGGTCATTAGACATATTACAGCAGTAGTGTGATAAGTCATACTGACACATAAGTCAGATGGACATGTAAATAGGCTTACTCAAAACCAAGAGATCTCTTGGACTAAAGAGAGTTGTTACTGGTTTACAAAAAAGAGATAAATGTTGTTTTTTCAGAAGAAAGACATTCACAATTCACAGTCTTTTCTGGATTCAAAATTGTAAATCCTCAAAGAGGAATAATAAGGATAGTAACAGAGAAAACTCATCTTGGACTAAGGGAGTTGGTATTGGTTTAGGTAACCAAAACAGATTCCTTTCTAAATGTTTAAACATATGAACCAGCTTTAGCATTAACATCCTTTGTAATGTTAGGTCCAACACAACTGCATAGCAGCTTAGTCTCAATGTATATTATTGTACCATCATTTTTGGTACATGTTGAATTATTGACAATGGGCTTCAGTAGTTATTTATAGTTTTTTGAGCTAACTACAGCTACTTAGATGTTAATTCCAAATGGCATTGTGTTCTAACTTTGACTACAACTTATGAAAATGGAAATTTATAGAGATGATTTTGAAAACCACATGAATTGTTTGTTAAAAATTACAGAACCTGGAAAGTTCACTAATTTAATTATGGCATTTAAATGCTATTTGGAATTTCATTGACTGAAAGGATATCCTATAATTATAAATACTAGATTTATCCACCTGATATTTTCTGAATGAACTGGGCTTACTAGTTCCAAGGAAGCAAAGCATGCCAATAAATGATTATATAGAAGGAATGAATGCACAAAATAGATTATCTCAAGCCCAAATAACTTTCTAGAGTGTATACTAGACATTGATATGGATACATTAGGAAAAATGTGAAAGAAGCATTAATTTTAATGTGTACAGGGGTGTCCTTTTGTTAAATATACACACTAATGCAGGAATTTTGAAATTATTTAGTCAGAAACTGAATGACATGGAAATTGATAGCTATCTCCTTGGTAGATATATTTCCATTTTTAGGTGGTGATATATATGGAGAGAATTTGAGTTGAATTTAGTCAAAACAGAAACCAATGGACATAAAGCTTGTCATAAGTTACTTTTCTGATTGATTTCAGCTGGCTAGATCTAAGCAGCTTTAACTCAGTGGTTCTCAACCTGTGGGTCAGGACCCCTTTGGGGGTCGAATGACCCTTTCACAGGGGTCGCCTAAGACCATCGGAAAACACATATTTTCAATCGTTTTAGGAATAATTTTATGGTTGGGAGTCACCACAACATGAGGAAATGTATTAAAGGGTCGCAGCATTAGGAAAGTTGAGAACCACTGCTTTAACTGGATCCAATCTACAGACCCTAATCCTATTGTTAGCTGTACATTAGACACATTGAGCTCAGTGGACGTTCTGCTGAACATGCAGTATTAGACAATATATATGTATTAGACTGTTGTGTAAGTAAAATATATAACAAAAATTGACTTGTCAATGAGTGATGAGAATATGACTACATACACTGTATTAGAGAAAGATATAGGGTTCTGAATCACTGTGACAGTTAGTTTTTCATCTCCATTTCTCAGGATGGAACATTTACTTTTTAATTTGTTTCTAAAAGAGACTGATTTTCTGTCAGCAAAATATTTATTTAGCAATCTGTTAGCCACCAGAATGCCAAGGATTCTGGAGAATAACAAAAATCACCTAGTTATGATGTATGAGACCTACGTTGATGAGATGTGATTAATTATTTGGTATGTGCATGTGCATTTTTATGTGTGTGAGAAAGAAATAAAAGAAACATATATAACAATTGTGTTTTCAACAGCCTTGAGCTCACACCCTTTAACAGACATCTTTTAGTCATGCAAAAAATTAGTCATGCAAATAAATTGCCCAGAAATATCTGGGCAATTTATTACTGAACAATTTATTTCTATCTCAACAAACAAGTCTACTGGGAGTCTATCTCTCATCAATGTTGATGGTCTTGAAGATTTTCTGTTAGCTTAAATTAGATTTTCTAGTAAGTAGATGATATTTTTTATGTTTGTTTTGAATTCAGGTGCTTTAAAGGAGACTTTCTGCCCAAAGCATTTCAATCCTGCCAATAAAAGGACTAAGTGAAGCAAGACTGAGAATTTCTAAGCAGATTTTTTTAAGCAAATTGCTTTTTATCAAAAGCAATGAGGCACTAAATCCTTCTATATCAAATCCTTATTAGATCGCAGTTTGTGAATATCATTGTTTAATACTAAATATACACGCACACAAACTTTTCTCCCCATGTCATTTCACAATCCCTGCAATTCTAAGTAGGTTCACCAGTTTTGCTTCTTCCTTACATTAAGAAAATAAGAACTGTCCTCACTTAGGTTGATGGACCATCTAATCCAACATACTTGGATTACAGGAGGGACGAGATGCATTCAGGAAAGTCAGAAGCATGGGTAAAAAGATGATAATCCAGATAAATAGGGAATATTTAAGAAATGCTGTCTATGACTCCTGGAGATTTTAAACAGCTGTTGTGATTAGAAGCTTTTGACTATATATGATTTTCCATGAATTTTTTATTGCCTTTTAAAATTAATCTGGCAGCCATTATGTCATCTGACATCAGCAAATTTTATAGTTCACTATATACTATGCAAACAAGAACCTCCTTGTATTGGTTGTGATTCTCCTTTCATGTAGTTTCAGGGGATGTATGTCCATGTTTTAACATTATAAGACAAGGAGAAAAATTATTGGTATATATTTTCTGCAGCATCTATGATTTCACATACCTTTCTCATATCTGTGAAATTCTTGATGCCTTCTGAGCTTGGTTGTCTTCTTTCAGATGTTTTATTACCAAACTGCATAACATCGGTGCTAAAAGATAGTGGAGTGTGCTGTCATTTTATGACAGACAGACAGACAGACCGAGTGGCTGTGGTTTCCGACATCCCGATATAGTCAGTTGGTGCCATCACTGACTATTGGGGGCGAGTCATTGGCCCCCATGGAGAGGGTTCGCAACTTGGGTGTCCTCCTGGACTCACAGCTGTCTTTAGAAGAGCACATGACGGCCGTGGCCCGGGGGACTTTTTATCAGGTCCGCCTGATTTGCCAGTTGCGTCCCTTTCTGGATCGGGACTCGTTACGCACGGTCACTCATGCTCTCGTTACTTCCCGCTTGGACTACTGCAATGCTCTCTACATGGGGCTCCCCTTGAGGAGCACCTGGAGGCTCCAGCTGGTCCAGAATACAGCCACGCAGGTGGTTATGGGAGCGACGTGGTGCTCCCATGTGACCCCCCTCCTGTGCGAGCTGCACTGGCTCCCGGTTGTCTTCCGGGTGCACTTCAAGGTTTTGGTTACCACCTTTAGAGTGCTCCATGGCATCGGACCGGGGTATTTACGAGACCGCCTTCTGCTACCAATAGCCTCTCACCGACCAGTACGCTCCCATAGAGAGGGGCTCCTCAGGGTGCCGTCGGCCAAACAGTGTCGACTGGCGGCCCCCAGGGAAGAGCCTTCTCTGTGAGGGCAGCTACCATCTGGAATGAGCTCCCCCCAGAGATACGGAAGATCCCGGACCTGCGCACGTTTCGCCGTGCTCTCAAAACTTTTCTATTTCAGCAAGCTGGCCTGGCCTAACTCCCCTCTTTTAATTTTTTTTAAATTTTTTAATTCGTGATTTTATAAATTGGGTGTTTTAATCTGTGTTTCGGCCAAAATATTTAATAATTTTAAGGGATTTTTAATATTTGTATTATTTATATTTTATCTTGGCTGTTCACTGCCCTGAGTCCTTCGGGAGTAGGGCGGTATAGAAATTTGATTAAATAAATAAATAAATAAATAAATAAATAAATAAATAAATAAATATACCAGAAGAGGTATTCAGCAGGTTCTGGCCAGTTCTGGAGAACCAGTAGGAGAAATTTTGAATAGTTGGAAGAACCGGTAAATACTATCTCTGACAGGCCCCGCCCCCATCTATTCTCTGCCTCCTGAGTCCCAGCTGATCGGAAGGAAATTGGGATTTTGAAGTAATCTTCCCCTGGAGTGGGGTGAGAATGGAGATTTTACAGTATTCTTCCCCTGCCCCGCCCACCAAGCCATGCCACACCCACCAAGCCATGCCCACAGAACCGGTAGTAAAAAAATTTGAATCCCACCACTGGTATATAGATGTTGCTTATCACCCTTCCCAACAAGGATGTAAGTGACTCTTGATGATGCGGGGGAGGAAGTGCAGGATTGCAAGAGTGGTTGGAAAACTCACAAAATGTTGAAAATAAAAATCATGTGAAGCAGCAGCAGCTAGTAGTACTGAAGCAGTCATAACTTTCCCAAGTTTCTTTCCCTCAGGAGTTATGGCTCCCACATTTTGGACGCATGCTGTAATTTAGCCCTTTGTGGTATCTCTGTTCAAAAATTATTGTCTTATGATGCACTGTTTTGTTCGGTTAAAGATCATGACAACAAGCATTTTAGTAGTATGTAGATTGCTATATTGGCAGTTAAATCTCCTCCTAGTAATGACAAATATTCTTGCAGTACAATTCTGCACAGAAACCATATAAACAATTGAAATGATCTGGCAAATTTCAAATACCGTATTTTCCGGCGTATAAGACGACTGGGCGTATGACGACCCCCAACTTTTCCTGTTAAAATATAGGGTTTGGGCTATACTCGCCATATAAGACTACCCCTCTTCCAACACACACCAAATAAAAATTAAAAAACATCAACTGCCTCAACACAATGTAAAAGCAGCTGTGCTAGACCCAAAATGGCCCCTGCAACTAGCAGGAACCTCACACAGACACAAAAAGCCCAAAAAAACAACTTTCACACTTTACACACACACACACAACACAACACAACTGGCTCACCCACAATGTAAAAGCAGCTGTGCTAGACCCAAAATGGCCCCTGCAACAAGCAGGAACCTCACACAGCCACAAAAAGCGCAAAAAACAACTTTCACACTTTACACACACACAACACAACACAACACAACTGGCTCATCCACAATGTAAAAGCAGCTGTGCTAGACCCAAAATGGCCCCTGCAACAAGCAGGAACCTCACGCAGCCACAAAAAGCCCAAAAAAACAACTTTCACACTTTACACACACACAACACAACACAACACAACTGGCTCATCCACAATGTAAAAGCAGCTGTGCTAGACCCAAAATGGCCCCTGCAACAAGCAGGAACCTCACACAGCCACAAAAAGCCCAAAAAAATCAACCTTCACACTTTACACACACAAAATTCCACATACAGGTGACCAGACGTCCCGCTTTTGGCGGGACAGTCCCGCTTTTGAGCAATTTGTCCCGCGTCCCGCGGCGTTTTAAAAAAGTCCCGATTTTTCATTCTGCCTCCTGAATCCCCGCTGATGGCTAGAGGGAAAAAAAACTCTTTAAACTCTTGCCGCAGGGCTTCAAAGGGCCGACCTACAGCTGATCAGTGTTAAAAAAAAAATGAATAGACCCATGCCTGCAAAAATAGAAAAAACAGCCTCTGTTAACAGCTTCCGCTAGGTTAATTAGCTGCAAAAAGCTGCAAAAAGTTCCTGGAGCAGATTTCGCCCCCCCCAGCTATACTGAAAACAAAAGTGAAAGCGAAACTAAACCTGCAACATGACAAAATGAGGCAGAGAGAGATTTCTTTCTTTTTCTTTTTCTTTTTCCTCACCAAAAAAGGTAGGTACAAAACTGCAAACAATGGGAAATTTTGGGCAAAAGAGGAGAGTTCAAGATTTTAAAACACAAAAGAAAAAAAGCTCTATTTAACTAGGGAATTGTAATAATTGAGATACTATTAATAATTGTATATTGTGTTGAAAGCAGAAATGGTTAAGTTGTGGTTTGGAGGAATATATGGGGGAAATTATTTGGTTTATTATTATTGGTAAATATAATTAATTGATTTGTAAGAAATTGGATTGCATGGAAATAATTGGAATATTCATGTTCATATTGATTAATATACAAAAAAGATAGTTATATAACTAATTGATTTATATTAAAATGTTGAATTTGTATTAAACAACTGTATTACATAATTACATAATTAACCAATGTGAGGATGGATATAAAAATAGATGACAATGGGAAGGGGTATAATATAGAATAGAAGGGAAAAATTGAATTTGATTAAGATTAGAGATGAGGATGAAGGGTAATATTGTTTTTTTAAAAAAATAGATGAGGAATAAATATGGCAAAAAGGAAATATAGAAATTGTAAATTTAATTGAAATGACTAAACGCTGTTTAAATTTGTGAACCAGCCAAATATTCTGTTCAAAGAAAATACATTGCATGTTTGTATGTGTGTTTCTAATTATTGCTATTTATTCATATTTGTTCTCTTTTATTCTTTAAAGTTTAACAATTCATTCTTAATCTTAATATCTTTATATTTGCTTGGGGTTGGCTTTCTTCCCTTTCATCTTTTTTATTGTACAGCAATCTTTCTCCTCAAACCTACCACCACTCTCTTTTCTTTCCTTCTTACTTTCTCTTCCCTCCACCCTCTTTTTCTCCTCCCTACTTCCTCTTCCTTTCTCCTTCTCCTCCTCTCTTCCTCCCTCTCTTACCCTCACTCCTACTCTAATTTCTATTCCTTCATCCCTCTCTATTGCTGTATCCTTTAATGCATATGGACTACTCAGAGGGCTGAAAAAGTTATTTTTGACTGGTCCTCACACTTTTGACCAGTCCTCGAATTTATGACTGTCCTCACATTTTACATTTTTGCCCTATCTTGTCATCATGGTGAAGAGAAGCAGTTGTGAAATGAGTGACATGGTTGTTAAGAATACTGCACGGGCATAAATGTGAGGATGGTCATAAGTGTGAGGACCAGTCAAAAGTGTGAGGACCTGTCAGAAATGACTTTTCAGCCCTCTGAGTAGTCCCTATACACATAGCCATGGCCACCCGGTCACATGACCAGCTAGCCACGCCCACCCAGTCACATGGCCTCCATGCCACACCCACACAATAAGTCACGCCCACAATGGTGTCCTTCTTACCAATGTTAAAATCTGTTCACCTTACCCTATACGCATAGCCATGGCCACCCGGTCACATGACCGGCTAGCCACACCTACCCAGTCACATGACCAGCTAGCCACGCCCACCCAGTCACATGACCAGCTAGCCACGCCCACAAAATAAGCCACGCCCACAATGTCCCTCTTTACCAATGTTAAAATCTGGTCACCTTAACATACAGCTTTGTGAGATTTTGTGTGTTTGTGTAGTTAGAGTGAAACACTACAGAAAGACACCACATCTCAGAAAGCTGCACAAATATTATTTTATTTTTATTTTTATATGAAAACTAAATTTAAAACTTCCTAAACTTTAAATGGCTAGGTCTAAAAAAGAACAACTAAAAAAACCCCAATTAACTATTTTTTTAAAGCTCCCAAAGGGGAAAAAAACTTACCCAATAGAACAGGGGTCTCCAACCTTGGCAACTTTAAGACTTGTAGACTTCAACTCCCAGAATTCCTCAGCCAGCTTTGTTTTTACTGGCTGAGGAATTCTGGGAGTTGAAGTCCACAACTCCTGCCTGCATGATTGCAGGCAGAAAGTGGCTTGCTGATGGAATGGATTCAGGCAAGCGAAGCAAGGCAAGCGTTGCGATTACCAGCTAAGGTAAGCAAGCTGGAGGGGGAAAACTTTTTTCTTTTTACAGGGCTCTGGGCTCTGGCGATCCCAGCTGAGTTGCCTGATTAGCAGGCAACGCAGCTGGGATCGTCAGAGCTTGGATCGATGGCTCTGGCGATCCCAGCTGCGATGCCCGATTGGCAGGCAACTCAGCTGGGATCGTCAGAGTTTGCAGAGTCACGTAAAAGCAAAAAAGTTTTTCCTTTAACATGGCTCTGGCATCCCAGCTGAGTTGCCTGATTAGCAGGCAAAGCTGGGATCGTCAGAGCTTCGATCGCCAGAGCCATTTAAGGCTCGTTAGAGTCTTTTGGGCTGGTCTGCCTGGTTACAGGAGAACGACACCCGGCGTATAAAACGACCCCCGACTTTTGAGATGATTTTCATGTTTTAAAAAGTCGTCTTATACGCCGGAAAATACGGTACTAAACTTTGAACCATAATTTTTCCATCATCCCCTCTATTAACAAATAAGCTGTTACACATACAAAAAGCATTAAAGCTGCATTTGGTACAGCAGAGGGAAATGGGAGACAAAGCCGTTCTATCAGCTCTGCAGAAATAAGTACCGGTAGGTATCTTATATACCCACTGTCTATAAGATGATGATACTTTCCTGATGACTGTTGTTTGAAAGCCATTAAAATAAGTGCTTTTAATAATGTTCATCCTCCATCTTCCATTATAACTTCAGAAACTGTTCTTCCTCAGTGGCAGCCTGGAGAGAAGTAGCTTCATGTGGAGAGGAGATGGGTTCAAACTACTTTGCTTTTGATCAGAAAATGAAATCTTATTACTGAGTATTCTTCCAAGTAGAATAAAGTACTTCACGATGTTAAAAGAGAACAGTTGTAGTGAGGCCCCATGATTATTCAGATCACTGTGTTCTTTTAAGAATTGTTTTTTTCTTTATTCCTTTTTCTGTCTGCTTTACATTTCTGTAGCTATTTAATCAAGTCACTGTGCTATAAAGTAACGTTATCCCCCAGCCTGTACTTTCTTTTTACATAAAACATTTTCCTCTTCTATTTTTTTTGCTTTTCTAATAACTTGTTTCCAGTTTCACTGACACTCCCTGTCACAGGGAAAAAAATGTGATTTGAATATTTCATATATTCTTTTTTTTTTTTTTTTAGTTTTCCCTCTCTATTCCCCCATCTCTCTTTTCTTCTGTGCATTTGAATTGGAATATGGAACAACCAGAGGAGCATAGCAATAAAATTTCTTTTTTCTATTTTATGTTCCTAACAGTTTTCCAAGAAGATATGAAGCATGATCTTTACTTTCGCAATTGCACCCACTGGAACCTAAAGAAGTGTCATGTTGCTATATATTGCACAACCCTAGAGATATTTTTTCTCTGAGCCTGAATTTCCATGAGGGTAATTTATTAGGAAAAGGTCTTAGACAGTAGGCAATAATTTATCACAGGTCACATGGTGAGTTGTGGTTTCTTATTGGCAGAAAATGGGATAAACTGCATCTTTCTTTGGAGTAACTGAATAACAGTCATCAGGTTGTGTGTTGTGTCTGGCTAATGGGTATTTTGTCTGTTGTACAATATCCACACAGGGCTGATGGGACACTAGTTGTATGGCCATTGTGAAAAACACTTCTTACACATCTATTTACGGTAAATATGGATAGATGACACCCTTTTGAAAGAATTAGAGGCAAATGAAGTCATGCTACATTCACTCCTCATTAACACTCCTTTTCTAATTGAAGAGCTACTATAGAAGACCAGAGAAAAAGGAATAAATTTAAACTCTTCCCTTATTGGCTGCATCAACTTACCTTTGCAAAACATTTTTTCAAACAAAGACCACTATGTTACAGTTCAGTAATAATGGACAGAACAAGTAATCTGGTTCTAAAGACCCATAAGAAGCCAAACATATTTTTTTTAAAAAAAATCTGAATGCTGATTGGTAAATCCAAAAATGATTAATTCTTTCTTGGATCTAGATCAAATGTGTTATGACCTATGGACATGCTGGCTCAGGAATTCTGGGAGTTGAAGTCCACAGATCGTAAGATTGCCCACCCCTGATCTAGATTGTCAGCAATGTAGGCATATTAGGCAATCAGCATATTAATTTTTTTAATGAACTGATTCAATAAAGTTATCCAGATTAGAGACTGTAGCCATAGCCAGGAACTGATTGACATTTCACAGTGTAACTCCTCCTTCCTCTAAGTTGCACTTTGAGGTCTTCATTTGGTTATTTATTTCAGCTACTAGGCAGATGAAGAAATGCATAGACAACCTTCCACAAAAGAAGAAATACACAGACAACATATCATGACCTAATGTTATCAATTCCAGTGAATTTACAAGCTCATCCTTCAAGTGATCTATTCCTAGGTTGAAAAAATTGTGTGTCTTTTTAAACCCTACTTGCTAGTTGATAAATCTGAGCAACGTTTAAAAAGTTACTGTGTCTGTCGTATCTGATAATAATTAATTTATATAAACATTAACCGGTCCTTAAACCTTAGAAGTGACAACAAATGACAAGTGTGTCTGTTTTTAAGGAAATTACAGATATTGATTTGAGATCTTATGCATTTCATGGGCACTAAAACTATGGCAATTCTGAAAAAATTATTTCAAATATTGATGCAGGCAATGCATTAAGTGTACCAAAAAAACATCCTACAATATTTTGAGCTGGTATTTATTCCAAGGCATTTTGCTCGTACATAATTCAAATCTATTTCCTGATCCTTTTCAAAAACAAGCATTTTAATCATTGACCTGGCTGAAAAGCCTCTATAACTGTGATGGTGAACAAATGGCACATGTGCCGGAAGTGGCAAGCAGAGCCATCTCTCCGGGCATGTGAGTCGTCGCCTGTTGCTCTTCCAGGTTCCAGCGCAGCAGCCAGTTGGTCTTCATGCACACATGAATGCCAGAAACCAGAAGAGAAGATGCCGGGAGTGTATGTGCACACTGGGAAAATGATCTTTCAGTTTCCGGCGTGCACATACATGCTGGCCACCTGGTCTTCCAGTTTCTGGCACACATGCGCACACGAAGACCAACTGACCAATGTGTATGCACACATCAGAAACTGGAAGATTATCTTCCCGGCATGTACATGCACACCAGGCAGCTGCTTTTCCGATTTCTGGCGGTCTCACACATGTGAATACCAACTGGCATTCTCCTGATGCAAGGGCTTGGAGAGTGCAGAGAAGGCATGATCAGCACAGGTGGAGCAGGCTAGTCATCAGGAGAGTGCTCTGCCCATCTTCACCAGCACACTTGGGGAATGAGACTAAAGGAGATGCTGTAGGGAGGGGCATTTGTCGGGAACAAATGCTGAGTTCCTGAAGTGTTGCGTGCTGATTTTTGAACTTGCCAAAAGTCCTTGCATTCCTTTTGGTGTTCTGGACTAATTGCCTGGATCTTTTGCTCCCTGAACTCCTTGATTTGCTCTTGTTTTGCCAATACATTTGGGATTTATTGCTGTGCAGCCTTGGTGCAGACAGTGCTGGGCTGGACTAATTGCAGCCAGAGGCTGCTTGAGGTTTGTGTGGGGTTTGTTATCGCTCTGCTCTGGGACTTGCCAGAAACATAGGACAGTTTGGGAGATTTGGAGCAATAAAGGATGGTTTGAACTGCCAGCTGTTTGTGTTATCTCTGTACCGTGCCAGGGGTCATCACACTGGGGCTGCAGAACCAGTTGTTGGTGGGGATGTCCCGCCACCCTGACAGGGACCAGGGAGATGGGCGGGGAGGCACGAGGACCCCCAAAAGGCCAGGCAGAGACTCCAAGACTATGACACCTTAGAAGAAGGACAGAACAGGTGTCTACCATCTGTGGGCTGGAATCATGTCTTTCCTGGCTGGAAAGGATACAAGGGCCTGGGTTCAGGAGGTAGTGATCACATCAGAAAAGATGTTCATGAAAGAAGCAATGGTATACTCAGCCTCTCCAAAACCCATCACCAACCTGGCCAATGTACATAATCATTACCCTTTCTCTAGCCTTTATGTTTTAGGAAGGGTAGAGAGAAACTGGTAGAGAGGTATCTTAAAAAGGCATTGTATGAATCAGATTATCTGGATCCTTTCCAATTTATAGGTCTGGCAAGTCGAAGTGCTGTTATTACCTATAAGGAGTAGATCCAATTAGAAGTGCTAACCCAATGTATGGTAAAAATAGTGCTGTAGGTTCTCATCCCGCTGGGAATTTAGGGTAGGGGACCTAGAATGTGTGTGTATGTGGAGCGGGGAGGGATGGGGGAGGGAGGGAGAGAGAGAGAGAGAGAAAGAGAGATAACACAATATAATATAATATAATACTACTATTACTATAATCTATAGCATTATATAGAGTATAATAGTATTCCCAATTGCAACCCCTTCCCTTGTAAACAACATGCATCGAGAGATCCTACTCTGTTAACATTTAAGAAGGCAATAAAAACTGGCTCTGCCACAGGACTGTTAGAATCAAGAACCTTACAGCAGTCATCAATATTAGGGACCAGTTATGCAATATCATTTGTTTGTATACTGTTTCAATTATTATGTTTTGTGATTGTAAGTCACCTAGAATTCATCTGGCTGGGATACAAATGAATGAATGACAATATTATGAAAATACCTGGAGACTGACAGTCAAATACCTGGACTTTTTAATGACATTGTAGCAATAATCTGTTTGTTTGGACTTCCTTATATCCCTATATCAGAATATGCATTCTGATATTGCACATAATATAATTTGGAATGTCATTATACACAGAACTGCATTCTCTATTTTACAGCCAGACTTCCTTCAGAAATAATTAAATAAAGTACATATGATGCCACAAATTCAGAGATACATGTCATTAAATTATTAGTTTGTACCCCAGCCCTCAAGCTTCTAAAACTTAAATGGACTAAATTTGAATCTGCAAATATATTGGCTTCCACAGCTTTAGGTTCAGCATACCTGAAAATGTTCATTAAAATGTTCTACTATAGAATATTCTTATCTATAATTATCCCTGGGTGATAGATTTATTGGTTGACTATTTACCAAAATCATTGAACTGCTAGAAGAGGGTAGAATGAAATAATGATATTTTTTTCATTTATTCTGATAGCTGTAGAACAAATCTAAGTGCAACCTTTTTGCGCATGTTGTGGTATCTTGCTAACTATATCAGGGAATGAGATAGCTACATGTCATGTTTCATTTTACTCCCAATATGGCCAGGACCAGCAATAAAAGAGGACCATAACTATGCCAAGGGCTAAGTGAGGGGATTCTTGGTCTTAAGATGCTTCCTAAAGCTTTTTAGTTCAACTCCAGGCAAGAAAAAAAATACCCCCATTATATATTGATTTTGTTGTACAAAGGATGGCAATTATTTATGGGTTCTTTTTTTTCTCTCTGCATGTGTTAACCCCAGATTCTCTGATTTCTCTTGAAAATTGGCCATATTGCTTTTCAAGATGCAGCTCTTTATAAAAATTAGAAAGTCTTGCAAAATAAAATGTTCAGCTTGTGTGGGATATATGTAAAGTCTTGACAGATATTGGATACATCCTATCTCAATATTATCCTCAAGAGGTTCAATACTTCATTGTAAAAAAAGAGTTAAGATTCACCTGGCATTCTCTTCCATCTCCCTGTTCAATTATTTTATAAAAACTCTCAACCTATGGAATTCTAAATTTAATTATAATGGATACTATATATATTAAAGACGAGTCTTTTAAAAGTTTGCCAATAAAATGACTCCTTCCATGACTTAAAACAAGTTCAAATGAGGAAGAAATATTGCAGTCTTAAAACATTATTAATTTTATAATTATGTTTTCTCATGGTACAAATTATTTTGCTGCTTTTGTATTTCTGTACCTTCTTTGACATTAACACACTGTAGGACACGGATGCATTTTGCATCTTAAACATGTTGGCAACACTTTTTTTCTTAATTATTTTTATCCAAAATTAAGTGCTCATCTATCATCAACGATTACTAGGCATTGCAGGATCATAGGTACCATAATAAGGTGCCCAGAGAAAATAAACCATAAACATGATGGCTTACAAATGTTCTATTAAACCACAGCTTTTTCAAAACCATTTCTGAGAGTTCATTAAGTAAACAAATAGATTTACCCAGGGCATTATTTGTAAATGGATGTAAATGGCTAAATCTTTAAAAGTTTAATTCACTTTATATTACATAGAAGGATCACCAGAAAAGACTTAAATAAAGAATAGCTATTGTGTGTTTTTTTCTAGGAATGTGAATATCCCCCTTTAATGTACTCACTCCAAAGATGGAATTTCATGTTTCCTAGAACAGGTAAGGTATAGATTGTCATGGAGAAATTCTGTGTGGTTGCCAGGAGTCAAAAAGTGATTTGGAAGATAATCATTATCAAAAAAAGAATGTTGGAACCTATTGTTTGCTTGCCAAGAGATTTGGCTAGGCAGGTTTGAAAACTCAGTGGTGGATGAGATTACCATGGTCCAATCTTGATAAAGCCACATACTGTGTTTCTATAATTTAACATAGGATCTTTTCTAATCAGAAAAACATTGGCAATTTGTTTAAAACTAACTGGAGGTTTAGAAGAACTAAGAGTAGCACCTATTTCCACTAGTCTCTTACATTGTAAAAAGTACACTGGCTATCCCTTTCATCAAAATCCTATCACTTTCTCTTATTTTGTATTAGTTCGGGGATTAGTAACATTTCTTTCCCTTCTCTCTTATAATGAATGCAGAAGTTGCTGGTGATGCATACTGGATGAGTTTTAATACATTCAGCTATTTTTTAAAAAATTATGATCTGGAAAATAAGTAGGTGATGCCTGAGAATCTTCATGCTTCTGATTTAACCCTTATTTCATGCTCCTGAAAATAAGTTATTTTAATCAATAGTTTTGACTGGTTACCATTTTAGAAGCGTGATTTTGAAATAACTTAGAGATTGCAAAAAATAAGGCTAAAGGTTCTCATGAGTAGAGCCCCTAAGATCTGTTCTGGTATAGCATCCCCAAGTCATGCTATTGACCATAGGATGTTATTCCTATCATGCAGCTTCTTTTTCAGTTCTGTTGCTATTGGATAAAAGCAAAGAAATGTGTGAGAGCAGGGCTGTAGGGACAGCTTTTCAAGATTTCAATTCAATTCATGTTGATCAACTGATGGACCTACCTCAACTGCCTGCAGGTCCTCATACAGTGATTCATCTGGTAACTCTCAAGCAGGTTGCTCCAGAGCTCACTGTGACACTATGGAAGAAAAGGACTGCAATCAGTCAACACTATTGCTTTTCAAACAATGCCTGTCCAATGTCTCAAGACTCAAAAACCTTCTGTTAGTCCTGCAAAATAGTCCAGATAAGATGCACACCAGTAGTGGAATTAAAAATTTTTTACTACCGGTTCTGTAGGCGTGGCTTGGTGGACATGGTGTGACTTCGTGGGCATGGCTTGAAGGGTATGGCAGGGGAAGGATACTGCAAAATCTGCATTCCCACCCCACTCTAGGGGTCAGCCAGAGGTAGTATTTCCTGATTCTCCCAACTATTCAAAATTTCCACTACCGGTTCTCCAGAACTGGTCAGAACCTGCTGAATAGCACTCCTGGTGCACACCCAGGAATACTATCTCTATCTTTAGTGTAAGGTAATATTAACAGAATCTTGCAAGACCGAAGGTATTTCTCCCCTTTTATTCTGAAAAACTAGGAAAAATCCTTCTGATACACTTCCTGTGCTCTTTCTTTCTTTACTTCCTGGTAGTCCTGTCTGTGATTCTCCCTCCTGTCTCCCAAGGATATTCCCACAAGCTGTTATACATTCTTCAAAATAAATAAATGACTGCTTGGGATTTGCTTAGACACATACCAGCTTTCAATTTCATGTTGACATATACTGTATATATTTAACATCCTTTAAAACAGAATCTATTTTGAGTTCCAAAGAAGTTGTCAGCTGGGAAAGAGATACCCCTAGGCACCAGATTGTCCTTCTCCCTTCCAAAGTACTTTAAATGATTATGAGTTGCTATGTATACAAAAAAAAATTAAGCCTGATATGAATAATCCATAATTATTCAAAGATGCAAAGCAGTGCATTAATGTCAAGGCATGGAAATACAAAAGCAGCAATATACTCTGTACCATAAGAAAATCACTGTAAAATTAATAACTTTATATGGGCTACAATATTCCTTCCTCGTTTTCTATACATGAATTTGCTTTCAGTAATGGAAAGAATCATTTTTTTGCCCTCTAGGAATAAAGTTGTGCCTCTAGTAATGGGAAACTTTTAACAGAGCAGAACAGAATATAGCTATTTAAGACTTCATATTTTCCCAAATTTTATTATAAAACATTTGGCTTTTCAAATGTATAGAACTTCAGATAAAAGTACATATTAAGAAAGGCAAAGTGGGCCACATCAATCAGAACTATAGTAAATTATTGCTTCGAACTATACAGATTTTTATATAAAATATATAGATTTTTCTAGCTATACTAGAATATGCTAGTATACTAAATGGTTAAATCAGTTGAACCACATTTTGTTTGCATATCCCTTACATACTTATATTTTAAAAGCATGACTATTTTATAGCAGCAATAATTATCTGCAAATTGGAAATTGAGCTATGTATAGCATTTACTTTAATTCATTTTATAAACTTAAATGACATTTCTGTGTAAAAACTATTTTTCCAATCCTACATGAATATTGTGATGAAACATCACTGTGTACTGAAGGTTCTAAAACTTTACACTGATTTGACATTAAAACAGTGCACATCTTTTCTCAATTAACCATGGCAACAGTAGTATTATAAATGCTATTTAATTAAATCTCATAGAATGTCATCTGCCTATGAAATGTTACATGATTATCTCCAGTGATCAGTTGAGGTGCTGATGAATGAAAAGATTAATTTCCCATTGCTGTAATTTTTATGGTCACCAAGAAATTTCTTTTTCACCAGTGCTTCACCCTACACTGAATATGACATCAAAATGAGCAATTTAGTTTCAATGTATGAAAGAGAGTATTTAACAAACTTAAGTGCCACCTATGCTTCAGCTCACAAATTGAGGCCTGTAGCTGAATTAATTAATACAGACTGAGAGAGAATACAAGAAAAAGAGGTTATTAACATAAAACTGAAATGGAACAAAAATGTCAGGAAGAAATAGGTGCATTAACATACAAAATACATTGATAGCAAAAATATTATTTTAACTATTCCTTGAAAAGTATTAACTAATCAGGTATTAACTAATTAAAAAAATCAAAGTCAAATTAAGTACTTATTAATAAATGTCACCATAGACTATGTGAAATATCAAGAATATGGATATAATTTTTAAATATTACAAAATAGCACATCTTTTATATAAACTTGTGCTTTTGTGGGTAACAAAAACATTTAGTTGTGATATAAATATGACATCTATTATAGTATATTGTTGGTGTTTTTCAAATGAAATGGAATTACATTTTATTATTGTCATATTTTGAAGTTGACCTTTCATGATGTAGTTTATTATTGTTATTATAGAATATTAGAATGGTTTTATCATCTTCTTGATATTGATTTATTAAATAGGTTTCATATTTGTTGTATAATGAATTGGAATGTTAACAACTAAGTTCCAACATTTTTGCTTTTCATACTTGTATAGTCCTGACATACAATATTTGGGAAGTTTTCCCTGTTTTATATTCTTGATCCTTTTTCTTGGACTACATTTACTTTAATTCCACACTGTACTGCAGTTCCTATAAAAGATTTGTAAAGGAGTGCATATTTGTACATGTTTGGCTATGATAGGTTGGCTCCTCTGGTTCTATCAAGTGGTATCCCTAAGCCTTTCCCAATTCTTCCATCAGCCAGCAATGAGAAGGGCCAGTCGGTCTGGACAGTGCCAACACAATCCTTTATAGAGAATTCTGATCTCTGCATCTTTTTCTTAGAAGGAACCAACTTCATATAATAGGACTAGGTCATTCATTCATTCATTCAACTTATACACCAGCCATTTTGCTTAGAGGTGAGTCTAGGTTCTTATCTGAGGAACTGTCACATTCCAATAGGATAGGCCTGCACCATTCGTTCAGACAGAAGGGACATGCTATAGACTGCATTGGTCAAAGACTTTGGAAGGTGGGATCTAGAAGGAGAATCTTTTCTGTGTCCCCCACTTTTAGGAACATCTTACTTCCAGAAGGCCACAGAGGTGTGGTCTGTCCGCACCTTTTGTCTTTCTGGAAGTGAGCTAAAACCTGATTTTGCTGGTGGGCTTGGGGTCGATGGGCACACATTATGTTGGACATGGCTGATGGGCTAATAGGGAAATGCCACTACCACACCCGTCCTTCCCTTTGGTTTTTAATTTTACATCTACTGTTGTTAATATTCTAATATACAGTACTTATGTTTTTTATTGTAAGCCACCCAGAGTCGCTTTGCAGAATATTAGTAGCATACAGTATATATTTAATAAATAAATAATTAAATTATCCCACCCTACTCTCTCCTCTCTCTCTCTCTCTCTTTTTTGTGAGCTATCATGGCTAGGTTACATGTCAGACTAAACACCTTTCATACAGAGGCTACTGAAACTAGAATTTGTACATAAAGTAGATTAAGTTTGAGAGCCACTTGGTTTAGCCAGTGGTAAAATCCAATTTTTTTTTACTACCGGTTCTATGGGTGTGGCTTGGTGGGTGGGATGTGGCTTGGTGGACGTGGCAGGGGAAGAATACTGCAAAATCTCCATTCCCACTCCACTCCAGGGGCAGGATACTGTAAAATCTCCATTCCCACCCCACTCTGGGGCCAGTCAGAGGTGGTATTTGCTGGTTCTCCAAATTACTCAAAGTTTCCACTACCAGTTCTCCAAACTGCTCAAAATTTCCTCTACTGGTTCTCCAGAACCTGTCAGAACCTGATGGATTTCACCCCTGGATTTAGTGGTTAAGGCTAGAAACCAGGAAAAGATGTCAGGCCCAAACCCCAAAGACCACATAGTGAGATCTGATCAAGTACAGAAGTTTATTTGCTTATACTGAATGGAAACTCACCAGACTAAATCTATATCCATACACTTAACATATACCCTGTAAAAGTTTAGGCTGTGGCTTTCCTGAACCTTTTCTTTCACTCCACCATCCAGTTCAGGACAGTCTGTTGTTTTGGACCCCTCTCTGGAATCTTTTCCCTGGAAAGTGGCAGGTGGAGGGTCATTTGAGAGGCAAAAGAAAATAAAGCAAAATGGAGCTGGCCCTCACTCTTTTCAACTGCTCAGATAAGGCACCTTCTTACTCCTGATTGGTTGCCTACAGTCAGAGGTTTCTAAGCTTTACCTGATTCTGTGTACCACCCAGATAAGTTAGTAGAATTTGAACTACTCTTTTGAATCTGGACCTCTGGTGGTACAGCCTCCCTTCTCAAACAATATAGCTCAATTCAAACAACCATAGAATGGGGAACGGGGACATATAGCAATTTTAAGAATCCATTTTCATTTTGCCAGACCTACTTTACATGTTATTTTCTTTCTTATGTGAATTTCTTCTTGCAGAAAGATGTTGACTTGATCAATGTGTAAATCAGATCTTGCCTACTTGGGCAATCTCAGAAGTTGCATTATAGCACCTACGGAAGAGAAATATTTTCAACCATTCAAGAAAAAATAGAGGAGAGGGAATAGGCTATAGCAGCTGCTTTGGCTAAACGATATGTTTACATTTGCATGTTAAGAATTATTATCTCATCCTTCATTTTCATATTTTAAAATACTTAATTTCCTTTTTGCTGCAGGGGACTTACAAAATGAAGTCTGAAGCAATGGTCAAAATTTAGTAAGGTCCAGTTTCTTTTTTAAAAAAAACAAAACAGAAAACAATAAGCTTACCACCTTTATAATATTCTGTGTCCATTTGCCGTATTATAGTTCTCTTTGTTTTTAAATTTATTCATTGTGCATGCAAATAAGCTTGTCTTCTTTTGTGCTGTTTTTGTGTTTTTGTATTATGCTTTGTTTTGCAAGGTTTTTAACATTTGTAAACTGCCCAGAGTTTCTGGAAATAGGGTAGCATATAAAAATATCATCATCATCATCATCATCTCAAAGACAGAGATGAAAAAATGCATACAAACCTGAATTCTCTTTAATGATAGTTTAAGCTACATTAACAGCTGGTTGTGAATAGACTGATTATATAACAAATGGTTTCTGTGCAGAACAGGGAAATAAATTTGTTTCTTTCTTAATACCAAGGTACTGCTTAGTTCAACTATTTTACAGCTTTATAAAATACGCTGGCATTTTTTGCAACTAGGCAAACAGCAATAAAAAGGCTAATATACTATTTATACAAGGGTAATTCCTAAGTATCTGGTTGGAGGTGTAACTGAATATTCTATTTACCCTTAGAATGAATGCAATTTCCCTCTTTGCCCTTTTCAGAAAACTTTGTTTCTCTATTATTTCTATAATTTCTATAAACTGTATCAATGTATTTAGAAAGTTCCGAACACCGTAAGAAATTTTAAATCTCAAACTATGTCTGAGAACAGGATATAAATATAAACGTTCTTACTTGAAATAATGCAGATATCTCAATAACCCATTTTACTTTCTACTAGAGCAGTGAGAAGTTACCTATATAAAAATACCCTTGTCAACATTTATCATAAACAGAATGAGTTTAGTCTTAAGGCAAGTAACCCGGAAAGCCTCCTTAGTATCTAGCTATAAAATCTGCTCTGAATGCTCTTATTGTTGTCACACAAATAAGATGAATGGGATGAGTAGGGATATAATGCTGCTGTGAGAAGCATCTCCTGTTAACAATTACTAGGAAATGTAAAGATGAAAGAAAATGAATTTAAGACCCAACTATAATATTATATGCTACCAAACAATGAAAATGTAATACTTGAAGAAGGTAAGTAGAGGTGTGCAGAATGGAATTCTGGGACATAATTGTGTTAATTATAAATTGGGCATTAAAAAGTCATTTCTTGGTAATGGGGAAAAAAAGAAGAGTTCTGAAAATTTTTCAGTTCTTGAGAATTCACAAAAAGTATACTTTATAACTTGACATAGAATTTTTTGTTTTTCAGGCAGTCATTATTTTAAAGCTTTTAAAATATTAATTTTATTAAAATTAAAATTACAATTTAAAACAATACAAAATATTTTTTTTATTTAAAAAATAAAAGAATAGAAAAGAAGAAAAGAAAGATAAAAATAGAATGTCTAGAAAAAAGAGAAAAAGACGAAGAAATTTTTTTAAAAAAAGAAAAATTAGAATATAGTAAGGAAAAGAAAATAAATACATAAAGAAGTGACCTCTCCCTTTTCACAAGTATTAAAATTTAAATTTAAACATAAATTTAAGAAATGATCTCTTCTTCCATCATCTTATCTCTTATTTATTAAAAAAATCATAAAACCTCATCATTTTAGTCCTGATTTATGCAAAAGTCCATTAAGGGTTAACAGAGATAACAAATATTTATTTTAACTTTGATCAAATAAACTAATTTTATATTCTTTCCTTTTAATTTTAACAATCTTGATCTTTAATTCATTCAAATAATGTCATAGAATTTGATATTTTTTTCCTTTTTCTTAGTTACTTCTCACACAATTCTTCAATGCCTTAATAGGCTCTTTTGTAAATCCAATGTAGGAAAATTGTCACTGTCTTAGTTTGTTATTTTTACATCCTTTTCAATTATTAAAATATCAGCTGGTTTCTTTTTTATGTCCAAAAGAACAAATGTAACACCTTTTTCCATATTATTCCTATAGCCTGTCTCTTTGTAATCCACTTCCAAATCAATACTAGACTATTTGTCACTTCAGCACATAAATATTTATTTCTGTAAGTAGTAATTGAAAACCAGGAAACAATACAGACATCATCCATTCACATTAGATTAATATTTTCAGAAACTAGCAAGTGCCAGAAAGGGTGCAAAATTAACTATTCAGTAAGAAGCAAGGATGAAATTTTGTTGTTAGGTGCAGGTGCCTGACTACCAGATAAGAAAGAAAATGTGATAGCATTAAATGGGGAAAAAATGAGAACATTAATATATTAATTAAAGTTTGAGCTCATGCCAAGGACATATAGCAATCAGTCACAATAGAAGTAACTAGTGATAACACAATTTTCCTGGACTATCTTTATTAGTTAATGCACAAAATAGATAAGGAAACAATTCTGTTATTTATACCCACATAGATAGAATCAAATTTCCTACTAAATTCTAATAAACTTGCTGTTTTTTAAAGAATGCATTTGTTCCAGAATGGCAAGTTTCAACATGTAACTTTGTGCAATAAAACACACAGTGTATACAGCTCCATTCCCTAATCTGGGACGTTCAGTTATGTTAGATAATAGCATAATTTTTGACTGAATAATAGGCTACCGATGTCTGCACAACTGATGCCCACTAGGTTAACTTTATTAACTTATTACTTTGCCAAAGTAATAGCAATAAAGAGCAGCTATAAAAAAGAAAACATTTGTAATTGTTTCTAGAAGTGATTGGATGACATTCTAGTTTTTCAATTTGTAGATCTAATTCTACCAAAAAATTATCAAATGTAAGCATGCTCTGTATCCATGAAGCTTATTTCCAAGTATGGTCAAAGCCTGTAGCTAGCTAAATATGTCACCTGATATGTATATTGCTAATATAATTTCTCTTAATTCACTAAACCATATCAAATAAAAATTGAACTGCAATCTTCATCTTAAAAAGAACTGCAATTATTCCCATTAAGCTTGCATATGAAAGTTGTCTTATTAACATGTTACAGAGTCTGACGCATAGCTCAGTATTAATCTGACCATCAACAGTTTTCTAAGGACTTGGCAGAACAACTTCAAAACTTTCCTTGAAGATTAAACCTGTAATTATCTGAAGGCAAAATATTTCCTTTCAATGAGACATAGCTGAGCTTCATGCTCTGACCATCATAAAAAAAACAGTGAACAAAAGACAGATCAGTAGATGCACCAATTTAATTTAGTGCGGGCTGTTTGGTGTGCTAAGTGCCAAGTATATTGATGCCAAAATAGCTCTCTTAAGTGCATTTTGTCAAGGAATTTTTCACTGCAATTCAGTGCAAATAAAAATCTGTCAGTTATTTCAGCCCGACATCTACTTCAGTTGGGTTGACCTCATTTTAACTTCAAGTTCAGGATGCAAGTGTTAAATTTAGGTTCAATTTAAAAATACGAATATTTAAATACTGTGTCCTTGAACAGAATCCCTTTCAGTGTTTGGAAGAAAACAGATTAGAAACTATGAACTGGTTCAATAGCAAAATAACCATTCCAGAGTCCTATATATCTTCCAGGCTTGGACCGACCCTAGTTCAAGAGCTGTTGGAGGACAATGGAATTAAAAACATTCAGAGTCAAGTGTCTGGTTTGAATAGATTCTTTTAGAAGGCTGCCTAGTTCAAGTCCAATTGTTACAGTACTCAAATAAGTACTCAAAGAAATGGGCTGGAGGTCATAAATTGGCCCATCAGCAATTGGCACCTAACAATAAAATGACCAAGCATATGGCAATCTAGTCACAATTTTCTCTATTTAGAAAAATAAATAGTATTTTTATTTAACTTATGATTTGGGGCAGGATGTTTCTTTTTGCATTTTAGATGTATGCTTAAAGACAAGCTGCACATGAATGTTAAATTTGTGTACTTTTAACTTTTTTAATGAATTTTTAACAGCAACATTAGAAACCACTCTAACCGATCTGTACTGGGAAGTGTGCTAGCATGGCAACAGACCCATCAGATACAATTCACCTGATGGAAACCAATTTTCATATTCAACTCATTTATGGATCAGGAAGCATTGTCTGATTTGTACTAATATGGAATTCTGATGAGATAAAAGAAAGAGCAATGTATTGTTAATATCTATCTTGACAGGCCCCTAAAGAAATAAAGCTTGGTTTCTTTTGTTAAATTTATTACACCAGCAAACAATAAAAGGAATATAAATTATTAACAGTGTTTCCATCCAAAAGAAATACTACTAAAGAGATATTAGTTGACCTCAAAGGCACAACACCAGTTTACCAAAAATGTTGCAGAAACAAAAAAATAGTCGTTTTAAATTTATGCTTTCTAAAGAAAAGAAAAGAAAGATGAAATATCTTAAAAACTTAAATAAAGAAGAATATTTAAGATAAGCTTTATTGTCACTTTTTAGATAAGCTAATTTTAATATTTAACAATATTTTGATTTATATTGATGACAAAATAACAGAATTAAAATAATCAATAAATGTATGTGTTAAGTGCATTAAGTCATGCTTTATATCCTTCCTTCCTTCCTTCCTTCCTTCCTTCCTTCCTTCCTTCCTTCCTTCCTTCCTTCCTTCCTTCCTTAAAAGGGACATTTAGCTCAGCTGCTATGGCCTACGGGTGGAGCTCTTGCCTCACAATCAGGAGATTGTGAGTTCGATCCTAGGTAGATATAGGGTCTCCTGCTTGGGCAGGAGGTTGGACTAGATGACCTGCAAGGTCCCTTCCAACTCTGTAATCTGTTATTTAACAGATCCTATCTAGATGATCAGACTTGAGCAGATTCAGTCCTTCCAAGTCTAGGACTATGTTTTCTGTTTATGTCATGTCGAGCAGTAAAAACAACAAATAGCACTTCAAGCAGGGCCCAACATACTAATGACCAGTGCAGCAACTTTAATATGGATGCCTGATGGATCCTGAAAGATTCCTGACAGAGCTTGGGCCATTTCCTGAGACCCTGACACATGACTCGACTGAAGAGCTGGTGGCCGCCTGGGAGAGTGCGGCCGCCGGAGCTTTGGATCGTGTCGTGCCTTTGCGGCCTCTGACCCGATGCCGATCTCAATTGGCTCCTTGGTTCTCTGAGGAGCTGAGAGAGATGAAGCGTCGGAAAAGATGCCTAGAGAGCATTTGGAGGACTAGTCATTCTGATTCCGACCGGACACAGGTGAGGTCTTATATCAAGACCTACCTAGTGGCGATAAAAGCGGCGAAATCTAACCATTTTTCCGTTCTTATCGCATCTGCAGAGAACCGCCCAGCCACCCTGTTTAGGGTGACCCACTCCCTTCTTCGGGGGGGAGTGCGGGAGGATCCCTTGCAGGGTCGAGCTGAAGATTTTGTGCAATTCCTGCACGATAAAGTCGCTCGGATTCGGGAAGGCTTGGACTCCGACTGGGCGAGTCCGGGGGAGGAGACGAGGGCAGGTCTTGAGAATATTATCTGGGAGGAGTTTGATCCTGTGGCTCCCGAGGATGTTGACAGGGTTCTGAGTAGGATTAGTGCCGCCACATGTTTATTGGACCCGTGTCCCTCCTGGTTGGTACTGGCCTCCTGGGAGGTTACACGAGGCTGGCTCCAGGGGATTATAACTGCTTCTCTGAGTGAGGGTGCCTTTCCCGCCGCCTTGAAAGAGGCGGTGGTGAGGCCCCTCCTCAAGAAGCCTTCCCTGGACCCGGCTGAAACTACCGTCCGGTCTCCAACCTTCGTTTTGTGGCGAAAGTTGTTGAGAGTGTGGTGGCACGACAACTGCCCAGGCACCTGGATGAAGTTTTGCGGTGGTTCTCTTCCTTCCTCTCCGGCCGCTCGCAGTTTGTGTTGGCAGGGGGGCAGAGGTCGACCTCGAGGCATTTCGCATGGGGAGTGCCACAAGGGTCGGTCCTCTCGCCTCTTCTGTTCAACATTTATGTGAAGCCTCTGGGTGAGATCATCCGTGGTTTTGGGGTGAAGTGTCACCTGTACGCTGATGATACTCAGCTGTACATCTCCACCCCAGACCACCCCAACGATGCCCTTGATGTGATGTCTCGCTGCCTGGAGGCCGTACGGGCCTGGATGGGGAGGAACAGGCTCAGACTCAACCCATCCAAGACCGAGTGGCTGTGGTTGCCGGCGTCCCGATATAGTCAGCAGACGTCATCGCTGACTATTGGGGTGAATCCTTGCCCCCCACAGAGAGGGCTCGCAATCTGGGTGTCCTCCTGGATGCACGGCTGTCTTTAGAAGAGCACTTGACGGCCGTGGCCAGGGGAGCCTTTTATCAGGTTCGCCTGATCCGCCAGTTGCAGCCCTTTCTGGACCGGGACGCCTTGCGCACAGTCACTCATGCCCTTGTCACCTCCTGGCTGGATTATTGTAATGCTCTCTACATGGGGCTCTAACCACTGCGCCACTTCGGCTGAATGGCTACAACTTCCAGCTGTTGCTTGAGCTATGAGTCCAGGGAAACTCCTAAATCACAAACCAACTCTTACATGGGGAGCAATAGAAACTACTGGATCATTGTTTAGGTGCTCATGTGTTTATTGACAATTACCATTTAATATAATCTTGTTTCACCTTGTCAGATTCTCACAGTTTGCAGATACCAGTTAAAGATGTCCATGGGATCTCTTGCACAGTCTGAACACCATTCACCATATATCATCAAGTCTCATCACCAGCCTCCTGGAGGAAGCCACTCCTTTGCCATTTTCTTCACTTTCAGATTGAATCAAGCCCAGTTTTCCTTCGCATGGATTTGTTGATAAGCTTCTGCCGTGACATGGAAAAGAGCACCAGGATAAACCAATATTCTAGATAGAAAAACACCATGGTCAAGTAGTTGTGTGGAATGCGTCCAATCTCCTTTTTGCTGCAACTTCCTTTTGCTTTATCTGAATCTGTTCCAGTATCTGTTTGTTTCATGAACATTTCAATAGCGCACTAGCTGATGGGCTGTAAAACCTTATTCAGGTAGAATCCAAAACAACATAAATGAAGATGTAATAGGTTTTTTTAAAAAGGTTCCTTTGTTTTTAGCACATCAAGAGGTTTAGCAACCTCTTCAAGAAACTCTGTTTTAATGTCAGCATTTTGTAATGACCCTAGTCATAAAAGGACCACTTTGTATGAGAAAGATATAATGTGCTTTTAAATTGCTAAGTGAAAGTACTTGTCTAGATAGTAAAACTTCAAATTGCCTGAACAAATCTGGATTTTTATGGGCAAAAATGTCTGTATATGTGTGTGAGTGTGTGTGGATTTCTCTTTTCACTTCATAATTTTCCCTGGTCAGTGAAGCATTTTATGTTACTCTCTTTTACCAACTTTCTCCTAGCAAAATTTGGAAGGGTAAATTGCAGATGCCATCCTCTTCAGAAGCAAAGCTGTTACACCATCTAATGGGAAAGATGATGAAAGAAAATGTTCAAGACAAATCCAACACAATATAAGAACATATTTTCTGCATCGTTACAAAGATTGTTTCTTTCATACAACAGAAAGTGAGTGGTGGAGGAAAATCCTACTACTTTATTTGACCAAAACAACTGTGGGAAAAGTGTGCTCTTATATGCCTTTACTTTTATTAACTGATGTTGAAGGGTTAATCATTACTGAACGGTTTCAGAGAATTTTAACAATTTAATATTACATATTATCCATATTATACAGCTACAAGTTAGTTTGGGATAATTTCTTGAAAGATGGGGTACCTATCTGTACAGATGACTTGCAATATTAAGCAGCATAATGCTGAAATGCTGTATTTTGATTATGATTGTGAGTGTAGGATAAAGTCATATAGAAAGAACTAAAACCAGGGGTGGGTTCTACTTACCTTTACTACCGATTCGCAACGGGGCCATGCGCGCGGCCTCGCTTTGCTCATGCAGAAGCTTCTGTGCATGTACAGAAGCATTTTTATGATGTTGGGGTTGGTGGGTGGAGCCTCCCGCTGATTTTACTACCGTTTCTATAGAACCGGTGTGAACCGGGGGCAACCTACCACTGACTAAAACATATGAAGAATGGTTGCAGGAACTGGGTATGTCTAGTTTAATGAAAAGAAGGATTGGGTGACATGATAGCAATGTTCCAATATCTCAGGGGCTGCTACAAAGAAGAGGGAGTCAAGCTATTCTGCAAAGCACCTGAGGGTAGGACGGAGCGTAGGACAAGAAGCAATGGATGGAAACTAATCAAGGAGAGAAGCAACCTAGAACTAAGGAAAAATTTCCTGACAGTGAGAACAATTAATCAGTGGAACAACTTGCCTCCAGAAGTTGGGAATGCTCCAACACTGGAAGTTTTTAAGAAGATGTTGGATAACCATTTGTCTGAAGTGTTGTAGGGTTTCCTGCCTAAGCTGGGGGTTGGACTAGAAGACCTCCAAGGTCCCTTCCAACTCTGTTGTTATATTCTATTTTAAAACACCCCAAACTTTGAATGATGGCATATTAAAATGTTATTAAGAATTATATGCTTTAGATTACTTCATTAAACTTAATCTATATTAGTATGCTCTCTTTAGGCTGTTTAGAATTAGAATGGGTGATGGAGTGAAACAGTTGGATGTTTTGCTGAGCAATAGGAGTTAATAGAAAGTTGAGTTTCCCCTACCCCAGTAATTATTTGTTCATGCAGGGAGGATGGATTGTATATTTTCTAAGAGGAATAGAAGGTATTGTTAAAGGTAAGGGAATGCAAGAGATGAAAAGAGATTCTGGCATTGCTACTGAAAACATCAAGTCCTTTGAAAATTAAATGGGAAATACTGCATGTGATGTTGCTATGTAGAACAAGTTTGATATTAGAAAAGTTCAAAAGGATAGTATTGAGCTTAGATTAGACTTGGTTGATGATAAAAGAATTGGAACAGCAGAAAATTTGAGAAGAATTAAGGAAAATGCAGAAAAGACTACCGTAATTTAATTGGGGTGCTTATCTCAAAACTTAACAACAAACTACCATATTTAAAGCTTTTAGATCGTTGGTATAAGCTGGAATAGAAAAAAAAACTAAAATAAAGTAGAATAGGCTTTCAAAACTCTCTTGTTCTATCTATCCTAACAACAATGAAGACCATTCCTGAAATTGCTCCCATGCTTGCAATCAGTCTTGAAGGCCTCCCAACCTTCCATCTTTACCAGCTGATATTAAAATAAATCAAAGGAGAGTTATTTTGAATTTCATTGTGTGCATCTGTCTTTCTCAATCTTATTCGTAATTTTATTTCCATATTCCCCCTTAATGTCTTTCTCATTTATCCCCTATTATTGAGGTTAGCTCTATGTGTACTGTATTTTCAATAAAATGAAGGAATGGGACATCCCACAAGTATTTTCTCTAATATTGTGTTTTCTTCTTCCCTCCTTCCTTTTTGGAGGAATTACAAAGGTTGACTTCTTTGAGAGCAATATTGTTCCATAGAATTATTCATTTGGAAATGAAATGCTGTCCTGGATAATGGATGGTTTCAGGAGAAGAATATATATACATATATAGCTCAAGTTTGAACTGTGGAGTCCTTTGTGTTCTCTGAGTGTAATTGTTTGCTTGCAGACATTTTGTTACCTGTCTAGATAACATCCACAGGCCATCGTCAACACAGCATTGCTAGATCCCATTCTCTGCCTTGGGTTAAGCTATTGATCCTTATTTGCATTTTACAGAATTAAGCTACTGGTGCTATGTTTCCAGCTGATTAGGTGCCAGATAGAGGTATGCTAAGCTTGAGAGCTGGATGCATTTGTTAATATATAAAAAAATGCTGCCTTCCAATTGTAAACAATCAGCCACTATTTCCAGTGACACTTTTTTTAGTAGCACCAAAGCTGCTGGAATTTTAAATGCAGAAGCAGCTTTTTAAAAAGCTAGTTTAGCTTTTTAATTAAAAAAAATTGTAACACAAGGTAATTAATTACAAAGTTCAATAGCATATAATAAAAAGCAGGATGAAATAAACATATTCCTATTTTTTGTCAGTCACTTGCAGATGTGAACAGTCACTTGCACTTGCAAAAGTCACTTGCAGATGTGAACAGTGTTGATACTTTTAAAATAAATTACAGTAAGAATGATTATTTAAATATTTGGGGAAACATTTCAAAAAGGGGAAGAATGAAGGCATTAATAAAATGTTAGAAAAAACTGCAGAAATAGAATTGATGACAACAAACAAATGAATAATCTGTGTACAATGTAACCAACGGGTTTTTTTAGGTGTGCCTTTTAATGATATTGTTGCATTTTATTTTATTTACATTCTGTTCACTGCTGAGTTTGGCTGGGTTTTTGTTTTGCTTTTTTGGATAAATGGATTGTGACTTTCTTTATAATGCTGTTATGGTATTTTTCTCTGTTCAACTGTGATGTGGGGTTAAGAATTTAGCATTTCACTATTTGCTGAAACTGTCCTGTGACTTTTAGTCTTGATGACATTTTCTTGTAATTGACTTAATTGTTATCCCACAGCTTCTGGATCTTATAAATCTGTGCTGAACGCAAAGCTTACAGGTGAAGTAAAAAGCCAAAAACACAAAATCATAGTTGAGTTACTTACATAAACAATAGCAAATAATATCCATGTGGAAATAATATTTTAAAGGCAGTGTTGGATCAGCTACAGAGTCCAACTGTGAAAATTGGCTGGATATTGACAGCATCAACTTTAAAATGTCATGTACTGATTTTTTTAAAATTGTGTAACAAAGGATAGTGTTCAGAATACACTTTTTAAATTTTAAAAAAAGTTACAAATGCTACCCTCTTTTGTTAGTCATTGGTTGGTTATTTTCTTTCATGAACTTCTGACTTATTTGTCGAAGGATCCAATGTTTTCATTCCTCAATCCCCTATTAATTAATTTCACAACTGACTATGATTATCCTCTCTAAAGGCTCTAACAACTATGCAAAAACCAATCGTTAAGTGCATATTGCTTATTGCCTAATGCACTGTAAGCCACCTGAGTCTCCGAAAAGGGTAGCATATAAATCAAATAAAAAAAAAATCAATGTTCCATCTAGATGAGCAATGGTGGAATTTTGAATCCAGCCACTGCTACAATTCTGACTGTGTTCACCAATACCCATTTTCAAAAGAAATGAACTGTCAATCATATTGGCAAAGAAATACATCTACCATGAGCTCTCTCTTATGTGGGCCCTTTGTCACTTTGTTGTATATCTTGTTTTACAAAAACCAGAATCATCTTGTACCTAACATATAATCACATGTATGTGTGTATTATACAGCACACATACATAAACACATGTATATTATACAGAACACACACACACACATTGTTGAATTTATCACATATATAAACAGAAAGGGCCAGCTTAGTATAGTAATTAAGGTCCTGGCCTAGAAACCAACAAACCATAACTCCTAGTACTGCTTATGGCATGAAAGCTGACTGGGTGACTTTGGGCCAGTCATTCTTTCTCAGCCCAAGACACTTCACTGAGTTGTTGCAGTAAGGAAAATAGGAGGAGGAGGAAAGTGTTTAGGTATATTTGCTACCTTGAGTTACTTATAAAAAAAAATTAAGGTGAGATAATAATCTAATAAACAGGTTGCTGGAGTAAAATAAATTAATTGTTGGTAATAATAAACAACTAATAAATTAGTTGTTACTAGTAATTTATTTTCCAGCATCTTATTTACAGTAATGTGTTTATTCGTATAGCTTGGTATTCCATCATGTCAGGTATAAATCCATTCCAGAACCATAAATTGAATTGAATTTCCTATTCAGCCTTTACGTTAAGATTCTAGATTCATCAAGCTACCCTCTGGAAAACCAGATTGGCAAATGGCACAAATACTATGATTCTTGGAATACCAGGATGCTCAAATATAGCTTTGTGCTTAACAATTATAGTTCTTCTGTTTTATCATAAAGATACAAAACTTCAGTGGATTTGGAAAATTATTCAGTTGCAAAATGAAAATAAGCCAAATGATTTAAAAAAAAACAAATCTATGCCAAATATTTCCTATGGGAATGCAGGAAGATCTTATGATTTAATAGACTTTTTTTTTGGTTCTTTCTAGAGGTATTCTGAGCACATACAAAACAATTACCAACTATCCATTCTGTTTCAGCAAACTGGTCAATATTTCCCTTTTTCCCTAGCTATAATCCTATGAATATCTTAATGAGGGTCATGAAGCTGAGAAAGAAATAACGACTTTATCCTGCGGAAAGGAAATCCATCCTGACAATGTAACAAATCTTTTACAGACCAAAGAGGTTTTGCGACAAAAGAAATATCTGTAGCCATTCATTTTTTTACAAGTGTCATTAACAACTAGGAGTCCTTCTCCAAATTGCATGTATGGTAGCTTTTCTGCTTGGATCTGTTCTAAATAATGTTCTAAATGCATATACAGCAGGGATCCCCAACCCCTGGTCTGTCAACCAGCACTGAGTAGGGCACAAGTAGATTTACTCCATTTAAAAATTGCTTCCAGGTGTTCATGATCAATTTCAACTAAAAGAACTTGGCCAAATACATCATCATGGAACATCCTTAAATGTTATGTCTTTCCCTTTCAAAATTTGTTTATGCTGTTCAGGAGATCTGCATTTAACGTATCATCTAATATCATAAAACCTTTTATACAGCCAAAACTCTTATTTTTTTCTTTTTTATTGGCACATCTTTATTGGAAGATTAAAGTTGAAAAAGTAAATGATTAAATCTATATCACTCTGGAATGCATTAAATGTACATAAGCATGGTGAAATTAGTGCATGAAAGTTTCAGCTCTGTTTACTGTACCAACTGACGAATCAAAGCTTCACATGCTGTTTCACCCAATATTGAAAGAGAATAAATTCCTGCCACATAAAACAATAATTTGGCTGAAATGATGAAGAAATTTTCATTTCACTGAAGTACAATCTGATTTTTTAAAAAAAACATATTTTAAAGCTCAAAGAAACAAACCAGATAAGAATAGTCCTAAAATTACAACCATTCATTTAGTAACTATTCGAAGATAAAACAGCCCTGAGAAAGGTGACTTATGACTGTCACTACGATTCCTCACACTTACAACAGATGCAGGATCTTCATGGTCCTGTGATTGTGATTTGGTTCTTTGGTAATTATCATACATTTATGATGATTGCAGCATCTCACAGTCACTTGATATCCATTTGTGACTTTTCAGACAACTTCTGACAAGAAAACCAATGTGGAAGCCAGCAAAGAAGATCACAAGGTCATGCTTAGCAAATGCACTGTTCGACAAAGAATGTTCCAGTCTCAGTTGTGGTCAAAAGTCAAGAACTACTTGTATTTAGAAAGAAGGGAAAGAAATGAAAATCTGCATTTCCTCCTCATTATTTATTCTGCCCCAGCTATGGACCTCAAAGAACGCAGCACACACAAAGTCTGTACAAACCTTAGTTTACTAAATTAAATCAGTCTGTTACAATATTTTGAGGATCAGACTCAATGATGAATTCAGAAGCAATTTCTTCAGTTAAAGAAGTGTTTATTCATAATAGGCATTCTACTTATTCTTGTCAGATTTACAGTGAGAAGCAAGCATGAGGTAAAAGCACTCTCTATTTATATCAAAGGGGAGGAGTCAAGGAAGGGGGTGATCACACATGAATACATTAAAGGAGGAGGAATAAATTAACCCTTTATATCCTGTACATATATACATATCTCTTGTTATAGAATAAGGCATTTACTTATGACAAATCCCCCTCTAAATGCCGATTCGACATATAACAATGATTGCATTCGGATTCAGAACTATATAGTACTTGTAATTTTGATGTCAAGTATTTGTGTTGTTTAGAAGGTAAAGGTTTAGTTAATATATCAGCTATTTGTTCTGAGGTTTCGCAGTGGATTGCTTTAATGAATCCATCCTGAGATAATTGTCTCACGTGTTTAAATTTGATATCTATATGTCTGGACCTTTGACCAATGGTGTCAGATCTTGATATTTCTATAGCCGCCTTATTATCTTCATGTATGACAAATGGTAGTATTGGATTCTTCCAAATATCAGATAATAAATCATTAAACCACACTAAATTATTTGAGGCTTTAGATAAACAGACGTATTCTGCCTCTGTTGTGGAAGTCGCTACTAAATCTTGCTTCCCAGTGTACCAGAATATTGGGCAATCATTTAAAAATAATACATAACCTGAGGTGCTCTTTCTACATTTGATGTCACCTGCCCAGTCTGCATCAGCGTAACTGGTGATAATAGGTTCTTTAATATTATTGGGTTCTAAGAGTAGGCAGAAATCCATGCTGTGTTTTAGATATCTTAGTATTCGTTTAACTGCTTCCCAATGATACATAAGTGGTTTACTTACATGTCTAGATAATAAATTAAGTGGCAGAGCTATATCAGGCCTGGTCCAATTAGATATATACAATAGAGAACCAATAATTGATCTATATAATGTATTGTTCTCAAACTCAGGTGAAGATTCATCCATATTCCTTAGAAAATCAGTCTGCATAGGAGTATCGCAAGGTTTGGCATCTCTTAAATTGCATTTTTCCAGAAGTTCTATAATTTTATCTCTCTGGGATAATTTGAATCCCTTTCTTGTTTTATTGATTTGAACTCCAAGGTATTTGTTTACCCTTCCTAGCGACTTTAAAGAGAAATGTTCACTTAGCTTGGATACAAATAAGTCTTTCTTTTCTTTATGTTTGCCTATATACAAAATATCATCCACATAGATTAACACAAATTCTAATGATTCACCTTCCTTTCTAACAAAAAAGCAATTGTCTGCAGTTGTGGCTTTGAAATCCATATTTTTAAGCACGCTGACTAGACATTCATACCAACGCTTGCCGGATTGTTTTAATCCGTACAAGCTTTTGTTAAGTAACCAGGTCTCATTTCTATTTGTACATTGGCTATGAGGTGCCCTTACATATATCTCTTTGTCGAGCTTTGCATGTAAGTATGCAGTCTGCACATCATATTGAAAGACATCAAGATTGAGTATAGCCGCTATGACTAAAGCTGTCTTAACACTTTCGGTTCTTACAGTGGGAGAGTATGTGTCAGTGTAATCCTCAGGATATTTTTGAGCGTAACCTTGTGCGACTAATCTAGCTTTATATAATTTATTACCCTCTTCTAAATCTTTGATTTTGAATATCCATCTGGTGCCTATAATTGTCTTGTTCTCAGGGGCAGGGACTGGTGTAAATACACCTAATTCACGCAAGCTGTTCATTTCTTTTGTTATGGCTAATTCCCATTTCTCTCTTTCTTCCATGGGAAGTTTCAACACTTCCTCGTATGTGTTAGGTGTTGGTGTCTCGTCATTCACACACATTATATAATCCTTATACTTATTGGGTAATTGTTTTCTGTTACACCTGATTGTTCTTATTGGAATGCTCTCATTATCGTGTAAATACCTTGCTTCCTTTTTGGTTAATGAATCTGTTTTTATCCTGGTATGGTTACCTGTCCATGTTTTGTTTTTGTCATCATGTGTGTTATGTTCATGTTTCTCTCTTTCTATTCTGTCTTGTTGTTCAATATTTGGTTTTGTATTTTGGATTATCTCGTTAAGATGTATCTTAGACCAGTTGGCCTGTTCATGAAATACTGCTGTTCTTGAGACTATGAATTTGTTATTACTGTCAATAAATCTATATCCTTTTGTGCCTGTTTCGTATCCCATGAATCTGAGCCTTCTGGATACGTTATCTCCCTTACGTCTTAATTGTTTTGGTATTTGTACGTCTGCTGTAACTCCAAATATGTGCATGTGTGATATTTTTGGTTTCCTATTGTACATCACTTCGTATGGTGTTTTATTTAGGATGCTAGACCAGGTCCTATTTTGGGTATAGTTTGAATATAGTAATGCTTCTGACCAGAATTGTTTTCCTAAACCAGCATCTTCTAATGTACATCTAATCATGGTTTGCAGTGTTGAGTTCTTTCGTTCTACTGTACCATTCTGAAAAGCAGAAAATGGGCTAGTCGTGAAGTGTAGCATTCCTTTGTCTTTTATCCATTGTGAGAATTCTTTTGACATGAACTCGGATCCCCTATCTGTCATGATTTGTTTTATTTTGATATTGTGTTGTGTTTCTACACGTTTGTAAAATTCTTTGAATTTTTGGAAAGTTTCATCTTTGTGTTTTAAAGTATAAACAAATCCATAACGGCTATAGTCGTCTACAATAGTTAGGAAATATCTTTTTTTGTATGTGATGGATGGTGTTAATGGACCAACCAGATCCATATGTACCAGATCAAAAATTTGGTTAGAGGTCCTTGTTGCCCTCTTTGGTTTTGGGTTTGTTCTGAGTTTTGAGGATTTACATACTGAGCATTCCAAATAGTTTTTACAATCCTTTATTTTAACGCCATCAGCATGTTCAATCATTTTTTGTATTACAGGGAAACTTGCATGTCCCAATTTTCTATGCAACATGTGTGCACATTCATCATGAATTGGTTTGCCTATATTGGGTCTTTTGTTATTGTGTGTATCACTAGTGGCTGTGTCTTTGTGATTACAGTGTGTATTGGGTTCTTCATTGTCATTGTTGTTACTATGTTCACTGTCTATGTTGATGTCGTCATCAGTGTTTGTATTAATGTTATGCAACCATTTATCTTCTGTTACAAGGAAGGGTAGGCCCCCTTCGATAACTACACTATTCAATTTAGTCCCATCCTTTTCTAGTATTGCTTTTCCCCCAGAGAAGATTATATTTATGTTGGAATCTTGGCTTAATTTCACTGCACTAAGTATGTTATGTGATATTTCTGGTATCAACAATACCCCCTCTACTTTACCTAAACCAGGTATATTTACATCTCCTTTCCCTATGACTTGAACATTTTCTTGATTGGCTACTCTTATCATAAATTTATCATTTGTGAATGAAGACAGTATTTTCTTGTTATTTGTTGTATGATTAGTCGCCCCTGAATCTATGAGCCAAGTATTGTTTTTTGATTTTTGTGTGATGACATCGTTATGTTTATCTAATCCATTTAATGATCCTGATTTTCTGTCCCTTGAATTATCTCTATCCTTTCTGCGTTCTCTGTAGTTTGGGGAGTCTCTATATCTGTATCTATCAATAGATGATTGCCTGTCTTGATATCTACCCCTATAATCACGGTTTTGTCTTTCCCTATGAAACATGGGGCAATCTCCCTTAGAGTGTTTTCTGGATCCACAATTGTAACATTCAATTGTTTTTTGGTGATTCTCTTGGAAGGTTACCCCTTTTGCCTGTCTGTGTTCTGTGTATGCATTGTATCTACTTTTCCTCAAATTATCTTCAGCTATTAACTTATTTGACAGACTTTCTATGGATAAGTATCCTAGATTGATTGAGTCTAAGTGTGATATGTAGTTATCCCATGATGAATCTAATGAGTTAAGGATAACGCTTTTCATTGTCTGTTCTGATATTATTTCTCCTCTTAGATGTAATTCTGCTCTGGTTTTGTTTAAGGATATTAAATGTTCACTTATGGTGGTTCCAGATCTTAATTTGGCTGAAAAGAAATCTTTAGACATTCTAGTGGTTGTTGCTACACTTTCACTATGAAACAATTTAAACATGCATTGAATTATTTCTGAAACAGTAAGATTATGCTTAATACTGTAGTACATGGCAGGTGATATGCTAGAAATTATTAAATAGAATGCTCTGTGATGCAGGCAGTCTATTTTTAGAGTCCAAGGTCTTTTGGGAGGATTGGTTATAAAAAATAATAAATTTTCTTTCATAAAGACAACCTGAATTTGTTGACACCATTCCTGTAAATTGATGCCATCAATTCTAAGTTTTGGGAAATCACTAGGTAGATTCCCAATATTACTATTCCCACTACTTACAACTGTGGGTAGTCCATGGTCCTGTAGATGTTGAAAATTGCAGAATGGTGTGGGTATTCTGCTGATGAGCTTGAAAGGTTCTCCTTCTTCATAAAGTTCATTGTAGTTCTCTGTGTTCATCTGCGCATGCGCGTTGGTCATTTCTTTGCTGAAGCCGCTGGGAGAGGTTCTCTTTGCTGTAGCTCCCTCGTAGTGCTCTCCTTCTGATGATTCGGTCTCCGGCTCGATCTTGGGTGTTCTGCTGGCAGCTGTGGTTCTTCTCTTTTCTTTGGAGCTTTCTTGCTTGGAGTATTTTGTTCTTTGGATCGTTTGTAGTGTGGGGGAAATTTCGCAGGGCCCTCTGGGTTCAGGCGTCGTCATCATCGTTGTCCGGATCGAGTCGTGCAGGCTTTGAGGTGTCTGTTTATTTCTTCGTCTCTTTTGTATTTTTGCATTATTGGCTTTTATCGATTCTTTTGAAATTGTTAGACTTGTGCCAAACGTTTTAAATAGTTTTCTCATGGGTGTTTCGATTTCTTGTTCGGTGGATGATTCTTCTGTATCTGTTTCTGACTCTTCAGAAGAATAAATATATTTTTTGCTATTTTTTGTGTTTTTTCGCGCCAGAGTTTTTGAATGGTGCATTCTGATTGGTTCAGCCGTGTTCATTTCTGTGGCCGGTTGAAGAAAAGATGGCTGCCTTTCAAAATTTTGAGCGGGACCTCTGGTCTTGCTTCTGGTTATTTTTTCTTTCGTTGTAGGTTCGCTCACCATTTTTGTATTTTCGGGTTTGGCTTTTTCAATGTCTTTTTCTCTCGCTGCTCCATTTTCTTCCAAGAAGCCTCGGAGTTCCGCGATGAGTTTGTGGTCATCTTTTTGACTTTTTATTAGCCTCAGTATCTCCGATCTGAGGTCTTTGTCTTTTATTTTGTTCTCTTCTTGGTTGTCGGTTTCATCTGCTGTTTCTTCGATGTCTGTGGTGTTATCTTCAGATTCTTTGATTGTTGTATTTATTGGTTCATCGATCATTTCTTGATCTGTTTTTGTTTCTTTATCATTTGCCCTGGTATAGGGTCTTTCTTTTTTATTCTTGAGGTTTTCTTTCTTAGGCATGTTGGATTTTATTGAGTCAGTTCAACCATCGACTGCTACCAATTTGTTACAATATTTTGAGGATCAGACTCAATGATGAATTCAGAAGCAATTTCTTCAGTTAAAGAAGTGTTTATTCATAATAGGCATTCTACTTATTCTTGTCAGATTTACAGTGAGAAGCAAGCATGAGGTAAAAGCACTCTCTATTTATATCAAAGGGGAGGAGTCAAGGAAGGGGGTGATCACACATGAATACATTAAAGGAGGAGGAATAAATTAACCCTTTATATCCTGTACATATATACATATCTCTTGTTATAGAATAAGGCATTTACTTATGACACAGTCTTTTTCAAATAAAGGCTGTTAATTAACTTTCTTAACAGCCTACAAGAATCCAAAGAATAAATAATCGTAATCTTACTATGGTTGGCAGAAAGCCCAGAAGGAATTTGCAGGAAACTGATAAGAGAACTAAGATCAGGATGCGAAGGAGAGTGAACGAAGTTGTTCCCTGCAAATTGCCTCAGTCGTTATCATTCCTTAAATAGGCTAAAGGAGTGTCCAATTAGCCCTAAGCCTTACTCTTGAGGAGACCTCCTCCTGAGGAACCATTCCTGCTTTTGGCAGCTCTCTGCACCCATGCATCGAGAAGAGGATCCTCCTCTTCTTTCTCTTCAGTTATGGGAGCTTCTGGAGCTTCTGAAGGCCCTGGCTGAATCCCCGCCTCTGGCATCACATCTTCTCCAGCCTCCTCATTGTCTGACTCGAGGGCCAGCTGCACACCAGCCTTCTCGCTGTCGGAATCAGCTATTAGCTGCACAGGCCACTGATGGGCCATAACATTATTTCTTTTCAGTGATTTCCTTATTTCCTAGTTCTGCTAATCATATAGCAATAGCAATAGTACATAGACTTGTATACTATTTTATAGTGCTTTATAGATCTCTCTAAGCGGTTTACAGAATCAGCATATTGCCCCAACAATCTGACTCTTAGTTTTAGTGGAAGGATAGAAGGCTGAGTCAATCTTAAGGAGTCAGGATTGAACTCCTGGCTGTGGGCAGATTTAGCCTGCAATACTGCATTCTAACTACTGCACCATCACTGCCACATGGGCTAAGTGTGAAAACAACATGGTTCATCTTTCTGGCAGGTTGCATTGTATATTAGGAATCACCTCTAAATATGCTTAAATGCACACTCCATGATTAATCTTAAAGCTTAACTATGTCCTTTCTACATAGTGTATTCTAGGACAGATGGATGCTGCAGCATTTAACAAGGGTTAGTGCTTAAAGTTTGCATATGTGCTAATGTGTAACACTGACATTTCCAGGACAGAATTCATTTTACAAATCTTTTCTGGGCCTATAGTCTGTACGATGCTCTGTATTTCAGCTGAAAAGTATTGTTTACTTTTGAAGCAAACATTTTGTTTTCCTCAAACACTACTTATCCTAGATGCTTGCCAAAGGTAATGATATTATTCGTACTTTCTTACATCTTGTCATAGATCCTATTTATCATCAATATTGGGGAAACATCATTTAAGGTTCAATGCTCAGGGTATCAATCTATTCAGGTCTGCGTGTCTGTGTGCAGTGATTTGTGAGACTATTGTGTGTGTGTGTGTGTGTGTGTGTGTGTGTGTACTGAAAAAGAGGGTGTTCTGTAGCTGAACTTCCTTAATTAACTGAGAAGCTTATATTTTAAGAAAAAACTGTGTCAGTGTCAGGTGTTATAGAACTTTTAGTGATCTCTCAATGTCTTTCCAGATTTCCTTTTTCTTTGCATTCAGTCATTCCCACAACTGCAGGTGGGAAAAAAAGTGAGAAAGAAAATGCAGGTAAACAGAATTGGCTTGCAGTATAGCTGCTTGGAGGCGGTCACCTTCTGCATCAATCAAAGGGAATGAATATAGCAATAACACAATGGCATAAGGAAGAACAGCAAACCTAGTGATTCCTAATAGTTAGGCTTTTTTTCTAAAGAATTGACCTTGACAAGCACTGCAAAGATGCCAACCAGTTGGTCCTGCCACACAGTTAGTTCTATTAACTACTATGGTCCATCACACTTCCAAGCTACAAAGTAAGTGATTAAGGAATAAATAGGAGTACCTATATATATAATTAACCACATCTGCCTAGACATGAAAACAGCAGGTTGGTTTCCATTATAAAAATAGCAATAGCATTTAGATTTACAGTATATACCGCTTCATAGTGCTTTACAGCCTGCTCTAAGCAGTGTACAGAATCAGCATATTGCACCCAACAATCTCATTTTACCAACCTCAGAAGGATGAAATGCTGAGTCAACCGTGACCTACTCAGGATTGAACTCCTGGCTGTGGGCAGTGAGTAGGCCTGCAGTACTGCCTTCTAACCACTGCGCCAAATGTTCAGAATTCCAAAATAAAATCAAAGTGGGAGGAAAGAAAAAGATTGATATCAGAAATATCTAATACAAAGCTGATTTAAAGCATTATCCAGAGAACAGGGAAAAAATAGTCTTCAATTAGACATTGGACTGAGCAAAATCAGTGAGATATATTTCTGTTTAATTGTTGTAATCATTTATTGATTTGCATATCCATGTAAAAAGAAACCATATATTAATTTTATTTAAAAATGTGCCCTATATAGTACAGTACTTCTTTTTCTCCAATGCATGTGACCCTCCAAATAAAGTGACAAAAATCCTAAAATCAATAAATGCTGCAGCCCCACTAATGTTGTCCAAAATCTATGTGTCATGTTATAAACAAGAATCTGATGATAGGCTGAATCTATAACCTGCTCTTTTTTGGACCATGTATTTATATAACAGCAGTATGTTCAGAAATCTAAAACAGCCTAATGTACTGTGTATTTGCAACTGAGCACTATCTTTCTGAAATATTTAAACTATTATCCTAATATGAAAAGTATGCAAGCCAAGCCTAGTTTCCTCAGAGGATGACTACAGCTCTGAGCCATATTACTGTCTCAGCAGTTTATTGCACCACAAGGAAGAAACGGTAATTGTGAGCTGTACAATATAATTCCTAGTTGTCTTTTTTTATTATTGTCTTTACTGGGTAATATTTTTTTTTTCAGATGGAAGCAGAACATCACCTATAAAATGGCTTCTATCTAAATTTTCCTGACAGGTTCTAGATCATTTACTTTTTCCACTGATCCCCCAAAGTTTTCACTGTTTGTCAAAATTAAAGTATGTACATATTTTATATAATGCGATAGAGGGGATTCTTTGCAGAGTAACAGCAAGTGCAGAGCAAAAATGGGCCATTTCCATTGAGGCCAATAACTGGCAAGATTTTAAAATCTTTTACTTGGCACTGCCTAGGGAAAAAAAGGAGGACAAAAAAGTTAGGCATGATATTGTTATCTGCAGTTACATTGGAGTCTAATACAAGAAAATATTCTGGAAACTGAAAGGATTTTTAATAGCAGCTTGTAACATGAAGGTTAGAAAATGCACAGGACACGCAAAAATAGCTTTTCAAAGCTCAGCCATTCCTTGACACATGTTCTTTAAAACAGGAGTCCCCAATCTCTGGGCTGCAGCACACATGTGCACAACTTTAGCCACTTGAGCGATGGTCTGGTACACACACTGCTGGAGTCACATAAGCAGTGCCCCAGTGTGTGCATACAGCTGGAGTCGTGACAGCGGAAGCCCAGCACAGTGCTGGCCCAGTGTTTACGTGTGTTGGTTCGGCAATAGAGGCTGGGGATAGATGCTTTAAAACCCATCAATTCTGTAATTAGTCCATCATATGAATCTAGCTACAGAAACTACATGCACATATACAAGACTGTAAGAGCCTTGGTGGCACAGCAGACTAAAGTGCTGTTAAGTAGCACCAGCTGCCTGCAATTTTTGCAAGTTCAAATCTCACCAGGCTCAAGGTTGACTCAGCCTTCCATCCTTTTGAGGTAGGTAAAATGAGGACCCGGATTGTGGGGTCAATAAACTTTGACTTTGTATAAAAACGAACACCGCTTAGGGCCCCCCGAAAGCCCTACTAAGCAGGTATATACAAAAAGTATGAAGGCTATTGCTTAATGCATTGTAAGCGGCCCTGAGTCTCCAGAGAAGGGCGGCATATAAATCGAACCAATAAATAAATAAATAAACAAACTGTATATTAAAGAAGCTGCCAGAATATCCTTACTGAATTCTTTAAAAATCAACTGAGTTTTATAACATAACAAATGGGAGAATACAATTCCTGTCATTCTTCTCCAACTCCTGAATGTCTTGGCAATTCTAGCCAATACATCTAAGAGCACCATGCTGGAAAAAGATGCTTTTGGCAATTTCTCTCTTAAAGATTAAAAAAAAAAAAATTGTATCACTGAAGTAATTGATCGTGAATCTATTCTCAGGAGGAAATCTCTAGAATGATGAATTATACTATAAATGATTCATTTTTTTTTTGTTCCCTCACGAGTTATGTAATGGATGCTTATAGAGATTGGTGACTCCCCAAAATGAACATAAATAGCTTGTGGTGCTGACTGAAATGAGAAACAGGATGGGGGTGGATGGAAAGCAATATCCAAAGTGTGAAATAGCATCTCACATAGGGAGTATTTCAAATAGGCCAGCTGAAGTTCAGGAATCACCATATGGAATAGGAGTTGCTCAGTTATAAATAATATATTCAAGTATAAAAAGAGAGAATTGTGATAGATAAGTAGGTAAGCAATGGAAGAAAAAGAGCAAGGCCAGATTGTACCCTTCTTTTCTAAAAAACTTGCTATGCTGTTTTCATGGTGTCAGTTAAGAAAACAGAAAAATAATTTCCCAGGAGCCATTCATGGAGATGTCAGAATCAGAATAGCGCTGGAAGGGACCTTGGAGTCCAATGCCCTACTCAAGCAGGAGATCCTGTACCATTTCAGACAAATGGCTATCCAGCCTCTTCTTAAAAACCTCTAGTGATAAAGCACCCACAACTTCTGAAGGCAAGCTGTTCCATTGATCAATTGTCCTCACTGTTAGGAAATTTCTTCATAATTCCAGGTTGATTTTCTCATTGATTAGTTTCCATCCATTGTTTCTTATCCTGTCCTCTGGTGGTTTGGAAAACAAATGGACTCCCTCCTCTTTGTGGCAGCCTCTCAAATACTGGAATACTGTTATCATGTGTCCCCCCCCCCCAGTCCTTATTTTCTCTAGATTAGCCAAATCCAAGTCCTGCATTTTTCATATGTTTTAATCGTCTTAGTTGCTCTTCTTTGCACTTTTTCCAAAGTCTCAACATCTTTTTTGTAATGTGACTAAAACTAGATGCAAAACAGGTGTGGGCTTACTAAGGGTTTATAAAATAGTACTAATACTTCATGTGATTTTGATTCTATTCGTCTGTCAATGTCAAGAAGAGCACAAAACAGCTGCAAACTGATACTCTACAGCAAGAATAGCTCTAGATGTAATTCTGTCACCTAATTGGTTACTTGTAATAGGATTTGATGAACGGGGAGAAGAACTTTGATTAACAACCTGAGGCTGAAAAGGAACATCTTAAAAGGATAAAAAAAATGGTGGCAAGGTCTCTAAGGTCACTTGAAATAGAGAGAAATGATTCAAAATTGCTTCTGTAGCAAGACATCAGGAACCAAAACACTGACAGGATGCAGACCAATTTTGTGAAAGGAAATGAAGGCAGTTTTGAAAAGTAACGAAATTGCCCCACAGAATACAGACACAGAACTGCAGATTTGTGCCAACGAAGCAAAAGTAGTTTTCCATTCAAATTGTATTTGAATCTTATGGGAAGCAACAGAAGCAAAAAGGTTTCATTTCCTAATTATAAAAATGCTACACTGGTGGTAATTTTGAGCAGGTGGTACCCAATAAAACTGGCACGCTAATTACTGAACTTGAGCCACTGCATTTCATGCACTCGAAGTAGAGAAGTAATTTCATTACTGCCCTCCAGAAACTAAAAAAAAAACCCAGTGCCTTTCGATCCTCATCTCCTCTTTGAAATGTCACATTTCATGGTACCTTTAGCAGATGAGAATCAAACAGCTGTGGAAGCTTAATAGGAATTTATGAGATGGCTGCTTGATCAACCATTCTAAAAGGGACAATACTGAAATGTTTCAAAGCCTACAAAGTTGAGGTTGGCCTCTGAACTAAAGGATGTTTTAATGTGGGGCGGTCAAACTCATGGCCCAAAGGCCGGATGCATCATATGTTTGCCATGCCCACACCCAGTGGGGGGAAATGTGATATGTTGTGATATGTCACGTGACAATGTCGTGACGACACGAGTTTGACACCCCTGTTTTAATGTATATTGATGGGACTGTATAACAGCCTTCCCCAGTCCGCTATTTTTCACAGAATAATACACGGTAGTGTTTGACATGATCTTGAAGAACCATATAAGCTGGGCAACAGTTCCCATCCTATTACTGCCAACATAGCCTCTGAAGTTGTATTTAACGGGGACTGAGGAAACTGTGTTAAAAATATGGAATATTTATTTATTTATTTATTTTATTGAATTTGTATACTGCCCTACTCCCGAAGGACTCAGGGCGGTGAACAGCCATAGAATAAAACATATAAATACAAAATTTAAAATAGAATAAAATGAATTAAATAATTTTGGCTGAACAAATTTAAAACCCCAATAATTTAAAACCAAATTTAAAATTTCCATTTAAAAAGGGGAAAAACTTAGGTCAGGCCAGCTTGATGAAATAAGAAAGCCTTGAGCGCGCGATGGAAGGTACGCAGATCCGGGATCCTCCGTATCTCCAGGGGGAGCTCGTTCCAGATAGCAGGTGCCCCCACAGAGAAGGCTCTACCCCTGGGGGCCACCAGTCGACATTGTTTGGCTGACGGCACTCGGAGGAGCCCCTCTCTATGGGAGCGTACTGGTCGGTGGGAGGCTATTGGTAATAGCAGGCGGTCCCGTAAATAACCAGGTCCTAAGCCATAATAAATACCAAGCTTACACAATTTAGTCATGTTTGAGACCATACACTGTAAATGGTAAGTATTCAGCAGAAATGCAATCATTTGTGTAGTGACCGAAGTAACAACAGGACTGAAAAAACATTTTTCACACTTATGACCATTGCAGCACTCCCATAGAAATGTGATCAACATTCAGATGTTTGGCAACTTGCTCATATTTATGTCAGTTGCAGTGTCCCCATCATAAATATAAGCCGTATGTTTACCTTTTGCAACCATCTGACAAGCAAGATCAATGGTGGGAAGCCATATTCACTTTACATCTGTGTTACTAACTTAACAACTGCAGTGATTCACTTAACAAGTATGGCAAGATCATAAAACCTTTCTTGAGGTTGACAAAACTCAAACTGTCTTGCTTAACAACAGAATCTTTGGGTCTTAAATTAAGTAGTATTGACTACCTTCAAGAACCAGGGATTTAACTCAAACTGACAATCAGTGTAACTAAAAAGCAGAGGTATTACATGGCATAGCAAGGCATACCCATCGCTGTCTGTGCTGTTGCATTCTGGGCCAGTTGTAGCTTCTGAGAAGCCAGAGTCATGTAAATAAAATGAGTTGGCATATAAATGAAATGAAATAAATAAACAGGGATTCAACAGGTTTTCAAGGGACAGCCTCATGTAGAGCGCATTGCAATAGACAACTTCTGAAGTGACCAGAGTGTGGGTGACCCTTTGAAAGGCCCTTCAATCTTGATGGCCTACCTACTTTATGATTATAGAACTTTATTATTTAAAATTCATAAAACAACTGCAGGCACTTTCTAACCCATATAGCAACTTATATATGTTTTTAAGTTTTTTTTTCTTTGAATAAGCACAAATTGGGGGAAGGTCCTATAAATAAAATGGCACAACAGTTAAACTGTCTTCCTTATGAAGGTGTGGATAGGAAGGAAGGGAAGAGAAGGGGAAAGATTCATAAGACTACGTAGGAGTGCATGCTTTGGGCATGAATCAAAGTCTTTGATAAAAAGATGCACTAAACAGAGGACTTAAAAACTGAAATTACCCTTGTTTCTATGGTTCTATAATCCTACATTTCTATAAATATTTAGTCCTACCTGTAAGTAGGTTCACATGCAGTGCAAAATCTTAACTATAGTTTTGATAAACCACACAACCATAAATTATATGCTTCAATGGTTGGATTCATGTAATATGGTAAATCAAACAAATACCATCATTTCTTAGTGCCATATGTCAAAGGAAAAAGGGCAGCTCCATTATGGATCTTCTCACATATATATCAGCAGTTTGAAAAATTTGTTACATTTATTTTATTGCAATTATTCATATCCCTTAGGAAACCAAAATCTCTCAAAATGGTTCGAGAGCATCATTACTAAAATATTGTATTTTTTTTAAGGGAATACCTTTTCTTGTCATTGTCAATAGGTGGCAATGGCCTTGAAGGATAGGAAAGAAAGAAGTAAATTGATTAGCTTTTTTTGGCAGCCAAAGAATAGGATAGAATAGAATAGAATAGAATAGAATAGAATAGAATAGAATAGAATAGAATAGAATAGAATAGAATAGAATTCTTTATTGGCCAAGTGTGATTGGACACGCAAGGAATTTGTCTTTGGTGCATATGCTTCAAGTGTACATAAAAAAACAAGATACATCTGTCAAGAATCATAGATACAACACTTAATGATAGTCATAAGTACAAATAAGCAATTAAATCATACAAGGAAACAATCAATATCAATATAAATCATAAATACACAAGCAACAAACTACTTTAACTACTATATACTAACGTTGTAGCCTCCTGGATAATAGCACCATTGCCATATGTTAAATAAATAAAATCTGCCTGTTCCCAGATCCATTCTCAGGGCAACAGAGTGTAGTTGGGACAATCTTTATCTGTCTTCCTCTTCACTGGGTGGAGAACAAACTATTTTTATTAAGATCTTGTAAAATGTAGAAATAACTATCAAAGCTTAACTGGAAGTTCTGTATACTCCTTCATAGAATAGATCTAAATCCTAAACTAGTCAAAACTAACCTTAAAATAATATTCTACTCAATTCTCTAGAGTTGTTTTGTTTTCAAAAGGACAATTTTCAGAACTGTTTGAATTTCTTTTCCTCTGCTTCGTTAAGTGGCCTAAGTCCTTAGTTTATCAAGTTGTTTTTAGCTGTTTTATTTACTAAATTAAATGTAAATTAAACTACTTGTTTTTTTCTGAATGAAAGGGGTTTCACTCTCAGCTTCAGTTTCCATACGATGTACTTGAAAATGGGAAATAAATCACTCTTCATTCATTCATTCATTCATTCATTCAATCAATCAATCAATCAATCAATCAATCACTGAGTTCTATAACTGCCTTCACAAGTGATTCTGAGTGGTGAATAATCATAAAGTTAATTAAACCAAGCACAGTATTATGCAATTTACTAACCAGCTTGAGTTCAATAGATTGAATTGTTCAGGCCCCAGTCCTTCCAGATTATGTTTCACTGGCACAATATAGCTCTACGGCAGTGGAAACTTACCAGATCATAGTAAGATCAACAAGCAAGATCAATGTTTCTTAAAAACTGTTGATTCCCTGCAATGCAAATAGCTAAAACAGCTGTTTAGATTTTTCACTAAATATTTCTTCTTACAGAGGCAGATTGCATGCCTCACTGAACTGTCTTGAACAAACTATTGGGAAGCTATTTCAATCAACAATAGAGAGTTCCATAACCTGCCATGTATCAAAATCGTAGGCTTCTAGACAGAAGCAACTGTTGTCCAGGAACAGATAGTCTTTCATTTATCCACACCCGGAAAGGTGTGTGGTCTGGCTAGCAACACAAATAATCCTCTGTGTTAAAAATAACAGAAACCATAAAGATAGACTTCATAAAGACCTATAATAAGACAACTACTGTGCTGTTAACTGTTTCAAGCTGATCTAGATATAGAAAAATAGCTTCCAAAGAATGAGGCAGGATGAAAAATATTATAAAAGTTGTTCAGTGCAAACCTTCCATCAGTGTGTATGCTTTATATATATATATATCATGAGAACATTTGGCATCTCTTCAAAAAGCCACTTGTTTATGACATGGGCATTAGCTCACAGATAACAGATTTGAAGTATAGACTCATACAATTGCTCCTGATGAGCTAAGTGAGTTAAAATTAGTATTGTTTATCCAAACCAAAACAGTGGTGCTTCAAAATAAAACTATTTTTGTTCATGAAAACTCACAAACAATCTGCTTCCTGTTCTTTGGAAGAAATCCGCTGTCTCTCCTTGATCAATTGGTCAAGTTTCCATTTGATCGATGTATGTGACTCTCTCCTAAAAAAGTAAGGATGATACTAATGACACTATGAGGTAAATTCCTAAATTAACGATAGATAGTTTCAAATCTATTGCATTTGACATTTCTTGTCTCTTTATAAACCCAGAAGAGCTATAATTTTGGTGCTTTTGCTGTAGCCACAGCACAAACGTCCAACCTTAAGCAAAATCATCAACCTACTCCTTAATTAATTAATTTACTGATTTATCACATTTCTGTGCTGGCCATCTCACAGAAAGATGGCTCTAGTAACAGTAAACAAAAAATCTCATCTGGTGTTGTCAAATGTTTTGACCACGATTTGGGCAAGTTAGCAATCTACCTTTGAGAGCAATAAACCAACTGTAGATCACTATCATGCAGTCTCCTCATGACAAGCAATGACATGTCTGGAAAAGAATCTAAGGAGCCAGACAAACTTGAAATAAGATTATGGAATTAATTATAAAAAAATCCTTACTCTCATGGGAAACTGCTTTGTTTTGAATATTTTTAAAAAAGAAGACTTTAAAAATTGGACACTGGAGGGAACTATAGGGAGCTAAAGGTTACAATTATATAAACTTAAATTACAATTACAGAATTAAGCAAAATGTATTAATGTTGGAAAATACTGAAGGATATTTTTGAACAATGGACTCAGAAGTCAGTTTTAATACTGATAACAGAAACACCTGACTCTATGAAGAGAATGCATCTAAAAGTATTATGGAACAGGAACAAGTTACAGCTGGCAAGATTGAGATTGAATTGAAAGTGAATTTACACATGATAGTTACAAAAATGATATTGAAAGAATGCTATAATAAACACACACCAGCTGAGGCCTTAATAATTAAAGGAGATATACAAACAGAAAGTGATATGGATAGTTTTCCTACATTGGATTTATAAAAGAGACTTGTTAAAGACTTGTTAAGAGCCTTGATAGTACAGTGGTCTACGCACCCTATTAACACAGCTGCTTGCAATTTCTGCTGGTTCGAATCTCTCCAAGGCTCAAGGTTGACTCAGCCTTCCATCCTTTCTAAGGTAGGTAAAATGAGGACCCAGTTTGTGGGGGCAATAAGCTGACTTTGTATAAATATACAAAAGTATGAAGGCTATTGCTTAATGCATTGTAAGCTGCCCTGAGTTTCCGGAGAAGGGCGGAATATAAATCAAATTAAAAATTAAAAAAAAAATTAAAGCTTTGAAGAATTTCATGAGAAGGGACAAAGAAAATAAAATCAAGTTCTGTAATATTATTTGAAGGAATCAAAGATTAATATTGTTAGCATTTGAAGGATATATCTTTAAAATAGAATACAAAGTTAGTTTATTTGATCAATATTAAAATAGATGTTATGCCTGATAAAAGATATAACTTTAAGCCTTTGTTCAAGCATAAGTACCTATAACTAGAAAATAATAATTTAAAAAAGTTACAGGATGTAAAAAGCCACAAGATCTAGTAACTCTCAAGACATTGTACTTAAGAAAAAAAAACTCAGAAGACTAGGCTCAAAAATAGAAAAGAAAAAAGACAAAGTCAAAAAAGAAAATTGGAAAAGAACAAAATATTTCTGTGTTCTATTCAGTATTAACTTTAATTGTATGTTAGCATCACACTTTAGCCTGAAGACTTAATTAGCTGGGCCCCGTGTCTCTTCCTGGGAACATTAAATTTATTTTACAACTAAAAAAAATAAAATACCAGCAATTGGAACTGGTTTAATTTCATTAGATTTACTCAGTATTATTATTATATTAATGAATATTATCTAATGAACTCCAGTACTATCTAATGTTATATTATTATCTAATGAACTCCAGTACTGGCTAAAATTATTTACATATTGACTGTTTCCTTCGATATCAGAACACTGGTTTAAATTTATTGCCACCTCTATTCAAAACCAAAAATAGTGCATCAAAAATCAATCGGCTTTTTGAGTGTTGTAAACTACAGTATATGTTAGTGGTCTGAATGTTGCAATATAATATCTTTCTGGAGGAATCAGCTTATTTTAGAGAAGACAGATCAATTCCAGATTGTTGCTTAGTCATCTATTATTTTTCAGCTGAGAAAAATAATACATGCCCTTGGAGAAAACCATATGTTGTCTTCATAGATATGAAAACATATTTGATTCAATACTTACAAACAAGATTTGGGTGAAAATATTTGCCTTTTTTATAAACTAGTGTCTCCTCACACTAATCTTGAAATTTCACGATAAAACCAAAATGATTTTATTGTGAAGAAATTGGATCATCTGCCACCAATCCTTAGAAATGATGGCTTCAGAATCAATCAGACTGAATCCTATTTAAATATCTGAAATTTATTTCTTGATTTCAATATCTTAGACAAAAAAGATAAGGACTGTGTCTACAAAGCCTCAACGTTTCAGTATGAATACTTTACATTTTGTGAGTTGCAGCAGTCACAAGTATGTTCTGCCAACTATTAAACCAAAGGAGGCAAAGGTTGAAGTATCTGACTTATGATGTAGAAGTCTGATACTTACTGACAAGAGGTCTCTTTTGAACTTGTTTAATCAAAGTTCTTAATCTCTTGCTAAATCTCTTGCTATGCATCCAATTTGTGTTGGTTCTGATCTCTGTTGTGACTTACACGTTTTGCCACCTAAAATCTTCGCTTAAACTAATCTATGTAGACGTTCTTCTGGCTTCCTTTACTTTTGTAGATTCTTTAGGATACCTACTGTATACTCCTAGGTAACAGGTAAATCAATTTTAGGATTGCTTTTATTACTTAAGGCTATATACAAAATAAATGTTATTGCTTAAGTTATCTGCTATTGTGAATTATTCCTTACAATGAGCTATCTTTTATTTTATAAGTGGTTTCAGGAAGTTTTAAAATGATTTCTGTGTATCTGGTTTCAACTGCCTTCAGCCATCTTATCGTTTTCTCTTATTTTCCAGTTAGTTTCTAACTGAGATTTGTTCACTTTTCCACTACTTTCCTGCTGCATAGGAAAGACCTTTAGAGATGCAGATTGATTACCAAGTAGGCAGCATCCCTGTCTTTCTTACTTATCTTGCTCACCTCATTTGATTTCAGAGAGAAAGGAAGGAAAAGAGACAGAGGAGAATTCATGAACTTGTTGCTTTTCTGAATATGACATCTCTACTTTTTCCTTCTTCTTAGACCTTCACTCTGGTTGAAGGGATTATTTCTCCAATTTGCCACTTCCCTTCTTCCAGATTCTTCACTCTGATGGGTATCTCCTCTTCTCTTGTTATTGGTCTAACCATCAAACAAACACTTTCAACAATTCAGCAGCCACAACAATAGTAGTCACAGAATATCAACTGTAGCTCTGAACAGACTCATCTCCTGCCTTAAAAAGACAATTAGTTCCACCTTGTACATTTGAAACAGGTAAAGGTGCACACCAATTACCAAATGAGACAGTTGTGTGAAAAGAGGGTTACAGGTGTTGTCTATTACCCAGTTGTCCTATCATGTTCACAGAATTATAGAAGAAAGACTTCTGGGCAACGTCATCATATCGTCTCAGATAAATGGCTGTCCAAAACTTTGTTTGAAAACCTCCAATGATAGAGTACCCATATACAAGAGGCGGATTGTTTCATTGCTTAATTGTACTATCAGAAAATTTCTCCTTATTTTCAGTTAGATTCTTGGATCTATGCAGAAAAGTTCCATACCCATTTCTTTGTGATAGTGTTCTGCCCAGTGGTGGGTTGTCTCCAGTTCAGCCCTTCACAAGAACTGATAGTAAAACCAGTGGGAGGTTCCACCCACTTACCCCGATTCGCACTTGTGCAGCCCCATTGCAAACCGCTAGTCAAGGTAAGTAGAACCCATCCCTGGTTCTGATCCAGCCTTTCACAAGCCCCACTCAACAGTCTACTCATGAGACAAAACTCCATTTTATTTAGAAAGGCAGGAATACATGGCATTCACTGACACAGCTCCAGGTCATACATCCTTAGGTGATTCATAAGCCATAGCAGTCTCTGAGTTCTCCGCAGGAAGCCTCAATTAGCACTTCAATCCCAACACAAAGAGTCCTGACCAACCTGGTTAGTGGCAAGGAAATCCTGGCAAGGAATCTGCTGGAGGGAAGTCTTCTGGAGCATGAAAGGTTGTCTCCAACAACCATGCCTCCCACACCTCTTCTCCTCCTTGTATCCCAGCCAGGAAGGGGCTTGTTAACATCTCCTTCTTTTCCTGGATAGCTGGGTCTCAGTCCTATGTTGCTTTCCTCTCCACAGTTCTCTGTGTATACGTGCATCTGGAACAGGCCCCAGATGTTCCTCCCCCATGCTCAGCTCAGGCCCAGAAAACAGCTGTCTCTCCACCTGAGCATCAGTAGATGGGTCCTGCTCTGCATCTGGCTCTGAGGTCTCCTGTTCCTCAGAGCCTTTCGCAGGCCCAAATGGTAACCCAGGCACCCCTTCTATCTCCTCTGACTCATCTGACTAGAGTTGGCAGAAGCTGGCAGTCAACAAACCACAACTGATAGTCCATCAAGTATTTGAAGATTACTATTGTGTTTCCCTTAGCCTTTTCTTCTTTAGTCTGAACCCAGTTTCTTTAACCATTCTTCATAGCATTTGGTCTCCAAGTACATCATTTTCCAAGTTTCAAACATTCTTTACAACCTTTTCTCTTTCCTTTTTCTATTTTTATGATCAAAAGTGGATACAGTAGTCTAAATATGATCTGAATAAAGGAGAGCAGGTACTTCCCATGATCTCAACACTATACTTTCATGAATACTGTCAAAAAAAATGGACCTCTTTTGCAGATGCTCTCCACTGCTGGATCATGCTTAGACTCATTTACCAGAACACAAAGGTGATTCTACAATTCTACTGCCAACTCAATATTTAATATCCAGACCTGAGTTTGTTAAGATTCATACAAGTCTAACTGGAGGTTGAAAAGCTTTTCCAACAGTTATGCAGGAAGATCTAAGTTCAGCCCAACATTGTAGTTCTCTGGTTAATCACATTTAAAGTTAGTATGGGATTCAACAGTCATTGCATTGAGTACTGTGATCTTCATTCAGCCAAAAGTAGATTGGCATTTCTGTAAGTATCATGGAAATGCCACTGCATGGGTCAAAATTAGTCAAGCTCAACTAATGGCAGTATTGTACCTGTCACAACATTTCCCATGTAGCAGCAAATAATCTGAGGAACAATTCATTAAAGTACGCTATGAAAAACAAATGCAACAGCCATCTGTACAGCAAATTGAGAATTCTATAATGTATTGGGCATTTAGAGACAGCAGACTATTATGGTTAGCACGCACCGTGCATATAATGTTGCCTAGAGAGACCTAAAATGATCTCTGCTTTAATATTTCACTGGCTGTGAGATGGGATCATCCTCATGTCACCTCCCTTCCCAACCATCTTCTCTGACCCAAAATATAGCAAAATGTGTGCCACAGCAGCTGCTCAGGCCAAATAACTTCCAAGGGAAATGATCACATGCTGCCTTAATTTGTCTTCCGCACACTTCTGTCCTGCATTGTTGATGTGTACCAAAGGTTTTGCTTTACAAAACTGTTCTGCATAATGTACAAAATATGCAACAAAAAGCAAATACAGCTACATCAACTAGTTCAGGAAAAAAACTAATTTAAACCCCTATTGGGACAAACTTTCATTAAATGAACTAATATAAGGTTTAGACTGCTGTTGCAAATGTTCAAATCTCCAATAACCCACCAGGATGATGATTCATTAAAAACATAATAAAACCGAGGTGTATAAGTAAACAAGATAGAGAAAGCCCAGATCATTTGTTTCAGGGAATTCTTTTCTTAATAATAGTTCTGATTTGGGTCATGTCACCAGAAGAGAAGGGATTTAATATAAAGCAGTTAGTATTGTTATGAGCCATTGGCCAATTGCGTTTCTCATAGGAATAGGATTTTTTTTCAGCATTTCTCTTCTGTGAAACACCCAGCTATATCTGATCCATTTAGACTTTTGCTATTAGCCCCCCATATAAACACTATGTAAACTATATTGTTGCTTCAGAGCTTTCAACTTTGGGGGAATTATCCTATTAATGGATAAGGTCCAGAGCCTATTTGCATAATTTCTTTCTAGCATTCCATTTATAGATGGATACACTAATAATAAAATTAATAATTTATGTGGTGCTGGCTAATCCAATGCAATTCAAATTAGCACTGGATTAGTTTTAGATGAATAATTTGTTGGGATGCAACTTTATATGCACTAGTTTTCTATAGATGTAAAGCTACTGACAATAAGGGCAAAATATGTGGAGGTAAATTAGCAGAAGAATGTTGCTTTCCTGATTTAAAAGACTTATTTGGCAAGTCACTTTGTAACATGTCTCCTAGGTGGACTGATGCTCTAAGGGCTGTCATCAGTCTTACCTTCTTAGATTAGTTCTCATTTGCCTTTAACCTCTGTAGTTCAATTTCTTACTTAGTTGACTTTGTCTTCAGTTTGGAGGAAAAGCCACAACAAGCTTCTAACCATAGCTATACTTAAATAATAACTCAGACTTTCCTATCACTACATCATTTCTTCAATAAAGCTTATCTTTAATTTGTTTATGCAATTACCAGATTCACTTGTTACACTCCAAATTTGTGTGTGTTTGGGTATTGGCACATACATATATATGGGAATATATATGTATGTATACACACATATATAAATACAAACTTTTCACTGAGCAAAGCTATCTACTACCTAGCATAATTTGAAAAGATGAATTAATGGGACCAGCAATTATTTGCTTTCCTTATTCCAATCTAGAATATAGGTAGCCCTCAACTTACGACCACAATTGAGACTAGAATTTCCATTGCCAAGCAAGGCAGTTGTTAAGTGACTTGTGCCCAATATCACAATTTTTTTTGCAATGATCATTAGTGAATCACTGCAATTGTTAACTGAATCACATGGTTGTTAAGAGAATATGGCTTTCCCCATTGATTTTGCTTGTCGGGAACCTTTTGGGAAAGATGCAAATGGTGATCCCATGCTCCCAGGATGCCGCAATCAGTACAAATGAATGTGGGTTGCCAGCATTCACCCAAATTTGATTATATGACCATGAGAACATTGTAATGATTCTAAGTGTAAGGATCAGTTGTAAATCACTGTTTTCAGTGCTGTTGTAACTTTGAATGGTCTCTAAACTGAGAACCTACTTATACTAATTTTATCCATCTTTTTAAAATGCTCCATAAAAGATACCACTACCTCCAAAAGTTTCACTACCTCCAACACTAGTGATTTCTATACCACTTTTAAAACAAACAACATATGTAAATCAATCAATCAATCAATCAAGGCAATACTGCAGAAGTTTATTGAAAAAGTGTCTTCTTAAGATTTACTTATTGACTTACAGTACCTAAATGGGGAATAACATAAATACATGAGCAATCAAAGGAGGATTGGTTGACATTTTAGAATATGTCTTGTCTATAAAAAAAAAAAAAATACAGTGCTCCATCACTGGTCTACTATATCCAGAAACTATTAATCAACTTGTATGATCAGCATTCCACTTATGCTTCCTAGGGATTGCCTTTATCTTTTCTCCTTATTGCTAGTGATAATAATCTTAGTGATTTTTATAAAAGAATAATTGCATGACAAGACAATGTTTATTTTAGGTATATTTCAAATTTAGAAACTGTCTAGGTCCTTTACAAAGGGACTTTGGTAAAATTTAAAAAACATAAAATGTGTGTATAAAATTAGGAGGAAAAGAAGAATTAAAATTCAAAGTTAAAAGGCAGCGAAGGGATTTCAAAGCAGTAACCGATCGCATGGTTCTTCGTGGGTCCCAAGCAAGTTGGCATTGTAACGACTTTAGATATTTCCAAAAAGCCAGGAGAGTAGTGGCCCATCTTGTGTCCGGAGGGAAAATGTTCCAAGGATGGAGGCAGTGGCAGAGAAGACTTTCTTGACCTCACCAGTTGAAATTCTTTAACCGATAGAGTCCTCAACATACCCGCCCTTCCTTACTGGTAGGCTGGACTCATGTAATAGGGACAAATATGCTTTAAAACCATGTCATAAAGATCATAATCAATACCTTGAATACCTGGAAGCAAACTGACACCTAATGTAGTTCACACAGCAGAAGTGTTGCCATCTTGGGTGCCCAAGGTTGCTTGTGCGGCCATATTCTATACCAACCAAAGTTTCCAGATCTTCTTTGAGGATAGTGCCATGTAGAGTGCATGGCAGTAGTACAAACAGGAGACAACCAGGGTGTAAGTGACAGAGCAAAGAACTATTATTACTTAATAATAACTAGGTTAAGTTGCTATTACGTTTTCTTTTATAAGAATACAAGATAGAGAGTTGTAGTAATAATTTAAGCCAATTTTCTGTATCTTCTAGTCTGGCATTTTCTAGTTTAAAACTCTCATTTTACATCATTGTATTAAATACTACAATAATATAAAATACTACAATAATATACGCTAATCTTTATGGCGCAAAGCTGAAAAAATATTGGCGAAAGAAAACTGAGATAGAACTGAAACATCTGTGGGAAGAAGTATTTTTTGTTTACACAATATAGCTGGCAAGACTCCTGGGAACAAAATAATAAATTATTGGTGCTAAATTCTCCAGTAAGCAAATATTTTCTCAGAGCGGGTGATTTACAAAAGCTGGGACATATGTTCATAGAGATATTTCTTTCCCAAGCTACTTGAGCTTTGTTATCCAAAGAGAACAAGGTGCAGCCACAGTATTAACTTTATTATTAGACATTCTGCTAATGTGTATGTAATTAATATATATATATATATATATATATATATATATATATATATATATATATATATATATATATATATATATATATATATATATATCTACCAGCATCCTGCTTACATAAGATCACTTATTCCATGCACCTATAAAACTCCAGAAAGGAAGTTATTAAATCTATAAGAATTTGAAATATTTTTCCTATCCTCCCTGGGGAGTGGCATCTTTTAGATTTTGGTTTTCCACACAGTTATTTCACTAGTACTTTAATACATTCAGTCCCATGAAAAAAGGCTTCTGAACTAGGAATCAATCAAAACAAAGTTCTGGTTTAACAGTTTATAACTGAAATCTGCCAGCAAATGTCACACTGCAGCAAGTCCTTCACTTCCCTGATCTTCAATAATTCATTTCCATTTTACTTGTTAATTCAGTTTTCTAATCTGCCCTCTTATTCTCTAGTCTCAACGTAATCATTCTCATTAAAAGTTCTTGGTGACATCCCATTTAGTTTTCCAATATTTCTATAATATTGGTATTCTGCCAAGGTGGTCATAGCTGTTTTTATATGTAGGTGGTACCATTCTGGCTATCTATCATAAACAGAAGAAAGCACTTGATACATGCTATTTCACCTTGAAAAAAGAAATGGAAGCCAGCTCTAAGTAAGGACTGTTAGATGTGTGGATCTGTATAAATCATGCTAATTTGTTAGATAGTCATTCTGGTCTAGAGATAAAAAAGATGATGATTTCTTAAGATCCACATCTACTTGTTGTCCATAATTTGCCCTAAGATTTTGTTCACAATTTATCCTAAAATACAGTTCACAGTTTCTTTGACAGAAGACTCAGCCTTCACAGATGCTGGAAGACCTTGCTAAAGGTAGTGTAGAATTAACCTCCAGAAAGAATTCTTCCAGTTGCTTGGTACACAAGGTCATTAATAAGAAAAACATTATTATCCACAGAAAAAAACCCAAGGAATGGAGATTATAATTTATTGGAATTGGATAAAGATTGTTCAAGAGGTAGTTTTCTCCATCTTGGTGCCCTTATCAGTGACTGTCAACCCCATGAGATAGGGTAGACCAGACCAGGAAACTCCACATGAAAGCTGTAGCTACTTTTATTAAGAATGACTATAACAGAATTTTGCAGTCTGATTATGCTGTATCACTTCTCCCCTTTTATACACCTGTGAATTGTCTGAACCTCTTCTGCATGTATTTTGTATTTCACTGGATTTAATATATGTTTCTCCCCTTGTCACTTTAGTAATGGAGTTTGCATATCATCATCAAGGTCATCTTTCTACAGTCTCTGCAGAACTCTGTTGTAAGACTCTTGAGATAGTTTCAGCACTTCTGGAAAGCAACAGATTAAGGGGAAACTTCAAGGTTAGTAAACTTTATTGCGGTGTGCCAATTCTCTTGTGCTGGTTAATGACTGCAATAAAGTTATGTAGAAAGTATTGAGGTGTGTAACACTAACCATATATCTTGACAAGATGTCTTAGGGAAATAGAAATATCTATCAAGAATAAGACTTCAACTTATATATAACTATTATATCTCTTAGTGAAGCCTAGCTAGGTACAAGTACCTACATGACTTTGACTGAGCTAAAAAGAAAACTAAACAAGGTACATCTTAGTTAATTTTAAAATGGAATATCATCAGTAATACCTAGTAGCTGAGAAATTTATTTTTAAAAGTCCTAGAAAACAACAATGGCAAGCCACATTCTTATTGTGGAAAGCAAGCAAACAAACAAACAAATCTCAGCTAAAAGGTAAGCACCTATATTTATCTGTTTTATCTCTATTCATCAGGGCAACACAATGGCTCAGCAGCTAAGACATTGGGTTTATCAGCTGAAAGCAGTAAGCCCAGGTTTGAGACCCGGGCACCATGTGATGGGGTGAACTCCCATCCTTGCCCTAGCTCTAGCTCCTGCCAGCCTAGCAGTTTGAAAGCATGCAAATGTGAATAGATAAGGTACCACTTTGGTGGGAAGGTAATAGTGCTCTGTGACATCACACTGGCCATATGACCATGGAAATGTCTTCGGACAGTGCTGGTTCAATGGCCTTAAAAGGAGATTAGCACTGCCCCTTACAGTTGGCAATGACTAGCACAGTAAAATCCGCAGGGACTTCTTTACCTTTTTCTATTTGTATTTATCTGCTATTAATTGCATTATCATAAAACATTATATACAGACTCCTATTCCTATTCCATTCCATTCTACCCTATTCTACATTGGTTTCTCCATTTTTGGGATATCCTTGCTTATTCTCTCCCCTGGTAGATATTGGAAATGTTCAGATCATCTGCTACCAATTGTCTCACTGTCCTTCCAAAGTCTTTGCCTCTCTCTCTTTCTCTCTCTCTTCCCCTCCCTCCCTCTCTCTGGATTTTTGCGTTTTTGTGATTTCTAATGTATTTACTTGTTATAGTTTTTACTTTATCTCTGAAACAACTGTTCCAAACAACAGTTATGCTAAACAAAGATTCATTTGGTTAACAAATATGACCCAAGTTATACAATCACTTGTTTCATGCGAATATTTTCAATTAAAGCAATATAAGAAAGCTATTCACCTATTGTAGAGTGACCCTAACCAAATGGTAGCAAAACAGCTATTAAGTGCTAGTACTAATGTATCAGTATTTAATGACTTGCCCCTTGGCCTTCAAAATAGCCAAATTTATTTACAGAGGATCTTTATGGAAAGTCAAGTCTTGATAAAATTAGTTCCATTATTCAGTGGGGAATCATGAATCAATACACTTTATGTTGGTAGCAGAAATCATAAGTGAATTCCTTATCGAACAACTGTACTGGAAAGTTTTACATTAATACAAAGATTACCATGGGAGATTAATTTATTGTTTAAATCTGATCCTTGTTATTAAATTCTGTTAACAATGTAAGAAATGCAGTTCTAGGCTACATCAACAGTATAGTGACACAATCAGGAGAATGATTGTGTTTTCTATTGCTTCGTTCCTTTCTATTCATCATACTTAATCTAGAATAATGTATCCAGCTCTAGGCATCAGATTTCAGAAGGACATTGACAGACTAGAATATATCCAGTAGAAAGCAACAAAGATTTTAAGGGAAAACTTCAATAATTGTATTGTATGTTAAACCTGGAGAAAAGAAGATTGTGATTAGATACGATAGTCTTATTCTCAAGAGGTGTTAAGTAGAAGATGGAGAAGAACTGTTTGGAATGTTCTGAAATTATAAAAAGAAACAATGGATTTAAATTGCAAAGAAACAGATTTCGGTTACACATTAGGAATAATTTTTTAATATAAGACTGTCTCAGGATACGTCAGATAGATAACTGCACCAGTGGATTCTTGCGGTAGGCAAAAAGTTGTACTACATGGTTATCAGCTTCCCTTCCAACCTTTTAATTGTATGATTTTATGCGCTTTCATTGCTGTCCCTTTATCTACCAAAGTCTGGGTGGATAAATACTCATATGCTCATATGTGCAGTTCATGGTCCAAGTTCTTTTTTCTTCTCTTCCTCCTTTGTTCTGTTCTCCCGGCATCTGGCTCCATTAGGAACAGGCAGATAAACTCTAGCAAGCAGGTTTTCATGCAGATTATATTTATTTCGGGTATCCTCAAACACAGATTTACAATCATGGTAAATCAAGGTGAGATTCATCCAGGTATTTCATAATCTATCCCAATTCCTAGTGTAAAATGATGGTAGTTCTGTCCCCCTGTTCAGAAAGCATGCTTCTCTCGTCTGTGGTAGTTCAAAATGGCCGGGTCTTTGTTCTGCATCCAGGCAGAGAGCCTCAGTGGCCAATCAGACACACAGATATGGTCACATGTCATGGACTCCACTTCCCATAACACAATCTCTCTCTACATCTCCCACAATGCACTTTCTTAAGGAGACAGCTCTTAATCCTTAAGGTAACTAATTCACTATAACTCACTATCCGAAACAGCACATTCTTAGGATATTTTTCTTTTTCACCTCAGATTTTTTTTAGTTTTTGTCTTGCAGTTTAATTTCTTTAAACTCTGCCCCCTTCAACTATTAGCTTAGAAATATATCAAAGTCCTGCCTCCCCAGGAAATAAAAAAAACTGTTGAAAGCAGTTCACTTTATTTGTGATCTAATTTATGTGCACAGAGAGCTTAGTTATTTATACTCACCTGGGGGTCATAAATCCCCTACTTCAAATCCACTCACCTCTTTTCCCTATGTTAGTCACAACCACCTACCTGGTTGGCACTGTAACCAAGAGATGGAAAGAGGTCATCAGCAACTGAAGTGACCCCAAAGAGAATTGTGACCTCTAGTGATGCTCCGAGATAAGATGATATATGCTTCCATCCCTTCTTTCTACTTGCCACCACTTGTCAATGCTATTTATATGCATCAGTATCACACTATGTAAAGGACAGTTTTTATTGAAAGTTATGGCTTGGTGGGAATAAGGAATGGGGAGAGAGGTGTTGAAATGTTGGCCTTCTATATAGGATACTATGATATTTCCTCTCCACCAAATATGAGTCTCAGTGATGTCAGCAAATACGATCTCACTAATAACTTGCATCTTTATTAAATACTACAGGAGTCAATTACTATAAACTGGAAATTACAGAAATTACAATTAAGGTGTTAAAAAGTTTCTCCTCAGCCATGCAGTTTACTGAGTGTCTCTCTCGACCCAACCAATCTCTCAGTGTGGCTGTTGGGATAAAATCTGGAGAGACCACTAGGCATGTCACCTTGAGACTTCAGAGAAAGTTGGGATAGAAACATAAAAAAACACAAAATAAATCAATAGTGTGAGTCCCAAAAACCTGTTTGGCAGCACTGAATAGCAATTTTCTTTTGTTTGCATGAAAGTAAGTAGCTCAGTGTATCTAACTGGGTGGTAATAATAAAAACAGAATGTTTTTCTTCATTGAAGTACTATAGTGCATTAGGAGGTAGAAAAAAAAAAAGAAGGGGATAAAAATGTACTTATAGTAGGTTGTGGGTGAACAGAAGGTGATCTTTCCAGACAAATTTCTATGCCTGTGAACAGATGCATCATACCAAAGCAGTATAAACATAATTTTTAACTCCTTTGTATTCACAAAATTACATCTTAGTTACAAACAAAAAGACAAAATAACACACACATACCCTGAGACTGGTATCTTTCTGTTCTAACTTATGTTTCACTGCCATGTAAACAGATTTAAGCTGCTGAGTAAATGTACTTGCTGAGTGAAGAAATTGTGTTTAATAGTGGGGTAAGATCTATTGACTCCCTTGAATTTTAATACTAACATAAAGTCAAATGAGGATGTTTTTCTCTGAAGTGGTCTGATTTAGAAAATTACTAGCTGTTTTGGGCATCAGATATACTATTATACCGTCTCTATTTAACCATCATTATTGCACAGAATTTCCACACAACACAAGCCAAAAGTCACTAATTGCTTCTGAGATCATATCAATGAATGGAGTACAAGATCTGGAGTCTAAAAGTAAGATCCAATAAATATGATGAAGAATGTTGCTTTTGTTTGGAGATAGGGAGCATCAGTAGATAATTCTTGATACTAGTAGAGAAGAACTATTGCATTGTCACATTTAAGTCAATAAATTGAGCTGTCAGAAACATCTAAACCAGCTTATCTAAAGTCCAACTAGATTTAGACTAGACTAACTAGATTAGACTAGACTAGACCAGAACAAAACAGAACAGAATAATTGGAGATCTTGGAGATCTTCTAGTCCAACCTCCTGGTCAGACAGGAAACCCTATACCAGGGGTGAAAGGCTACCAGTTCGGACCGGTTCGGTTGAATCAGTAGCGATGGTAGCGGGTGGTTCGGAGAACCGGTAATGACGGCAGTGCGAGGTTCCGCCCACCAGCCTGGTTGTTGTTACTTCCTGGTTTTAACCAGGAAGTAACCTGTTTTTTACCCTCTGCGCATGTGCAGAAGGGTTTGCACATGCACAGAGGGTCCATGCATGCACGCAGCATGTGCACTTCCAAACCGGTAGGGAAGGTAATTAGATTTCACCCCTGCCCTATACCATTTCAGACAAATGGTTACAATAGGCAGTTTTCTTCCCATATTTCAAAGTTGTTTTTCCCTTTCCTACTTATACACGTAGTCCTTGACTTACAACAGTTCATTTAGTGACTGCTCAAAGTACAATGGCACTGAAAAAAGGGGCTTATGACCATTTTTCACTCTTACAACAATTGTAGAATCCTCATGATCACATGATCAAAATTCAGATGCTTGGCAACTGACTCACATTTATGACGGTTGAAATATCCCATGGTCATGTGATCACCTTTTGGACCTTCAATGGGGAAGCCAGATTCACTTAACAACTTTGTTATTGCAATGGTGGTAATTCATAACTGTGGCAAGAAAAGTGGTAAAAAGGGGCAAAACTCACTGAACAAATGTCTCATTTAACAACAGAAATTATGGGCTCAATTGTGCTCATATGTCGAGGACTACCATGTAATACGTCGTTGGTGGAAAATTAAATACACACTCAGCTAAATTTCCACATTTTGTGCTTATTATTAAAAGTTTGGCTTTCCTGTGAATTCACAGTCTCTCTCCCAATCTGCCTGAAACATGTTTTCTGTAACACTGTGCAACATTACTGACACCAGAGTTCTAGGTTGTAAAACTTAATTGCTATATATGGTGGCAAGAAGACATTGATATAACCCTGACCAGGCTGTCCAGCAGACTTCCGTACTGCATGTTAAGACCGAAATTTCCACACAAAAAAAGTAAAAATTACAATGCAATAAAGTAAAAGTCTTACATTCATGTTGTTTTTATTGTTGGATTACAGCATTTACATTTCTTTCACATTAAGATCACAAAATTATAGACATAGATCCGTACCAATACTTTCTTCCAATACTAACCTGAGCCAATAATTGCAGCTTCCCCAGAGTCTTCTATCAGTTTTACATCATTACATCTGGTGTAAAATTTAATTATATTAGAATCAACACATTTACATGTTATATATATATTTTTTATATTCAGAGTAATTACTTCCATTAGAATAAAAAGGCTTTTTATTCTTTTGCTGTATTGCAAAACCTTTTCAACTGTTTACCAAACACAGTATATATTTTTATAGCACTGAATATCAGATGCTGAGATTTTATTAGTGAAAATTATTTGTTAATACGTTTTCTAATCACATTCAAGGTAAATGTATGAAGGCTGCTGAGGCTAAAAGAAAGAACTGGCAGCATACTGTACCAATCCCTCTTTTTTTTTTTTTTTTTTTTTTTGCAAGATTATAACTATACGGTATTTTGAACGAAAACCTTGAAGAACTAGGCAGTATGACATGATAACACCAGAAGTGCACATACACCTCAATAAGAAGCTTCAATCATCCATATAAAGATAGAAAATTGTGAAGGCAATTTTATTTAGAAAAGAGATCATGACTAGGTGGGAAAAAATAAGCAATAAATAAAGAAATCAACAAACCTGCACATAAAAGCTACTCTATATAATAACAACATTGCCCTATTTTTTTTTTTTGTGTGTGTGTGTGTGTGTGTATGTGGATACGATCATCCACAGAGGGAGGGAAGAACAAAATTAGTTTGAAAACATGGTGAATTTCTATATTTCTATATAAATATATAATTTCTATATAGTAGAACAGGGTGTCAAACTCCCGACGACACATTGTCATCACGTGATGTACTGCAACTTTTTTCCTCTTTGCTAAACCATGGGTGGGTAAGGCCAGCGCATGACCCAGCCAGCTCATGGGCCGCAAGTTTTGACAGAGGGCCACAACTGAAGTGTTTTTATTTTTCTTACTTTTGAACTGGACCCATGTGTAATATGACCTTATGTATTGGACCAGCAAGATGGGGAATTAAGGTTTCTTTGAAATGTTGCCTGCTGTATATTGGAATGTTATTTTTGACAAGGGCTCTCTCAAGAAGAGCACTCAACTTTTTTTTATTCTTTGAATTATTATACTTTGAATTATTATTCAAAGAAGTGATTTGGTTAGTGAAATAATGAAATCACGCAAGAGGCTAAAAAGTTGGTTTTATCCGGAATCCTCCCATTTAAGACACGTAACTTGTTTTGTTTGCTTGCAAGTACACTGATATTGAAGAGAGGTATGTCTAAGGTTTTAAGAAGGGTATCTATGTAAAGGTGACTATGAGAAAAGGTAACTTTTGAAAAGGTGACCATGAGGTATTCATCTGGCTTAAACCATCCATTCATTTTCAGATATGTTTTCTTAATAGCACCCAAACTCCTTACCATAGATTTGAGACCTTCGTCAAAAAATATTCTTGATAGAAAGTAAAGAGTTTCTAGTTTTATTCTAAAAAATAGGTGGGCACAAAAGTAGGAATAGCATCACATCAATATTATAGTCATTCAGGAAGAAAATAAACATAGATAAGGAAAAGCATGACCTTGGGACGAAACCCTGCACCTGTTCAACTAATCGCATTGAAATACCTGAAAGCACATGAACAGATGAGCTCCCAGGTAAAACTGAAACCCCAAGACCACACTAGCTACCATACATCCACAGTTATGGCTGCTCACTGCAAAGGCTTTGGGGATTCTGCAGTGACAGCTAAAAATAAGTAAAGCCATAGAGTTATCACAACTCTGTTTTGCTACTTTCCATGCATCACAATGAACGTTTTTCAGTGTTTCACTGAAGCACAGAAGATATCCCAATAAAAAATGTTGAGCACCTTTTTAATAGAACTCCTAATGTACCATTCTGGAAATGTATACAGAATATGCAAGTGATTTACAGAATCTGTAGCTATCTGGCCATTAAGGACAACTACTGCAAATCTTTTCAAACATGGATAGGCAAAATTTATGCCTTTGCATATTTATTGAATAAAGGCAAATAATCCTGATATTATGCTGGTGTTATATCTATTCGTAATTTCTCCCATTGCCTATATATTCAGATATGTAGGATCACCCCTTATCCAATATTTGTGAGATACACAACCCTCCAAAATTCTTGCCCTTACAAACTGCACAATCTCTTTTTCCAAAAAATTCTATGTGATTTAAGTGTATGATTTTAGCAGCTTTTCTTTGATTATGATTTTTTTACAAACTAATTCTCCAATCGATTTATTTCAAAAGGGCTTATCTATTCCAACTTTTATTGAAAAGATCACAAAAGGGAGGGATGAAAATAAAAGCCATATTTTACAGAAATATGCTTGCTACATTCATAGACAATGTGCAATGTGCAGGGCATGAGACACTAAGAGCATTGTTGCGATGGCTTGATCAAAAAAGCTTCCAATAGTCTAGCTAGCTATTAGAGAAGAAGAAAAAATGTTTAATTCATTGCAAGATTTTAATATATAATATCCTCTTCTATAGTCAGAGGTGGTATTCTTACTATCCTTACTATTACTGTTAGTGCACGCGCGCTTCATTCACACGTGCCCTGTCCGTGCATGCGCCCAGTCTTCCACGCATGTACTTTGCTGCCATGCGCACCTTCCACACATGCGCCTGGCCTCAAAAAATTGCCTAAATAGGATTGGCATAGAGCCGGTTTCCGCAACCGGTTCGGGCAAACTGGTGCGAACCTGCTGAATACCACCTCTATCTATAGTACCGTATCAACATTTCTTAAACATTGAAAATTATATCATATTTTTCTTTCTCTGCTTCAAGAGATATTTTCAGTGCAGTGTTGATTAAGATGGTCAGAGAAATTAGGGGTGGATCACAATTTTTACAATCTTGGGAAAGATCTCCAGCTAGACATCCCTAACTCCAATATCTATTTTACTTTGATGTCCAATGTTGCAGAGAAGTTCCAAAACTAAGAAAGTTAGTTGTACAAAAACACTCGATGGAATTCAATTTTTTTTTTAACTAATTGCATATTAGTGATTTTCTGTGAAGCAACAAGCTGGTTCATCAAATGGAAGTGTGCTTTTCTTCCCCTTATAGAAATAAAGCATATCCAATCCCTTATTATAAAGAAGACAAATTTCCAACTTTTAAAGCAAACTAGCATTACTGTTTCTGAATCAAAGGGGACCCAGGAACGATGGAGAATCCATTCGAGAAGTTTCACTTTTGCTACAGAAGTGGGAAGAATGAGTTCTATGTATATTAGCAGCTATGGTATCAAATAATTGCCCTTCATGCATGTACATAGTGTCATAGAGTAACCTTACAAATATGGTGCTTGAGAAAGATACAAAAAACTGCAGGTGCAGCAGACACATTTTGAAACAAACAAATTTACTAAGTGCCTATTGTGCAGAAGAAACATTAAGCATTCCCAAACCGACTGTCACACATTCATCAAGGCAACAGAAACGATTAAGCAAGTGTGACTGTAGCTCACTAAGTCATTTTCTCCAAGGATTTGGGAAAGGATTGTTGTGTTCCACAGGACTCTAGAGTGTCAGTTTAAAATAACTCATTGAGCTCCAAACTAAACGACTATATGCTCAAAGGAGACACACACACACTCACATGCACACACACACACACGATATTGGGTTTTTCCAGAGTGTCCAGATGATTTTTTTTTTCAGTAAATGTTATTGCCAGCTGACAGTTTCAGCAGCTTTGCATAATTGTGCTGTCAATTATGTCAGGAAGGATGGATGTCTGAATATTTCTGCTCTCCCATTTCTGAAAGTTGAAAACTTTTATTTCACTATAGCCAGTCCTGATGGATTTGCAAAACATTATATGCAGCACTCAAACACACTAACACACTAACACACACATACACGCATGCACACACCATATCCGCACAGCAAACATTTGTTTGTTTAGACCATTAGGAGATAAGCAGAGGAAGATAAACATGCAGCTCTAACTGCATTTAGAACAGTGAGATAAACAAAATTGTCTTTTTTACATGTTGAATGTCTCTAAGAAAAGTAAATAAAGAGTCAGTCACAGATGACAATGTCTATTAGTTCTTAGAAGAAGGCTTTGATAACCCTTAACAGCCAGTCTGGTCCATTGGAGTAAGACTGGTTATGTCACTCTCTTTCAGCCTCATGTGGCTGTTATGAATGTGCTATGTTTTGCAAAGCAAATATACGCACGAAGGCGCTTCATAAATAATGGTTAGTAATAGTTAATAATATTTCAAGAGTTTCAATTCTGCCTTACACGCTTTAATTAATAATCACTTCCTTGGAGCAATTTTATTGGAATATTTAAAAAAAAACATAGGAAACAGAAAAGGGAAAATATCAACAGAGGACACACATGAGTGCAAAGAAAAGGGTCAGTAAAAGTAAAAAGGCAAGAAAGGTAGAATCGCAGCTGTTAAAAAACACTGATTATGCAAAGATACCATTTGAGTTTGGCGGAATGTATGAAAGAGCTAAAAGTTCGTCCTGCATATGTATTAGTCATACTGGACCTTCTGTTATCCCTTCTAGAGGAAGGCTGGTAGCATTATCGGCGGTAGATGGGTCTTCTTTCTTCATTGATGTCTGAATTAGCAGACTGACATACGGTTTGTGGCAAGCCATGTTGCCCAAAGGAGGGTAATGCTGTCTGTAGCAAATGTAAGCAAATACAAGGCCGATGACTCCTCCAACGAAAGCATCTAGGTGTGAGGAAAGCAAAAGAAAAGAAAGATATATTACTATTGAAAGAATAATTTAGGAATGCTCCGAAGTTAGTTTGGGGTTTCCTAGTTGAGGATTATTTTTATGATGCCTTCAGAAAAACACCTGATGTGTAGGCAGAAAAAAATATTAACAAAGAACAAGAAGTAGTAGGTTTTCTTAAAATGTGGGGCAAACATTCCCAAAAGCGGTTAACGGTTTTGGCAAGAATCTCAGGCCAAAATAAATACTTTAGGGGAGTTCAACATGCACTGTTATTTCTACAGCCTATTTTTATTCAAATGTGTAGATAAAGTTTGCATCAGTAGTCAACTTCCTTAAACAGCTACTTCCCCTCCAGCTACATACAATACATGTACACTCTGTACTTTTTCCAGAATCACACAGCTGTTTCAAAGAGATATAGCTTGTACTATGTTGAATTCAAAGCATTTCACTGTTGTAATAAATATTCTACTTTGGCTCTCTCTCAGTGCTGCCTAGCCACCATTTTAATATACCATTCTCTATTGCAGAAACATGTAGCAGTGTTCCAAAGAAAATGGGAATTAAGATGGCAGCTAACCCAAGATGCCCAATAAGAATTGCATTAATATAGCCTATGAATGAGTCAACCACTATCAAAAGAATCTTTGACCAATTCCTTAAAATAGCATCCAAATAAGATCAAACAAATTTAACCAGGACAGCCATTAAGATTATGTTCCAGTAATCTATATGCATTCCGATATAGACAGAACAATCATATGCATGTATGAAGAAGTGAGCTGATTGGAAGGAGATTTAGCACAGAATTATGAAAGCTCTTCTTAACATTAAATATAGTTAACCAGTAAAATTCATTGAGACAGAAGCCATAATCTTGGATGGCTTTAAAAGGGGATAACCTTATGGATGGATGGTCTATAAAGACTTAGTTCTGAAGACTCATTGTTACCTTCAGATTGGGGCAGTGTTGTTCCAAGTCCTGGCTGCTTGGGAACAAGCACATCATAGGGCTGTATCTATAATTTGGGAAAGACCTTAGGAGATGGATGATGTTGCCTAGGGAATGGTCTGATAAGACACAGCATAACTTGCAGCTGGATAGTGAGTGGAGCAAGAGGTTCAAAAGGGACTCTCTCTAAGTCTTCAGGCTATAAAAGTGATGGCAAGAGAATTGCACTTTCAAGATTCTGTTATGGTAGCTTTACCATAAAGCAGAATTGGTTCATCTGTTGTCCATTTCCCGGTAAGACTGATCAATGTCTGTCTGGCTGTTGTGAGAAATGAAACAATGGAGTAAGATGGGCTTTGGCTTGACTACAGTCCTGCTGATAAACTCAGTATGCTTTTCAGGATTATTTCTTGTTCATCTAGGAGGCTAACTTGAAATACATTTCCAAAGCACTTACACAACCACCAACCCACTAAACATTTTGTGTACATGTCTGGAAAGGGGAAATTAGTAACTAATAATAGATCTTGTATAAAAACAGCAGATGCAGGGAGGAATACCAACAAGAGTCTTTACTGTTCTGCTGTGTGGTTTTACCCAAGATAGAAACTCCAGCGCTACAAAATTATGCCTGTTATATGATATGCTGATATGCAGCACAAGGATTGAACCACTTAAAGTAAAGCTATTCTGTGAAAAAAAGGAGCTCTTACAGCACTCCTCCACTCTGCCATAAGCAGCAACATGCGATGAGATTTCATTATCATCTGTATAACACAAATCATTTTGCATTCCAATTTTTTCCCCTTTTCTCCCAAGAGTAAAATCTTATAAATGGGAACATTTCAAACCGCCCAGAGTTGCTGGAAGTAAGGCAGCATATACATTTAACAAACGACAATTGTATAAGCACAGACTCGTGTGAAGCTTTTAGAAAGCTGGACTACTATCAGTAAGTTACTCATACTTGACACAAAGAGAAAGCATTATAGGAGTTCCAAATTTCATTTCATCTAAAAGTTCACTTCTATCACTTTCTGAATGGCCTGAATCAGTATTAATGGCGTGCAGTAGTGCTGTGTATATAGCACAGTGCTTCCATTAAACCATCTGATACATTCACTCTATGCTTAGATGCCGGAATATATAGACTTCAGCTACTATTTTCCAAAAGAACCTCTGCCATGTAATCCCATTAACACAAATATAGAATAGATAAAAGCCATAATGTATCTTCATAATTCTATTAAGAAAGAGGATTTAAGGCCCCTAGATCATTTCATGGTATCAGAGATTGGGCAAAACAACAGTCATTCTAAGAGTCTGGCTTCCAGTTATCCTCCAATTCTATAAAATACAAGAATAAATGTTCAAAGGAAGCACCTACCATAATAGCAACAAGGACAAGAGTGGGCCTGCTTATAAATGTCCAACCGGGAAAGTCAAATCCAACATTGTATAAGCTGATTTATACACATCAAAGTATATATCTTCTAAACCTTTATGGCTAATGCAATTGACTTCATAGAATATAATATAGATTTCATAAATAGTCATTTGGTAATTTTCAGTTTTAGCTTTTAAAATTATTTTACACAAATGCTAGGCCTAATTAGAACCTTAATATTTTTCTAGGATAGTGTTTCTCAACCTTGGTAGCTTGAAGATGGGTGGACTTCAACTCCCAGGATCCCACAGCCAGCAGCGCTGTGGGGAAGTCCACCTATCTTCAAGCTTCCAAGGCTGAGAAACACTGTTCTAGGACCAATGTAAAGGCCTACCAAGGAGAAGAATAGAGATAGTCTTCGATTTACGACTACAATTTATCCCAAAATATCTGTTGCTAAGCAAGACAGTTGGTAATGACTCTTGCCCCATTTTACAACCTTTCTTGCCACCGTTATTAATTGAATCACCACAGTTGTTAAGTTAGTAGTACAATTGTTAAGTGAACCTGACTTTGCTTGACAGAAGATCACAAAAGGTGATCACATGTCCAACTACCATAAACTGCAACTATCATAAATATGAGTCCCTTTCCAAGCATCTCAATTTTGATCCCATGAGCATGAGGTACGCCATATCCTGGATCTCGCAGTGGGTCCCAGGTACTTGAAAAACCCTATTTGTGAAAATCTCTTCAGATCCATTTAAATCCCTGATATTTTTATGTATTTTTACGTATCAGACAGATTCTTTTTTATTTACAATGGATTTTCAATTGTTGTTAGATTGTCTATGCACATCTGTTAATTAAAAACATTTTTAGATAATTAAAAGAGATCATTTTTAAAAACAGTGAAGTAGAATACCCATAGATATTCTGACATGATTAATTAAATTAACTACTATTGCTGCTGTGGAGGCGCAGCAGTTAGAATGCAGTAATGCAGGCTATTTCTGCTGACTGCTGGCTGCCAGCAGTTCGGCAGTTTGAATGTCACAAGGCTCAAGGTTGACTCAGCCTTCCATCCTTCCGAGGTCAGTAAAATGAAGACCCAGATTGTTGGGGTCAATATGCTGACTCTGTAAACCACTTAGGGCTGGGAAGTGGTATACAAGTCTAAGTGCTATTGCTATTATTGGAACTCTGAGAGGTTTACAACTCATTTAAAACATGAAAAATATGATGATTAAAACAATAAGAATAAAAAAAGCAGAGAAAACAGGATAATGCTTTCAATCTTAAATTGAAAGGAAAGTTGAAAGCCATTCGGATCTCAGAAGGAACATTATTCCAAAGGGCAGGTACTGCCATAGAGATGATGTGTGGCATTACTTAAGTGAAAGAGTGGTCAAGCAGATACTATGAGAGACAGATGCATGTAACAAGGCACTATGCCATGTAGGGCTTTATAGGTATCAATCACCATCTTGAATCATACCTGGAAGCAAACTGGCAATCTCACAAAGCAGAAGTATCACAGGGGCATTTTGAGGCCATCTGTTTACACCACTGTATGCTGGACCAGTTGAAGTTTCCATGTGGTCTTCAAGGACAGCATCATAAGATATCATATACCAAATTATATATAACTAATTTTGAGCATCCAACGGGAGGGAAGCCCTGCCACTGAGGACTTCCTGGGTAAACCTAGAGCAAGATGAGAACATTTCCGTGGCTAGGATCACATAAAAAGCTTTCACTCAGGGACTTCATGTAATGTAAAAACTGGCCTTAGCACAAGTGTGTGTGTGTGTGTGTGTGTGTGTGTGTGTGTGTGTGTGTTCTTTTTCTTTTTGGCTGCCCAAACTCAGCAATTGTGTTGTTTCTATTGGCAAATCATTTGAGATGAGGCTCTGGAGGCCACAAACGTTGAATAGAAGATCTATACATGCCCATGATCTAATCTGCATCAGTTTATCTGCAGTTATAATTAATGTAATTCTTGTAATCATATACAGAGTAGTTTCTACAAGAATTTCCTTTCCCTAAAGCTTACGACTTAACAAAATTATTGGAAAACAACAACAACAAAGTCTTCATTTTCTATCCGATTTTTAAGGTTTTGTTCTTTATCTCTAGAGATACTTATAATGGTGAATCAAAGATGAAAATATATAATTATTCCCATTAGCACATCCAGATCTTATTCCCATTTGAAAATTACAACCAGATCAATATGTTGGATATGTAGGCATCTCTCTGTAAAATTTAGTTCCTAAAATAGCCAGTAATTGTTAAAGCAACTACAGGTAGTTCTTGATTTATGACTACAATTAAGTCCAAAATGTCAGTTGCTAAGCAAGGCAGTTGTGCCCCATTTTACAACTTTTTCCACACACAATTGTTAAGTGAATCAGTCCAGTTGTTGTGAATCATGGTGGTGAATCTGGTGTTCCCCATTGACTTTGCTTGTTGGAAGCCAACTGGCAAGGTTACAAAGATGATCACAGTGCAATTGGCATAAATGCATGCCAGTTGCCAATTTTGATCTGAATTTTGATCATATGACTCTGAATTTTGATCATATGACTCTGGGGATGCTGCAAAGGTTATAAGTGTGAAAACCAGTCATAAGTCAATTTTTTAAGTGTCATTGCCCACTAGTCATTATTACTGTTATGGTTGGTTGCATAGTTAACCAAATGTTTAGACTGGATTTGGGATTTTTATCGATTTAGCAAGTAATGTCTCTTTCCTGCTCTTCATTTGGTCATTCTTGTAGGCCAGTTCCCCATTGTCTCCAATATTCTATAAGCCTTAATGGCATACTAACTTCAGTGCAACTTCTTCACTGTCCTTCAGATGTTCTTCCAATGCTTTTTTTACTTCTTCAAATATCTGGTATACTTGCAATATTCATCGCCCGCTTATATTCCTTGGTAAGTAGAGTCTTCGAGTAATAGAATCAATACGCTATTGAAGACCCATCCACAGCGGGGTGGGTGTTTATTCACACATAAACATAAACAAGAACAGATGGAAAACAGATGGAAAGCAGGGAATCAACCAATCAGAGTAACACTATCCAAAAAGAACACCTGTTTAGCGTCACTGTCAAAGTTGGAAATCTAGACAGCAATTTCTTAAGCCAGCTTCGTTTCTGGCTGGTTTCAGCATGAAGACAAGCAGTTTAAGGATGCTGAGTAGAATTGATTTTTGTCCAATCATTAGTTCAGGATGTGACCCATTTGGATCAGCATTAAGATCATCATCAGAAAAATACGCCATTAATAAATTCTCTTTCTTCCTCCCCAATACATACTCAGAAAAAATGCAGCTAGTTGAGTTATTCCAGTTCTATCTCTTTCAACTTCAAAGACAAGCATATGCTGCTGTAATGGACACATAGTAGTCCCCTTGGGTGCAATCTATTTCCACTATTTAGAAACTGTAATTGCACAGTACTTATTTTATCATGTGAATAATTGTGCCTCTTGGTGGAATACATTTCTTAAAACCATACTTCAGTATGAATTCATCCAGAAAACCTGACTAGCCATATTGTTTTTACACTGAATATCCGTGTGCGTAATAATATCTACATATTGACTTTTCTAAATTTTGCTACAGCTTCCAATATACAAGTGCTGGACAACTAGCAGCCCACAAACTCTTTGTTACAAACTCTGGAGCTCCTGGAATTGCTTAAGATCAATCTAACAAAAGAAACAAATGGCTAAGGCATTGGGTAGGCTTGCCATACTAAAGGACAAAAATAGAAATAGATATCCTTGATAATTAACCTCTCTATGAAAAAAATGCCCCCATTCGTATCATGATGTTATGGCCATACAAATCTCTGGGCCATAGCTACCAGAATTTATTCAAGAATACTACCATATTTACCAATCTCTATAATGTGCGAGTGAAGCTTGAATATATAAGTTAATGTATAGTTATCTGCAGTGAAATCTAACACAAAAATAGTTAGAATTATGCTTGCTATTCTTCCTGTAATTCACATTAGCTACTCAATACATTTTAACAGCTTTTCTTAACTTGATTCTGCAGTTGTGTTAAGACTACAATGTCCATGCTAGCCTGGAATTCAGGGAGTTGCAATTCAATACATCTAAAGCAGGGGTGAAATCTAAAAATTTTTGCTACCGGTTCTGTGGGTGTGGCTTAATTAGTGGGCGGGGCTTGGTGGTAAGGTGACTGGGTGGGCATGGCCAAGTCAATGTCACTTCTTTGCCCTTTTTTAACCTACAAAACACAACACAACACAACTGGCTCACCCACAATGTAAAAGCTGCTGTGCTAGACCAAAAATGGCCCCTGCAACAAGCAGGAACCTCACACAGCCACAAAAAGCCCAAAAAAACATCTTTCACACTTTACACACACAAAATTCCACATACAGCTTTGTGAGATTTTGTGTGTTTGTGTAGTTAGAGTGAAACACTACAGAAACATCCTAAATCTCAGAAAGCTGCACAAATATTATTTTATTTTATTTTTATTTTTATATAAAAGGAGCTAAATTTAAAACTTCCTAAACTTTAAATGGCTAGGTCTAAAAAAAGGGCAACTAAAAAAAACCCCAATTAACTATTTTTTTAAAGCTCCCAAAGGGGAAAAAACTTACCCAATAGAACAGGGTTCTCCAACCTTGGCAACTTTAAGACTTGTGGACTTCAACTCCCAGAATTCGTCAGCCAGCTTTGCTGGGAGTTGAAGTCCACAAGTCTTAAAGTTGCCAAGGTTGGAGACCCCTGCAATAGAAGGTACAAGGCAGGCGGAAGGCAGGCAGGCAGATAGAGCTGCTCACCGATGAGCTTGATTGCAGGCAAGGAGATTCAGTTGCTTGCTGATGCAATGGATTGCAAGTATTACAGCAAGCGAAGCAAGGCAGGTGTTGCGACCAGCAGCTAAGGTAAGCAAGTGTGGGGGGATTTTTGCTACCGGTTAGCAGGCAATTCAGTGGGATCATCAGCGCTTGGATCGTCAGAGCCATTTAAAAGAAAAAACTTTTTTTCTTTTAAATGGGTCTGACGATCCAAGCTGAGTTGCCTGATTACGAGGCAACTCAGCTGGGATCACCAGAGCTTGGCTCATCAGAGCCATTTAAAAGAAAAAAAAGGCTCTGATGATCGCGCGGCTCAGCTGGGCATGGGGGGCGGGGGCAGGGATATTTGCTACCAGTTCTCCGAACTGCCTGCCACCATCACTACCTACTCGCTCGAGCCAGTCCGAACCCTAACCCTAACCCTAACCCTGATCTAAAGGACGTGTTGACTTGGTAAACTACCACATGCCCTAACATAAATTAATAGCACACAGGGAGCAGAATTAAACCTTAATAATTTTGACACCCTAACTGCTGATTATTACAATACAAGTTTCTGGATTTAATTCAGAGCTGTCACATGTGGAATTTCATTCAGGTAATGCTCCCATTGTTGAAGGGCAAAGTAAAATACCAATGATGATTCCTTCCTTTTAGACTTCTAAAAATCTTTTCAAGAACTCTTCAAAACTGCTTCATTAAGTTTTTCCTCTTGTTGTTAAATATTTAAAACCTAGGAGTTACAGTACAGACTAATACATTTCCTTGTTGGTGTCATTTATAGATTCAAGAACCTTTGCCCAACATGGTTAAAGAAAGCTCCAAAGATCATTAAAAAAGAAAATTGAGGGACTATGTACTCCTGTAAAAGTACATTGTCTTCATGGATTAGAAAAGCAACCTGAATCTCTTTGTCTACAATTTGTTATCTAGGGTAAGCTCCACTGGACAGAGTGAAAACCTACTTTCACGAAGAGTTTGGCTGTGTTGAACTCTACATATCTATAGAAAAGAACAAAAATGGTTTCACACCAGCACCTCGTTTTATTTTCTCATCTGATCTCATATTCTTTCAATGATTGAGTTAGCAATTTTTCAGGACATACGAAGCAGTTCTCCCATGCTAAACCAAGTTACGTTTGATCTTGTTCCTCACCGCCTGTCTAAATCGTATTCCAGAAAGAGCAATGACAATTAAGAGAAGGCAGGGATTACTATGACTCACCTTGCCAGTGATGCTTGTAATCGCACATGCGTGATAGAGCAATCATCATGGCACAATAAAGAGGTAGAATTGCTGCACAGAGTCGCCAGCTTTTCCCACGACCTTTTTCAGTGAAGCAGTGCAGCTTGCCAGCCAAATAGAAAGTGGTAAAGCCAAGGCCTGAAAATGCAACTGCCAAAGGAAGAAGAGAACAGGGAACCAGGAGGTGAAATAACACAGCAGAATGCCACAATGCCAGAGAACGTAGCTCATTGCTGTAGAAAACAAGCTTTACAAGTGACATAGGCAATTATTCTATGCCGTTAACTAGAAATTCTATCTAGGCATTTCTCTATAACTTTGACCTGAAACTAAAAGACATGAGCTCTGTTGTACCATCTTGCTCTCCTGCGATTTAATTTTTTTTTAAAAAAAATCTCATTCAGTTCAGGTTTAGCTCCTAACACTGCGCCACTGCATTTCTTCAACGCATTGCAAATAAGACCATTTCAGATTATATTGCCATTTTGCAACCCAAATCCTGCAAGCTATTGTGTGCAATTATCAAAGAACTGCTTTTGATTTTTAATAACCCAAAAAATAGATTATCTGTTTGCAAGGAAAGCAAGAAAGTGAGATGAAACTCATATGCTGTATTAAATTATAATTGGATCCTCCTGTGGCCAATATTGGATTTAACCATGATGCAGCTGTGATTTAATTATGTTCCAAAATATTCTACTCATAACTGTGTTGGAGAGGCGGTTAGAAATAGCAACATTCACAAATCCCATTTCTGAAAGGGAGATGACAGGAATCTTTTTTTTAAAAAAAAATTGGTCTACAACTAATCAGTAATAAATCAACAGGGATGTTTATCTTGCTATATGTGCAAAAGGTGCTCACTTCTGATCTGCTATTTAGGGTACAGAATGAATACATGTTGCAACATCTATAATTTCAAACTTGTGCTACAGAGATTTAATTGACCTGGAACTAAGATTGTCCAGTCATATTTTCTCAAACATTAATTAGCTTGATAAATAATTGTAGTACCCATATATAAATATACCCATATATGCTAATATATATATATTGGGAACAAGGCAGAGAATATATCACTGAGGAGAAGGTTAATAACCTGGAAACTAGCAAAGGAAATGTATTTGTTAACTAACCATGATTTAGAAATCAGGTGCAAAACCTGTTTTTTCCAATTATGAGTTACAGTTTGCTGAATTCATGAAAACATTACTGAAATATGATTTAGAATCCCCATAGACGTTTAAAATATTAGCTTTAAAACAGCCAGCAATTTTCATTTTCCATGAGATTTCCAGATATCATCCATTAAAAAAAAAATAACATCCTTGCAGAAGTACAGCTGGAAGATTATTGGCTAATGATCTCTGTAGAGCAGCTAATACGTTACATTACTTTCATTACAGACCTTGTAAGATACTCTGTCAATAGAAATGAATTCCAAGTAACTATGCAGAAGAACACAAAGTTTTCACCAGGGGATGGTGAGCAGATGTCAAGACAAAAGAACATTCCTGCGGGAAAATAATGTTTAGTGAATTACTGCCACAGCAGTTGTGTTGTGTCACAGTAGCCACTTACCCAAATGCAGACTGATATGAATATTTTCCTCCAGATGTCCCTGCTCCTCCAGCTTATTTTAGTTATTATTAGGGATTAATGGTTGCACTTCCAAACATGCCATAGGCTGAAGTATTTTTTTATTTTCTAAACATGCCCATAATACATAGGTGAGCATTCAAGGCATTTTGATAAAAAAATGCCTTGTTACAAATTACACATGTGCTCCAGTACATCTAAACTTTAAAGCAATATATATCTACTATATCTATCTATCTATCTATCTATCTATCTATCTATCTATCTATCTATCTATCTATCTATCTATCATCTAACTAGCTAGCTAACTAACTAGCTATCTCTGTCTATAATCATTTTAGAAATGTATAAGGCTGCCCAACTCTAATAATCCTACCATACAGTAGAAAAATGAAATACCCATCACCCACACTAAGTACCGCTGTACTACGAATAATACCTACATCATGGAAGAGGGAAACCCTACTCCTGGGTACCCAAAGTCTTCCAGAAATAATAAGATCTTGACAGTTTTTATTAACACCCACAGAGTTGGTGCTGATCTAATCTGAGATAGAACACTATTTCAAATGGAATGGCAGCAATATAAAGATCCCAAATGGAAGAGAGAATAGACAGTTAATATTGTATGTGTGTTTGTGTACACACACATACACACACACCACTGTATATGTATATTGTATGTATATTACATTTAAATGTAAGGTCACTGAATATCAAATGACTCTAGCAAGTTTACATATTAAAAATTATAAACAATAACATAAAATAAAAAGGTAATGAATATCTAGAATAACACAACACAGCACCCCAAAACTGACAGGAGTTCAGCAGCCATTGTATCCCCAGGTCTGGAAACCAAAGCCATTTTTAAAAAAGACTTACAGAATACATACCATACAGATGAGGGGAAGACATATAGATCCTTTTGGGAATGTTCCAGAGGGCAGGCAAAGCTGATACAATACCTTTACTTTCATTTAAAAGTTGGTATTTGAAGGGCATCAAGGACCATGCCTACTGACACACTGCTGATTTATGAGTACCATGCTGCTCAAACCTTCTCTAGTAGTACAGAAATAGTCCTGAGATAGGAGCCATCCATGAGTCTTGCCTTCAGATTTCAATCTCAAAATTTTGGCTCGCTTTAAAGCATTTATAGAGATCCCTAATTTCAAATATATATTTTGTTTAGAATAACTCTTCGTAAAGGATGCTCTGAACAGAATTCCCCTTGTGAAGCAGTTACAAGTAACATCTTGTGAAGCATATTATTCAGCCAAAGAAAATTTGTACCGTAATAACAAACTGTTAGTTAATAGACTTACTCAGTTTATTTCAGGAAATTCTTTAAAAACAACAACAATGTTCATACTGTTCTTTTTAACCAAGTCAGAAGCATAAACCTCAATACATGTCTATTCTCCTGAGAGTGACTTATAAGTATGCCCAACGTACATAAATCTTGCAGTTTACCAGCCTGAAGTACTTCTGATGTACTGATCCCTTTTCCCACATAGATAAAACTGTAAAGCATTTCTAGCTTTATGTTTCCTTTTGTAAAGCATCAACAGGTGTCCATTTGACACAGAAAAAAAAAATTGGCAGTTCTAGTTTGGGTCTTTTTACAACCTGGTGCCCTTCTATATGAGACAGCTAAAATAATCATGGCTAGTAATCTTTGTTCTGATCAGTTCTATCAACCAAAATGGTTGTTGGAGGAAGGCTAGAATCTAGGAATATAAAAATAAATGCATTAGGGTTTTTTTAAAGACATAAAAATCCTCAATAGATTCTTCCAGACTACGGATGGCCATAACAATTAGACACCACTGGCATTCTTTTTTTTTTTTTTGATTTTAAAAGCAAAACTTTCTTCATTCTTAAAAACATTTAAAACATACAAGAGCCTTGATAGTACAGTGGTTTAGTGCACCCTGTCATTAACACAGCTGCCTGCAATTTCTGCTGGTTCGAATCTCTCCAAGGCTCAAGGTTGACTCAGCCTTCCATCCTTTCTAAGGTAGGTGAAATGAGGACCCAGTTTGTGGGGGCAATAAGCTGACTTTGTATAAAATATACAAAAAGAATGAAGGCTATTGCTTAACACATTGTAAGCCGCCCTGAGTCTCCGGAGAAGGGCGGCATATAAATCAAATTAAAAAAAAAAGTTTCTCTTAATCAAGAAACAAATTTACATATACAATACACAACTTCAACTACTAACTAATTTCTATTATTATATATACATATATACAAACCTACAGTGACATATTTCATTTTCTATCTATCTGACAGTGCAGTTTTTAACTATGTTAATTTCTTCTAAATTTCATCTCTACCCATTTGCCCTGCTCTGGTTTATCCACTGGTACATCTATTCCATATTGTAAAATATTTTGAGTCCTCCTTATCCTGTAACTCTAAAGTTAATTTGTCCATTTCTGCGCATGTGTATATCTTTTCTATTAGCTCCTGATCAGTTGGCAATCGATTTGTTTTCCAAAGTTGTGTTACTGCTAATCTAGCCGCCGTTATTATGTGAAGTATTAAATATTTTATATCATTTCTAATGTTCTTTTTAATCATGCCTAATAAAAAAAAATTGGGTTCTAATTCAATTTCGTAATCTGTTATTTCTGCTATCCATGTTTTTATCTTGTTCCAATATATCTTAATTTCTGGGCAGAGTCACCAAGCATGATAAAAAGTTCCCTGTGCTTTTTTGCATTTCCAACAGGTCGGATTTACATTTGGGTACATTTTTGCTAACCTTGGGGGGACCAGATACCATCAATACCACATCTTATAGTGATTTTCTTTGTAAGCTACTTATTTTGTCATGTTATAATTGTTTTCCCATGCTCTTTCCCATTCTTCTAGTTGTAGACTGTGCCCAATGTTCCTCGCCCACGCTATCATCTGCCCTTTAACCAATTCTTCTGCCAAATCATATTCGAGTAAATATTTATAAATTTTCAAAATTAATTTCCCTTCTTTGGATTCTAATAATTTGTCCAGTCGATTTTGTTTTAAATCTATTCCTCCCTCCTCCTGATCCTTCCTATATCTTGTCTTTATTTGTGAGTATGGCCACCAGTCTATTACTATTCCTTGTTCCTTTAGTTCTTCCCTAGTTTTCAGTTTCCCCTGCCTATCTAATATTTCTCTATATCTTAATATTTTTTGTTTTGATAATATATTGGGGTGGGTTATTGCTTCTATGGGGGTTTTTTCTGTGGGTTTTTTTAAAGAAATAAAAATCCTCAATAGATTCTTCCAGACTACGGATGGCCATAACAATTAGATACCACTGGCATTCTTAATTTTTGCAGCAATTATTAAAGAACAACATTAGGGAGATGTGTTCAGGACTGGTTACACTAAAAATAAAGTTATGTCAGTGGTAAAAAAATATATAATTATAGTATAAACATAAGGCGTACATTACAAGTATATTAACTATGCAAGTTAACTTCCCATGCTGATTCAAAATAGCTTAAGAAAGAGTGCATCCAGTTACTAAATTGGAAGGCTGCAGACTAAAATAAAAGGGGGGAGCAGGAAGAAAGCAGTAGCAAATTACTTCTGGTGAAATTAGTTGCTGTTTTCTGCCAAGAAATCAACAACAGAGATGGGCTCCTGTTGTTACCAAGAGTTGAGCTCAATTTAAGGGAGATTTTATTTTATTAAACACCTTTGTGTTTAAAATTGTTAATATTAGGAAGCAGACATAAAAATCTACAGAGCATCTCCTACTGATCTGGAGACGTTTTTAAAACACACAGAAAATAAAATTGGAAAGAACAAAACAAAAGAAGAATCCAGGCGTCTTTTCATTATTCACACATTCTGAACCTGTTATGGCAGATTTATGGAATATCTCTTCTAATGTGAAAAAGTGTTCATGAGCTTGTTTGTTTATTTATTCTCTTATAGCAGAAGTCATAACTATTTCCCATTAACTTATTCATTCATAAAAAGCCAAGAACCGTTCCCTCCCCCATCCCCAGATTAAGAATTTTTCTGGCCTTTTTAGAAACAATATAGAGTGTTGTTGCTTTCAGCAACAACTTAGCATCAATGATAATAGAATAAAAATAAATTCTTCCTTTTTCTGGAAGAAGAAACTTGAATGTTCTGGTGTGTCCAAGAGTATGTGTGATCACCATGTCAAAAGCATATGCCCGAAGGAAAAATTCCTAGATGCAGATAATATAAAACAAAGGATTGAAAATGAAGTCATAATGATGCAATTCAGATTTATGGAATTTGCGGTCAGAATTAGGGGAATACAGGAAGATAAAAGAGAAGATTTGAGAAAGATGTCTGCTGAAGTTCTGGCTGGGATTTTAAAGGTTAGTCCTGAAGAGGTATCCTGTAAGATTGATAAGGCCTACAGAGCAAATTCCTGGGTGGCAAAGCAAAGGCAGTTGCCTAGAGATGTGGTGATTTACTTTACCGATAAAGGAATAAGAAATGATATTGTGCAAAAGTCTTTTAACTCCACTCTTGAAATGTATGGAAGGAAGATTTGGATATTTAAAGAGCTGCCGCCCAAGATGTTAAAAGATAGAAAGGATTTTGGTTTTTTGGTGACTGAGCTAAAGAAACAAAACATCCCATTTAGGTGGGATGCTCCAGTTGTAATAATATTGAGATATCAAGGAGAAAGATATCAACTAAATACTGTTGAAAAAGCGGAAGAATTTTATTATAAAGTTCTTAAAATGGATTCAACATCTCCATGTATAATACACGAGGGGAATAAAGAAAAGCAAAATCAACAAGAGATTGAAACCGAGGCTAAGCAGATGGAGGCGGAGGTAATGGAAAAACAACAAGTTATAGAGGTTTTTGTGGACAAGTCGCTTATGGATTCTCCTTCAGAGGTTATAGCTGGATTACCTATAAATACAAGAGAGGCGGCTTTGGATTCTAATGTGATGACTTATCAAGTTACAGACCAGCATGGAAATCAATCAGTTGATATACAACTCCTAGAAAGGCAACCAGGATGGAGATCTAAGCCACAAAAAGTTAAGAAAAGAAGAAACAGATCCTACAAAAATACAATTTTTTAGACGAAACAACAGTGTAATGCCAGTTACTTAATAGACAATTAAAAACATGAAAATATAGCTAAGCAAAGTATTGGTTTATACTATCTTGAGGAGAGTTACAGATCTCTGCAGTGCTGTGTTTTTGGGATGTGGAAGATGGCCTTTAACTGAGTGGATTGGAACTTTCTATTTTGGACTCTTTGACAAATGGATTATGCTTATGCTGAGCTATAAGGCAAGAGAACTATGGGACTGGGGCATGCAGAAGATCTGGTTGTTACCCTAACACGGTGGTTGGAATTAATAATCTAGATGAAAGACATTACAGAAGATACTATATGGAATATAAATATAAAGTCACTCGGGTGGTTTTTTATATACGAAAACATTTATTATTGATGGGGGCAGATGGTAATTGAAGATACTGAACATACTGTTGGAATTAGAATTTGATGTTACCCTAACATGGGTGATGGAATTAACAATCCAGCTGAAAGACATTACAGAAGATACCATATGGATTATAAATTTAAAGTCATTTGAGGATTTTATCTATATATGGAAATTTTTTTAGTGGTGTGGGCAGAAAAACAAAGATATTGAAAATATTATGTATGGTAGACCTGCAGGAAAGTGGGTGGAGATAGGCTATCTTACTGTTTGTTTAGTTTAGGAAAAGGGATGTTATGTTATATTAATATATGTAAAAGATTTGAATTAAGAGTTATATGTATGGGGGAGGAGGAAATGGATAGATTATGAGTTGAAATTGCCAAATTAGGATTTATTATATAATTTTACAGCTGAATGTTGCTTTGAAATGTATAGTATAAGGGGGATATAATAATATTGTTAGAAAGAAAGGGTCAGCATATGGGGGGGTGGAGTAAAAAGGATGGTAAAGTATTATATAATCTGTTATTAATCTGGGTTTTATTCTGGAGAAGCCATAGGGTGAGGGGAGGGTTACGGGGGGTTAGGGAGGAAGGGGGGAAAAGGGGGGAAAAAAATCTGTATTTGAAAAACTTTTTCAATTAAAAAAAAAAAAGAGCATATGCCCGAAGGACAAATTCCTAGATGTATCCTGAAATTATGAGAAAAGTGATTTAAAAGTCATTCTAATAAACTAAATTGGCTTTTGAAAGGAAAGAGAATGAATAAATCATTTCGTTTTTTAAAAAATAATTATGAATGTCCCCATGCTGCACTTCAAGGAAGTCAATTATAAGTATAGAACTTCCTCGAGCTTAACTTTTCCAAAAAATATCCTCTCTGGAGGTTTTATAAAGTACAAGATGTCCTTTTTTTCCCCCTTTCAACAAATGCAAAAGATAATAAGAAGGGGCCACAAATTAGTTGATCCATGGGACATATAAGCCCTTTTGTGTTAGACTTCAATGTATTAAGTTAAAACTAAAAGGTGGTCTTGACTCAGGAATCTTAGTACCATTCTTGGGTAGCTCTCTCTCTCTCTCTCTCTCTCTCCCTCCCTCCCTCCCTCCCTCCCTCCCTCCCTCCCTCCCTCCCTCCCTCCCTGGAATAAATATTAAGAAAACCTGTGAAGCTAACATCTAGAATGGTGAGTCCAAAGGATACAGTCCATTTCTACAGCATACATTGAGTTGACCAAAACTTTTCTTAAAATACTTATTGGGAAGGATTAAGGCTTAATCTTTTTAGGATTAATCTTAATCTTTTCAGTCTTTAGCCCAAGAATATTGGGTTGCAGTTGTTTTTACCTTAGCCTGTTTGCGGCATAGCCAATTTAATTTTAAGTCAGTGTTGCATCTGGTACAACTTACAAATAACAAACTTCTGAAGGTTCTTACAGTATTGAGGTTAAATATCAGTGGCATTGGGGTGTAAATCCTGCAAAGGATTGTCCTGCAAGGCTGAAAGTACTGAATCACCAAAGTTATGATTTAGTAACTTATTACCCAATAAAAAAAAGATCTCTTATTTATCCAACTTCCAGGTCAGAGAAATAATTCTATGTGAGGCTTCTGTTTGGAAGATAACAATCCCAAGATAATTCTGGTTATTGCAAAGTTTATATTTGTAGCCTGCAGAATGTTTATCCTGTTGATAGCAAAGTAGACTATGCATGATCTCAAATCTTTTTCTTATGCATGTTAAACTGTAATTTTTATTACAAGCTGTATTGTTTTCTTCTTTAATTAGGCTTGAGTCTATGACCTGCAAATAAGTTTGACTGACTGGCCTTAGCCTGTTGTGTAAAACCAGCCACTGTAATTTGCAAACCATACTTTGTATTTTGGTGTTATGACAAAAAGGCCACTGTAGATTATTCCACACGCCAATGGTTAAAATAACTCATTATGTAGCACTTTCATGTTAACTCACAATTCTGAATTTCATATATTTAGTTTCTTGAAAATAAAAGTTATATCAAGGATTAACAATGTCTAGGTGTGAGGCTAGATGATCTATATTTAGAGGGATAATAGAATAGAATTCTTTATTGGCCGTGATTGGACACACGCGAGGATGGTTTTCAAGTGGGACACACTATCCTTTCAAAGGTTTTCATAACTACAGATGTTACAGCAACTGGTCTGTAGTCATTCAGTTCCTTGATGGTGGGCTTCTTCAGCACTGAGATGATAGTAGAGTGTTTGAAGCAAGAAGGAACATAGCACATCTCTAGCGATTTATTGAAGATTTGGGTGAAGATGGGGGCCAATTGATCAGCACAGACTTTTAAGCAAGAAGGAATTACTTTGCTGTGCCTGGAGCTTCTCCTGGCTTTTGTCTGTGAAATAAGTCTTGCACTTCCTTTTCTGTGATCACTAGGGGTTGTGAACCCAATGGGATGGAGTCAGTTGAAGGAGGTTTGGTTGTTGTTGGTGTGTCTGAGATGGGGTCAGTTGTAGGAGGCTTGACTGTTGTTAGTATATCTGAGATGGTTGTGGTTATAGGTGGCTGTAGTTTCCTTTCAAACCTTCAGTAAAACACATTCAGGTCATCTGCCAGTTGTTGATTTCCTTCAGCCTGGGAAGGAGGTTTGCCGTAAATGGTAAAATTTTAAGAGTTTTCCACATGTTTGCTGGTTCATTTGTTGAGAACTGATTCTTTAGCTTTTCCAAGTATGTTCTTTTTGCTGCTCTGATCTCCCTTGTTAATACATTTCTGGCCTGATTGTACAGCATTTTATCACATTTTCTGTAGGCTTCCTCTTTGGAATGATGTAGCTGCTTAAGTTTAGCTGTGAACCAAGATTTATTGTTACTGTATATTCGCAATTTCCTGGTTGGTACACATAGGTCTTCACAGAAGCTGACATATGATGTTACAGTATCTGTGAGTTCATCTAAGTCTGCAGAGGTATTTTCCAATCATTGATTCCAATCAATGCAGTCAAGGCAGGCCTGTAGCTTTAACTTTCCCTCCTCAGTCCAGGTCCTCACTGATTTAATTGTTGGTTTTGTGGTTTGAAATTGTTGATTTAATTGTGGTTTTGTGATTACAGTCTTTACCTGTAAGCAGGTACAAGGTGAATCATGCAATGATCAGAGTGTCCCACAGCTGCTTGTGGTAAAGACCGATAAGCATCTTTTAGTGTTGTGTAGCAATGGTCTAAAGTATTCTTGCCTCTAGTGGGACAATTGACATGCTGAAAGTATTTTGGTAGCTCTTTCCTCAAGCTTGCTTTGTTTAGATTTCCTAAAATAATGCCCAGTGAAATCCGAGTAATTGGCTTCAGCCTCCATAATCTGGTCAGCTAGAGTTCGTAATGCCTTGTTTACACAGGCTTCTGGAGGGACATAAACAGCAATAAGACAAATACAGTTGATGCCAGGAAGCAGATTTTTTTTCTGGAGGACTGACATAACCCATTGCTCCTTAATTTTTGACTATAGAGAGTACAGCATCTATAGCAACAATTCAGTGAAAGAAATGCACATACACACATGCATGTTGTCAGAAGTCCTGATCTGAATCTGTCCATCTAAATCTTCCTGGGTTCCTTAACATGTAAAATTCAGAATTAAGTGGGTTATATTTAAAAGCAGACATAAATTAAATGAAATAATTTCACTGGAAATTGGTGCTTTTAATTTAGACTTAATAAAATGTAAATAAAATCATAGTGCAAATTTCAGTGTGTACATTGGGATGTTTAATGTGTTCAGTTCTAAGTGGGAAAGTCATATGCAAAGTAAGGAACTGTGAAAGCCCTATGCAAACCAGATTCTGGCTCCTAGAGAGATTTCTCCTTATCTAAATGGCATGTGCAAAAATGTTCTCCTTGCATCTCTCTGCAGAGGTTGGTGAATACACCTAGATCACAGACACAAAACTTTTTGATGGCCAAGTAGTCCTATTTAATTTTTTTTACTAGCACCCGCAGATGGGGTGATTCACAGAGCCAGAATTTCTTGAATGGAGGTGATGAATCTTGCCAGCAAAATGTTGAATGAATTATTTATTTATTTATTTATTTATTTATTTATTTATTTATTTATCCATTCATTCATTCATTCAATTTCTATACCGCCCTTCTCCCGAAGGACTCAGGGTGGTGAACAGTTAAAATAACATACCAATTATACCAATAGTAATAGTACATAGACTTACAGATTTCTTCAGAGTCCTCTCTAACCGGTTTACAGAGTCAGCATATTGCCCCCAACAATCTGAGTCCCCACTTTACTAATCTTGGAAGGATGGAAGGCTGAATCAACCTTGAGTCATTCAGGATCAAACTCCTGATAATCAGCAGAGTTAGCTTGCAATACTGCATTCTAACCACTGTGCCACCACAGCTATATTATAATGGAGACATCATAATATAAATGACACATTTATGTACTTACAACCTGCCCTCTGATGCTATTATGTAAGTTACAGTATTTGGTTGACATGATTTACCTACTTTTCTTCTCACTTTGGGAATTTGTTGATTTTTTAAAAAAAAAATCTGCCTATTTTATGGCATATATTACAATTCGGGGAATTGTAATATATGCCCTCAAAATAATATTCAGGATCCCTGATCAAAGTACCTTTAGAAGACACAAAAGGAGGTTTTTGGAATACAAGCTGTTTATCTGTGAGATACACAATAGGTGTGATTTCCTCAGAATACAGCTACTTCCCGCATATATGCTTCGTAAATTATTCAGAAAGAGTTATTGTGATTTGTTTAATCTTAACAGGCAAGGCACTTTAGTTCATGAAGAGCAGAAGTGAAGCATATGTTAACATCTAATCATGTATTCCTCTCATGAAAGTTAGGTCCAAGTCCAGCAATAATATAATATATCCATCTTCTTCATATTAACCATTGCTGCTGGAGTTTGTGAAAATTGATAAATTTATAAAGAATACATATGATCAGACTGGGCCAACAAAAAATCTTGACACATTAAAGGCTAATCAACAGATAATCATATAACTATTAATGATACTATTTGCAGTATAACAGAAGGATGTTTCTTTCTGTAAGAAGCTACAGTATGTGGAACTTCTACTCTGCACAAAATACCTACTGAGAGAACACTGCTGTGACTTGTAGCTATGAAACTAATATATTTTTCCCCCAAGCCAAGTCTTTCTTATAAAATATTTATTATAATATTGATTTTTCCAGTCATGCAGCTATCCAGAATAGGGTTGTTTACTCCTATGGTGACTGCATGAAGTGTTAGCCAGAGATTATTTTTTTTTTAACCAGAATGTGAATGCTCCCCATTGTCTAGGTCTATATTGTAAAAATGCCTTGTTAATAGTGCATTATTTATTAAATCCACTTGGTTTAATTACCATTCACTAGAAGTATAAGTGTGTCTGTATGTGTCTTAATATGCTCTTTAAATGTTGCACTATGCAATAAAGATTAGGAAATACAGTCTTTCTCCACAAAATAAGCCTTGTTTCTATACCACTTTTTCCATTTGGAACATCTGATCAGGAAAATGATGCCTTGTGGGATTAATAATGCTATTCTGAAGCCTGTTGTTTTCCTATCTTTTCACCTTCAATGTGTTGTCTGACTTATTAGACTGAAGCTACTCCCAGATAAAAATTAAACTTTGCATACTAAATTTATATTTCCATAGTACAACTGTGCCTAATGTTTGAACAATACTAAATAAGTATATGTAGACAGACATCACTTTATTTTATTTTGTGTTAGTTTACTTCTAACTTAGACTCTTAGTTTTACGTTAAAATTAGCTGGAGATAAATAACATACTGATTAATTTTAGACAAATCATATTCTGCCAACAATAGTGATAATAAACTGTATTACAGACGATCACCTGTGTTTTATATTTGGTCCTTCTCTTTTACTTTTAAACAATTTGTTAATTGTTTCATCCTATACTGGTCACTAACTGAAATAGTTTGATGGACTGATTGACTACTAAATATTTAATATGTTAAAATAAGTTAAGATAGACTAAACTTTACATACCTAACATGCTTTTTGTTCCCATCAGTCAACACTGCCAACAAGTCAGCATGTCAATTATTTCTCTCTGTCCTCTCTCTGACACTATTTTTATTTATTATGCTACCTGCCCAAACAACTCCTGTGCATCTGCACAGAACTACTACAGCAGCTTTACTTTGTACAGCCAACCGGATGCAGGTTTTCTTCGGAAACACATCGTGTCTCCATTATCTTGGAAAGATAAAACAATTCTCTCCTTGAAAGAAACAGAAGGAAGGCAAATGAGAAGGGACCAAGAACAAGAGTTTGCATTCTGTCAACATCTCTGACAGGAGCTGCCTTTGTTCTTTAATGCAGTGCAGAGGGCAGACATCACAATGATTGATGTCAGCTTCCAGATCAGAGGCATTTTACAAAATCTGGGCAGACAAAGTAATGATTCTTTGAAATATTTTTTTTAATAATTTTATTTTATTAGGAAGAGAGAAACAAAAATTCTAGGCTGACAGAATAATGCGGGAAATGGTTTTGCAAATCTAAAAAAGATTGAACATCAAGCACATCACACCATTCGTTATCATTTGTCAACTTATAGAGAAGATTGAACAAGATTGTTTCCAGATCGTATATACTGAGCAAACAATGTTTACTGGAAAAAAAAGGTCCTATATTCCCAATTCTCCTTGAACTGTCTGTTCTCATGGCTTTCAGGTCTTATTGAAGATTTATCTCTTCATATAGAAGTCCCTTAAGTACATGTTATTATTTTTCTTAACTTCTAATCATTCTCTTCACTATTATTCATATATAAATATATCTTTAGCTGTTGGTATATTTTCATTGCTCTTCCATGTAACTTTCAAAGTGGTGTGTGTGTGTGTGTGTGTGTGTACACATACACATACAGGAAGTGTGAACTGGGTAAGTCTGAATTAAATCCAAATTGAATGCCTTTCTCCTTCATTCCTAATTGGGACACAATACAAACAAGTGATCTCTGAAATCATTTGCTACAATCAGGACCCTTTCTTAAAAATGGGAAAATGGTGCAAATTGATTTAAGCTTTTGACATTTTGACAAAAAAAAATTACATTAATTTTTTGGGGTACATTATTGTTCAAAATATTAGGATCTGTAATATAAAACAATTATACATTTTCAGAGGATAAATTAAACCCTGTAATTTAATACATTAATACTTTTATGCTTATTTTATTCATGGTGATTATGTATTCCATAATGGTCATAAATAAATAAATTCAATAGAATAATGAAGAATGGGATTCATTTATGAATAAATATATTTATGCTACCGAAGTAACTGTCCATCTTCAGTAAAGGTGAATGTTTTAAATAGCTTCCAATTTCCAAAAAAAATCACTAATTATTTAGCCTGCCTCTTCATTAAAAGTACAAAGCATGACCCATTAACTCAGTGTTTCTCAACCTTGGAAGCTTAAAGATGGGTGGACTTCCCCACGCTGCTGGCTGGGGGATTCTGGGAGTTGAAGTCCACCCATCTTCAAGCTACCAAGGTTGAGAAACACTGCATTAACTAATCTGCACCTTATGAAGGACCAAAGCCATTTGTTCTCCTTAAAGGCCATTTTCTTTACTTATATTGCACTAAACTTTATATTAATTTGCCAATGGCAGAGATAAACTGACAGACACATTCACTTGGTATAGTATCCCATACTTAGGCATTTCAAAACATTATGTATCAACTACTTTCTAATAGCTGTGGAGCTATTAAGCATAATAATTAAGAAATTCACTGCTATCTCCACTGTAAGAGGCAAGAGTACAATGGCACCATGATGTCAGCTATTGGTGTGGCTGACAAGTGATAGGAACATTATCAGGTTGATACTTATTAAGTGTTTCATGCAAGAGACAGAGAGAGAGACAGAAAAAGGAAGCACGGCTCATGGAACAGATAATTGCATTTCAACTATCCTATGATGAAAATGTAAACTGGAGGTGAATTGGTTTTCAAAATCAAGATATGACAATAAAAACTGGGCAGATACATTATTTGATATTAAAAACTAAAAACAGAAGATTGATTCTGCTTGCTAAGTTCTAGAATAGTAGTTTTTGAGTTAGTTTTGACTTAGTTTCTGTCAGATTCATCTAGTTATCGCTAGATAAATTATTATCCATGGCACAAGTCTCTACTACAAACAGCAAGTATTTTTAAAAAATGAAAGGGCAACATATTGCAAATCCCAGATTTTTCCAATCATATGAAATTGTTTATCACAGATCAATGACTCAGATAAAATAAAACTTTACTAAATAAAACCTACAGAGTAGAGCTACAAAACAGAACATATAAAATAAAAAAACAAACCAGACATATGAGATAAAAAAATATACAGTGATGCTTGCACTATTTTGCTATCAGCAATATACAAACTTTACAAGCTGCAAAAACAAACTTTGCAATGGTAAGAGTTACCTTGGAACCCTAGTAAAAATTGCACATAAAACTCTTCAGTCCATCCCAGAAATGAAGTAAATAAGAAGTATTAGAATTTCTTTCCATTTGTCTCAATAGAAATTACAATATTGTAGAAAGTGACTCTGTTCAATATCACCATCTTTATAAGGGCACAGCCTTCCAGCAATATTACAATATTTTCCCTCCAGCTCTGTTGCTGATAAAATATTGAACCCTAATGATGTAAATGTTCACCAAAATTTATTATTTACTGTCTCGGTACAGTGTTACTTTGAATTGGGCATTGAGATGGCCCAATGGTACCCTAGGTGAGAGTTTACTACATTCTGACTGTAATTCTCTATCAAAGATCCTTTGCTTAAAGACTGCCATTGCCATATCATAACAATGGATGTTCTCCCCTAGCAGTTTCATGTAGATCAGGCATGTCAAACTCACTGCCCACGGGCCGCACGCTGGCCACACCCACACCCGGATAAGCAAAGGGGGGAAAAGTCATGATACGTCACATGATGCTGCCGTGATGACATGAGTTTGACAGCCCTGATGTAGATGTTAAAAAAAGAGTCCTGCTTGTAAGAATTATTGTGTATCATACAAGTAACAATGCTACCTTTCTGAAATGTGTGTTCAGGTTTAATAGCGCTTTCAAAATTTAAATACATTGACCTTTAGAATTTTCTGTTGATTCACATGGGAATCACATTGCTGTCTGAGAAATTTGTGAACATATCACAGATTAGGTAAACAGATTTAACAGAGTTGGAAGAGACCTTGCAGGTCATCTAGTCCAACCCCCTGCCCAAGCAGGAGGCCCTACATCTGCCTCTACCTAGGATCGAACTCACAACTTCCTGATTGTGAGGCAAGAGCTCCACCTCTACAGATAATAGGAAGATTAAGGACTTAGGGCAGGGATAGTTTTATATTGCAATTTCATGTTTATCTGATTTTTAATCTATTCTTTTTTCACTTAGCAAATGAGCAAGCAAGTTACTTATTCCCAGAACAGCTTTAGGTAGTTTGATATACAATGTAAATTGCGCTAGGAGAAAGTCATGAATACAGTTTTGTAATCAAATTACTCACAGGATACTGAGTAATTAATGTCAGTTAATTAAGAGAAGCAAGTGTATGGTCAATGCTCAAAATCAAGGTTTAAAAAAGAAATGGCCCAAACCTTAATGATGGGGCTATAACATATGAAAAAAACATGAAGTTTGGAATCTAAGTCTCAGTTTGATCTGTGCTATCACAAGGGAAGGCTCAGGAAGAACCTGAAACTCTGTATAGTTTTTTTGTTTGTTTATTTATTTATTGGTTCGATTTATATGCCGCCCTTTTCCGGAAACTCAGAGCGGCTTACAATGCGTTAAGCAATAGCCTTCATACTTTTGTATATACCTGCTTAGTAGGGCTTTCCCCCCCCCCCAGCGGTGTTCTTTTTTTATACAAAGTCAGCTTATTGCCACCACAAACCGGGTCCTCATTTTACCTCCTTCGAAAGGATGGAAGGCTGAGTCAACCTTGAGCCTGGTGAGATTTGAACTTGCAGTAATTGCAGGCAGCTGGTGTTACTTAACTGCTTTAGTCTGCTGCGCTACCAAAGCTCTTTTAGTCTTGATAATAGCACCAAACAAACCTTTTTTTTGATCTAGTATGTCAATTAGCTATTTTATAAGATTATACAAAGATGCATAACAGGATGATTCTGAAGAGAAAAAGTCAGGAAGGAATATTTCTCTCTTCCAAACTTTCACTGGCTTGTGTAGTTTTTTTCATGGTAAAAAAATAAAAATAAAGTGAAAATATATTTAATGCATTAAAATCACCAATATTTATGGCCCATCTATTAACTTTATTCTTTTCTTTTTAATATGGCAGAGGAACATGTATGAAAAAAAATCATTCTGTCTGTGTATAGGTGTGGTGTTATATCTGAGATGGAAGCAGCAGGTAAATATTTATGTGTGAATTTGATTGTGAAATAGAGAAGTCTCTGTGGAGGTTTTTAACTGTGAGCTAAGCTCTGCTGGCTATTCCAGTGAACACATTATTTTTTAGATCAATGATCCCAGCAAACATAAACAAGATTGATAAAGTTGAAGAAGTCATAGAATACACCGTATTTTTCTCCTCCCCATATGTAGCTCTAGGGACATAGACTGTAGTTCTTTGCTCTAAGAGGAAGAAAGGATGAATGACTCTGGTAAATCCTAGTGGGTACTGAATGTCCCAAACCATGCTTATTTGGAAGCAGTACCAAACCACAGTTTGATAACGTTTCACACTGTGATTTCAAGTCCTTGCTTACTGGATGTTCACATAAATTCAAAATGTACTTTTCTGTGCTGGGTTAAAATATTCATTAAAGAAATTAAGGAAGAATAAAAATGCCTCCCTCCAATAGATTAAGATTTTGCAGGGAAAGAGAAAGCACATCAATTTTTTAAACAAAGAATAAAAGAAATCCCATTTTTTTCCCTTCATGCAGCATTTTCTTTAGACTATGGGAAAAAAATGCCCCATGGATAGAACTATTTGTACTATAGTGAATTGTCACTATTATTGGGATGGGCAGATAGGCTGCCTCCTCACTAGTCAGTGAACATCATCTGCTCTGAATGTCCTCAATAATCTCTACTAACTCAATTTGTCAGTAATAAAAACTTGAGCATCTGGCTCCACTCCAGTTGGAATAGAAATAGAATTTCTATTCTATTTCTAATCACCATGTAATAGGAAGAAATAGCATGGAATATTTGTCCCATCTATGATTTAATTATAATAGTCCTAGAAACATCAGTTAAGCTTTTGCTGGAACAAAGGAATCCAATCAAGCTTTGCCAGTTCCATCCTTATGTGCAACAATGTTGATGTAACAATATATCTCTTGCCCCAATTCCAGTTCCTCGTAGATATCCAGAGGTGAGATTCAGCAGGTTTGCACCGATTCGGGCAAACCGGTTGTTAACTTTTTGCCCAGTTCAGAGAACCGGCTAATTTCACCTCTGGCTGGCCCTGCCCCTCTCAGCCCCCCCCAACCCCCGTGCCCCGTTTTGGCTTCCAGGGTGGTGCAGGAGGTCTTCCAGGCCCAAAACCCCTGCTCTATTTCGTTGGAAATGGGGATTTTGCATTATGATTGCTCATAAAGAAGTAGAAGTCAGTAAAAGAGGAATGGAAAAATCTCTATCTGTAGTTCAGCATTTTTCAAAACTTCATGCTGCCTGGGGAATACTGGGAATTGAAGTCCATGCACCTTACAGGTGCCAAAATTGAGAAGCATGGGTCTACACTAGAGTTTAGGATTTTCCATTCCTGTTTTATTTAGAGTTTGGTGCAATTAAATACCTCAGTTGTGGTTTCATTAACAAATAGTGATTAAAGCGATATAAACCATTACTGGACTTTTTGTGAGAAACTAAAATTAAAAGTTGACCCAGGCTTTGATGATTAAATAAGGAATTATGGAAATAATGTAGACAAATGTTAAACTTAGCGTAAGTCTTTGATATATATTTTTTACTTATATCTGTACCAAAGAAAGTTGGAAGTCATCCTTTTTCAGTTTTCCTTCTTTTCCTCTTTCTTTTTTACACTTTCACTTTTTTCATGAGCATTTTCTTTTTTCAAATCTGTTTTTTATTTGTTTATCCCTTAGTTTGTTTGTTTTTTTTATATGAAGGATCAAATACTCAGCCATTATAATTCTACATTCCTTATTTACAGAAATCATATCAAAATTTAGAATGAAATCCACTGGGAGCCATCTCAGATAACACAGGCTGAGAGGCTCTGAGTCCCTCTAACCAAAAAGTGTTTATTGATAGAAGAGAATATTTGTAGCTCAGGGTTGAACTATGGGGGTTCCTTGTTGCTCTCTGAGCTTGATGGTTTTCTTGCAGATGTTTCATTACCAAACTAGGTAACATCATCAGCATTAGAAGGGAATGGAGTTTGTTCTTATTTTCATATACTAATGACTTACCCTGTCAGTGTAGATCAGTTGTTTCACAAAAAGTGTTTGTTTGGTGCTGGGTCTCTACAGCCTCAGGCAGAGAAGGGCTATTCTGCACCCCTCCCTCAAATGATCTTTAAAATACAGTTTCCCAGCATTTCTTTAGGAACCTCCAAAATGCAAACTGGTTACTCATCCTAAAATGAATCCTCTTTACCTGGAACTTCAAAATTTGCTGTTTGCTGGGAGGTGTGTAACTAAAAGTGTACATCTGACTTTGGGGATATTTCTTCATAACCAAACAAAAGTGTATTTTCTCTGCAGTTCACACCCCTTGCTTGCTAGATCTGGATGTCACAAAGCAAAGCCCACATTTTGTAATTAACCCCCGTGCCCCATTTTGGCTGGCAGAGTGCTGCAAGAGGCTGAGTGCTATCACGCCCCCTAGCCAACCCATCTACCCACATCCACCCAGCCAGTCATTAGGGCAGGGAACCAGTTGTTAAATTATTTGAATCCCACCACTGTAGATATCCATGTCGGAAACAAAATGGATGCTATATTTGCTCTCATCCAATAGAGGTCTCGTGGCCATTATTATCGCTGCTCTATTGTCTCATTGCCTGAATGGATCAGCAACCATTTTTGGAGTGGAAATATTGCCATTTATTTATTTTTAGTTTGTTTGTATCCGGCCTTTATTATTTTTACAAGTAAGTCAATGTGATGAATATATTCAACACATCCTCCTCTTTGTTTTCTCCACAACAGAACCTTGTGAAGTGGGTTGGACTGGCCCAAAATCACCCAGCTAGCTTTCATGGCTAAGGCAGGATTAGAACTCACTGTCTCCCGCTTTCTAGCCGGGTGCCTTACCCACCAGACTGAACTGGCTCTCTATCATGTCTCTATTAAGGCTACTGGGCAACATTCTTCTGCTTCACTTTTCCAACATAGGTTCTACATTGGAAAAGTCAATGTAGAAATTAAAAAGTAGTATTAGAATCAGATCAAAAACAGCCAAAATAATAACTATCCAAAAATTCATCCATCGTGATAATTCAAATACTCCTGTTAAGTTCAGATTGTATACTGCAGCCAGCCCCAGCAATTCACTGGGTATTTATCAGTGGCACCTTCAGCTGAATCTATGCTTATCCTAGCCTCTAAGACATTTTAGAGCTATCTTTTTTCATAAATTTATCAGAACTTTTACAATACTTTACAATATTTGGCTTGAAAATAGAAGATTTGAAACCCAGAAAAAAATATTTATTTTCCCCATGCTTGTATTAAAAATAAAGAGGTAAAAATCCAGCAGTGTGCCATCTCATCATTTTCCTGTGGTAGAAGAATTTCGCCCTTATATCTTCCAAGTAGCCTGAGGATTATTTAGGCTATTTTAGAGTTGAGAAAGAATTCCTTCTAGCTAGAATGATAGTAAAACTGATAAAACAATACATCGTTGGACTTTAGAACACAAACAGGGAGAATATCTAGGAAGTTCAGGGGAAAAAATAATAACTGTAAAACATTTCTGCCAAGTTTTGAACAAGCAACCTTCTACATGTGCAGTAAGACCACTCACAGGAAGGCAAGGCTCTGTGTCGTATAGGAGAGTTCCCCACAGAAAGTAAAGAAACCAGTAATTGCTTTCCTGGAACCAAAAGTGGAAAGGGCACTGCAGTAACTGAATTGTCCAATGGGAGAACATAGGAGTGTTGAGGGTAAAACTGCCCTCTGCAAAGTGGTGCAACGGACCAGACAGCGAATAGATACGTTGCTTAGCAAAACACACAGATACTCACAGACTCTGAACGTTTATAGAAAAATAAACAGTCTTTACTTGTAGTAAAAAAAAAAAAACTTGGCTTCTCAAAACAAAGATAACACTTCTTCAAATAATCACGGTTCAACACAAAAACATAGTTTGCTTACAATTCCAGTTCTCTTCAGTAACACAGACACAGTTCCTTTCAGCAGTTCAACCTTCTAATAGCAGGAGCAGAAGTGATTGAACTTCCTGCCTTCTTTTATGTCTGCTTAGCACAGCCAATTAGTCATCTTGTAGTAGTTAAAATTACAGAACATAGTTTTCTATATATTACCTACCCAATCATAGGATAAGCATCCAACAACACCCAGCTGTACATCTCCACCCCAGGCCACCCCAACGATGCCCTTGAAGTGATGTCCCAGTGCCTGGAGGCTGTGCGGATCTGGATGGGGAGGAATAGGCTCAACTCAACCCTTCCAAGACTGAGTGGCTGTGGTTCCCAGCATCCAGATATAGACAGTTGACTCCATCACGAGTCTTTGGCCCCCATGGAGAGGGCGTGCAATCTGGGAGTCCTCCTGGATACGCAGCTGTCCTTGGAGGAATATCTGACGGCTGTCACCAGGGGGACCTTCTGTCAGGTTTGCCTGATTTGCCAGTTGCAGCCCTTTCTTGATCGGGATTCCCTGTGCACAGTCACTCATGCCCTCGTCACCTCGCACTGGACTACTGCAACGCTCTCTATATGGGGGTCCCCTTGAGGAGCACACAGAGACTCCAACTGGTCCAGAATGCGGCCACGCGGGTAATCACGGGAGCCGCCTGGCGCTCCCACATAACACCGCTCCTGCATGAGCTGCACTGGCTCCCAGTGGTCTTCTGGGTGTGCTTCAAGGTGTTGGTTACCACCTTTAAAGCGCTCCATGGCATAGGACCTACTTATCTTCGAGACCACCTGCTGCTACCGATGACTTCCCACAGACCTGTGCGCTCCCACAGAGAGGACCTCCTTGGGATGCCATCAGCCAAACAATGTAGGCTGGTGACCCCCAGGGGGAGGGCCTTCTATGTGAGGGCACCTACCCTCTGGAATCAGCTGCCACCAGAGATAAGGAGAATCCAAGACCTCGGTGCCTTCCGCCGTGCCCTTAAAACTTTCTTTTTTCAGCAAGCCAGGCTGGCTTAATATATTTTTTAAATATTTTTAATTGGTTTGTTATTTTAAATTGGAGCCAAATTAATATATATCTTTTTAATTGTTTTTAATATTTGTATTGTATGTTTTTTATCTGGCTGTACATCACCCTGAGTCCCTCGGGAGAAGGTGCGGTATATAAATTCGAAATAAATAAATAAAATAAATAAACAAGGAGCTTGCTGACCAGACAGAATCTCTTAAAAGTCTGGGCAGGGTTTTCTTAAGAAAACTTAGAACAGAGGTGGAGAACTATGGCCCTTTTATGACTTGTGGGCTTCAACTCCCAGAATTCCTGAGCCAGCATGGGACCTGAAGTCCACAAGTCATAAAAAGGCCATAGTTCCCCACCCCACACCCCATAGTTCCATTCTGTCTTAGAATCATGTTGATGTGAGCTTAGAATTGGAAAATGCAGATACAGTTCAAGATCACACTACTTACTTCTATTTGCTTCTTGTTTTTATTTAACTTTGGTCTCTGGTAATTGCCTAGTGTCTCCAATGATTGGTTCCTTTGCAGGAATATTCAAATTCTGCAGTCTGATATGATACTCTTAATGCCAGTCTCGAATGGTTGGTTCCATTGCAGGAATATACAAATTCTGCAGCCTGATATGATATTCTTAATGTCTACCATACCATGTGTCCCATCTGACAAGTGTTCCAGTTTACACTACCAAAAAATCACCCCTCATTTCTAAATTCTAATCTCATTTCCAAATGGCAACAAATTATATGACTGCTGAACACCAATATACAAAACTATCCAAGCAATAGCAAGAGACAAATGATTCAGCTCTTTGTTTGTAGAGCTTGATATTCATTTTACAAAATTATTGTATATCTTTTCCCAATGCAAACAGGTAAAATTCATCACTGGGGTAACACATTCACAGTCTTGCTATGTTTCTAAGGAGGGATTTTGAGTGAGGCCATCTCTACAAAAGGATTCATCACTCTCACCTGAAATAAAATATATAAAATCAGATAGACGTCTAATCAGTGAACTGAAACCACAGTAAAAAGCTAAGATGATATACAATTGCCGATTTTAAGATCTGAATTCTAGGTTTGTTGTCACAGGGACATTTTAAATATGGCATATTAAATTAAATATTGATTTCTGAAATGCTTTTTATATAGAATATTAGAAAGAAAATGAAACTTAAATTTGAAATAAAATCCACAAGAATATAGCAATACAATTCAGGCAAAACATTATGAGGACAAACAATGGTTTCTATAAAGACATGTTTTTCTAATGCCCACAGTTTTATGAACTTTATATACCGTACCTTTTTCCAACAGTTCCATAGCAAAAGTGAAAAGATTTTAACTTTTCCCAAATGTCTGCACCAACATTTTTTTGCATCCTGACACTAAAATTCATTGGCAAACCTTGCCCACACACCCCCCAAAAAAACAATTTAAAGTCTCCATGTGTGTGTTTAAAAATGATTCATATTTTAGCATAGGTCCTGCATTTATTACAGTGGGGATATGCTTAATGAGCACCTATAAAAATGGGGCTAATAATGATTTATACCACTGTATATTTAACAATTAGCTTGATATAGCATTATTAATACTTCACTTAATCGTCCATGGAAAGATTGAAGGCAAACGATGTCCAGACAGAAGAATAACATCATGGCTTCAAAATCTAAGGGACTGTTTTGGAAAAAAATCAGCAGCACTTTTTTGTGTGGCTGTTAATAAAAATAGGATCGTCAACATGATTGCCAAAGTCTGTTGACAGATATGGCACAAGAAGGAGAAGAAGCATTATTAATAAGAAAGTCTTTATAAACTGATGATAGATGGAAGGAAGTCCAGTAAAAAATATTTCTTATTGTTTCAATTTGTTTGAAAAAATGGCAGATATTTCCTTACAGACATTCTGAAAATTTTCATATCTCTTGTCTAAAATGAAAAAGCTTTTATACCTTCCCATAATTTCATATTGTTCGTTTTGTATAATCATACAAAATGACTGTCATTTTCTGTTGCTTATCTGACCATTGTCTAATCTGCAGCTCTTCCTTCTGTCTCCCATGATCATTCTCACATATCATTACATACATTTACATCACCTCAGTTTGCCACATAAGCAAATCTTCCATAAACGATGTCAGCATTTATTCACAAACACACACACACACATAAATGTGTGTGTGTAGATGTGCCTGCATCAATTTACTTCAGGTTTATGAATTCAGAAGCCAAAAATTCTACACAGAAAACTATTTTAAATATTAAATAACACAATCACCCTACCCATGGGGCTGTTTATTTGTTGTATTAAACTAAATTAAGCCAAATTAAATTTGACCAGGTTTGAGGAAACTAAGAGCCCTGTACTTGAATATTTCAGTAACTGACAAATCTAACCTTGGCTCTTATGTTTGGGTAGGCATGACTTTTTGTTTTCGATTTTCCATGAAGGCAATCCAAGAAGCTCCGAGATTACTCTTCAAACAAGGTTCTGTTACCATCATTGCTTAGTTAGCCTGTCTAAGTGTAGGAAGCAGTGGATCTTTATCCATGTATCTGTAACCAAATAAATTAGTCAATAAAACCTTTTATCATATATTTTTAAAACAGCTATTGGATTTGGATTTCTTTATGTGAGAATTACACACAACCAATCAATCCAAATAAAAAAAGTTTAGCTTCTTCCTGAGGAAAAAAAATCCTTTTGAAGTCTTAACTCTCTCCAAGAAATAAAATCTATATGTAATTGAAAGTTGAACAGAAGTTTGTAAACTCTTTAGATTTGTGATTTATTGGACACCTCTGTCTCATTTTACCGATACCAAGCTTTTCCTCAATCTCTCAAAGGTATAATAGGAAGGTGAATTTCCTTTTTGGATCAATGCAGCAATTTGTCTAGCTTACTTAATTAAACAATAACTAAATTGGGTATAACATCATATTTGTCCAGATATTACATCAGCCAACATTAGGATATTTGTCATACTTTCTTATAAATTGATATTACCTTTGGCTTTCTGACAGAATTTGCAATGGTTCTGTTCAATCTTGTTTTTCTTTACTTTTAGTCCTTTTTTCTATATTGTTCCAAGAAGCCAAATCAATGATTAATTTTCCTCATTGGATTCCTATATTTAAAGCATCTCACTTTTTCCCCACTTTCTTGAATAATCAAAATCTAATACAACTGAGTGAGAAATTACTCTCCAAATTAAGTCTCAGCATTTTTTTAAGCTATGGCTAACGGTAAGTTATTGAACTCTCTAATTAATGGAAGATTCTAGAAGGAAAAAAATGTAAACATGCAAATCTAAGGATATACCTATACCATTTTTCACAACTTAGTGTTTTTTTAAAATGTGTTGGAACTATAATTCTGTGAAAGCTTGACAGCCAATAGTGTAGTGGTTAAGACAGTATGTTCTCAATCTAGTAACTTTAAAACATGTGGATTTCAACTCCCAGAATTCCATAGGTCTTAAAGTCACCAAGGTCAAGAAAAAGTGGGTTAAGATATTGGACTGGCTTTTGGGACCCCCAAGTTCATTTTTTTCCTCAGCTGCTGAAGCTCACCTTTTTGAGCAGAGTCTTTCTGCCTACTAGATGTAAAAGGATTGGTATGTCATGGATAAAGCAAAAGAAGATGTTTCTAAAGAAATGTTAGGTTATCAATTTAACAAATAAAATATATATTAGCAGTGAAACTCACTGAGAATTCCTGATCAATTTCTATAAATCTGGAAGGCACCAGGCTGCGATCTGGGAATAAATCTCATAGAACAAAATTATGAACCTTTCTGAGTCAATTTATAGATATTCTGCCCAAATGATAAGTGCACCATAGTTTATGGTTAGTATTTGGTTAATATTTATCAGGTTGTTTGCCAGCAGTTTGCACCAGTTGCTAATCTGAAAAATTTAAAATGACTTATTAGCAGCCACTAGAAAGTCATTTAAAGCATCAGGCACAAATCAATGTGAGCGAGTAACTGCCTTAACAACAAGCCATACGTTACAGAGAGACCCTTGACTACATGCACTTGTAGAATGGGGTTATATCTGAAGTATCCTTTTTATCAACGATAGGAGAAAGAAGCTCAAGCAATTTGATCAATATTTTTAGCATTTTTCTTTATATTACGCCACAGTATATTCAGCCAGAGTTTTGTTCCATACAGAATCAACCTTGTGAACTATCAAGCTTCCTCTTTCCGCTATGTATTCAAGATGGACAGTGATTAATATTTATATGAATTTATATGCTAGGGTGTAGGTATAAACATGTGCATTTATACAGCATATTTATATGTGTGTTATGTATGTATACACTTTTGAGAGCAGGCACAGAATTTCATTTTTAATGTGTGCCAGAGTGCTCACAAGAAAAAAAATAACAATAAAGGTTATCTCCTCTCCTCTCCTCTCTTTTCTTATCTTGATAGGAGCAACAGAGTTGGAAATGGAAAATCCAATAGATTGTCCTTCCTCTTTAGTACTTCTTCCACTAAAACTGCTTCGCACCCAATTACTTTTCATCTAATGCTGAACATTATCATTTGCCCCCAGCAATTTCGTTTTTTTTTTTTTTGGCCCACCTGGAATACGATCAAGATTGGAGGAGCATTTTATAATATATGACATGACTTTTTTCTAGATGCACCCCATTTAGGTCCCAGCCTCTTAGCAAAGAAAAAAAATGGATGCAAATAAGTCATAATTTAATATCTCATCTAATGTGGCCCTAAAAGTGAAGATGTTCCAAGTTCCCTGCAAAGTAACTCTTAACTGCTAAAAGTGATTTTCAATGTTTTGAATAGTCATCAGGCAGTTGACCTGTTGTTTAGAATGTCCTTTCATGGCAGACTTCTTTGATATTCCTCAACTGGTTGCACATGCTTTATTTTTATTTTTTTTCATTACCATTGCTTTTTGCTATTGGAATTGCAATTGTAGTACAATTGTAATTGTTACTTACAAACATTCCATGGTATACTTGAGGGATTGTCTATCGCCAAATGCTTCTATCAAGCTGGTGAGGTCAGCTGGAATGGGAATTCTGTGAGTCTCCTAATTAAGCAATGTAGGCCATATGGGACCCAGGAAGCATCCCTTCTCAGCACTGGCTACTGCCCTTGAGATTCATTCCAGAGATTCATGCTGCTCTCACCCTTTTGCCTTTCCCCCAGTTTTTAAAGATCTAGTTGATGTTCCAGAATAAAATCCTTTAGCAATTGGACAATGGTATAAGTCTATTGGAGAGTCTTCTATATTATTTTTTCTTCTATTTGTGTGGGGTTTTTTTAAATTTAAATTGTTGGAACTTGACAGTCTTGCAAGTGAAATAACATGAAATAATAAATGTATAAACTTTATTGGCTATTATTACTCTTATTCTGTTATTACTATTCAACTCATGTAAGCCTTTCAGGAGCTACAAGTGCAATGAAATGGCAGCCTGTAAGTATTACAAATAAATATTTTTGTGATGGAATCTTTTGTGCCAACTCTGGACATAAAAAAACAATCACAGAAGAAATTATATATGCTCTTGCTGTTCATTTTTCTGACACTGATTAGATATTAATATTTCCCCCAGAAATAAATGCTATGTATCCTTTCAAATGCAATGAGAGCAACTAACTTTTAAAAAATTAATATGAACTGCATTTGAGATGCAAATATTACACAGATTTTTGAGGCTCATGAAATATATCCTTTTTTAGCACTGCTAACTGCCATTGAAGGTTGGAGAACATAAAGTTGGACAATAGCTAAGATGGCTTTCCTTGGACCCATTTACAAAATAATATGCAACTTTCAAAAATCTCGTCAAACAAAGAACTGATAGGGAAATTCCTTCAGAGGAAAGAAATAGAAGTGTTTTGCCTTGCAAACTTGTTAGTTTTATGGCTAACATTGTAGCACTTCTACAAAACTAATTGCACAGTCATAAAACATGTAGTGGTCAAAGAAGCCAAGAAAACAAAATATAAAGTCAAATCCTTCAAATACAAAGGATTAGACAAGGGACATTCAAGTACAGCTTGAAGAATCAATATCCAGGAAAGGTTTAGATATGTTCTGAGTGAGTTCAAGGCAAAAGACATAGCAAAGTCTTGTGTGGCTTGAAACACTAGAATTCATGGAGAAAATACCAACACAAGGAGCCTCCTTAGTACAGGTACTCCTTGAATTATGACCACAATTGACCCCAAAATCTATACGGCCAAGTGAAACATTTATTATGTGAGTTTTGCCCCATTTTATAACTTTTCTTGCCACAGTTGTTAAGTGAATCATTGCATTTGTTAAGTTAGTAACATGGTTGTTAAGTGAATCTGGATACCTCATTGACTTTCTTTGTCAGAAGGTTGCAAAAGCTGATCACAAACCCCAGGACACTGCAACTGTCATAAATATGAGTAAGTTGTGAACCATCTGAATTTGGATCATGTGACCATGGGGATGCTGCAACAGTCGTAAGTGTGAAAAATGGTCATAAATCACTTTTTTCAGTGCCATTGTAACTTTGAACCATCACTAAATGAACTGTTGTAAGTGGAAGAATACCTGTAGTACAAATGTGATAATGTATGAGTTTGTAGAATAGTTTAAAAGTTTTTGTCATAAATAGGTACTGTTCTCATGGCTACTTTCTGTCTATGCGATCTGGGGAAGGTTCAGATTAAATTTTCTCCAGCACTGCTTGGCCCAGTTTCTAGAAGTTGCGAGCCTAAAGATTATGCCTGTACTTAATCATGCCATTCTTCTTTTTGGGATGAGGAATAATGCTCAATACGCATGTCTCAACTATTTCCAGACTTATTTTGGTTCAACTTGGGCATTTCAAGGGATGGTAATGATTGGGCTTTACCATATCCATTTCCAATCTTTGAAATTTTTGTGCTAATAGTTATACAATCTTAATGTGAAGTTTCCGAAAGATGCCCTAATTAATTCATGAGCCATGAGCCGAACTTCAAAAGAAATACAGTCATTTATTAGGAGCACCATTTCGGCAATATTTGGATGCAGTTAGAAATAATCCCACGTAGATTTACATTCCCCTATGACCCTGTCTCTCCCCTCTTCTCTGGCCATGTCATAAATCACATTCTCCAATTAACCACTTTGGCTGGCTGTGAAATCCAACACCCTCCTTCTGATTGCGGTCAGGAAGAATGTATGGAATGCACTTCAGTTAGGGAAATCAATCAGCTCTATTAGTTCTCCCTCCCTCCTGCTCATGGCAACTTGAAAGCTTTGCAAGTTGACACTTAACTTGGGGAGCACAATCTTTGCAGTTTTCAGAAGTAAATGGGATTTTTTGAGGTCACCTACCACTTGCTGGAGTACAGATTATCCATTCTTGAGCTAGATATTATATTAACAAAACTGGACATTATTTTTTTATAGAAAGAACAAAATCAGATGGGATTATCGAATGATAGGAGAGAGTGAATCCTCAAAGAAAGTAGCATCCTTTTCTCGTCAATAGAAATCTTCCTGTTATTCACTATATCTTAATTTCTATCTATATTTATAGAAAATATTTCCTGAATTAATAATGGTAAAATAAAACATTCCAAACTCATCCAATTCTTAAATAATTGGTAGACAAAGGCTACCAATAGGAATTACACAAATTCTAAGGATATTGCCCAAAGCAAAATTAATAAACTGATCAAGTCTGTAGGAAGCCTTTTGTCTGAGCTATTGCTATGGTTTCTTAAGGAATTAAATATTTTAGATGTACTGTCCTACAAAACTGTTAATTAACAGATTTATCATTGAAATAGAAAAATGGTTGTAATTATAGGCAAACATTAGGTGCTTGTAGATCATCAAATACTTTAAAATCCTTCATTTTTGCTGAAGGAAATATAATCGTTCTCCATAAAATAAATGAAAATAATTACATCTCCAATTTCCATATCAAAGTATAATGAGAGATACAAGGATCATGTACAGTGTAAATTCATGTCTGTCTATAGGTTTATCTATCTACTATAGATAAGTTCATATGCATACATTACATACCCTAGCTATTGAAACTAGGTTATTACTCCACTGCGTAATGCATATCATTTCTTTTTTGTAACTAATAAATAGCTTGAAGAAAAATAAGACTATTCTGAAATTCATTCATATTCTAATTTGTGTAAATAGACTATCATTGAAATAATTTATTTCATGTCTTATTATTATCTTAATCTCCCTGCTCTGATTCTGGTGACAATAATATAATAATTCATATTTAATAGACAATTTTGGTTGGCTGACCTTGAAAAAAGTTAAGGAGCCCTGGTGAATAACTGTATAAAAGCCAGAAAAACGTAAAGCTATCAGCTAAACATGGCAATCAAAACAGAAGACAAGGATAGATTACTTTGGTGTTATGCTAATAAAACTGCATGGACATGTCCCTAAAACAACCACAAGTTAAGCTGTTTTCATGAGATACTTGACCAATGCACAATTATTGATATATGTTTCTAATTTAAGAGATAGTTTACAATGTCACTTCATCACAAACCACCCACAAATATGTTTTTTTTAATTAACTCCCTTTGTTTTGTCTTGTGTTCTTTCTTAGGGAGTTCTTTAAAAAGATTCCAGAGTGCCGGTATGTTGTAATTGAGAAGTTTGGTTACATAATAGTTATAGAGATAGTACTCTGTGCTTCTTCATTTTATTTCTTTCTATTCTCTTAATTCCTTCCTTTCCTGTCGGCTGCAGTGTCTTTTGGATAAAATTCACCCGAAGATTTCCAGGTTTCTATGGAAATTCTCATCCAGGCCTTGCCCCAAAGGTGCTTTTACAAGAGGCAACTAGACTTTCTAGTTTTTTCTATGAAGACATTTCGCTTCTCATCCAAGTTGCCTCTTGAAAAAGCATCTTTGTGGGATTTCCAGTGTTCGGAGTGACCACAGCTTCCTGTGATATGGGATGCAGCAGTCACCACTTCAGAAGTAGAGACCACCCCTCCCTGCATTCAAACTGAGATGAAAATTTTCTGAGATGGCTGGTATTTAAAACACTACCACTCTTAGTGTTAATTGGTAGAAAAGAAGACTCAGAAGTGCTTCAAAAGAAACACAGAGAACATGCTTACATGTTGACTGACATTGATCCTCAATAAAATTGTTACCCATTTTTTACTGAAATCCCAGATTTTAAGTGGTCACTTCATTATATGCGTGCTATTAGTGCAAAGGTTCCTTTGATCCTCGTGCTTCTGAGTATTTCTGTTATAGGTAGTCCTTGACCTATGACCATAACTGAGTCCAAAATTTCTCTTGTTAAGTGAGACAATTGTTAAGTGGGTTTTGCCCCATTTTTCAACCTTTCTTGCCACAGTTGTTAAGTGAATAACTTGCAGTTGTTAAGTTAGCAACACGGTTATTAAGTGAATCTGGCTTCCCCCTTGACTTTGCTTGTCAGAAGGTGATTACATGACCCTGGGATGTTGCAACCGTCATAAATATGAATCAGTTGACAAGCATCTCAATTTTGATCACATGACCAAATGGGGTCATGGGGTTACTGCAACGGTCATAAGTATGAAAAATGGTCATAAGCACTTCTTTTCAGTGCCATTGTAACTTTAAATGGTCACTAAATGAATTGTTGTAAATTGAGGACTATCTCTACTACTTTAAATACAGAGAGCAGGAAGCTTAGTAAAATGGCCCAAGGCTGACAAGTGTGATTTTGAAAGAGTGGCATGGAGCAGAATGATACACCATTAAAATTCTACCTCCTTTTTGTTTTGTTTTTTTGTATCTTTATGTCACTCTTTACTCCTGGTGGCTGCCTGGGCAAGTCCGTTAAATTTTCTTGGCAACATTTTAGAATTGGTTTGTCACTGCCTTTTTCCTGAGACAGAATAACTGGTCCACGGTCACCCAGCTGGTTTTGTGCCTAAGGCAGGGCTATTACTCACTGTGCCCTGGTTTCTAGACTGATGCCTTAACTAGTACTGACTCTGTTTAATTTCTTTTTTTTTTTTTTTTACTAGTTCTTTCTTTACCTGCTGGTCTTGGGATAGTAAAGTATATATTTATTGTCATAAAACTATGAAATTGTTACATTCTGTGCAAAAAAAATATGGAAAAGCATAGAAAATATTGGACAATCTTATGATTGCTTCTTTAACTAGTCTCAGCTATAGCTTTTGTTTTAATTTCTTTTCACTTCTTTGTCCCCCCACATGCCAATTACAATTCCCTTTTAAGAATTACACCATTTCGGCATAAACAAACACATATTTTACTTTTAATTCAAATACTACAGCCTATCTCCACAACCTCCATCTCAGACACACCAACAACAGCCAAGCTTCCTACAACTGACTCCATCCCATTGGGTTCACAACCCCTAGTGATCACAGAAAAGGAAGTGCAAGACCTATTTCACAGACAAAAGCCAGGAAAAGCTCCAGGCCCAGACAAGATAATTCCTTCTTGCTTAAAAGTCTGTGCTGATCAATTGGCCCCCATCTTCACCCGTATCTTCAGTAAATCGATAGAGATGTGCTATGTTGCTTCTTGCTTCAAACGCTCTACTATCATCTACTACCAGTGACGAAGAAGCCCACCATCAAGGAACTGAACAACTACAGACCAGTTGCTCTAACATCTGTAGTTATGAAAACCTTTGAAAGGATAGTGCTGTCTCACTTGAAAACCATCACGGATCCACTGTTAGACCCTCTGCAATTTGCATACCGAACAAATAGATCACCAGATGATGCTGTTAATATGGCTCTGCACAACATCCTACAACAGTGATGGCTAACCTTTTTGCCGTTGTGTGTTAAAAGCGGGGGATTGTGGGGAGTCACACATGTGCGTGCCCCCATCCATAATTCAATGCGCCCTGCCCCCCACGCATGTGCATGTGACCACCACCACCCGTGCTTCCCCCACTTTTGGGACACAATGGGACAGTGGGCCTGGGGAAGGCAAAATGGCATTCCCCACCCCCCTTGGAAGCCTTCCAGAGGCCGGAAACCACCATTTCCTAACTTCCGGTGGGACTGGAAGACCCATTTTTTGCCTTCCCAGGCTCCAGAGCCTTTCTAGGAGCCTCGGGAGAGCAAAAATGACCTTTTTCACCTCCCCAGATGCCCTCCGGAGGCCAGAAACAGCCCATTTTCTGACTTCCGGTGGGCCCGGAAGGCCTGAAAATCAGTTGGCCGGTGTGGGCACGTGCACTGGAGCTGAGCTAGGGCAACGCTCGTGTGCCCACAGATATGGCTTTGCGTGCCACCTGTGGCATGCATGCCATAGGTTCGCCATCGCGGCCCTACAACATCTTGAATCGCCAAAGGCCTATGCAAGGGTCCTCTTTGTAGACTTTAGTTCAGCATTCAACACCCTCATTACAGACATTCTTCTAACTAAGATAAACAGCTAGTGGTACCTGAACACACTTGTAAATGGATCATAAGCTTCCTAACAGACAGGAAGCAGCAGGTGAAGCTAAGCAGAATCACATCAGATACCTGTACAATTAGCAGAGGGGCTCCCCAAGGCTGTGTGCTCTCCCCAATTCTCAACTCTCTATATACCAATGACTGCATCTCAAACGATCCATCTGTTAAACTATTGTAGTTTGCAGATGATACAACAGCAATCGGTCTCATTTGAGACAATGATGAATCTGTATACAGATGGGAAGTTGAACAACTAGCCTCATGGGGCAACTGGAACGATCTGTAACTGAACACACTCAAAACCATAGAAATGGTGGTGGACTTTAGGAGAACCCCCCACCCCATACTACCACCACTTACAATACTAGACAACACAGTATCAACAGTAGAGACCTTCAAATTTCTAGGTTCTACAATATTGCAAGATCTAAAATGGACAGCTAAGATCAAAAACATGATCAAAAAAGCACAACAAAGAATGTTTTTTCTGTGCCAACTCAGAAAGCTCAAACTGCCCAAAGAGCTGCTGATACAGTTCTACAGAGTAATTATTGAGTCTGTCATCTCTATAATTGTCTGGTTTGGTTCTGCAACCCAACAAGACAGACACAGACTTCAGAGGATAATTAGAAGTGCAGAAAAAACAATTACTACCAACCTGCCTTCCATTGAGGACCTGTATACTGCACGAGTCAAAAAGAGAGCTGTAAAAATATTTACAGACACCTTGCATCCTGGACATAAACTGTTTCATCTCCTACCCTCAAAACGACGCTATAGAGCACTGCACACCAAAATGACCAGACACAAGAACAGTTTTTTCCCGAACGCCATCGCTCTGCTAAACAAATAATTCCCTCAACACTGTCAAACTAGTTATTAAGTCTGCATTACTATTAATCTTCCCATCATTCCTATCACCCATCTCCTCCCACTTATGACTGTAACCTTGTTGCTAGTATCCTTAAGATTTGTATTGACTGTTTCCCTATGACTATCATTAATTGTTGTAATTTATGATTCTTGACGAATGTATCTTTTCTGTCATGTACTCTGAGAGCATATGCACCAAGACAAATTCTTTGTGTGCCCAATCACATTTGGCCAATTAAAGAATTCTATTCTATTCTATACCAATGTTTACAAGGAAGTAAGACAAAAGCATTACTTTATTTAAACATATTGTGAGAAAAAAGAATGGAAAATAACAAGTACAATAAGGGTGAAGTTAAGAAAAATTTCCAGGGCCTACAACCACCAAGATACCTCTTAGTTTACACATGTTGAAAAAATAGCTACTATAATTAACAGTTTTCTATGTATGTACATTGCTTAGCTCAACAAAAGAAAACCTTAAATCTTAGGGCGTTGTAAGTACTGTAAATAAGAATATTTAAAATGGCAGAAATGTGAGATCAACTGAATTTGTGGCAACTACTGCAAAGTAAGAAGAAGAATCAGTGTTTGTAAGCATACACATCCTTTGTATGTGTTCAACAATATCCATGAGCAATTTGGTCCAAGGATGAGAAGATTATGAAAAATGGCACAATGGCTGATTAACATGTACAGAAACATAATTATTGATAACATATTCCACACACAAGTGTGTATAAAGCCAATAAAACTTAATATGCAGAATCTGTCTTCTTGCAACAGACTTTGATATGTTTCATGAGCCATTTTTAACAATTTGCTCACTTTAGATTCAGGTATAATAGACTATTCACCTTGCAGTATGAGATCATCTTATACAGAACATCCAACAGCAAAGTGCTAAAATGGTCATCGTGGAATAGAAATTATTTTCAACCATATGTCAGATTGAACAATATGATGAATTATTATGAGCAGGTGTCTTTCTGAGAAGCAAAGCAATTATACTAATGATAATTTATCAATAGCTTGATGAACACACCTGCTGAATCATGTAAGATGCAAATAAGAATCTGCTACATTTCTTTCTAGAAAAGTGCTGAACAACACCATAAGGTGGCAAAAATTGTTGAAATGTAAGAGTGGTTTGTGATACCTTAGCACAACAAATGGCCATCCCTAAGATAAGCATAGAAATCCAAAATAGCCCATACACATTCCAAAGTTTCATACTCAAGCTGTGAATATGTCTTCTTAGGACAAGAAAGTAAAGTCTGTCATTTGTCTTCCTGAGTATGTAACAAGATGGTACTAACTTCCAACTTAGTTAATACATATTTCAGCTGCTGAAATGCAGACTCAACTGTTGCAGACCATTTCTATGTCAACTTCGAAATGGAGCAGGCATCTTTCCGTTTTTCAGCTTGCCACACATTGCGGGGAGGAGGGGAGCTCTGGAATGTCAGACCAGACAATAACCACAGACCCATGGGAACCAAGATGATCGCAACAGATGATCTTGGCCAGAGACTGAGGGAAGTTGCTAAAGAGACTCCAGAACACCTAATTGGACAATGTGACCCAATGTGACAATGAGGAAGGGCATTGTCTATTCTTTGATTATACAGAAACTGTGGGAAATATTTAGAGCTGGTTTTTTCATTCATACAGAAATGATATACTCAATAAAGCAGTTCTTTGAGAAAGCAGAAAGTCTCAGATTTGCTGAATTGGTTGGGTTCATTAGTTGGAACCTTGACATCCTAAGTATGCAAATATTTCAGAAACTACTGCATCTGCTGGCCGCAAATATCCCTTTCATCATCAATTCTTGCAATGTTTCTTAGACAGATACTAAGAAAGATTCCATAGTAAGTTATAACTTAGAATTTTTTATCACATAGTTTCATTAATCACAGCACTATCAGTTCTCCATTATGTTTTCCTCCTTTCTTAAAATCTTCCTCTCCAGTCTGATGCCATGCTCCTGTAACTTATAGTACTATACTACATTTTTAATGCAGAAGTAAATTCATGTATTCAGATATGAAAGCAAAGAAATGTAAATATTAATTGCCCAAACCAACTCTTACATTTTTATATTCTTCTTCAGATTTCTGAGAAATCTGAACATGAAGTTATTCCTGTTTTCACCATTTTGTAAGATAGACAGGCAGACAGATACATATATACATATATAAACATACACATATACTGTATCTCTCTCTCTCTCTTTCTCTCTGTCTCTCTCCCCCCATCCTTTTAGTCTATTTTCTCAGAAATATTAAATGAAAGGAAGGAAAAACAAAGCCAGTGTATATGTATGATTAAGTGCTAAAATTGATGCAATTCACAGATTGAATTCTTGATACTGTAAACTGAAAACAGTATTCTCCATTTTAATAGCAATACACGTTTCATAATGTAATATATCAAACATGAAAAAGGTGTTAAAAGAAATCACAGAATGATCAAAGCATGTGCTCACTTTATCAGAATATCACAGGATCTTATCGAAAGAGATTGGTTTTCTGCCTGAGATAAGAGAAATATAATTTGCAGGTGAGAAGTCAGTAATGACTTAAATGCAGCTAATTTTACTGAAATACACATTTTAAAAAGATTGTGGTTTCAAATGCTGGCTTTCATAGCTTTTTCGCTGACACCAATTTTTTAATGATACCATAATGGTTAGCTCATCACCATTTCCATTCCATTTTACCCATGAAAAGTACAAAGGCTTCTGCAAGTTATAAATATATAAAATATCAGAGAGAAAAATAAGTGAACCTTCCTATTTACTGGAATGTATTTATCGGAACATTGGATATGAAAAATGTATTAATTCAGTGAATTAGTTATATAAATCCTTTTTTCCCACTAAAACCTAAACCATAGAAGTCAAAGGAAAAAAATAGCAGATGGCAAACATGGCTGTACAGAGCATTTTATTTCATTTCTTCCTTAATTCTTCCAACTACTGCCTGTGTCTGCAAAAACGATCATATTCCACAGCTGATTTCTAAATTGTTGTCGTTGGGGAAAAAAAAGTACAACTTTACACTGTGCATCTGCCACAGAGACAAAAATAATTGTGCAGGGCGGTCTGTATAGTCTATACTCCGTTCCCCATATTAAAAAACCCTGCAACTTTTTCAGTATTTACTTAATTTAGAATCAGTTTCCAAGAAAATTTGGGGGGCGGGAATAGCCAAAGTAAATAGCCAACAACCTCTCTGCAGGTACAGGGCATCTTTCCTGTAAGGCATTATATTAAAACCTTCAGATGGGGTGCATATTTTTGTTTTTTTACTTCATACAATGCTTGTTCTTCAGGATTCCAAGCATTATTGCAGGATAGGAAAACCAATTAGACTTTAATCAACTGGAAAAGATGAGGTTAATTTTTGGACCTGCAGTAGTTTCTTGAGGGAAAAAATCTCAAATCTAGATTTTGTCTACCCTTGCAGTCAACGGTGAAATCCTCTGAAGTCTGCAACCAATTCTCTGAATCTGCTGCCGAGCGTGTGCTAAAATAGGAACATTTTGGAGCCTTCTGAGTCTGCAAAGGTAAGTAGAACAGCGAGGAGGGGAAATCCGCTGTGCCACGCGATTTAGGTTAGCTAGAAAGCAGGAAATCTGACGATTCTGGCTAATATAAATCGCACGTGACCATTGATCGTCAGAAATACTGGTTCACCTGAACCAGTAGCATTTTTTATTACCGGTTCGGGAGAACTGGTCTGAACCGGTAGCATTTCACCCCTGCTTGCAGTAGTAGACATTGTTATGTAACTCAGGGATGGGAATCTTCAAATTATGGATTGTCATCCAAGAATAATCTTGTATTTCCTTGGATTGGAAAGGAGCAGGTTGAATGAATCTGGCTCACTATGCAACATCTCACACCAGGATTCATAGGGATTGAAGCCAATTCCTGCAAAACAGTTGAGATAAAAACATCTTTTGAAAAAAGAGGCTATTTCCCTAATCTAGTATTGCAATTTAGTTTTTTGGACCAAAGGAGACTCTCTGGTCCTGGACTGGCGAGTTCCTGTCCTTACCTTCCATTCCACAGCTGTTATTTAATACACATATTAAATGGATACACATTATTGTCAGTGCTTCTTGACAGAACAGTGTTTTGCAGGTTGTTTGCAGACTGTCCATGCTTTGATACTAGATTATGAGTCTCTTTCTCTCGCTGATGACATTTTTCTATCCAAGGCGCAAATTAACAAAGGACCAAATAAACAGAGAATGGCACAAAGTAACAAATTACTTGCAAGGAAACAATTTATTGATGCAAGCAAACAATAAGGAAATTTTTCCCTCCTGTCTCAGTCCCTTTAATCTTTGGAGAAAACATAACAAGCTACGTATTACACTGTAGGGAAGGTTTTCAAGGGTATAACAAGGAAGATACAATCTTTTTCTTTCCTTTGACTGAGATAAAATCACCCAACAATGTGAAAAACTAAAAAGAGCAAAACTCATTGGCTACAATCCAACAGAGACATAAATGTTTTTACTGTGCTAATATTGTTGTTTAACTCTTGTGTGAAATGATGGCAATGTATTTTTCATTTAGCTATGATTTGAATGTATTCATTCCATAAAATGATTCATATATAAACATATACAAACACACACACACACATTTGACCATTCATGCAGATCAAAGAATTTCAGACTATTGAAATGTTTATTGTCGGAATGCATTCTAAAACATTTGGTGTCATTTTATAGGCTATTAATTGGCACTGGAATCATGCATTCATGCCTTTAATAATGTGTAGGAAAGTTTCTATGCAAGAGAGAGATTGATGTCTCTGTAATATATCTGTTCAACTACAGGTGGGAGTACTTTCCTGCAATCATGAATATCCTTCTTCTTCCACATTTCCATATCTTTCCTTCAATTCACTCAATAATTCCCAATGGGGAATTATTATTAAGGACACATGTATTTTAATTATATTTCATAAAATTACTACTACTGGCTGGAATTGATGTAAATTGTGATAATAATGCCTATAAATGGAGAACTCTGTCTTTCAGCCCTAGATGAGACCAAAGGCCCATAGCAGTGAACTTGCCATTATAATTCTCGATTTTATTTGATATACTATTGGAAGAGGGATGCTCCCAGGTCTTCTGCTTCCTCAGTTGGTGCAAAATGTCTTCTACCAAACTGATAGATGTATTTTCTTTTATATACTAAATCTATAAGGCTGTTACACTCTAACAATGTGGCCCTGGAAACCCACATAAATTCTATGTAATATTAAAACATACACGACATATAAGGCCAGAATACAAAATGGCAATCAAGCACCACAACAAAGCAATGAAAAGAGAACTCCAAGCACCTGGGCCCTAATGCCTTGGGATGGAAGGGGAAATCACATTTTAATACCTTTCTTAAAGGCAAGTAGAATTAGACCTTATCTTGTATCTAGACTCTAGAGAGAAGTTGTTTCAGACAGTTGCAAACAGAGCAAGATAACATTAATTAGTTGTTACAGGACAGTAAAATGCTAATCCTGAGAAAGGATATGAAAATCTGTATTTTACACTACTGTAATGTAGATTATGTAACAGTGTCCATATGGCATCAAGGAAATAGATATGTTTACAGTTTGTTGATCCTTAGTTGCCAGCAGTATTAAATAATGAGTGAGAAATAAGACAAGCATCAATGCATCGATCCATCGTTCCTTTCTGCTTAGCAAAATCCCAGATAAGATCAGATTTGTTTCCACTCTTCTAAATGACTATGGGGTTAATGATTGAAGTTCATCTTGGATTGGGTACAGCAATAACATTCCAAAGATTTCAATTAATCCCTGCTCTTTTGCCAACCTTGGCAAAAGAAATAGTAAACAGTACAGAATGGGATCTAGTAAGCTGATTTAGATAGCCTCCTTATTAAACTAAATGAGAAAGTAGCAACAGATAATGTAACCTTATTAAAGCACCAGATTTCAATTTTACATTAATGCGAGTATCATGAATACAAGAAGGAAGGAAGGAAGAAAGAAAGAAAGAAAGAAAGAAAGAAAGAAAGGAAGGAAGGAAGGAAGGAAGGAAGGAAGGAAGGAAGACAGAAAGAAAGAAAGAAAGAAAGAAAGAAAGAAAGAAAGAAAGAAAGAAAGAAAGAAAGAAAGAAAGAAAGCTTCTTTGCATAGGACTACTATCTTTTGGAATATAAAGAAACAACCCTTAAAAAAATAAGACAGAAGCTGCTTCTAAAAGCAAAGGACGTAAAATTACTGCCATTGCAATTATAACAAAATATACTGATTACATCATGTATTTTAGATTTCTCCTAATGAAGGCTCTGATCTACAACAGCGGTAGTTAACCATAAAAATAATGACTATAATAAACACAGCATACACAATAGTTTAATAAAAGCAAACAGAAACCTGAAGGTTAAGCTCCCCCATTCAAAATGAAAGAAATACACAATTTACAAAGACAATACTTCAAATAATATCCTAATGTTCAGCTCTAGAATAAAAAGGCTTTTAAAAGTAAGTGATGTAAGTTCTGATTTCAAAATCACTGCACACTCAACCCAAAAGTCAAGATATCATAATAGGCATAACAAAGCTATCTGACTAATATCGTGTTTCCTTTAAATACAGTAGAGTCATTTAATAATTGTCTTATTGAAAGACAAATTCCTTTTCCATCTGTAAAACAAGATGGTTACTACACAAAGCTATCTAGGTGGCTGATCTTGGCTAGGATGTCAACTGAATTGCAAAAACCTCAAGAAAACCATCTGTTGACACTTTTTATGATTTTTTTTCTTTCATAGAAACCCAAATTCTTTTGAGCATGAAATGATTATCAGAATGAGATTATCTGAATGAGCAGGGCAAGTTCAAACACTAGCCTTTTTAGGATCATGCCAGGGGCGTCTGTTGCAAAATGTAATGATGCTAAAATGTTATGTATACAATAATGTCATCATGCACACGTCAACATTATGTATTTCCATCTCAGTATCGGGCACAAGTATGTACAATGCAGCGTTTGCATGGTAATATTGGCATATACAGGTAATTTGACTTAGCTTGTCTCCATTGAGAACACTTATAGATTACCCAGTGTTCAAATGAACTGTCTAAAATAATTATTTATGTCATGGGGCCACAACCTATTCTTTCCTAATTGTCTAATTGATTAAGACTCTCTCCCCATTCTAGTTTGTTTGCTGCCTCAGTTCCCTCTGCCTTGTTTCCCTCTACTGCACTCCTGGGCTGAACTTTGACCTCACCTTCTCAGCTACACAACATCAAAACTTCATTGGACTTTTAGACTAGTTAAAATTTCTAATTTCAGTAATCAACAGAGTATCCAGATCACATTGCACATATCCACAAGTAGAAGTATAGCATGTAGAATCGCTAATCAAAATCATGCTACATGAGTAACTTTATATAAAACACACAAAATTTTGTAGTTTAAGTGTGACTTTGAGGTGTCTATCTGCTAAATCGTAATTTTTATAAATTCCATCAGTATGATAGGTAAAATTTAATGAAAGAGAAAAAACAGACTTAAGTCTTAAATCATGGGCTATACACTCAATGTCATCTGTTACACATGAGCACAGTCTCTATAATATTAGAAATTTATTGAATCTATCATCCAAGATTACTGAGGGTAAGGCAAAAAGAGGTTCTATCAAAATACCTTTGATACTTTAAACTAGGTGAGAGATTGTATTTTGCAGGGGGAAAGGGAACTCTTTGTGCATCTCTAAAGGGGTAGAAGCTCGTATAGTTTTACAACATTATGAAATTCAACATTCTCAATCCATCATCTGAAGGCATTCTTAGACATATCTATCTGTAGAAAAAGTCAAAATCACACAGTAGCCTGTTTCCTCAATATTTACAGCTTTTTACATAGTCACTTCATTGATATGCCATTTATAGTTAGTTGTTTTTACTACTGGAATATATCAGCTTTTTTGTTATTGATTTAAAACCAACTATTCTTCCTATTGGCCCAAGGTCTCAAGTATTTCCCTAGAATTGACTTGGGTTAATGCTTCCCCACTGAATCTGTTAGCCGGATGTTCAGCATGCAGTTTTTTTGTTTGTTTGTTTTTTGTTTTTAATTTGATTTATGTGCCGCCCTTCTCCGGAGACTCAGGGCGGCTTATAAGGCGCTAAGCAATAGCCTTCATCCTTTTGTATATTTATACAAAGTCAGCTTATTGCCTCCACAACTGGGTCCTCAATTTACCTACCTTAGAAAGGATGGAAGGCTGAGTCAACCTTGAGCCTGGCGAGATTCGAACCTGCAGTAATTGCAGGCAGCTGGTCTTAATAACAGGGTGCTTTAGACCACTGTACTACCAAGGCTCTTCTTGGTAGACCACTGTACTACCAAGGGCAAACAAGTTTGCAGCTTGCTTGCCCTTGGCTGCCATAGAAATGGGGGAAGGGGTTTTGGCATTTGGGGTGAGAAAGTGAGCTGGTGTGAAGTGTTCCCGTGAGAATTGTAAGGGAGGTTTGCACCAATCAACTGAGTGGAGTTGTTTGGACTTTTCCAAGGCCAACTGTCCTGGCCCTCCAGAGGCATACAACATCTGCTGAAGAGTTTTCCCATAACATCATATTGGATGCTGATTGGTCTTTTTGGGCTGGACCCCAAAGTTTCAATGTGTAACTTTTGTGTGGATTTTCCCCAGATCTTGCCTTGCTTTTGCTGCTCTGAGTTCATTCTTAGTAAAAGTACCTTTTTTCCAAATCCATAGAGTCGGGGATTTTCTTTCTTAGGGTTTGAATGGAGGCAGACCTGACAGAATCTCTATGACTGATTCCTAAACTGATCTTGTTCGTCCTTTATCCGACTCTTTTGTACATGGCCAAGTCTGGGATCACAATGATAATGCAGCTTCTTGGCTGTCTGGCTGTCTGTCAAGCTGCTTCATACCTCAGCATAGAAAGTGGGAGCAGTATGGCCATTTCTTGACTGATTGCAATATTGTTAAATATTTAACCTTGTCCCCTTGATTCTGTTTGTGAATTTTCCACTACCATACTGGTATCTTAAGACTAACATTCACGGTTGGAAGGAACAAAGAATCAAATATATTGGTATGTTATTATAGAGTGGCATAGCAGCTCCAAAAGGGCAATCTTTTAACTTTTCACATTCTCAGGATAAATTGGATCATAAGAAGCAGCAACTGACAAGTGATAATTAAACCTAGATTAATATAGCTGGCTGCAGAAAGTCTTAAAATCCATCTGTGTGAAAGCAGTTTCCTATAAAGAGTTTCTTCTTTTTCAGGTTTTGCACTGCATGGAGCTTACAGAAGCTTGTTCAGAATTAGAAATAGGTTACACACAGGCCACCCATAGTATCTGGACAAGCAGATAATGCCACTGGCTAGCCTTCAACAGTGAAAGTGGCCAATGCATAATTACTGTAAGAATTAGTTTGTCCTTCACTTGCCACCTTTTTGAAAAACAACAATACAGGATGATGCAGCATTTAACAACCGAGTTAAAATACTGCACACATGGGATGGCAGACCAGGGGTGGGTTCTAAATATTTTTACTACCGGTTCTGTAGGCGTGGCTTATTTTGTGGGCGTGGTTTGATGGTCATGTGACAATTCTTTAGGATTTAGCAGAAGTACTGGTCTACCAGGCTTTTAACTGCTCGCAGAGCTGTACCTGTCTACCCATTTGTTCTTGGAGCGTTCCGGTCTACCCATTTGTTTTTGGAGACTCCGGTCTACTCATTTGTTTTTGGAGGCACCGGTCTACTCATTTATTTTTGGAGGCACCAGTCTACCCATTTGTTTGTGGAGGCACCGGTCTAGTCATTTGTCATTTGCACTGGTCTACCACCACACTGCCTTTTAACACTGATCAGCTGTACGGTGGCCCTTTGAAGCCCTGCGGCAAGCGTTTAAACATTTTTTTTACTTCTAGCCGATCAGCTGGGACTCGGGAGGCAGTGAATAGATTGGGGGTGGGGCCAAATAAAAGGTAAGAATAACATGGGGGGGACGGGAGGGCCCAGTTCCCAAATAAAGAGAGCCGGTTCGGTGACGTCATATCATCACCGCTACCGGCTCGGCCGAACTGGGACGAACCCACCACTGATGCAGACTATGTATGCTTTATTCCCTAAGTATGCAATATTGAAATAAAAGAACAAATATAACACCATGGTAAAATACATGAATTGAATATTTGAATACCTTGCATTCAAAAAGTCTTAGCTCAATAACCGACTATTCTAGATATGTGTGATAAAGATTCCCACCTATGAATCAGGACTGTCCTTCAGTGTGGACAATGGTAGACACTGACTGAGTGAAAGGCCTCTTAAATGAAAACCCGAACTAAAAACTGTACATCAGCTGTACATCGCTCCAAGACAAAAGCAACCAATTAGTTGAATATGCAGCTAGGCAACATAGATAAAGCCTTTTCCTACTGTTAAGTCCTCAGCACTACGACTCAGGCAGAGTCTGCCTTGTTACTGCCTGTCGTGATTGGTTAAAACGCGCTGGACTATTAAGCGGGAAAAAGCGGAGCTGGTGATTGGTTGTTAGACAGCTTGGTTTTTAAGTAGCTGTCAATTTGCTTTGCGTTGTGTTCTGAGGCACCAGTTGTGCCGTTCTTGTTCTTGCAATAAAGAGCTGTTTGCCTAGCCTTGTCTCCACGCCTAGTTCTTCAAATAGAACATTGGCGACGAGGATGGGATATTGAGGCGACGGCTGGACAGTACTATACTTAGCCATATCCTATCATTGACCATGTCGATGTTCTTGCCGGTATTTTCCCCATTCGTGCCAGCAACCGAAACGTGGGACACATACATGGAACGTTTTGAGTGCTTCCTACAGGTGAACGCGCTGACCGATCTCTCTAGCGCTCGCAAACGAGGCTACTTCCTCAGCTCCTGTGGAAGTGAGATATTCGGCACTGCCAGGGCTTTAGCAGCCCCACAACAAGTTTTCGATGTCCCCTGGGAGACGTTGTTGGACCGGCTGAAGAATCATTTCTCCCCCGCTCCATCCCGTATCGCGCGCCGTCATGCCTTTTGGCAGCGCGCACAAACTGAGGGGGAGTCTGTCAACGACTATGTGGTGTCCCTGCGGGCAGCAGCTATCCATTGCGAATTCAGAGATCTGGACGAAATGCTGCTGGATCAGTTGGTCTACGGAATCAAAGACCTGAAGCTACAACGACGTCTCCTGGCCCGGTCTGAACTGACCCTGCAGGTAGCCCTGGATGAAGCTAGGGCTGCTGAAATGTCTGGCCGATCAGCCGCTGAGATCCAACGTTTCCAGGCTCCCTCCGCTGCCGTTTCGAAACCCCTGTCAGTCCATTATGAAGAGTCGGACCTAGCTGACTCCTCCGATGAAGAGGCGGGAGTGAGCCGCCTCAGAGCAATCCGGCGGAAGCTGAGAACACCTAACAAACAGCTGGCCCAGGGCAATTGTTTGGGTTGTGGCGGCAACCATCGCAGAACCGTCTGCAGATTCAAGACAGCCGTTTGCTGCCGCTGTGGAAAAAGGGGTCACCTATCGCGGGTCTGCAGAGCGCCTACCCCAATGCCTGAGGTCTCGACCGCCCCACCGATGGATCAATGCTGGAGCCGGAAAGCTGCTGTCCGCCGCGACGAGTGTTTTGCTGTGACCTGTTATGAGGAGCCGCTGGATGTTGCTGTGAGCCACGCCACTTCTGTTTCCCCTGCCAACAAGCTGTTCATCACGGTAGTTTTGGAAGGAGCGGCTTGTCGCATGGAGGTCGACACCGGCTCCTCCAAGTCCCTCATAGCATGGTCCACTCTCACCAAACTACTGCCAGGGGTGCCCCGGCACCGGCTCAAGCCGTGCCCAGTCCTTTTAAGGGACTATCAAGGGAAGACCATTTCCACTTTGGGGTATGACACCTTTCAGGTGTCCTACCAGTCCTTCTCTGGCGCATTGCCCTTAATTGTCGTGAAGGACAATTTACCAACACTGCTCGGGTTAGATTGGTTTGCCGCCTTGTGTTTAACTATTTCCGGCGTGCACTCATTATCCCCTGATATTTCAACCATCCTGGCCTGCGAATTTGCTGATGTATTCTCTGATCAACTGGGCAAATACATGGGCCGGCCCATATCCTTTACTTTGGACCCTCAGGTGATGCCAGTCCGCCTCAAACCGAGAAGGGTGCTGCTAGCTTTAAGGCCACGGGTGGATAAGGAGCTCGATAAGCTCATAGCTCAAGGCATTCTGATTCCCATTGACCACTCTAGTTGGGAGGCCCCAATTGTCATCCCCTTAAAGCAGGACGGGTCCATTAGGATCTGTGCCGACGATAAGTGTTCCATAAATAGGGCATTACAGGCCAATCCCTACCCGGTGCCAGTGGTGCAGCATCTGCTGCATTTGCTGGGCCACGGCCGGGTGTTTGCTAAGCTGGACCTGGCCCAGGCTTATCAACAGCTCCCCGTTGATGAGCCTACGGCCATGGCCCAGACCATAGTCACCCATCGGGGTGCATTTAAATGCACCCGGCTCCAGTTTGGGGTGAGCGCCGCCCCGGGAATCTTCCAAAGCATCATGGAACGATTGCTTCAGGGAATTCCCAGGGTGGTACCCTATTTTGATGACGTACTGGTCTCCGCTGAAGACCAGTCCGACCTCCTTGCCAAGCTACGGGCCGTCCTGTCCTGTTTGCGCGGAGCCGGCCTCCACCTCAAAAGACAGAAATGCGTCTTTGGGGTGCCTCAGGTGGAGTTCCTGGGGTTCCTCATTGATGCACAAGGGATCCACCCCACCCCGTCAAAGATAGCGGCCATTAAGCACACCCCCACACCCACATGCAAGGCGGAGTTGCAGGCATTCTTAGGGCTTTTAAATTTTTACTCTGTGTTTATTCCACATAAGGCTACTTTAGCCGAGCCCCTGCACCGCCTTCTCGATTCAAAGTCGGCCTGGGCATGGAGTCGCTCTGCTGCCATGTCATTTCAGGCTGTCAAAGACGCTCTGACGTCACGGGCTGTGCTCGTCCAATACGACGCCAGCCTTCCCTTGTCCTTGACTTGCGACGCCTCACCTTATGGTTTAGGCGCGGTTTTAAGCCATATTCTTCCATCGGGTGTCGAAGCCCCGGTCACTTTCTATTCTAGAACGTTGTCCGCCCCAGAACGAAACTATAGTCAACTGGACCGCGAGGCCCTGGCGATGGTCGCCGGGGTCAAGCGGTTTCACGATTACCTCTATGGCCGGCCTTTCACCCTTGTCACTGACCATAGCCCCTGTTGGGCCTTCTATCGGGGGACAGACAAACGCCTATCATCCTCTCGCCCCGCATGTCACGCTGGGCTGAGTTCCTGGCGGCTTACAGTTACCACCTAGTGCACCGGCCTGGCTCTGCCATCGGCCATGCCGACGGCCTCAGCCGCTGCCCAATACCAGCCTCCGACGCTGACCCCGCTCCAACAATGTCCGTCCTCCTCATTGAGGATTTCGACTTCCCAATTACCGCTGCTGACATTAGTGCAGGGTCCGCTAAGGACCCTACCATTTCCCTGGTGTTGGATTGGGTCCGCCGGGGGTGGCCTAAGGGGCCGGCACCGGCCGAACTTATTCCCTATTTTCGCAGACAACACGAGCTCTCCACTCTGAAGGGCTGCCTCCTGTGGGGCAACAGGGTCGTTATTCCTCCAGAATTACGCCGCCCCGTCCTAGCCTATCTTCATAACTCACACCCGGGCATTGTCCGAATGAAGGGCCTGGGCCGCAGCTATGTGTGGTGGCCCGGCCTAGACGGCGAGATCGAACAGTGGGTAGCCACTTGCCCCCAATGCCAACTCTCCAGGCCGGCTCCTCCGGCGGCCCTAGTTCGGGAATGGGAAGCTCCCCGGGCTCCTTGGGCACGCATCCACATGGACTTTGCCGGTCCCTTTCAGGGACACATAGTCCTGGTAGTCGTAGATGCCCACTCTAAGTGGGTGGAGCTGGTCAACATGACAACAACAACGACGGAGGCAGTCATCAGGGTCTTAGAGGGTTTATTTGCGACGCACGGCCTGCCCGATACCATAGTCACCGATAACGGTCCCCAATTTACATTGGCACCTTTCAAGCAGTTTGTGACGAAGCTGGGCATTCGCCACACCACCACGGCCCCTTTCCACCCGGCCGCCAATGGACAGGCGGAAAGGGCCATGAGGTCTGCCAAAGAGGCTCTGAGCCGCCTGGGTCCTATCAATTGGCAACAAAAAATCAACCAATACCTCCTGACCCAACATTCTACTCCCTGCCTGGTCACCAAGGCCAGTCCGGCGGAAATGCTCATGGGACGGCGGCTCAGGACAGTGTTGGACCGACTGCACCCCGCATACGCACCAGACCTCCCAAAAGAGTCTTCCTCACACTGTTGGTTTTTCGCTGTGGGGGACCCAGTCCACGCCCAAAACTTCGGATCTAGTGTTAAGTGGGTTCCGGGCCAAATCAGCCAACTAACCGGGCCCTACTCTTATAGGGTCCAGCTGACCGATGGGCGCGTGTGGCGGCGGCATGTGAACCAGCTCCGGAGGAGGGTTCTTCCAGGGACCAGTTTCCCCTGTGAGCAGGAAAGGCCAGCCAACGATTACATACAGCCGCACGAAGGCTCCAAACCCTCAACTCACATTCCGCCTGTCTCCACCACTCAACCCGAGGCATTCTCGTCGGCAAACTCACCTGTCCGTTTGAGTTCTCCCGCGTTGACAGCTGTTCCGCCTACGTCGCAGCCGCGGCCAACCAGCTCGGCAGAGGACAGCTGGTCGTCTCTGCCTCCATCGAAGACCGGCCCGGAACTGAGAAGGTCTGGGCGGAGCCGACGTAGGCCAGCGTACTTGGAGGACTACGCCTGCGCCATCCGGGTGGGAAGGAGTGTTAAGTCCTCAGCGCTACGACTCAGGCAGAGTCTGCCTTGTTACTGCCTGTCGTGATTGGTTAAAACGCGCTGGACTATTAAGCGGGAAAAAGCGGAGCTGGTGATTGGTTGTTAGACAGCTTGGTTTTTAAGTAGCTGTCAATTTGCTTTGCGTTGTGTTCTGAGGCACCAGTTGTGCCGTTCTTGTTCTTGCAATAAAGAGCTGTTTGCCTAGCCTTGTCTCCACGCCTAGTTCTTCAAATAGAACACCTACCTCTTTTCTTTTTTTAATTTAGCAACAAACAAAATGTCTAAATGGCTGACTTCTGAAGGCTCCCTGAAATTAGCAAAATTATAAAAGCCAGAAATATGCAGTGTCAATCCTAATTCCATGCTTAAACCCAACATTCGATAAAACTAACTCTTATGAAACTATTCAAAGCTCTGTGACAGTTTGGCCTTCAGGGGTAACCCCATTCAAATCTCAGACACAGAGGGGCCTATAATGGAGCAGTATATCTAAAGAAGCAGATATCCTCCTCTGGGTTCATTTTGGGATATGGTCCTCTCAATAGCCCCATTCTGGCTGAATGTACTAAATGATCAATTCTCCACACTCTTCATATTTGCTATTCAACTTGTGAATTTAGATTTTTCCAGGGTTAACACTGAAAAGGATAAATCTAATAAATCTAACAATATGGCTGTTAGGTTCTTGGCCTCTTCTAGACACCAAAAGTAATTCCTTTCCTAAGCTTGATTCTCACAGTCTCTTTAGCAAGAATTTATTAGAAAGAAAAGGATTACAAGACCTCCAGCAAATGAAGTATTTCCCAGGATATAACCAATATAGATTAAGGCAATCATATTGCTTTATTACTGTTTTTTTAAGGGAACTGGAGACTGGAGGGTCTTGTCATTGATAAGAAAGGAGCTTGCAGCATTGCTTCCTAATTAGTCTGGAAAGCAATTATTATATGTTCACACATTATGTTATGCCAAACTGATTTTGGTTTAACTCCATAGTATTAAAATTCTTTTCCCTAAAATCTCAGGGTTCCATGAGAATCATCCAGGGTTCCAACATGACAATTTGCATTGTATTAAATTATTAGTTTGCACTGTATTAAATTATTATTGTAATACTAATTGTAATATTTTGTTCAAATAAAACCAATTACATGAAATGTTTTCATTAATGGATTCTGGACTGAAGTTTCCCCAGGTACCTTAAGTTTGAAGACACCGATTTAGGTCAATGTACAAACCTAGCCATAATAATTTATAAAGCATGGTTGATCATTTTTTGTTGTTCAGGTTATTCTCCAAATACCTCACTGAAAGTCATTTCACTGGCATGGCTTCAAGCTCTCAACTAACATTTGCAGCATGGGAGTGGGGCAGTGGTGGGTTTCAAAAATTTTTACTACCAGTTCTGTGGGTGTGGCTTGGTGGGCGTGGCTTGGTAGGCATGGCAGGGGAAGGATACTGTAAAATCTCCATTTCCATCCCATTCCGGGGAAGGTTACTGCAAAATACCCATTTCCTCTCAATCAGCTGGGATTTGGGAGGCAGAGAATAGACGGGGGCAGGGCCAGACAGAATTTTTACTAGCGGTTCTCCGAACTACTCAAAATTTCCACTACCAGTTCTCCAGAACTGGTCAGAACCTGCTGAAACCCACCTCTGGAGTGGGGATCTATTCCATTTTTATTTGATCATCTTTTTGTGAGACAATGAAAAAGAATTAACACACACATATCCATTCAAAAAAAATAAGTGTTCTGACAGTCATTGGGCTAGAAGATTAGATTAAGAAAAACAAAAAATAAAAACAACTAAAATATAGCAAGAATTAATTTTAAGGGATTTATAGCCCTGTATGGAAATCACCACTGTTGTTTCCAATGTAGTTTTCAAGCAGGAAAATGCATCTTGTTTCAAAGGGGTGGGGAAAGGAACATTTATCATTCATGTAATGGCTTTCCATTCAGGTATGTGCATTTGGTGAAAACCTTCTGATTGAAAGACATAGAAAGCATGTAAGAGTTATAATTTCCATATAATTTTTATGGATGTTTATCAAAATTAAACTAATACAAACTAAACTTAAAGAAACAAAAAGAATAGTAATAAAAAATAAAAAGTGCAAGAATAAGAGAAAAGAATGCGATAAAAAAAGAAATATGTAAATATGTCAAGCTTATTTACTATACAAATTTAGTAACTTCCTATGCCCTATAAGGTTACAGACATATTTCTTAAACCCATATCTCATTCCTTAACTATTAGCAAATCAACTTTTCAATCCAGGTGTCACTCTGTAAAGGTTTGCTAGAATTTTGCAAATAAAAGTCTTATTTTAACCTTGATCAAATAAACTTTAGTTTCCGTCCTTTTCCTTTTTATTTCTAACAGTCTTTAATTCATTCAAATATTGATATAAGATTTGAGTTGGCTTGTACTTTTTTTTCCAGTTAGAATCTTTAGTCACCTCTAAATTATACCCCTTTAAATTATAGTTACTTATCTTTTTATGAACTAAGATAACAAAAATAATCCATAAACACTACTCATTTTTTTACAGTTAATTCCAAAATCTTTTTTTATTGCAAAAGTTTTACAATTACATTTTCTCCCCATTTCCCCCCCAACCCTCCCTAACCTCCCTAACCACGCTAACCCTCCCTAGCCCTCCCCAACTCCCCCTAACCCACCCCTCCCCCCGGACTTCCACAGAATATAATCCAATCAAAATCCCCTTTTTTTAAAAAAAAAAAAAACTTGAACCCCTCCATCCCCAATATCATGTTTCATCTTCACAAAATTCAAATATTTCTATCTTTATATAATACTTTCAGTTAAAAGCTATTTGATACTTCCTAGTTTGATATTTGTTCTGCACATAAACTATCCACTTTTTCCACTCCCATTCATGTCTCTTGTGAGCGATCTTTTAGATATGCTGAAATCTTCGCCATCTCTGCAAAGCTGGCCATCTTCAAAGTCCATTCCTCGATAGTGGGCAAAGCTTCATTTTTCCAGTATTGACCTATCAGTAATCTTGCTGCTGTTATCATATACAATATCAACTTTGTTTCACCCAATGTAAAACCCTTAACTATACCCAGTAAAAACAATTGTGGAGAAAATTGAATTTTTTTCTTCAAAACATTCTGCATGACCCAAAATCTTAAAGCATGAGTCGATATTCCAAATTTAACTGGACCCTTAATCTACTGCAACTTTCTGATCAAAATCTTATTTAGCTTTTTGCTATTTATTTCTATTTCTTTAACTTCCTAAATTGTAATTAATCGTTCCTTTTTTCAGAATTGAAATTAAACTCTTTAGGCAACTTTTCAAACTTATCTGTTCAAAGGTATAAATTTTAAGATGATTGATAGGCAAGCGATTAGAAAGTGAGGCTTGTGAATTTATAGTGTCCTTTAAAAGGCTCCACTACAACTGTGAGCAAGATGGCTAATCCCTTTCTCTCCTGGCACTCAATCCCATAGAAGACCACTGTCCTGCAGATGCCAAACAAGGACCAACCGTTCAAAGTAATATGGGTAATCTCCTATTCTCTCTTTATCCAGAAAGGTTTCAAAGAACCCATATACTCACCAATTCTTTTATGTTTGCTGCAGACATAGACTATGTTTTTGCAGAGACATCTTATTTTGCCAGGCCTCTTCCTGAAGTCTAAGTCTTCTAGTTTCCAACACTTTGAAGGGATTCTCTTATAGGTCTCATTTGTTGCACAGGCCATATATCAGCTGTCAATTACTTAAACTGGAATTACCATTATTAATGGAGTGTATCAAACTATGGTGACACCAATATATAATGCTACACAGGTGATGTTGCCATGACACAAATATTTGCCTCCTTTGCATTATGATATCTGATGTAAGTATGCATGTTAGTCATAGCACTTGTGTAATTATATCACTATGCATATATTATCATTTACTTCCTATCCCTCTTCTCATCCCAAGAGTTGATACCCATCACCATTACTAGCATGTTTAGCAAACACAGGAGAATTTGCTGTTCACTAAATGAGTAAATAAATAACAGAATAACTTGGTAAGAATGAAAGAATGATGTAAAATAAAACACCAAACCCAGGAGCAATGTAGTCAGTTCAAAAATGACTTGCAAAGGCTTATTAACACTTATCAAATGGACCCTGAACCCAGCCAGGAAAACATTACAGCCAGGAGAAAATTGCAATACTTTTCTAGTATGTTGCTTTCTGATTACTTGTAATAGAAAGATAAGCAGCAGAGAAACTCAAATTATTGTTAGCGGTTTTAAAATGACAGAAGTTAATTAAAAAGGTTTGGAAAATGCATTGTATGTACTATTTGAATATCTTCACTAATTCAGCCAGATGATTTCCTTGTGGCCAGCAGCAGTCAATGTTTCTCAATTTCAGGTAGAACCTATGCATGTCTCTACCTGGTGAATTTTTTCTCATTTTCCCTCTAAATGAAAGCAAAGTTAAATTTCATCATCTGTCCAATCCATTTTTGCAAATGTATCACACAGGCTTCTCTTTAGATTGTATGATCAAATCCCCTACTAGGTTCTCAGATCTTATAATCTAAAATAGCTGCAAGATATCCAGAAATGAAAGTATCCATAACGCCAAGACTTAGAGACTGTGTCATATATTATTAATGGGTGCAAACACATAAAATGGGATGAATTCAAATGTGAATAAGGCCTTTGGCTTTGACAGCTTGAAAAGAGAATTAAACAGATTAATGGAGGGTAAGAATAGCAATTATTTTTAACTATAGTACATGGGGACCTGAAATAAAATGTTGCACCACGGATTACTCTGCTCAGCCAGGGTTATTGTAGGATATGCTTTGGCTTTCAAAATGCTTTTTGGTTTAGCAATTAAGTGTCAATCAGTGTCCTGTGTCCAAAAAGCATGTCTCTTTTTTCTTTCTTTCCCTAAGGCTCTAAGCTTTCACACCCTGCTTTTACATTTCCCAGAAAATGCAAATAGGTATATAAAAAAAATCAACATCACTTTCAATTTACACAGAATTTGTGAATAAACCAAGTAGCACCTCCAAGTAGATGCAATGTGTCTTGATTATTAATAATTTGACAGTCTTTTTCTTTATTGCCATACATTCATTTTGTTAAAATATTTGTACATTGCATCCAATTTTAAAAGCCCGAAAGTGATTTGCAGTGAAAATTTAGACTGCTCATATTCTTCAGCACCTTAAACAGTTATAAGAAAGCAATTACCCTAGTATTCACAATTATAGGGACTGGTTTAATTGGATGTTATACAGAAATAAGTGGGATTAAATGTGTGGGCTAAAAGAACTAAATGTAGTTTTAGGTCACCTTCAACTCTTTCTTCTGGAAATAAATGTTGTTTTTGCAACTCTCGCAAGTAGCAGCTGGTGCTTGAAATCATGCATTCATTACTAGTAGGAAATTCCAAAATTGATGCACTGACAACTTGTTCTTCAATTGCTTAGAACAGTAATCTATTTACAGTAACAAAGAGCAGGATGATGTTAAGAAAAATAGCTGCTCTGATTTAATTTCCAATCTTTTATCAATGGGCATCTGGTTGGATGATTTGGCTTGCAAAAAAAAAAAAAAAAAAACCAAACCTCTTTAGAAGAGTTTTCCATACACTCTTTCTGTCTGTCATTGTTTAAAGCCAAGATTATATACAACAAGGGACTTTTGTCCAATAGAAACGCTTTAGTAAATATTCAAAGGGCAAGACATTTTTGAAGATAAATTACCCTGCAGGATTCAAGCCACACACCAACCTTATGGAAAAACATCTTCTTGGCCTGGCATTGATATAATGTCACTGATTACTTGAATCTGCCACCAGACTTTGGGGAAGAGATCATTTAATTATTTTGCTAAAGAACACTGAAAGGCTGCCAATTCCTTGTGAGTGTCTTATTTAATTTAAATCATATATAGGAAACCAAACAGTGATGCAGAGAATTAAATAGTTAACTCCATTACCAATATTTTGTTGGCATGAAATCAATCTCAATTTGAAATGCCTCAGGTTTAATACCACATCTCATCATATTTTGAACAGCCCTAACAACACACCCGATAGCATGTCAGTTCAGAAGCAAGTTCAATAAAGTTACCATTATAAAGTAAATGAGTATAGGATTAGAGCCTTAACGACATCATAAAACATTAAGCATGTTAATGTCTACCAGTAAGTCAGAAGTCTGATAAATTCTGCCTCATTTTGGGGAAGCTCAACCATTCCCTCTTGGCTGTTCTTGCAACACACCACAGAAATCCTTTCATGATTATTTTCAGTTAATATCATATAAGAATGTATCACTCACAGATTACTTTCATGCAGTCCTTGGCCTAATTTAAAACCCAATCAACCAATCAGAATAGAGCGGGAAGGGGACGTGGAGGTCTTCTAGTCCAACCCCCTCTCAACCAGGAGACCCTATAATACCATTTCAGACAAGTGGTTGTCCAGTCTTTTCAACCCCCTCTTCAATTGTTAAATTTGCACTCATAGTAAAAGCTAACTGTCCCTTCCCTTTCCTATGCTCTGTTGCTTAGAAGAAATATACATGTATCTTCTGAAAGAACCATCCACATTTGCAATACCCATTACCTGCCTTTGCTTGATGCATCTCTAGATAAATAAAGCCAAGGAACATCATCTTTTGCAGAAGTCTCTGCCTTGCTCCTATCCTTCAAAAAATAGTTCTGGCAGCTAAGAAAAAAATCTTCCCATTTTGTTTAATAAGCCTGAAAAACAGATAACAGCTCTGACTTAGGAAGGGGAGGCTGGGGGGGAGGGGCTTTTGCACAACATCATATTGCATTATTGTGTGTCAATTTGGCAGCTGGATGCAATAAAGCGGACACATTTTGGGTTCTCTCAGGGAAGCAATGTCATCCCAGGAAGAATGCCTTCTCTGCGGTGGCCCCTGCACTTTGAAAACTACTTTCACACCAGAATACTGTTGGACAATTAAACCTGGCTTGGGCCTTGGAATCAGGAAGTTCCAAATCCCCAGTTGATGAGCTAAAAAGAGTATTAGCTCTGATAAGCATTTTATTGTTTTAATGATATATTAATTTGTATGGGATTGATTATGATTTTTTTCTTGTCCAAAGCCACATGTCCTGAGCCATATAAATGGTTTAATAAACAAATAAACAACCCAGATGGCAGCACATTGCTGATTCATTAATAGTACTCTGAAAACATATATATATATATATATATATATATATATATATATATATATATATATTTATTTATTTATTTATTTATTTATTTATTTATTTATTTTTAGGAGGTTCCAAACAAGGAACTAGAACAGAACATTTTACATGTCCAAACAACAAAATCTTCTAGTCCTGGAAGTCTAATTTCTTACGGCTTCGAGGTTTGTCCGCTACAACTTACTCCTAGCAGCTACATAAAATGTGTATCGATTTTAGCGAGATATTGCTCAGAAGTAATAACAGATGCAATGAAGCTGATGGGCAGGTATCCGAAACATGAAAATAATACATATATGATGCAGGATAAATGCCAGTAGATCATAGCACTTCTATGCCAAGAATTCAAAGGCACTTACACATACATGCAAAATAAATCTACAAACGAGAAATTTGCATTAGAAAATGCTGGACATCAAAGATCCAGAAGTGCTCTAATAGGTAAACAGGGATTAGGAGATCAAATTTACATCCACTCTCAACCACAAAAGCTTGCTTAACATATTTTATCAGGTGGTTGGGAGGAGAAAGAATTAGTGAGGCAACCGTATTCATTTTGAAACACTTCTTTAAAAATTCCTAAATGTAATTTTTTACAGCCAACAGGACTGATATCAGCAACTGTGAAGTGACTGACAGTATAAAATGAGGTCTTTTGTCATGCTTTGCACACTTTTGTCAGCTGTTGTTCACTACTTTACTTCATGTGTAGTCTGCTAATTGTCTTCCTGCTCATTTGAGAGTATAAATTTAAAGGAATAAAAAAAAGAGGGTATAAAATTATAGGAATGACAGTATTTTCTCAGGCAGGCAAGAAGACAGGAACAGGCTGACAAAATAAAACAGACTGCAGTTTAATACTGTCATAATTAGCCTGCAAAAAAACAAAAATTACTGTGAACTGGTGCCAAGAATAAATGGCGTGATTTATTGCAGGTTTTCATCCTGTAGCCCATTTACCATTTGGTTGATCAGAATGTGGTTTATTAGACAATAAGCTAGCACAATTCTCATTAATACAATGGAAGAAGAACACAATTTTTCAAGACGTTTGTGTGATGTATGTCTTAAAATATCAAAAATAGCTGGGCTATAAATCTGTATCAACTATTCAGCAACTTCTACTTTTAAGAAGCAAGTTTTTTGTTCCTAAAATTTTTTTAGGCAGGAATGACTTACTATCTTCTCCAAGAAGTAAAGAACAGAAGGAAAGGGAGGAATTCTATAATCATCTGTATTCAGTTAATAGATAGATGTGTCTCTCAATCAACAAAAAGAAGAAAAAATTGATTCTTCTGCCGGGTGAAGATGTATAAGAGGACAATCGAACTATTAATTACCCTATGTTGACAATGTATAAAAACTTATCAAACATATTAGCAACCAATACTTAGAAAATACAGCTTCACACTGCAGTTACTTAACTGACAACGAATGCACAAAAGATGTATCCTTTCAATTCCTCTTCTTAAAAGTTTCCTTGACAGTACAGTAAAAAGACAATTGTTACATATTAGATGTTTCCTATCTTCCAACTTGAGAGAACAATAACCAAGCTTAAAACTGCAGCCAGCTGTTTTAACTCATTTAAGAAATGGATCGTGAATGAAAGCAACTTTTATTCTTTTGTGAGACAACTAACTCGATTTTTCTAATGCATTTTCTAAAGCAAGGAAAGGAAAAAACAACAGCAGCAACAAACTGTTTTTTAAAAAAATATTGCACAAAGGATATAGTGTTCTTTAATTGAGAGGGAGGTAGAGTCCATGGGTTGCCTTTGGAGGCAAAAATTAAGTGCAGCTGTGCAGTTTTGAGGAGTCTTACGCTCTTTTAAACTGGCCAGATGATCGACGTGATCAGGAATTATGTCAATTTTCCCCTACCGTACAGCAGAGGGCACGACCTCTCTGATTTTGCTGATCTCATTAGCAGCAATCGAAAATCATTATTGATCTTGAGCAAGTCCAGTAAGAAGAAAGGTCATTGTTTAAGGTTCATGACGGAGCAATGTGGAGAGAAAGGGAACTACCCTTTCAATGTCTTTCTCCAAATCTCTAGTTTAATGTAAAGAGGATTTGCAAATAGGGCTCCCTAGGATAACGTCACATTGTGCATTTACACCTTGTCATAATATAATGCAGAGAGTTTACTTCTTCATTTGATTTTGTTGTTGTTAGTTGCAAAGTCGTGTCCGACCCATGGCAATCCCATGGACAACGTTCCTCCAGGCCTTCCTGTCCTCTACCATCCTCTGGAGTCCATTTAAGCTCACTTCATTTGAATATATATGTACATGTACATATGTATATACATACATAAACATACACATACATATACATACATATACATACACACACACACACACACACACACACACACACACACGCATAACTCAACCATTGCAAAGCAACCTTAGTCACTGAAAAAGAAATTCAATTGTGTTACTTAATTTCTCACATGTGCTTTTAGGACTGCAAAAAGATGAACCAGACTCAGTTTTATACAATCTTGTATGATGGTGATTTTTTTTTTTTTTTTTGTGTTACTCTGCCAATAATTTGTTGGTGGGGAAAATCAGAACAAAGTGGACAGTGGCAGAGAGAGACAACTTGTTCCGAGAATTTAAAAGAATTTACCCAGAACCTTTGGTAAATCTGGATAGCAGCCATCTCAATAACAATGATCCTGTTTTACTTCGTTCTGAAAAGTGGATTATTACTCATTTATATGCAATACACTTAGAAAACTGACTTTTTTAAAAAGCCATATAGCATCACACATGCAGTACTAATAATATTCATTTGCATTTGTTTAGTTTATAATTTGTCATATATAGTATACATAACCTAGACTTTTGCTTACAGTGTTATCATGTGTTTGTGTGTGTGTGTATCAGCAGTGAAATCCACTAACCTTCGTAACTGATTTGGGAACGGGAGCATGCGGGAGCACACACACTCTACACGTATGTGCACCTCTTCTGCGCATACACAGAGCCTCCTTTGCGCATGCGCAGAGGGTAAAAATGAGATGTAACGACATTCCGGTGGGTAGGCAGACTCCTGCCACCGGAGCTACCGGTTCACGCAAGCTGGATAGATCCGGACAGATTTCACCATTGGTGTGTATACTGTACATATATGTGCATATATACATTCATAAATAGAATAATATACATATATTACTGTAGTTCTTAATATATCTTTTCCCGTCAAGAATAGCAACGATCGCATCTTTGACACATATTTTATGACTTCAAATAAAAACATTCAAATCAATTGAAATTAAATTGCAGATACTTGACATAATTTTTCCCAATTATTTAATTAAATTCCTCTTCTGTTATCGTAAAAGTTATCCTTCAAAGGCAGATTCTTTGGAATGGGTAGGAATTCTGGGAAAGTGTACCCATATAATAAAAACCCTGCCCAACCTGGGATACATTGTATTCATTGCAACTGACCAACAATGTTTAGCGATTTAAAAAGACTTAATAGCAACAATGATACTAAACAAGGCCTAGGAAAACATTTCAGCATTAGAATCATTGCCTCACATAGTGTGCAGGTGTAAATTCTTTTGTTTATAGGCTGCCTGATTCCAAATGACTCAGGGCAACTTCCACTTGAAAATCAAGAAACAACAAATCACTGAGAAACAGCAGAGGAGATCAAAACAACTATAGGTAGTCCTCAACTTACAACCACAATTGAGCCCAAAATTTCTGTTGCTAAGCGAGACATTTGTTAAGTGAGTTCTGCCCCATTTTACAATCTTTCTTGTCAGAGTTGTTAAGTGAATCATGGCAGTTGCTAAGTTAGTAATACAGTTGTTAAATGAATCTGGCTTCCCCATTGATTTTGCTTGTCGGAAAGTAACAAGAGGTGATCACATGACCTGGGACGCTGCAACTGTCATAAAGGTGAGCCAGTGGCCAAGCATCTGAATTTTGATCACATGACCATGGGGATGGTGCAATGGTCATAATTGTGAAAAATGGTCATAAGCAGGAGTGAAATGTAAAATTTTTTACTACCGGTTTTGTGGGCGTGGCTTGGGGGGGTAATGTGACTGGGTGAGCGTGGCCACCTTTTTTTTTTCTTTTAACTTTTCAAAGCATTTTTTCTGTAAATGCAAAAAAATGCTTTGAAAAGCCTCTGCCGATCAGGAACACAGCTGGGATCGTCAGAGCCTTTTCAAAGCATTTTTTAAACCACCTCTTCCGCTGAAGAGGTTGCAGAAAAAAATGCTTTAAAAGTCTCTGATGATCCCAGCTGAGTTGCCTGATCGTTTTTAAAAATGCTTTGAAAAGTCTCTCTGATGATCAGGCAACTCAGCTGGAATCGTCAGAGAGACTTTAAAAGCATTTTTTTCTTCAACCTCTTCAGCAGAAGAGGTGGTTTAAAAAATGCTTTGAAAAGGCTCTGACGAGCCCAGCTAAGCCGCGCGATCATCAGAGGCTTTTTTTTTTACTTTTAAAAGCATTTTTCTGGCAGAAGAAGTTGTAGAAAAAATGCTTTTAAAAGTAAAAAAAAAAAAGCCTCTGATGATCGTGCAGCTCAGCTGGGCACGGTGGGGGGGTGGGAGGCCTAGGGATTTTTGCTACTGGTTCTCCGAACCACCCGCTGCCATCGCTACCAGATCGGGCGATCCAGTCCAAACCAGGAGCATTTCACCCCTGGTTATAAGTCACTTTTTTTAATGCCCTTGTAACTTTGAACAGTCACTAAATGACTGTTGGTACAGGATTACCTGTACCAATCATCTGAAGGGTTTCTGATCTAGGAATAGGTATAACTAGCATACTAGATGAATATGTGTGAAAGGCCTCTTGACTATGGCTACTACCTGGTCTTCCAGAAAGGGCTATTACGTCTAATAGCTCCCTCAGGATGCATATCAGTTTCATCCAACACTTAAAATGGAAAAGTCCCCAGCAACAGAACCAGTTCTGAGTTGTTGTTGTTTTCTTTTTTTAATTTGATTTATATGCCGCCCTTCTCCAAAGACTCAGGTTGGCTTACAATGCGTTAAGCAATAGCCTTCATACTTTTGTATATTTATACAAAGTCAGCTTATTGCCCCCACAATCTGGGTCCTCATTTTACCTACCTTAGAAAGGATGGAAGACTGAGTCAACCTTGAGCCTGGTGAGATTTGAACTTACAGTAATTGCAGGCAGCTGATGTTAATAACAGTGCTTTAGTCTGCTGCGCTACCAGAGCTCAGAGTTGTTATTTTCTATCCAGACCCACATATGATTCACAATATTTCTACTTTTACTCTAAATCAGGGGAATAGATTTGTGGCCAAAACCTGATGTTTTTTCTTTCCACCTTCAAATATCCCCAGTCTTTGGCTTTTCTGGGTTTAACTCACTTTTAAAAATAGCCACAGAATCATACCCAGCAGACAGTTAGAGGAGTGTAAGCCCTTCCACTCTGTGCCATTGCCCCATCCAGTGCTTCCAACATTCAGTTTGGTGGCATTCTCTCTGTCTATCTCCTACATGTCTTCTCTTTCCTACGTATATGCTCTTGGAAGCAGGAAAAATCACGGCAAAGAACAACATCTGAAAAACAAAAACTTACAGGAGGAGTGGATACTGGGAAAGCTTTTCCTCCCTTCTGACACAACGTTTGCATCACCAGTGCAGTGCATTTCAGAGTTCATTATTCCATCCGGAAAGCAGCGGTAAAAGAAATCGGGACGCGGCCTGCAAGAAACCCCAGGAACATTTGATATGGAAGAGCAGTCGTTAGTAAAGCCTCCAAGTGATCCTTATACTAAGCTGACTGTTTCTGATGGAGAAGCCCCTCCCCACCTCCTGCTTTCCATGGAGCAAAAAGTGCTGAGGGAAATTAATTAGTTATTTTCATCCAAAGCATTCTGACCATGAAAGCAGTTAAGAATTCTAACCGCCTAGAGTTAAACCAAAGGGCTTATATGAGAAGACCATTTTCAAAACTTAATTGGCTTTCTCAATCTCATGGAAAAGACCACACGAGGCACTTTTAAAAGGTGAAGAAAACAGAGGATTCATACTGGTATCACGCAATGAACTGATTTCAACCGAGCTGGGTTTATGGGAGAAGGCAATTAAAATTAATTCCTTCTACATTTTCCCATACAAGATTTCATTTCTCCAAGTAAAGCAAAAGGGAAGTTGCTTTAACCTAAACACTTTTGTGTAATTTTTTGTTCTGCTCCCTACATACAGGGAGAAAATCCTGCATATTTTTTTTCCCATTACAATACCCATTAAGGTATTATACCAGTTTTTCATTTAATCTCCCATTAGTTTTCCACCTTTACAAGACTATGACAGTAGCAATAATGATGAAAAGCAAACCAATGTCTTTCAGGATATTTTGGGTATTCTCCAAAACAAGTTTTTTGTTTGTCATTTTCATCCAGAATCATTATGGCTACCACCAGTATACCTTGGTGTGTATTGAATAATTACTCAGGACTTACCTCCCCACTATTAATTTAATAGTGTTCGTGCAGAGTCCATTTAAAGCAAGCGCCAAGGACACAGCTAAAATCAAACAAAAAAATCATATAAAACCACAAGATACGATTTAAATTTGCAATCAGAATTCAGAAATAGATGGTTACAACATTTTGAGAAAACATACCACGTTTCCCCGAAAATATGACCCTGTCTTATATTTTTTTTGAACCCTGAAATAAGCACTTGACCTTATTGCCATGCACTCAAAAGCCCAATTGGGCTTATGATCAGGGAGTGTCTTATTTTGGGAGAAACAGGGTAACTGATAATTTGATGAAATATGAAATGTTTCCAGTGGGGTTTTTTTCTATGATCTTTTGGCATAGTGAATTCTTATCTCATGTCTTGGGGACCCACAAATTCCTCCTTCAGGATAAAGTTAGTTTCATATTTGATCCCATTATATCAACAACCAATCACTAAACCATTCCTTCCTGCTCAATTTACTGCCAATGAGAAGGGTTATATAAATAGCTAACAAGGGTTGATTTACTCTACTCCATATAAACTAGAACAAATTTTTCTTCCTTTACAATGGAACTACCAAGATTTGCAGTCTTGCAATGTGTTTATCATCTTTGGAGGGGAGGGGTTTGTATGCTTTTTAGCTCTCTGTTTATCAACTTTTTAATTGACTTTTTATGTGTGCCCTGCGTACCCTTCTAGTGAATGCTGACTCCTGGCAACTGCCTGGACTATCTGGACTCTGGAGTTTTCTTAGCAATGTTTTTGGAAGTGGCTTGCTATTTCTTAGGCTGAGAGCGAGTGTGATTGTTCCAAGGGCATTCAGCATGCCAAAGATTGGACCAGAGCTAACAGTCTGCAAGATTCTAGCCAGGTGTCTTAACCCTACACTCTATGAAGACATAAGGAAATGATTTCATCAGATGTAAAGAGCTGCTGGCTTTTCAAAAGAAAAAACAGTAAGTCCTCCGTCACCAGAAGAAACCTTCAGAACTCTGTGGATTACAGAATATCAATACAAAACTAGGAAATACTGCATCATGCAATAATTGCTTCAGACATTTCCAGAGGCTCAAGAAAACTGAAGTTCTTTCATCAATTGTTTTTTAAGACCATCATAAAATTTGTTGGAAATCCAAATAACCATATTTACCTGAAAGGAAGATGGCAGTTTCTCTTCTCAAAAAAATAATTACCTTTGAAATGGGAAACTTGAGTTTTAATCATTAAAAAGAGGCAGACACTTTTGAAAGCAAGCAGATAGATCAAAAGTGGAAGCCTATAGCCATAATAACAAGCTAGTGACTACTGTATAAGACTTTTCCTTTTGCCAAAGTAAGACTTGGAACTAAAAAAAAAAAAAGAATGTTTTGAACCCACTGATTGAAAGGACTTCATCAGTAGTATGATGTCCTTCAGTCAGTAAGGACAAAGCAATAACTTTGACTTCTTCCCTCTTTGTAGACACACACCTTTTAGAGTAAAGATTAATGAGAGACATTGAATTCTCCTTAACTGTTACAAGATTTCATAATGACAAATAGGATCAGAAGTCCAAACTATTCTTGCTCGGAGAAAGGTTCCTAAACTCAGTAGACCTACTTAAAAGATAGTAATTACTACTATCTTTTTCTTCCCTACTATCTTCTTTTTTCTCTCCTTTCCTTCCCTGTCTAGTTAATAGATAATTTTTTTTCCCCAAGGGAGGGAAGTCTTTACTTGATTTCTATAGAACATATTGTTTGCATATTACTCTATCAATACATTGTGACAACTTTAGAAGAATCAGTGCAAAAGAGAAGACCCCAGTAACTGTAAAAATTAGGGGAAGGAGAACCGAAGGACATAAGAGATTATGAAGTTGATAATAATATTTTTCAATTATTTACCATAAAGATACCAAAGTTTTGAAAGGAAGTTTTTTTTTTAATTTCCCAACACTTCTGGAAGAAAACAATTTCCCATCATTTAAACCAGAATTTAATATTATTCTTGGCATACCTAGCAAAGCTTCTTTAATTTCAGTCTTGTCTGTGCGTCGGATTATTTTCACCACAAAAATGACAGCCAGGGGTGTCAGAAATGAAATGGCCTACAACAGACACAACAACATATTAATTACAGATTAACAGAGTTGGGAGGGACCTTGTAGGTCATCTAGTCCAACCCCCGCCCAAGCAGGAGACCCTACACCATTTCTGACAAAATTTCAGTCAGAATTGTTACTGCTGTGTCTCTCCATCAGAAATAGTAATTTCCAGTTTGCTTTATTTAGATGGGCTGATCATCTGTTATTAGTGATAACAAAGCTGCATGAACCCAAGAACAAAAGAAATCCAATTAATTACTATTATTATGAAAGGACAGACTAAATTCTGAATCTTAACTGATACAAACAAAATAGAGCTGTAAACTTAACGAAGATCAGCTTTCAAAATGAAAACCAAACTCTGAAGAGGAAGCAATACATTGCAAAACATCAGGACAAAGATTTTCCAGAAATAGTCATGGCTTTAGTATATCCTATATATTTTGCACATGAAACATATGCATACAGAATGTTCTGATTTTTCAGAATCAAACTATTCTGTCCAATCCATTTTCTCCCCAGAAGGATTTATTTTCTAGAAATTTATACTTCACAATTCAGCCCCTTTTGATTTTAAAAAGAATTCCACACACCTTGTGCGAGTCTGTAGCTCATATGTGCCTCATTTTTCCCTCCTCTATTTTTAAGACTGCTACCCTAAACAAGTCTCTGATTGTTCCTTTAAAATTCACAAAAATGGTCTAAGAGGTCCTCAATGATGTGCTAAAAAGCACAGTTGCCTATCTTATCTGAGGGAAATATATCAGAACTTCAATGGTCCAAATTTTCCTGGATTCATGATATGGTTGCATGTGTAAATTCCCTGCTATTTGGCATGACAGCTCACCAAGCCTTCACATTCAATAAACCTCAGCACTGAACTATAGAAAGCTTTTAAAATAGGCAAGCAAGAGTAACATTATGCTGGCATGAATGGTTTTATGAAGAAAACTACAGCTTTTCTATTAATACTTTATACAAATGCTTCCACTTATTTAAGAATCTAAATTCACATTTCCATCACCCTATTTTTTTTTTCTTTTCTCTTCTTGTAATCCCTTGCACTGGAGTGGAGTCTGGGCAACTGAATAGAGCTTGAGCATTAACTGGCCGGATCTCCTTCCTGATGCCTATGCGGAGTTCACAGCAGACAATTACTCATTGCACCCAGAGAGAGAAAAATATCTGCCGCTACCTAGGATTGAACTCACAGCCTCTTGATTGTTTGACAAGAGCTCTACCTCTAGGCCACAGCGACACTCTGCCACAGTGATGGCTAACCTTTTTGCCATCACATGCCAAAAGCGGGGAGAACGGGGGGTGAGGCACGTGTGTGCTCACACCCATAATTCAATCCCCCATGCCCCGCCCCCGCACATGCATGTGCGACCCTTCGTGCTCCCCCCACTTTTGGCACACGATAGCAAAAAATTACCGGTGGGCCCAGTAGGCCTGTTTTTCACTGTCCCCAGGCTCCAGAGGCTTTCTTGGAGCCTGGGGAGGGGGAAAACAGCCTTCCCCATGTCCTGGAGGCCTTCCGAAGGCTGGAAATGGCCGATTTCCTGACTTCCGGGGGCCCAGAAGGCCCAAAAATCAGCTGGCTGGCACATGCATGCATGCTAGAGCTGAGCTAGGGCAACGCTTGTGTGCCCACAGATATGGCTCCACGTGCCACCTGTGGCACGCATGCCATAGGTTCACCATCATGGACATAGAGTATTAGGAGATATATTATTCACTAGGTAGAAGAACTTTCTTTAAACCTGCATACAATGCCATATTTTCTTTTCAATTTTTAATTTCTTTTTTTTTTCATTTTCATTTGTTTAGCACCATTCCATTTTCACAATCATTTCTCCAAACCCCAAGAATTTTATATGCACCTATTTTCTTGCATATTTATCCTAGTAAATTGTACTGTATATATTTTGCATAGTTTTTTCTTCTATATGATCCTACTTTTTTTAAAAAAAGTAAGAGAAATATATCAAAATAAGAGAATATATCATATTCCATTGTGGATTTCTCTGCTTTAGTGTACAGATTTGGGATATGCAAGCTGGGGAAGTTTATATAAATTTCAAGCTAGATTTCCCTTCGATCTTTAAGAATGAATAGTGCTATAAAATATGATTAAGAGGAGGGCATTTCTAGTTGTGATAGTGGGGTGATAGTGTTTGTACATATACCAACTTTTATTAAGAAAATATTTCAATAAATAGGATTAGGATAAAAAATAAATGAATCCATGGAGGTGGGGGAATAGACTGAGATCCAAACAGCCAAGCACTATCCCCCTCAAGGGCTGAGAGAATCTCAATTTCTTATTAAAGTTCACAGAACATATTAAAAAGCTGTTCTTGAAATATAAGGCATATCGAATTTAATGTGCATGAAGACATACATCTGATTCAAAATCCTGTAGCTCCACGTGTATACTTATGTGTTTGAATCCACAGCAAAAAAAAAAAAAGCTCACTTCATAAACAGAAACCGTGAAAATGTTTACTGAAAAATGAAAACACTGAACGAATCCGTATTCGTAAGTTGTCATACATTAAGGCTTGGCACAAAGTCTTCTTGTTAATATCTGTGGACAGATTTTCTGTCTTAGTGAAGCATTTATAACAAACCAAAACTAAAAATAGTTTTGCAAAACAATCATACGCTGTGTTTTTAACCAAGGGTTTGCACCTTTTTTTTTTTAATTAAGGTATTATGGTTTCTAATTAAAGTGTTTGCCTGAATTGGCCCTATTCCTATTCCAGCTTACAACAGCAACCAGGCAACAGGCTCATTTACAATCGAAAGGTCAGGTAAAATAGAAACATGTGGGGCTTTGTGTGGCATGAAATATGCCGTTCTCCACAGATTCTTCCACAAGCTTCATAAGCTTCATTAGTGCTGGAATACTGACACCATTCATCATTTCAATTTGCTTGTGCTGCTTTCAAAGAAAGGACTGTCTCAGAGTTGCAGCAGGATCAAGCTATGAATTGCATAGCCAACTTCAAAAGGCCAGTTAGGCTTAATCTGGTTGAACAATACTTATGTTGCAAAAAGGGGGGAGGAAAACAAGGCTTTCCTTTCTTTGGAAAGCCTCCCCCTTTTGCTCTACTAGACATGAACATTATCATTCTGGAGTAACTACATGCAACTTCAGCATTATGCTTCACCTGATTCTGGATATCTACACATAGTATGAAACACAAGGACCCACACAGATAGACAAGTACATGCATATACTGTGTCCACATGTGTTCAATTGAGTCAGTTTTAAAATGTGCCTGTGTACAGTATATCCAATGCACCTGTGAATCAATCAATTGATGAATACCAGTCTTTCCTAAATGAATTATATTTATTAAGCTCTGCTCAGTGGGAAGGGAAGTAAAATATATTCTCACTTTGTATTTCCAGATATGTTAAAACAGGATTCATAGCCACATCATATTGTTATAATTGTTATAATTGCATTTTTGTTGATGATTTTGAAAACTAGGATAGGATAGGATAGGATAGGATAGGATAGGATAGGATAGGATAGGATAGGATAGGATAGGATGGGAGAGGAGGGGAGGCGAGGGGAGGGGAGGGGAGAGGAGAGGAGAGGAGAGGAGAGGAGAGGAGAGGAGAGGAGAGGAGAGGAGATGGAAGTGACCTTAGAGGTCTTCTAGTCCAACCCCTGTCTAAGCAACCAACCCCCTATACCATTTCAGACAAATGGTTGTCCAATCTCTTCTTAAAAACTTCCAGTGTTGGAGCATTCAAACTTCTGGACGCAAATTATTCCACTGATTAATTGTTATGTCAGGAAATGTCTCCTTATTTCTAGGTTGCTTCTCTCCTTGATTAGTTTCCATCCATTGCTTCTTTTCCTGCCCTCAGGTGCTATGGAGAATAGCTTGACTCCTTCTTCTTTGTGGCAACCCCTGAGATATTGGAACATTACTATCATCTCACCCTTAGTCCTTTTTTTCATTACATACCCAAGTCCAGCAACTATTCTTTATATGTTTTAGCCTCCAGTCCCCTGATCATCTTTTCTCATGCAGTATATTAACTACTCAACTGAATGCTAGATGATGTAATAGATGTATGACTTGGTATTTAAATACAGTTAGTCCTCAATTTAAGAGAAAAAAAAAGAAAGAAAATTTATGTTGTTAAGTGAGAAATACATTAAATGAGTTTTGCCTCAATTTACGACTTTTCTTGCCACATTTGTTAAGTGAATCACTGCAGTTGTTAAATTAGTAACATGGTTGTTAAGTGAATCTGGTTTCCCCATTGACTTTGCCCATCAGAAGGTTGCAAAAGGGAATCACGACCAAGGACCTTGTCATAAATGTGAGTCAGTTGTCAAACGTCTGAATGTAAATCACATGACCATGGGGATGCTGCAACAGTCATAAGTGTGAAAAATGATCATAAGTCATTTTTTTCATTGTCATCGTAACGTCAAACAGTCACTAAGGGAACTGTTGTAAATGGAGGACTACCTGTATATAATATTTATTAATTCATTTTTTTTTCTATTTTGCATGCAATTATTCTGCTAGGAAGCAGTCTAGAGGAACAATCTAACAAGAGCTCATTTTGATAATTTTGATGGATTATGGGAAGCGCCTCTCAATTACATTTTCAGGGTCATGCAATTTTTCAACAGACCTGTAGTTATAGCTTTCAGTCTAAAAAAGACAATAAAAAGGAAACTAGATAGAGGACAAGGCCTTTCAGTTTGTTTTAAGGAACACTCGAAGATTTATTCTTTATTGACTACAATTATCTTATTCAAAATAATCCCATTTGTTGCCATGTCTCCTACGGAAAAGGAACAGAGACAAAAATCAGTCAGGTGAATTCTTATTGGATTAGTTTTAATTTCTGAAATATAAAATTATTTCCTGGGCACCAATATTTGCCTTTTCATAAAGTGTAAAACTCTATGTATCAGGGTAACTTTTCATGGCATAATACTCTTAAGGAATGTTATTTATACAAAGTAGTTAACTATGTACAAAATGTTTATCATAAGAAAAATGTATTAAAAATGTATTGAACTTTCACAAGTTTTTCTTTATTGTTTGTTTGTTTAACTTTTTTTATATTTATTTCAAATGCTCCAAAATTTGCAATAAATACATACATGGTAAATATAACAGAACTATGAAAAAAGCAAAGCAAAACAAATTTCTAAAGACAGACACTACTGCTGCCGGCTATAATTTATTTATTTATTGTTTATTTAATCATTTAATATATAGATTACCCAAGAGACTCTCAAAAATTCTGCTGTCTTACAATTAAATTAAAACTTAAACAATTAAAAGATTAAAAAAAACAAAACAATTATAAAAGACAGAGGGGAAGGGAAGGGAAGAGGGAGAAGAGAGACGCAGGTGTGGTCCAAGCTGGAGGAGTCAGAAACTCACACTTATGTACTACTACTCTTGTGACCATAGCAAAAAAGTTGTATTGGCAGTGCCAAGAACAGTGGCACACATATTTTTATAAAATTACTCTTCCAGACACTGAAAGAATAGAAAAGAAACCATCTTTTGATCACCTTTGTATAACATATTGATTAGATGTTAAATCAATCTGGGCTTGCTTCAAAGTTTTGACAAATGGTCTAATGAACTCCATGTCCTTGGAGATTCATATTCTCTTCTTAACAGCTATTTCGCTGCTGCTAATGTTGCTGTTATTATACTTTTGACAATAGACAGGCAGACATTCTGACAGTTCAACATGAAGGGAGAAACAATTCATTAAGTGCTGTAGTCAAAATACCATGCTTATGAAGTTGTACTATCACCGCATCATATTAATGTAAAAAGTCGAGAGGGGGCACTGTCTTTTAACACAACATACAACAAATGTTTGTGTGTACAATTATTTGTCCTAAAAATTGAGTACATCATGTACTCTCACCCAGTTGCCTCTTGAAAAGACACCAAGTCCTCCCAAAAAGGAATTTCAGAATTGTTCTTTTTTTGCTATAAGAAAATCTACTAATAAATCATATTTAATAGTTATGTTGAAACATGCTGTCTTTCACTTAGATATGCTTCAGTGTTGACAGCATATTTCATGCCAGTCACAGTTTTTTCCTACTGAACCGTGGCTGTTTTTTCTTCTTTTTTTAAAAAAAATCAGTGCTTAACTAGACTACCTTGTTAGCAAAGGAAAGAAAGCCGAATTTTCCTCCTTTGAAATATGAATAACATGCAGATATCCTACAACATTTACCTTTTGATTAGTCACCTCTTTAAAAGCAATAGTTTGTATTGGAATGGAGCACCCAAGTTTCTCTATTCTTCTCTAAAGTGTTGGGTGAAAATCACAGGTTTTCAGTGTATACTGAAAGATGAAGAGTCAGGAATTCTTCCCAGATAACTATTTTGTACAATTATAGGATATAAGCACCAAAAGTGTCCAGATTTTCTTTCTTTTTTCCTTTCTTTCTTTCTTTCTTTCTTTCCATCTATTCATCCACCCACCCACCCATCCATCCACCCAACTTCAAGGCATTTGTAGCATTATCTATGCCCCAGAAATGTAAGAAATATAAAAGGGACCACTTTAAATTAAATGACTTGTGTATATCATTTTGCTGAGCACAAAAAACAAAAGTTTGTATATCTGTTCAAAGCATCTACTAAAACAATTAGGCATTCCATATGGACCAACTGATCCTAAATGTAGAGAGGTCCTTATACTCCTTATTTAGCCAGCCTGACCATTGTGCCAAGGCAGCCATAATTGACTTTCCAGCATCATCATTTATCCTGAGTGACTGTAATACTGTTTTGCTATCGAGTCCAAGAAAAGCCAGACAGCATCATGGCATGGATTACATGAAAAGTCCTCTGGCACAGTTTGCTATGAGATTTATACAAGCTGCCTTGTGAAGTGGGAAAAGAACTGAGATTCAAGCTATACCGGTCATTAACTGCTGTGCAGGTGCCTTTCTAAGCATATGTGATCGTGATGAGGAGGAAAAGATCAGCTATAACAGAGAGTTAAAAAAAAATAGATCTTAGATAGCAAGCAGTAAGTGGCCTCTAAAACCTCAATTTGATTTAACTTCAGAATTCTTTATGAACCATGATACGGCCAACAATTTATAAAAAGCGAACATAATTGTGATAAGACTGCTTAACTAGCTGTCATCATCTTTCATACCATATGCAAACAAATTATTTTACAGTGTTAAATTTACTACACACTGTTAGAAATTGCATTAATGCATCTCCCTGCTTATCAATCTGTTGTTTTAAAAACATAGTTTTCCACTTTACATTCGCTAACAGCCATAAATGAGTCTCAGTCACCCACTGAATTATAATTAAATTCTAGTACTTACAAACATGAGACGCGTAGGTATGTTGTCAGATTCTACCAGTGGATTTTTATACAGCCAGATCTCTTCTGGCTGAATAATTCTCTGGAATGGGTCCAAAAATTCTGTAAAACTAAACAAACAATAAGATCAAGTTTTACCATGTATAGCAATGAATTTCAAAACACTGAAAAACCATTTCAAAAAGAGATGTTGTCAAAATTGTCAAAGTTAAACTAAGAAAATTATTAATTTTGCCACATGCAATCAGATAGATGTATAGAAAGGATCATTTGTTTTCCTTGCTCTCTTTCTCTCTTTCGGGAGCCCAGAGTGAATTATGTGTGTGTATGTATCAAATCAATCCATCAAACTGACATGACGTCATTCACCATAATAGTTAAAGAGCTTTTATTTACATCACTACTGCCCAAAACCTCATCTTTGAAAGATGAGTATTAATTAACATTTCAGTATTCTAGAACCAAATTACATGATTTTTTTTTTTTACAATGTGAGTTGGCTAAGCAGTGAATAGGATCTAGAAGAACAGTCCCAAACTTCTGGCTCCACGAACCAGCGGCAGCAGGCAGAAGGGATGCCTGCTACTTGCACAAATGGGGTTTTGCATGCTTATCCACCCTTGCGCAGCCCAGTTCCCAATGGGCTGTGGACTAGTACTAGTCCGTGGACCAGGGGCTTAGAACCCCTGGTCCAGAAGATAAGAGCTTTTTCAGTTATAGCTGTTGGAGTATTACATTTGACCACACTTGTAAATGGATCATAAGCTTCCTAACAGACAGGAAGCAACAGGTGAAGCTAGGCAAAATCATATCAGATACCTGTACAATTAGCACAGGAGCCCTCCAGGGCTGTGTGCTCTCTCCATTTCTCTTTTCTCTATACACCAATCACTGCATCTCAAAAGATCCCTCTGTTAAAGTACTGAAGTTTGCAGATGATACAACAGTGATTGATCTCATTTGAGACAACGACGAATCTGCATACAGACGGGAGGTTGAACAACCTGGAACTGAACACACCCAAACAGTAGAAATGGTGCTAGATTTTAGGAGAAATCCTCCTATACTACTACCTCTTATAATACTAGACAACACAGTATCAACAGTATAGATCTTCAAATTTCTAGGTTCTATTGTATCTCAAAACCTAAAATGGACACCTAACATCAAAAATGTCATCAAAACAACAACAAAGAATGTTCTTTCTGTGCCAACTCAGGAAGCTCAAACTGCCCAAAGAGCTGCTGATTCAGTTCTACAGAGGAATTATTGAGTCTGTCATCTGCACCTCTATAACTGCCTGGTTTGGCTCTGCAACCAAACAAGACAGACACAGACTTCAATGGATAATTAGAACTGCAGAAAAAACAATTACTACCAACCTGCCTTCCATTGAGGACCTGTTTACTGCATGAGTCAAAAAGAGGGTTGAGAAAATATCTACAGATCCCTCACATTCTGGACATAAATTGTTTCAACTTCTACCCTCAAAATGACACTATAGGGCACTGCACACGAGAACAACTAGACACAAGGACAGTTTTTTCTTGAATGCCATCACTCTGCTAAACAACTAATTCCCATAACACTGTCAAACTATTTACTAAGTCTGTATTACTATTATTATTCTTATCCTTCCTATTACCTACTGTATCTCCTCCCACTTATGACTAGAACCATGTTGTTTGTATTTTTACGATTTATATTGTTCTGTTTGTTTCCTAGTATGATTTGATTGCTTATTAGTAACCTATGACTATCACTAAGTGTTGTATCTTATGATTCTTGATATGTACCTGTATTTTTTTCCTTTTTTTTCCTTTTATGTACACTGAGAGCATATGCACCAAAGACAAATTCCTTCTGTGTCCAATCACACATGGCCAATAAAGAATTCTATTCTTCCATTATATTATATTCTACATAAAAATAGCAAAATCATAAAAACACTATAGCAATAGCAATAGCGCTTAGACTTATATACTGCTTCACAGTGCTTTACAGCTGCCTCTAAGCAATATACAGAGTCAGCATATTTCCTGCAACAATCTGGGTCCTCACTTTACTGATCTCAGAAGGATGGAAGGCTGAGTCAACCTTGAGCCTCTAAGAATTGAACTGCTGGCATTTGGGCAAAATTAGACTGCAATACTACATTCTAACCACTGCACCAACACGGCTCAGTGTTATAAAGCATAAAAATTTGGGGAAGAACACTGTGTGTATCTGGTTGTTTTAGAAAGTGTACTTAAATTATCACCTATGTTCTGAATCTGTTGGCTTCCTATCCTCATTTACAGCAGATTCTCACTATAGCAGGATTTCTGTCCTATTAGAAAATCAGTTTATCTTGCTTTTGCAATTTGCTCCATAAATGCTGCTTCCCATAAGCAAAAGTTTATTCTGCTAGTATAGGGACATGTATGAATACAGATAGTCCTTGATTTACAACAGTGAGTGAGTGTTTAGTGAGTGTTCAACACTGAAAAAAGTGACTGATGGTTGTTTTTCACACTTATGACTGCTGCAGCATCCCCATGGGCAGGTGATTAAATTTCAGGCACTGACTCATATTTATGACAGTTACAGTGTGCAAAAATCATGTGATCATCTTTTGCACAAGCAAAGTCATTGGGGAAGCCAGATTCACTGCAGTGATTCACTTAACAGCTGTGGGAAGAAATGTCATAAAATGGTAAAAATTCACTTAAGAAATGTCTCACTTAGCAACAGAAATTTTTGGCTCAATTGTAGTCATAAGTCAAGGACTACCTGTATAAGGAATTTTTTTAATAAGCAAGCAAAAGCAGAATAGCTATTTTTTTTCCTTTTTTTCTTAGCTGTGGAATTCTGGGAGTTGACATCTTAAAATTGTTGAGAAACACTCGTCTAAAGTAAAAGGAAAGCTGAAGCAGACACCAAGAGTGAGAAACTATGACTCCACAGCAGATCTTCCAGATCAGGGGTGTCAAACTCATGGGCCAGATGCATCACGCGCTGGCCCCATTTTAACGAAGGAGGAAAAAAGTTGTGATATATCACGTGATGACGTATCATCGCATGTTTGACACCCCTCTTTCATCTGAAGGTACAGTATAGTGTCATAAGCTAGCCCAGTGGTGATTTTCAAAAATTTTTTACTACCGATTCTATTGGTGTGGCTTGGTGGGCGTTGGCATGGCTTGGTGCGCATGGCTTGGTGGGCATGGCAGGGGAAGGATACTATAAAATTCCATTTCCTCCAGATCAGCTGGGACTTGGGAGGCAGAGAATGGATGGGGGTGGGACCAGTCAGAGGTGGTATTTACCGGTTCTCCGAACTACTCAAAATTTCTGCTACCGGTTCTCCAGAACTGGTCAGAACCTGCTGAAACCCACCTCTGAATTAGCCTCATATGAAGTTGCAACTGTGGCTTGCAATTGCAAGCTGTTTTGAGCTATCCCTGTACTAGTGACATCCATGGAGAGAGAAATGCTATTTCAATGCAGTGACCTTCAAACACTGAAGAGTCTTTCTGCCTTATGTTCAAAGGCATAGTCTGCTCTTACTGAAGATAGCACGACTATCTAAAGGAGCTCAAATATAGAATTGCCAGGACGCCAGTCTTTAACAGTGTGGAATGTAATTGAAGATTGCCAGCATGGGCATATAGGGAAATACTGACGGTTTACCATCTTTTGTTTTTGCAAAGAGAAGCAGAAACATGTTTAGGTACAGATCTGGGTGAAGCATTCAGTTACTAGTTGACAAGCAAGCACTAATTGGCTATCAGTTCTCCATGCTCTGTTACAGCCAGAAAGAGCAAACACTAATTGGCAGGCATTTTCCACAAGTTCTAAACTTGTAAATAATATAAACATATCTTGTGCTTGTAAGTGTCCTGATGTCCTAACAAAGCAGAAATATGGGGGACGATCCAGAACAATTTGTTTGGGGTTAATTGGATTCTTGAATTTTTTATATTAAATTCGGCAAGTTTGAGATGGGAAAAGGCTGATCATCTGGAAGACCCAGATATATTTGAAATCCAACACCCAGGAAGCCAGATATAATGGAATATGTGGATGACCTTGAGAAAAGAAGGGGAGGGATGCTGCCTAGGAAACAATCAGATAAGAGATGCAGGAGCCCATAATGGCTTAACAATTAGAGAAAGAAATTTAGGAAGGACCCACCCTAATGGACCCCCTAATCTAATGGAACAAGCAGTTAAAAATTATGGCAGGAAATTTGTACTTTCAAATTTGCAAGATGCCATGAATACAGCCTTACAAGACAGTAGAATTAGTTCATTTAATTGATGTTTTCATGCTGGTTTATCTGGAAGCCTGAGATATACACAAACACACACATATACAGCATACCCAGTACAAAGTGATGCCAGAAATTATAGTTTGGCAATATCTGGAAAGTTCCGATTCCCTACCCTACAAAAACTGCCAAGTGCTGTAATGCAACGTACTGGCAGTTGAAAATTTAATGCCAGAGCAACGGAACCAAATTCTCACTACTTCTGAAGCCTGGCCAAATGGCATACTACAGCCTCATTCTCCCACATCTCTCTATCACTATCTGACTGCCTATTTCCTAATGGTGAGAGCAGCTGGGTGGAAAGACTGATGTTACCACTTTCCTTGGACTTTCATTTGCTGATGCTTTTCTCTGCTGCCTTATAGTATGAACTATGCTTATTTGAATCAAGTAATTAACCAATGAGCTTCTGTCTCCCAGTGCCTAGAAGTGATAGGGGCTAGATTGGGATGCAACAGGCTTTAATTCAACCCCTCTGCTTCTGGGGAACTAGCCATCTTTCCTTCTAGATGGGGTTACATTGCCTCACACACAATTGGACCCACAACTCCTGTTTGAGATGGTAGACATGGCTAGAAGGATCTATGCACAGCTTTACACTATGTCCAGTTGCACCTATTCCTAGACTGAGAGGCCCTCTCATAGTCACTCATGCCATTGGACTGGTTGCAATATACTGTACATGGGGCTGCCCTTGAAGACCATTAGAAGCTGCAGCTAGTATATAATGCATAAGGCCTTGAAGACTTGGCTCAGTGTTTCAGCCTGGGCCCCAGCATGTCTCCTGATTATGTTGATTGCTATGGGTTTAAAATTTGCATACATTTTTATTATTTTAATGTAAGTCCCCAGAGTAATGTTTGAGATAGGATGCTCTATAAATCTATAAATACATACATATAGATAGACACATACTTTGATTTGACAGTAGGATATATTCTTTATTTCAACTGGAAAGGAAGACTTATTCTAGAGCAAATCCTAGAGCAAGCCCTCATTCCCATAAATTGCAGGCAATCTTTTCCCTTCCACTCAGCATTGACCAGACTTGACAGTTTGACAAGTAGTGAGTATTTTTACATTAAAGTCTGGCGTCTTTAATAATGTAGCTGCAATGTAATAAGGCAAAGTTAAGAGTATGGATATCAAAAATATCAATACAGTATCACCAGATTATGTTTCCAATGCTGTAATCAAGCCCTGACAACCTTAGACTTCCTATTAGACTTGTCAGGGATATCTTTCTTTGCTGTTATAGTTTTGGTGCAGCAAAACATGCCTCTGAGATCCTCTTTTTCTTAGCTTTTTAGTACTCGTATACATCCCATGTGAATATATATAATTAACACGTTTTTCCAGTCAGAGCTCACAGCTTTCCAAAGACTGTAAATCGAATTTCTTTCATTTTACATTCTATAAGCAATTCGCACAATACACAGAATGAATGCCACCTGAAGCTTCTTTAAAATTTAGTCTGCAAGTACGACATTTCAAAATATATTCGTCATATTCAAGGATATCAAAGTTCTATACCAGAGATCGGCAAAACATGGCTCGCGAGCCACATGCGGCTCTTTGGCCCCTTGAGTGTGGCTCTTCCACACTCATGATGCCCTGGCGGCTGTGGCTGAGCCGGGAGCGTGCGCATGCGCAGGGAAACCCTCCTCAAGCGAGCGCCGAAGCTCAGGAAAAGTGCGCACAGGGTGGGCAGCGGCTTCCTTAAAGAGGCTCTCCCCACGTGTGTGCATGCTCCCAGCTCAGCCACAGCCGGCCAGGGCATCACGAAAGTGGGAAGAGGAGGAGAGTGCAGGAGAGAAGCTGCCCTGTACCTACCTTCGTGCCACATTTGGACGTAAGGCAGCCTTTGCTTCCTGCCGCTTCAGGCTGGAGTTCGCACTCTCCGCACTCAGCCGAAGAGCTGCTGGGGGTGGGGGATGAAACAGCAAGGCGATAGCCAGTGCATTAGTGCAGGAAAGAAGCCCCATCCTGTTAAGACCCTCGTAATCGAGCAGCCGCTCACCCCGCGGGTGCCTTTGCTGTGCTTTGGTGCTCGTTTGGGGAGGGTCTCCCCGCCAATGCACACGCTCCTGGATCAGCCACAGGATGCCGTCCAGGACATCACAAGAGGAGGAGGAGGAGGAGGCCGGTCACCCGGAGGGACGGGGGAGAGACACAGAGAGAGAGAGATGGGGGGAGAGAGAGAAACATAGAGACACATACAGAGTGATACATAGAGAGGGGTGAGAGAGGGGAAGAGAGGGAGAGATGCAGAGGAAGAGAGACATGGAGAGAGAGGGGGGATATAGGTAGAGGGGGAGAGCGACAGAATGGTTTTGTGGCTGGGTAGGCGTGGCTAGGGGAGGGTCATGTGACACTCACTGGGTGAGTGACATCGAGTTGGCCACGCCCACCCAGGTTTTGTGGCTCCGGTGTGTTTTTTTTCTGTGGAAACAGGTCCAAGTCGCTCTTTAAGTGTTTAAGTTTGCCAATCCCTGTTCTGTACCATAGTGACTACTTATATCTAAATCCAAATCTATACCTATGTACGTTAGATAACCAAGATCTTGTAAACCAGCTGAATCATGCAATATTTCTTGGTTCTCACATGAACTTTCTCAAGATGTTGGCAATTTTATATTTTAGGTTTTTATTGTCACATCAATGTCTACCATGGGAAAAGGTTGATGACCCCTGTTTCAGGTATACACTGAAAAAAAGTGCATGCTAGGTAGGTTTAAAATATTATGTCATGAAAATTGAAGGTTCAAGAATAAGACCAGTTTTTGAGAAATGCAAAACAAGATGTTTTGCTTTCTATCTTGGAAGCTTCATCAGTTGTATTGGATGCCGTGGGAGATCAATCCAATACAACTTGTACGCAGGGTGATTGAAAACCCGTTACTACTGGTTTGCTTGTGAGTCCACCCGCGCGGGCTGCGCAACACTTCTGCACATGCACAGAAGCATCCAGGTGGGTGGGCAGAACCTCTCACCGCTACCTGTTCGCCCAATCTGGGGCAAAACGGTAGCAACCCACCAGTGCTTCTAGGATAGGAAAAGTCTTGTTTTTCCTCAAAAAAAAATCAGTCCAGTTGCATTTCCAAAATAAAAACCAATTTTGATACAACTGTGATGACTGAGAATCTTCATAGACATTTCTAGAATCAGACTTTACCTGAAACCCTAGCTATACTTTCAGAATAGTTATTTTGGTAAAACTGCTGAAAAACTCCTGGAGTAAACTTAATATTTCTGAGTTCTCCAGTCAAACACTCAATTTCCTGAAAATGATATATGAAACATATCCAGCACATACTTTGGTTCTTAGTAGTTTTGTTGTGCTAACGCAGGATATGAATATTTTTCTGTCCACAGAAAATTTATTATGAAATTAAAATGAATAAAACAAATACCCTTAAAAGAGCAGGTAAGCCATTCAGTGTCTCTCAAATATACAAAATACTTGCGTCGTTCAGATTTGATTAATAGCAAGGCAGACACATACGCTTTAATATAATATTGACTTGTCATATTTGTGCCCGGATTTTTACTGGCAGCATAGCATTGCCATTTTTAAAGATAAAACAAATAACAGTGAAAAACATTGTGAAGATCAGTTTTGGCAAAGATACAATGCCGATAGCAACTACACAGAAATGAATTGGATCTTTACTGAACATCCATTTAAATTAGACATATTGAAATATATCTTGACTATAAACCTATACAAGCCTACTTGGAAGTGAGCACTTTGGGCTCTCTAGAGCTTCCAATTCTCTACAGCCTTGGTAGTACAGTGGTCTAAGGCACCCTGTTATTAAGCTGGTTATTAAGACCAGCTGCCTGCAATTACTGCAGGTTCGAATCTCTCCAAGGCTCAAGGTTGACTCAGCCTTCCATCCTTTCTAAGGTAGGTAAATTGAGGACCCAGTTTGTGGGGGCAATAAGCTGACTTTGTATAAATATACAAAAGTATGAAGGCTATTGCTTAATGCATTGTAAGCTGCCCTGAGTCTTCGAAGAAGGGCGGCATATAAATCAAATAAAAAAAAAATTGGTTTGTAAGAGGGCAGTACCAATTTAATATCCTATTGTTTGATGTCACTTTGCAACAATATGATAAAGCACACATTTCAAAGGCGACAGACTGCAGATTAAGAAAAAATCACTGTACATTTGAAAGATTTCAACAATCAAACAGAGCATGCTATCAATTGTCCCTGAAGTATGCATTGGAATTAGCTGAAATGCAATCCTTAAATCAAATCAAACCACTAAAATCCAGCTTCATGTTGCCACATTTGTAAAAGTACTCCGAAAGTGTCCAGAACCAAATGTGGCAATCACAATTTTTAATGTGTGAATCAGTAATCCAGAGATCTGCAGAAAGAATAAAATGTATATAACAGATTCTTATCCAGTTTTACCTTATGGATAAAAAGTGGGGGGGAGAAAGAGGAGGAGGAGGATTATAATTAAGCAGAAAGTCAACAGACTTGGGCTATGTGATACAAGCAAATGATAGTGGTAGCTAGAAGATGGATGGACAGGATCAAAGAGCTCATATGAATATTATTGGAAGAGCTAATTATAGATAATTATCAGGGTCCAGTTGAAATGCCGGGCCATCTGTCCATATCAAAGATGAAACTAAACTTGAAGGAATCTAGAAAAAAGTTCCTTGAGAGGTCTGAAGGGTACGTTAAACTGATCCTTGCTTGACAACGTATCAAAGTCTGTCCCCAAATAATAATAGGCATTTTCCTTTAAATAAATAAAAATTGAAAAGACTCTATCTCCAGGATATGGCACGTATTTCTATCAAATTCAGCATATCTCAACCTCTCAAAGCATGCCTGCAAATTTCACTGCATCCTATTAACAAAGTCTTGAATTTGTAATTTCCAGCAACTAAGTAAATATTGGTCTGATCCTTGTTGATGCTTAAGGTCAGAGGTAGACTCTTTTTTTCCTCCACCTGGAGCTTCTTTGTTTCTAAGTTTCATTGCATTCATGTCACTGTCTCTTTAGCCTAATGAAGAATTTCTGTGCAAGTATATTAACAGAAGAATGTGGCATTTCAGAGATTTACACATTTCCACCTTCAGGCTTTTTTTTTTATTATTTCATTCATGAATTAGAATAAAGTTACAATTTCAATAGTGATGTTATTTAAACCAACAGCCTCCTTTGTCCAACCTCAATTATGACTGGCAGTTATGATAGGGCATCATATTTCATGATTTCCTCCTAAAACTGCAGTCAAATGATATTGATTGA